>JAWHQI010000401.1:0-1200000 GCA_033032865.1 Dactylorhiza incarnata | reverse complement strand
CAATTAAGTTCAATGTTGCAAGAGAGGATGATCTCTACTTGCCTTAAATAAGCTGAAGCCGACGGAGGCGGCCAAATAGCGTGAGCAAAAATCAGAAATCCTATTTTCGAACCTGAATAAAAACAATGAAAGAGATACTTGATCTGACGGAAATTCTATGCTAGCACAGAGAATTATTTTTAAAACCTAAAGCATGAGAGGGATAACGAATTACCTCCCTCAAGAGTGAGGGGAGAAGAGGTTCCACGTTGGAGACGGAGGCTTGACGGTGCTTGGGCTAGGAGAAACCCTAATTCGGAGAAGACTTGGAGAGATTCCGCTGGGAGATTCGACAAACGATGCTGGAAATCACCAACAAACTATGGTTAGACGATTATAGGAGGACAAAAATCTGAAATCACAAATATCTCTGAAATTTGGAGAGCAAATTTTCCAAGAAATTTAGGGAAATCTGAATAAAGAGAGGAAACGAAAAATCCTTACCCAAGGAGACCCAATCCGGGCTAAAAATCAGAGTGGAGGAGGATTTGAGCAAAACCCTAGGAGCTCTTCTTGCAAAATCCACCAAATCGGAAAGGAAGAGGGCTGTCGGAGGAAGGGAGAAGCTCCTGATGCGTCTTGGGGAGGAAAGGAGATGCTGGAGGGCTGGAAAAAGTTGCTGGCCTTGAGGAAGAAGAAGGGGATGCCAGCCTGAGGAAGAGGGGCAGGAGGTGCCGGCCTGGAGGAAGGCTGCTGGCGGCTTGGGTGCGGAGAAACCACCGGCAGGAGCAAGAGGAGACGGAGGAGGCAGCGAGCGGCGGCTACCAGGAAGGAGGCGCAGGGGCAAGCAGCTAGCGGAGGCGGCGCTGCACACTTGCGGGAGACAAGGCGGGGGGGGGGGGGGGGGGGGGGGGGGGGGGCGCAGGAGACATGGCTGGAGCGGGAGATAGGAGCCCTAACTGAGCGGGTTTCGGTCTGCAGGAGTCCTGGACCGGGGATTTAATCGGGGGGAGCTAGGGTTGCGGTTAGACAGCAAGAAAAATAAGATTTTTTTTTAAATCCTGAGTTGTTACACCAAGTAGAATCTAAGAGATCGAGTGGGTACTTATATTCAAATATATTGCTAAAGCCTTGCATTGTCACAAGTATGTCATTATCACATTACTTGCTTGCCAACTTGCAATTAATTTAGAGGTGTTATTCGTGAAGACCTAGCTGTCCTTGATTATTTTAAATTATTCCAAATAGTGATTAAATCATTAACATATTATGAGCATGTCGAATGTTTTGGGCATTAATTAGTTATACAAAATACATTTACATTAATACACTCTTGCAAG
Source organism: Dactylorhiza incarnata (assembly GCA_033032865.1). Taxonomy (NCBI): domain Eukaryota; kingdom Viridiplantae; phylum Streptophyta; class Magnoliopsida; order Asparagales; family Orchidaceae; genus Dactylorhiza; species Dactylorhiza incarnata. The sequence goes on along the minus strand of JAWHQI010000401.1, from coordinate 1,198,681 downwards.
GATACCATTCATCATATGGATGTAAAAGAATCGTCTAAATAAATTTGTGTCGACAAAAATGAGTGCGACAATTGGGAGGCTGGCACAACTAGGCAGGGAACGGCGCACGCAGTAGAATCTTTGTTTCTAATTCTGACATTCATGGTCAACATTAAACGATGTTCCGCTCTTACAGCTTGCAGAAAGCAGCAAAACAACTGCCGCTTTACCAAATGATTTCGTGGCCACTGCTCCACCAAAAAAGACCTTAGATTTTATGCGCATTTTTTTCATCTAATATAATTCGTTACCTTTACGGCGTCCGCAATAAAAAAAAAATTTGTATGCAGTTACAAGAGTTATTTCACCTCTAAACACTAGTACGTGCCCAATATAATATATAGAGTTATAACATCTTAAAACACTGGTCATCAGTAATGTTTCACATAAGATATAAAATGGAATAATTACCAAAATTTGCCCTGAAAGTTAGCATAATTACAGGTTGCACCCCTCTTACTTTTGAATTTACCAAAACCTCCTCCGCAGGTTTACATTTCATAACAATACACAAAAATACCCCTTTATAGTGTTTCACGCAATACATTTCAAACACGATAGAAAGAAAATAGACGAAAGAACAAGATGCAAAAAAGACCATAGAATTCAAAAATCTCAAAAAAAGAAGGCGAGGGCCAGGAAAGTGCCTTGAAATAGAACGGGAAATCCGCCGCCTTCAAAGAGAGGACCCGCGAAGTCCCAACGAAATCTTAAAGAGATGAAATGCTTGAAGTGAGTGATCATAGTAAAGAATAAACTTTAACCTAAAGACAAACTATTTCACTTGAACTCCCAGATTTGAGTTTCTAACATGAACACATCACACACAAAATGTATTAAGAGAACATATGAAACAAAAACGGCTTATACATTAAAAAGCACATTGCCCTTCAGATTTTGCCTCATTAAATCTTTCTGAGACGGCCTTGCTTTCCAGAATATTTCAATGACTGAATGTCCCACAAGCAAATTCTCCAGCTTTCGGAAGAGAACTCCTAATGTCCTGTAAAAAACGCCACAATACATCAGTGTTGAACAGTGCAACATGAGGAGCTAACTTTGAAGCGACTAAGCCCAAATTAAATGCAATAGTGAATTACTCACAAGAAATATACACCATTTTCTACGGAGAATTAACAAGTTGTGGTATTTACCCTCAAGTCCCTCGAATTCCAGGGTGAATTTTGCCACGAAGGCTCAACGGTAGATACAACAAAAGCTCTCATCTCCTATCAACGCAAGCTTGTTGGCATGTTCGATCGACCAATTTGAAACATTGGGATCGAGCAATTGTTCAAAATTCCCATCTCTAGAGATTTTTTCGACATTGTGAGTAAGCCCCATAGGCGGCTTTCCGGTGACCAGCTGCAGTAGGATGATGCGGAGAGCATAAATATCTGATTTTGTGCTCACCATGCCGGTTTTCTGATACTCAGGATAGATATATATGAAAGTCCCAGCGACAGCGACTGTGCGGGATTCGCCCGCCAAACGCGGCCTTAATGTACATATTTTACTTCTTTTGTTGTTATTTTACAGATTTAAAGAAAAATAAATAAAGAAAAATAAAGAAAGAAAAAATAATGCAATGCTTTAAAGTTAAAATAGTCATCGCTTTAGTAATAATTAATTTTGCTTTTAAAAAGTAAGTGATGAGATGTTTTGAAGTTAAAATAATATTAATTTATATACATGTATTTTGAATTTTGATTACTCATAGTGAATTTTGCTTTAAATTAGGGTTTAGTAAATGATGTCATTTTACATTTAAATTCACAAGATTTCAATATAAAAAATTCATTAAATGCATTATCACAACTAAAACATTTAGACCATTGGAAATCATAGATGGTGAATGGATTGGTATATCAATGTTGTAGCAGCCAACAATCCTCCTCTGATATAATAATCCCCTTCAAGGACGTGTTCGTCGCTTGACCGACATGTAACTCACAACCCGCGAGCTGATAATACAAATACTCGCAAAAGACACGAAGAATGCATATGACCCCTCTTCCTTAATTCATATCAAGGATAACTATACACTATAATGGATGATTTGAAACTAAAGAACACAAAGAATAAATATATTTTGAGAGTTCCCAAATGGGCTAACTTGAGTCTGCTTGTGATGAAAGTGTCGTGACGGCTTTTGTTTTCATATCGGCCACGAGTCGAAAAAATAAAGAATTTATTTAGAAATAAAACTAAAGGGAGTTTTTGAGTTTGATAAAACTAGCATGAGCAATTAGTTCACCCCATGCCTATCTTGGTCAAGGTACGGTCACAGTCCGGATACTATCACGATTAGTCATAGAAAACACTGTCACAATGATAATTACTTGAATGTAATGAATCATATTATCTTTACTATATTAAAAGAGAAAAGTTGTCTTTGGTGAAACATTCAAAATGGTCAAAAATAGTTTTGTTGTTTTCATCTAATGACTTGATATATACTTTGATTTATTTAAAATAAAATATAACGCTCATTTAAGTAATTACACTTTATTTTTAACTTTAAAATAATGATAAAAATTCATAAAATTGAAAAAAAAATTTAGTGGAGCTCATATACCGACTATGGTAAGTTATCACTAGACATGTCAATTAAAATTGATTTGAAAAGTAACGGTGAAAATTAATTAATTTAATTTATAGAAATAATGAAAAAAAAATTAATAATATATGAATAATGATAAGATTCTTTTTAACAAAAATCAAAAAAATAATGTTTAATTATTTTTTGCATTAATTAATTAATAATATATTTATTTTAAACTACATTAATTAATTGATAGGGGCAGAACCTTGTGCCTGTCGCGGTGGGAATACTATCACAATCCGGGTACTGTCATAGTCGGGGTACTGTCACAGTCAGGGTGCTGGCGTGGTTGGCAGTAGGGGAAGAATCCCGTATCTATCAAAGTCGAGGTACTGTCGTGGTTGGCTGTAGGGGCGAATCCCATGTCTCTCACTCATATATATATATATATATATATATATATATATATATATATATATATATATATATAATAGTTAAAACTAAAGCTATTTACAGAGAGGCTCACCTGGCCCGTAAAACAGTAACCTTGGGTCAGATGGGTGTGAACTGGGCAAGGCCCGGCCCGAGTTCTGCCTAGGCCTGGAAGACATCTCTTTCAAGGTGGGCTGTGCCCGGGTTGGGCCTGCTAGGCCCGGGTCTGGACCTTGGCCCAGTTGGAAAAAATCCCAGGCCTTGGGGGAAGCCCAACAGACCTTTTTATTATTATTTTGACCCACTCTTCTTCTAGATCAGTTGTGTAAGGTGGCTCTTTTTTTTTTTTATATTTGTGAGCTCAATTATTAAGTTTTACCAAATATATTTATTTCTAATTTTGTCACCACAAATTTCAAAAATATAAACTCCAGGTGTAATTTTCAAGATTCTAGATTTATTTAGAGCAATGTTAAAAGCACATCTAATATGGCTATTAACACACCAATAATTTTCTTAAAAAAACACAAAAATCCTTAACACTCCAAGCTTTAACGACACACCAAAATTAATCCCCCCTAACCTGTCATTTTCGCTGCGCAAGCTACAGTTGCCATCTCCGGCTAAAGTAGACTCACGACTCATCCATCCTTCCCTTCCCTCTTCACTTTCTCAACCCTTCCGATTCTCCCTTGCAGATCCATGGCTCATCCATCCTCGTCCGGGACCTTAATAATTCTAGAGTTTTATTCTCAAAGCGTGGGCGAAACAGAGGCTTTTACTCCGTATCTCTCTGTTCGACGGCGTCAACAGGGAGGCGGTGATGTCTCCAGGGCACCCTCGCCGGAAACTTCCGACATCTTTCCGAATCTAGGTGTCCACCGGCTGAGCCCGACGAGCGAGCGTTAACGGACTGGAGCTCGTGAAAGTCCAAATTTGAAAAAGGGCGGCCTGAGCTGCACCCGCGGAGGACAACTTTGCCGGAAAGCTCGACATTTTCGGCGATGACGCGGCTATACCCTGCGGTAGGTTAATACTTGATGGTTTTATCATTTTGTTTTTGGCTTTGGTTTGAAGGATTTGGGATGAGGAGTCGATCTCTTACTTTTCTTGTAGAAAGGTAAGGGGTGGCGCGGGATAGATGCACTTCACTGCCAAACTGTGATACTTTTCAAGTATGAGTGGATGCATTTCATGTATGATGGTGATCAGCTCTTCATCAAGTTACGAAATGGCGTGGCACTTCCAACAATAGAGGACTGTCTCTCCTGCACTATAATCTTTGACTCGCCACTATCATTAATTTCATCGTCTTTTGAAAATCCTACAAAAACTTTAGTCTCATCGAAATGCAGAAACATGAGAAGAAAGAAGAAGAAAACAAATTCCAATTTCATAAATTACTCCACAAATTCTATCCTTCTCAACTAATAATGAATTTTTATTTGGTGTGACAATAACAGGATGATGTGAAAATAAAATATTTTGTTGTGTTAATATAATTTGGCTGTCAATAGCAAAAATCGGTGTGCTTTTAACATTGCACTTTATTTATTTAGAATTAAGTTCTCATTTAGGATAAGTTTGGCACAATGATGGCGGGCACAAACACTGTGGTTATGAACCGCACACGTCACATGAATGCCCGGCCTCGCCTAAGGAACTTCATCCAATTTGATCAAATGAAAGAAGATATCTTGGATATTTAGGTTTTTGTAATAGTTGTTAATTAATCATATAAAATCATAGTATTTTGGTGTGTGAATAATGAATTTTTTTTTGTTTGACAATTACATGATGATTTGAAAATAAATTATTATGGTTTGTTGATATAATTTGACTGTTAATAGCAAAAATTGATGTGATTTTAACATTGCTCTAATATAATTATCCATTGGAAGCTCCTCTCGTGAGTAGGGGAAAACCAGGGAACTCATTTTCCTGTTATGTGGGCAAATTAAGAAATTAAATAAAGAACGTGTGATTAACATTTAATTAATATTATTTTCTAGAAAATTCTTCTTGAAATTTTATTTTTCTTTTTTGGTAGAAAAGAGCGGAAAGTTAACTACCAAGTTCTCTCATTGAAGCGCATTTCACGATCATCTCTAACGTGATTCCTAATTAACCTCATCCAGGAGATCGTCCTCCAGCCACACGAATTACAACCTAGTACCCATGACTCCTAACCGTCATGGAATCCCCCTCCATATGAAAACGTTGAGTACCCAAACTTGATGGACTTCTTCCTAGGCATCACGGAGTTCCACTGTCGGCACACAATGACATCTCACCCACAAGTTGGATAGTCCTGCGATGGGTCACGAACCACCCAACCAGCACCATCCCACCCCGAGTGACGTTTGTTAGCTCCAACAAAATTTAGCTTCAGCAAATCTCCCCGCGGTGGTTCACGGAATAAGGCTTTTATGGAAGGGCGCCGAGTTAAGACTTCCTCGAGTGTCACATTTAGGTCGATCACGAAGCACCCTCTGAAGATCACCACCACTCGCCACAAAAAGTTCCTCAGCACTAAACATTCCTCGTCAGATGACCTCAAATTGGGGAAGAGAGGTGCTCTCAAATACGAGTGCATTCGGGACCTTCCAAATCCCTCACATTCAGAAGCCAACCAGGGACTATACCAAACTGTTGATAGAGCCACGACGAGGGGCATACCTAACATATTAAGCAGATGAGATCGAGACGCTTAACCCTCTCTCCGATGGATCAATGGCAGAGCATCTGAGCCCACGGACACTCCAACAAGATATGGTCAACAGTCTAAGTAGAGGTACTCCTGCACCGAGGGCAGCATCTAGAGATTGACATACCCCGAGTAACCAGGAAAACACAACATAATAATTTATCCACGCTCGCCTTCCAAATGAAACACCACGCACAAAATTAGACAGTAGCTTTCGAGATCCATGCAAAACGAGCGATGGTGTGGTTAGAACGCGTAAGATATTCATAGATCAAGTTGAAACCACTTTCAAAAATATTTAAGTAAGATGGAAATAATATATTAGTATATATATTGATGGGGATTCATCATGAGCTCTCATTTATGAGAGAACCGGATAACGGTTGCTCCCATAAATCACTCTCCTCATTACTTTAGTGGGAGAGAGTGGGAGGTTAAAGCCGAAACCGCCGCCAACCGCAACGTGCACGACGACGCCGTCCCCTCCAGCCGGCGAGCGGGACGCGCGCGGTAGCGCCCGCGGCAAGCGCGGCGCTACCGCTCCGCGCTACCGCTCGGCGCTACCGCGCCGCGCTACCGCTCGGCGCTACCGCGCGGTAGCGCCGAGCCCCTCTCGGGGTGCGGCCAAGACGCACCCCATGAGGGGTGCGGCCAAGCCGCACCCCCCTTTGGGGTGCGGCCTAGCCGCACCCCCCTTTTTAGGGGTGCGGCCGAGAGGAGTCGCCCTCCTCCCTCGGGCGCGGCCGCGCCGCTCCCGCCTTCAGGGGCGGTCGAACCGCTCTCCCCCATAGTAAGATTTGGGTGAGTCCCCCCTCTTCCGGCCCGCCGCCCGCTTTTCGGGCTCCGGGCTCCGTTCGGAGTAATTCTCCGATCGTTGCGTGCTCAGAACGCTTCTGAGCGCGCTTATCTCACTTTTTATCTCTTCTGACTTCTCACTTTTCCGACTTGGCTCGCTCACATTTCCTACTCGCTCACTTTTCCGACTCGACTCGCTCACTTTTTGTCTTTTCAGTTTCTCACTTTTCAGGAACAGCTTGTCGCCTTTCCTCGAAGGGCAGCATGGTCATTTACGAAAAATGGTGATCCGTGGACTCCGAACCGGAAAATATGATTCGTCCTCCCAGGTGGTTACGGTGGTTACAACGACAAAATTACCGGGCTACCCCCGGCCAAAGCTATAAAAGGACCCCCTAGGCTTCATTTGGGAGGATCCGGCCTGAATGCCCAGAGAGAGCTCCTTGAAGATTTCCACGGATTTCTCATTCGGCGCTTGAAGATCTCCTTCGCGGACTTGAAGTTTTCCGTCCTCATGAAAGCGGACAATGCTTTCTTACATTCGTCTCCACGAAAGCGGACAAGGCTTTCTCGCTTTCGTCTCCACGAAAGCGGACAAGGCATTCTCACTTTCGTTCTCTACCGTTCTCAGAAGGAAAAGACTTAGTTTTTCCGAGAGGTGGCATGTCGCCCTCGGAACGTTCTCTCTCTCTCTCTCTCTCTGATATTGTAACGAGCAGCGGCCTGTCGCGCTCGACTTCTAAATCTCTAATTGTAACCCCCAGAAGATAGTGGAAGTTTGGTCGGCACAGCTCCGGCCACGTGGTTTTTTACCCTTTCCGGGTTTTCCACGCTAAAAAGTCTCAGTGTACTCAACGAATCTCAAATTGACTGTTTGCGCGCTTGGTTCGCTCCCGAGCTAAGGTGGTTTAATTCGACCGGTCTACTAAGAGCCCTAAGCGACCCGCAACAGTTTGGCGCCGTCTGTGGGAATGGATTCCCAGTTACCGAACAAAGGATTTCCGAGCGCAGTGCCCGCTTCGCCTGAGTTCACGGAACCAGCAAGGGTGGACACCTCCCCCGAACTATCCGACGCATGCAGTTCCTCAATCCCTGAAGGCCCGACGAAAAGAGCGCTCATCGCTGCACCCGTCCAACCCCAGTGGATTGGATCAACTAGCAAGTCGGCCCCTCTCATAGCGGGGCAGGATCTGAACGATATCACGCACCAGCAAAGGCGATCCCCCCTGTCAGAGTCAATTCTGGCACACCCAGTCCAGTCATGGCTAAATCTCCCGCACATCAAGGAGTTCCACGGAGCAGAAGACCCGTACGTGCACGTTAATCACTTCTTGATAACGGTACGGACGTTCGGACTTCCCGACCAAATCAGCTGCAAAATCTTCACCAAGACACTACGCGGAGACGCCCTCCGCTGGTATCAATCCCTGCCAAATGGAGCGATTCACAACTTCACCAAGTTGCCCCAGCTGTTCGTTGAATGGCACGAAGCGCGCGCGCCGAGGATCCAGGAAGAAGAGCGAGAAAAGCCCGGCACGGACGAACCGCCCCGCCTAAGGGAGGCGGAGTGGAGCACGCAGCAACAGAAGATCCACACAAATTTTCACCAGGAGCGTCCCTGCGCTTGGATGGACTTCGCCTTGGACGCAAGCATAGGCAGTCCACCCTGTGAGCTAAGGACAGCGTTGGTAACTCACCGCATCTCCTTCAACATCCTATTCCTGGCTGCCGTAATACGACTCAAACTCCTAAGCGGGACCTCAAACTCAGGGCCAGCGACGCGGAGCTCCCAGACGGAACTACGGTACCCACCATAGGAATCATCACCCTCCCCGTCCAAGTAGGGATGCACGCAGAACCAGTCCAATACGACGTTCAGTTCGTCGTCGCCGAGGCAGACTCCCCTTACGACGCAATATTTGGGAGCCTCTTACTGGACGCCCTGGACCACGACGTTTCCATGTCCGGACGCATGTCAAACAAAGGGAGTATCCTCAGGAACGCGATCCACGGTTTTGACACACCCGCCTCCAAGCTCCCCTGGATCAACAACGACCCGTCACCAAAACCGAAGTCTGAGAAGCAAGGCGCGCGGAAGGCTCGCGCAACTCCCACGTTGGCTGAAAAAGCCAAATTTTAGGCATCAGTGAATCCGCCGCAGTTTGATACATGCCGCAAGAGAAAGGGGCAGCAGCAGCAGTTCGAGAAGGCTGAACTGCTCACTCAGAACCGAGCAGACCGCTCCCAAGGGATAGAAAATCAAGGCTCCCAGAACTTCACCCCGCTGAATACCCCCCGCGAGCACATATTGTCTGTAATCAGCAATAGCAAGATTATCAACTGGCCCAAACGGCTCTCCTCGCGCATGGGAGATCAAGCCCAATTCTGCCACTTCCACAAAGGCCGAGGGCACCGAACGGAGCACTGCGCAAGACTGAAAGAAGAAATTGAACGCCTCATCCAGTTAGGGCACCTGGAAGCTTTCCGTGAAGAGGCACAGAGGGACGCCACCAAGGATCAGTCGCCGGGTCACCGCCGCCCACCATGCTGAATGACCTACAAAGCTCGATCAAGCGCAGCGCAACCGGAGCTCGGCGTTACCTCCGCTCTCGTAAAATATGTATCAAAAACTTACTTGCTCAAAAGCCGCAAGATTGCGCTTGCGCATGTATCAATATTTTCTAGTTATATTCTATCTGTTCTAAACTGTTCTACTACAGGAACCACTTCGGGGCCCTGCCCCGGGGACTTTGCACCGCCGTCGATTGAAGGTTCGCCCTTCTCCCCCGCCGTCGAGTCCCAGTGTCGTAGGGGCCTGCCCCCCCTTACGTTCACCCCCGGTTTGAATACACCAGCTATTCACCGTCCACTTTGGGGCCCTGCCCCGGGGACTTTGCACCGCCGTCGATTGAAGGTTCGCCCTTCTCCTCCGCCGTCGAGTCCCGGTGTCGTAGGTGTCGGCCCCCATTACGTTCACCCCTAGTTTGAATACACCAGCTATTCACCGGCCACTTCGGGGCCCTGCCCCGAGGACTTTGCACCGCCGTCGATTGAAGGTTCGCCCTTCTCCTCCGCCGTTGAGTCCCGGTGTTGTAGGGGCCTTCCCCCCTTACGTTCACCCCTGGTTTGAATACACCAGCTATTCACCGGCCACTTCGGTGCCCTGCCCCGGGGACTTTGCACCGTCGTCGATTGAAGGTTCGCCCTTCTCCTCCGCCGTCGAGTCCCGGTGTCGTAGGGGCCTGCCCCCCTTACGTTCACCCTCGGCTTGAATACACCCACTATTCACCGGCCAAGCCGCAAGCACAGACTTGCGCAAACTAATTTTTTTATGTAAAAGCCGCGAGCACAGACTCATGCAAACTAGTTGTATATATATAAACCGCGAGCGCAGACTCGTGCAAACTAGTATAAAAGCCCCGGGCTCAGACCCGTGCAAACTCATCTGTAATTTTGAAAACAATCAAACTGTGCAGGTGCTAACAACCAGATTGACAAGATCATGCAGGAAAATAAGTACAACACATGCAATAAAGGAGATACAACCACATCCGACAAACACACAAACAAACAACAAAGCTGAAAGCGAGAAAATGAAAGATAAACAACATCAGTCCTCGACCACGTCCGAGCAGTCATCCCCAGAAAGATCTCCGGCTCCGAGGCCAGCGGTGTCGCACCCGAACTTCCTCCCCATCATACGGAGAGTCTTCTGAATGCCTCTCTGAAAAGAGACTTCGCACTCATCCGCTATCAGGGGCTCTACCTCATTCGTCATCACCTCGGCACGAATCTCTTCCACCATCTGGAAACGCTCTTCCGCAAAAGTGAGAGAATCCTTGTACTCAGCTACTCCAGTCGCCTTGGCCTCCTCAAGACTCTGCTCGATCGACGACAGCCGGTCCGCCTCGCTCCGTAGGAAGCCTAACTCCCCCTCCAGGCGAAACATCTCCCCCTGCGCGTCCGATAGTTGACGAAGGGCATCCTGGGCGAGCACCTTATCACCGCCGCACTCCGCTCGCAGCTTCTCGACTTCACCCTCCAATTGCTTGATATGAGCTGCGTCACGGTCCCTCTTCCTATGCAAAACGGACATGTCACACCTCGCCACGCGTAACTCCTCCTGAAGAGCGAAGTAGTTGTCCTTGAGACTCACATAATGATCGTTCCATGTGAGCGCAATGCTGGTCAAAGCCTCTGCCTGCAAGCAAAAGTCGAACGGTTAGCAAGCATAAATAAGAACGGAGAGCAAACGCTGAGATCAAGAAAGAAGAGCTTCACTTACCGCACAAGCCATCGCTTGAAGTGAGGAAGAAACACGCTTCGCCGGCATGAGGGGAGGTGGTGGCGGCAAATCCTCCGGTGGGACCTGTTCGGCAATAGGAGACGCCAAAATCTCCACCTCCGGATCGGATGAAACCGGCTCGCTCCTAGGATGGCTTGGGTCGGCCTCGCAATCGGGACTCATAGGCGCCAGTGGAACAGGGCGCGGACCGGAAGGGCCGTTCTTGATAACGATCTTCCTCTTTTTCCCACGATCCAAGGGAACAGCAGCCTCCCGCTCGGGATCCCAGGAAAGTCCCACCGAGTGCAGTCGACGTTCTTCCACGCAACCGGAAATGGAAAGCAAGGCCTTCGACAGCCCCTCTCGGCCAGGAAAACCGGGGATAGGAAGGAACTCATCTTCCCGACCAGTCTGCCGGCGACAGCGTCCAGGAAGCGATCTCCATAACTCCGGTAGCTCCCATCGGTTCCGGACATACCCATAAAGAGTGTTCCCATGACGATAATCAGCCTTCGCCCCAAAGTGAAACCAACTTTTGTTGCTCCGAACTTCGATACGACCACCCGGGTCAGTAGAAACCTCGCACGAATCTTTGAAAATCTCGAGCGAAAAGCGCTTTCTATGTTCCCGAAAGAATATCACCATCCCCATAATATTCGTCATCCCCGCCGGCGTGAACTGGGTAATCGGAACACCGCAGAACCGGAATATCTCAACGACCTCCTCGGGCGGAGGAATGCGAAACCCGGACTTCAAGCAGCTCTCCGAAAGGGCCATGAAATCGGTTGGCGGATTTTGGGCACGCTCTTCCGCCCCTGGGATCCTCACCTCAACATCCGGGGGCAACCCGAACCGCTTCCGCCATATGTCAATTCGCGCGCCGTCAAGAGTAGAGCGCATGCGCATCGGTCTCGACTGACCACTTCATTTCGAAGCCTGCAAATGAAAGTTTGCGCGCATCAGCGCTTATATCAAACAAAATAAATACATATGAATAAAGATCCCGAAAGACGTGCGTCAAGCGAATTCAACCCGCCAGCGCGCAGTTATGCCAACCAACCGCATGAAAGCAACGATTCATGCGAGCGACGCGATTCGCGCGCGACAAACCGCACGAGCGGCAAGACGCACGCACCCGGCACCCCGCGTACTCGGTTGACCACCGCACGCGAAGGATGCACGCGACAAACGGCCGCGCAAAAGCACGCGGAAAAACACCGCGCACGCACGCGCGGGGGGACGCGCGCGGCCAACCGCCACGCGCACGCACGGCAAACCGCCGCGCGCACGCACGACCAACCGCCGCGCGCACGCACGGCCAACCGCCGCGCGCACGCACAGCCAACCGCCGCGCGCGTGCGGCCAACCACCGCAAGCGCGCCTGGGGGCGTGCGCGTGGCCAACCGCCACCCGCGTGGGGGCGCGTGCGTGCCCCCCGCCGACCGGCGGCGCATACGGGCCACGGAGGCCGTCGACGCCCCGATCCCGCGGTCGGCAGCGCCGCGCGCGCGGGCCGCAAAAGGCGCCGGTGGACCGCCCCCGCGGCCGGCTGCGCCCGCGCGCGGGCCGCGCGCACCCGCCGGACGCCGGCGGCTCGATCCCGCGGCCGGCAGCACCCACGCGCGGGCTCGCTCCCGCGGTCGGCGCCGCCCACGCGCGGGCGCGCACCCTCCCGACGCCTTGCCATCTCGGTCGAAACCACCCTCGCGGGCGCGCTCCGCCATCTCCTCCTTTCTTTGCAAACAACGAAAATAACAAGCTTACCTCTACCATGGTTCAACCCGCCGCACGCCGACGACAATGATGACCGGAGTCAAAGCAAGAAGAATGAAACCTTCACACTCTTTCACACGGAGGGTCGGACTCCGAAGGTTTGGGGGGCTTATGATGGGGATTCATCATGAGCTCTCATTTATGAGAGAACCGGTTGTCGGTTGCTCCCATAAACCACTCTCCCCATTACTTTAGTGGGAGAGAGTGGGAGGTTAAAGCCGAAACCGCCGCCAACCGCAACGTGCACGGCGACGCCGTCCCCTCCCGCCGGTGAGCGGGACGCGCGCGGTAGCGCCCGCGGCAAGCGCGGCGCTACCGCGCGGTAGCGCCGAGCCCCTCTCGGGGTGCGGCCAAGCCGCACCCCCTTGGGGTGCACCCAAGCCGCACCCCCCTTTGGGGTGCGGCCTAGCCGCACCCCCCTTTTTAGGGGTGCGACCGAGAGGAGTCGCCCTCCTCCCTCGGGCGCGGCCGCGCCCGCCTTCAGGGGCGGTCGAACCGCTCTCCCCCGTAGTAAGATTTGGGTGAGTCCCCCCTCTTCCGGCCCGCCGCCCGCTTTTCGGGCTCCGGGCTCCGTTCGGAGTAATTCCCCGATCGTTGCGTGCTCAGAACGCTTCTGAGCGCGCTTATCTCACTTTTTATCTCTTCTGACTTCTCACTTTTCCGACTCGGCTCAGTTATATTTCCGACTCGCTCACTTTTCCGACTCGGCTCGCTCACTTTTTGTCTTTTCAGTTTCTCACTTTTCAGGAACAGTTTGTCGCCTTTCCTCGAAGGGCAGCATGGTCATTTACGAAAAATGGTGATCCGTGGACTCCGAACCGGAAAATATGATTCGTCCTCCCAGGTGGTTACGGTGGTTACAACGGCAAAATTACCGGGCTACCCCCGGCCAAAGCTATAAAAGGACCCCCTAGGCTTCATTTGGGAGGATCCGGCCTGAATGCTCAGAGAGAGTTCCTTGAAGATTTCCACGGATTTCTCATTCGGCGCTTGAAGATCTCCTTCGCGGACTTGAAGTTTTCTGTCATCACGAAAGCGGACAAGGCTTTCTCACTTTCGTCTCCACTAAAGCGGACAAGGCTAGACGAAAGCGGACAAAACATTCTCACTTTCGTTCTCTACCGTTCTCAGAAGGAAAAGACTTAGTTTTTTCGAGAGGTGGTCTGTCGCCCTCGAACGTTCTCTCTCTCTCTCTCTGATATTGTAACGAGCAGCGGCCTGTCGTGCTCGACTTCTAAATCTCTAATTGTAACCCCCAGAAGATAGTGGAATTTGGTCGGCACAGCTCCGGCCATGTGGTTTTTTACCCTTTCTGTGTTTTCCACGCAAAAAAGTCACAGTGTACTCAACGAATCTCAAATTGACTGTTTGCGCGCTTGATTCGCTCCCGAGCTAAGGTGGTTTAATTTGACCGGTCTACCAAGAGCCCTAGGCGATCCGCAACATATATATTGGTCAAAGGATGTAAGCATCAAATATTTATTTTCCAAGTGTCATGTGTGACGTTGTTTGCAGGTAATTAGCTTAACTAACAATCTCTTTGCCAATAATTTTTTGCCTCCATATAGTCGTATTATATATATATTACTTACAAAGAAATATACTATGGCCTGTGAATAACATGTGCTCAAAATTCCACAAATATTCTGACGGTAAGGTCTGGCTAGCTTGATAATTCTGTAATCGTCGATCTACAGGCCACAACCTAATTCTACGCTAGCATAAACCCGCGACAACCCGATGCCTCCTTCGATCGCTCCTCCAGGTCTGCTCTTACGGCCAATCGTGACAGCACCCCGATCGCGGCAGTGAACAGGGCCTCCTGTGCTCTGCACGACAGTACCTCGACCACATCCTTTCCCGGCGCGACGGCGCTCCTCCCATTCGCAAACCCCCGAGCTCTACATTCCACCCGTCGCTCGTTTGTCGTGTGCACGGAGAGTTGCGAGCAGTGAGGAGAGCACATTTTTATTGTAGGGATGTGACTTTGCGAATATGCAAGCATATGTTTAAAATAAAAGAAAAATCACATAAATTTTAAAAAAAAAATTGAATTTTTTATAATAAATAGAGATAAAATCGGAAGATTGAATGTTTTATTTAGAGGTTTGGTTTTAAATTGGATGGTGATCACTTTTTCGATCAGAGAATATAAACTATCATTAAGAAATAATTGTTATACACAAAAATTATCAAAGTTAGTTCATTTTTAATTCTTTTTATAATCAAATAGAGTTCGTCTGTGCTCGATTGTTCTTGCGAACGGGCTACGCCTCATACAAACGAGTTTCGCACATATTCGACTTACTGCAGTGCAAAACTTAAGGAAAGAATGAAACACTTTAAAGACTCTTGAATAACCACACAAATTGTTGGATGTTTGAAGAATTAAAGAATGCGGATTTCTTTTTTTAATTTAAAATAAAAATGAATCAGTGATTCCAGGCTAAACATATAAAGCTAAGTATAAATGTATAATCTTCAAAAATAGAAAAACAATTGTTAACAAAACAGTTCATAGCCTTTGAAAGTCTAAATTTGAGGGTGGGAAGTATTGGCTTCTCGACTGGGACTTCTTCGTCGAAGAGAGAAGCCCCGCGGTGGAACGGAATAACCGTCCCTCTTACACCGGTGATATCATGATGGAATCAGAGAGTGATGAGGAGGACTATATAGCAAATAACCCATTCGTTTCTCGGAGACGAGAAGGTCTCCTTGGCTTCAAACTCGAGGGTATGGTTATACCGCCCTGGCTACAAATTATTCTACTTATTTTGTTGAATTTTGTTATCGGCGTCAAGCCGAGGCAGCCCGAACAGGCCTCTCAAGTTAATTTCTTCACCGTCGTCCACTCCTTTTGACCAGAACAAAGAGATCTAAACTCAAACAGGTTCCAAACATGCAAAAACAAAAGCAAACAATAATCTGAATCAAAAACTCAAAACTAGTGACGGGTCGGTCTACTCAAACAGCAGATCATCTCCATATATGTCGAAATCCACTTTTTCTCCTCTAGACTCCAATTGATCTGCATTTAAACATTAGAATGTAATGAGAACAAAACTCAATGAATCCATACATATGCAAATCAAAAGTAAAGTGATTAGTTCTTACAGTTTAGAACATAATACTCTAACTAGGAAGAAAGACTCACATGTCCGCATCTCTATCTAATTTACACAAAATTAGAAATTTGGTTTCATAGAACCAAACTATGTTCCTTCGATTATTAAGATTATTACCAAACATTTCACAATTGTATTATATCATCAAGTTTGGAATGATACAACAAGCTGTGACCAATATATCATCAAGTTTGGAATGATATAAGTAATGATCATAATATCAGGACGCATATCAACAACTTCACTATTCGTTTTTGGAATGATACTCAATTCAGCCTTTGAAAAGAAATAGTTGTGTAAGTCATCAAGTTTGGAATGACTAGCAACTAAACAATCTCAGGCTTTCATCAAGTAGCATCTAGAACACTTCAGTGTACTCAGTCTAGATGCGTGAATGTAGGCAGACTCGGTTCTAAAATCTTAAACAAACATAGGTATTAAGTCCCACTAAATAGACTTTAATCTCATATCCCCCGATGTTTTAGATGTAAGAACCTTGCATAAGCCCTTGGTAAGGACATCTGCTACATTATCTTTTGATCTCACGTCCAAGAGAGAAATGATCTCTTGACTGGTGAGATAGGTCAACCAGACATGTTTCATCCGTAGTTGCCTTCGCTTACCATTGAACAGTGAATTAGTTGCAATGGTTTTTGTGGCTTGATTGTCACAAAATATCAAGATAGAGGTAATTTTAAGACTCGTCATTGGAATATCCATAACCAAATCTCTAACCCACTCTCTTCTTCAGCAGCGGAAGCAAGAGCATAGAGTTCGGATTCCATAGAGGATAGTGTTATACACGTTTGCCTCTTAGATTTCCAAGCTACTGCGGCTCCTCCTAGGGTAAACACATAACCACTAGTGGACCTACTATCACCAACGTCTGAGCACCAGGAGGCGTCAGAGTACCCTTCAAGCACAGGAGGGTGTCCACTGTAACATAAAGCATACTGCTCGGTATACATTAAGTATCGCATTAGCCTTTCCAAGGCGTCCCAGTGGTCCTTTCCAGGGTTACTAGTGAATCTACTCAACATGCCGACCGTAAAAGCTATGTCGGGTCTAGTGCAGGTAGTAGCATACATTAGACTGCCAATAAGTTTGGAGTAATCCAACTGTCTAATAGGTGAACCATCGTGAGGTTTCAGTCTATTATTATAGTCGTATGGAGTCTCAATCTTCCTGCACTTATCATAACCCCACTTCTCTAGTAGAGTTCTGATGTAGTGACTCTGGCTGAGGGTGATACCCTTATCCGTAAAGTTCACTTCCATTCCTAGGATGGTTTTCACCACACCTAAGTCAGTCATGCTAAATTTTGACTTCAAGGTAACCTTAACGTCTTCCACCTTCGACTGATCAGTACCCAAAATTAGCATGTCATCAAGATACAAGCAGATTATAGCGACGGAGTTTGGACTTGTCCGTATGTATAGACATTTATCTGAAAGGCTGGATTTAAAATGCAGGCCTTTTACGCAAGTGTCAAACTTCTCGTGTCATAGCTTTGGTGCTTGCTTCAATCCGTATAGTGACTTAATCAACTTACAAACCTTGGTTTCTAGACCTTCTACAACGAACCCTTCAGGTTGACGCATGTAGATCTCCTCAGTTAGATCTCCATTTAGAAATGCAGTCTTTACGTCCATCTGATGAACGACGAGACGTTCAATAGATGCGATATCGAGAAGAACTCTGATCGTTGCAATGTGACAAATAGGTGAGTATGTATCAAAGTAGTCTATTCCACTCACTTGAGTGAAGCCTTTTGCAACTAGACGTGCTTTGTACTTAGCGATACTCCCATCTGGATTCAGTTTCTTCTTAAGAACCCACTTGCTCCCAATGGTTTTAACTCCTTTGGGCAGGTCAACTAATGTCCAAGTTTGGTTCTCCATGAGAGAGTTCATCTCATCATCAATGACTTCTCTCCATAACAGGGAATCCCTGGATCGCATCGCTTCCGTATAGGTGGATGGATCAACTTCAACGTGGTAAGTCACAAAGTCTGTACCGAAGCTTTTAGGAACTCGTTCCCTATTAGATAACCTAGTGGACTCTAGGGCACTAGTGTGAACTGGCTCAGTGTCAGGGAGTCGTAGTTCCGTCCCAACGAGGGTATCAAAACTGGTGTCTGGCAGACCTGGAAGAGTCAGGTTCTTATCTCTAAGAAACTTGTCCTCAAAGAACACAGCATCTCTAGACTCAATGACCGAGTTGGTAGAGAGATCTAGAAATCGATCTGCAGCACTATCCACCGCACATCCTAAGTATACACAAGTGTTCGTCTTAGGTTCTAACTTAGATCTCCTGATGTCAGGTATCCTAACATAGGCGATACAGCCCCAGGTTTTGAGGTTATCAAATCTGGGCGGTCTCTTAAACCAAAGCTCATACGGGGTTTGCTTTAATTTAGCATGAGGAACCATATTCAGGATGTGATTTGACGCGAGGGCTGCTTCTCCCCAATAAGCGGCAGGCATACCGGCAGTCAACAACATAGAATTCAACATTTCTGTTAAAGTTCTGTTTTTCCGCTCGGTAATACCGTTTGACTGGGGCGAATAAGGGGCAGTGGTTTCAGGAATTATGTCATTGCTGGCAAGAAAATCCCTAAACTCACCCGAGACGTACTCGCCGCCTCGATCACTCCTAAGTCGCTTAATTTTCAAAACTAATTGGTTCTCAACCCTATTTTTGAAAATTTGAAATTTTTCAAAAGCTTCATCTTTTGATTTTAAGAGATAAATGTGAGTATATCTAGAGAAGTCGTCGATAAAAGTTATCAGGTACTTCTGACCACCACGTGTGACAAAACTCTTGTAGTCACAAATGTCAGAGTGTTTCAACTCTAGTAAACGTGTACTCCTAGACACCTGACTGAATGGTGTTCTAGTTATCTCAGTTTGAGCACATGTCTCACATTTGCCGAATTTGGTTTTAGTGTCTAAGGGGATGTTGTGAGTTCTAGCGAGCAAGAGTAGTTTTCTATAATTGACATGTCCTAGCCTTGCGTGTAAAGTCTTAGGATCTATCAAAGTAGAACTAACCTGATTTACTACTTCGTTTGCTAGACTCAGCCGATACATTCCGTTGACTACATACGCACAACCAAAATAATGAGAGTTGACCATTAGGGTCACTCTACCACCACTAATGTTAAAAGACATACCCACATCACTTAACAGACTAATCGAAATTAAATTAGCAGTTAATGTAGGAATGAATTTAACATCTTTCAAAAGTAAATGCGTACCTGACGAGAGTAGCATATCCACAGTCCCTGTCTGGAGTACCTCAGCAGTGACTCCATTTGCAACTGTAACAGACTCAGAGACTGGAGTGGTATCCTTCAGCAGAGCGGAGTTGTTGCAGACGTGACAGGTCGCCCCCGAATCCAACCACCATTCAGTACTGGACTGACCGTTCCCAACCATGGCAACAAAGTGGGAGGGCGCAGTCTGATGGAGCATATGAGCTCTGTTATCAGGCTTTGGTGGGTTGGCATCGGGCTTCTTGGGTTGCCTGCAGTCAGAAGCGCAGTGACCCCACTTGTTGCAGTTGTAGCACTTGTCTTTGAACTTCTTGATTTTCTTGCTCGTGTCTACTACTGCGGGTGCACTGGAGGGAGGTCGAGTCCGATCAGACTTAGGCTTCCTTTTTGGGTGTGTGATCATATTAGCAGCAGATTGCTGCTTGCTCACCACCTCCTTCATATGCCTTGTCCGATTCTCGTCCTCAATGCAGATGAACCGCTTGAGATCTTTCAGATTGACCCGAGTCTTCTTACGATACATCTCCGTCTTGAAAGAGTACCACGTTGAGGGGAGCTTGTAAATAATGGCACCAACAACGAACCCATCTGGCAGAGGGACAAATTCACTATTTAGTTTGGCCACCAAATTTTCCAGGTCTGCAATCTGGGGAAGGATTTCCCTGTCCTCAGAGAAGGTGAATCCCATGAACTTGTCCACCAGATGCGTCTTGGACATGTTCTCCTCCTCCTTGAACTGATCTTCCAGTGCATTCCAGATTTCCTTTGCAGTCTTCAGTTTCCCAAACGTCTCGGCTAGCGAGTTGGAGAGACGGTTGAGAAGATAATCACGACAGAAATCTTCATCGCTGATCCACTGTTCTTCCTCATCTCCTCCTTTGAAGTCTGCCAAATTAGTTTGCAGAGTATAAAAAACATTCAGGTATTTCATACCGAACTGGGTGTTCCTCTTCCAGGCACTGAACTCGGAATGAGAGAACTTTTCCAGTTTGATCATCGGCACAGGAGAGGAGAGAGAACTATTCTTCTGAAGAGAAGCCATCAGATATGACGGCTGCGGCGGAACGACGGCAACGGCGCGATCTTGCAGCAAAAGACTGGATCGGCAGCGACCGTGCACTGCAGCAAAGGATTCACTGGATCGGGACAGATATGCACTTGATCGACAACGACACTTCACTGCACTTCATCAATCGAGCACTGGATCGGCAGTTTGCAGTCGACGACGACGTCACTGGAGCGATGTCACAGCGTCGGCGGCAGTGGCGTCAACAGCGGCGCGCAAAGATGCGGCTTCTCATTCTCTATGATTTGCGAGACTGGAGCGACAACGATGAGATCCTTCGTCGATGCACCACGATCGAGAACGAGAACAACGTCGATCGAGAACGGCCGAATCAGACCGGGACGACGAAGAGCGGGTATCTCCTTCCGCCTGGAGACGTGAACGGGAAAGGCACGCAGGAAATCGGCGGCCTACACCTTCGATCGACGGGAACAGGAGTAGAGACGCAGGGAGCCCTTCACTTGCGATCAACCTGCGACCTTGTTTTTTTTTTCAAATCGATCAGCAGCGACCGATGGTTACACAGATCTCTTCCTCCGACTACAGCGACGGGAACGACGATGGCTTCACGCACAGGCAGATCGGCGGCTTCCTCCTTTTCCTCCGATCGACAGAGAAAGGGCAGCGACCAGGGGCCGAGCGAGAGAGATACGCGATCAGGGAGGAATTCGGGGTCCTGATCTCGCTATCGGCGATCTTCAACCTTCAATCGACGGGAACCACCGGCAGTTACGGGAGAGGAACCGCACGGGAGTGAGAGCGGGAGAGGGGGCTAGGGCGCTCACGAAAGAAAAATCTTCGAGAATGATAGGAGTGCTCGAAGCATCCGAGTGAGCGTCAAGTTTGGAACGTTCTACCCGTTGCCCCCAGCGGAGGTATTTATAGGCGTAACCCTAAATCCCCGACGACCTGTTATGGGTACTTTAACTGACCCGTTAGGGTTCCGTTAAATACCTGTCAATACTGCTAAATATACCTTAACAGGATCTTCTCTATGTAGCGGTTAGGCGGGTTGGGAGGATGAAGCGGAATGAACGGAATATTCATGGACACGAACTACTTATCCCGCCTAAGAAACCCCTTGCTATTGCAAGACTTAATTCCACCAAGCTTGGCTTATAGAAGCAGCTGTCCTTTCCTAACACAACAACAACTCCGGGTTGCACAGCTGGGCTCTGCAACTCGTCATTCTCCCTAATAATGCGCAACTCATTGAGACATAGTCTATATGCTCGGGGCGGCAAAAACAAAGCAAAAGGATCATTCGGTGGCACCAAGGGGCGACACGTGGAGGCAGTTCGACAGCTTTCGGTTGGCCCGCTTTAAGCAGTGTTTGGGGGTGGGGGCTATGTTAATAGAATATTCTTGGAATATTCCGTAGGTTTCTAGAGTCATGCAATACTTGTAAATTCTAGAGTCTATGTTGAATACTTAGGAGTAATTATGTATTCTGTATATAAATACTTAAATAGTGTACAAATCCATTGAGTGTGTATAGAATATAGAGAATATTCATTCTATTTACATTTAAATTTTTTTGGTAAGTAAAATTAATATTCTCTATATTATATACACCAGATTTGTACAGTATTATTTATATACAGAATAGAAGATTCTAGAATACATAATTACTCCTAACTATTCTAACTCTAGAACTTACAAGCACTGCATGACTCTAGTTGCAGATAGATGACATTAATTTTTTTTAATTATTAATGATCATCAAATATCGATTAATGATCATTTAGAGAAACTTTCACCTTTTCACTTTAATCCTTTCTTTATTTCAATTTTTATATTTTGTTAAGATTGAGTTTAATTATTTATTTTTATTCTATATTAAAAATATAGGATTGGTAGTTTTGTATTTGATGAGAAAAAATCTAACATGGATGAAAAATGGCAAGTGTACTGCCGCGTTGGGGCGCCGGAGATCGAACTCCATGCGAGACTACTTGAATGTCGTACGAATTTTCTCTCCATCAAAAGGCGAATAAATTGTTCACCTTCTCATAAACCATGCCATGCAACCTCTTGGGTCTACACTCTTTGAATGTACTTATTGCTCATAAATAAAAGGTCTCTGCACAGCACATGCTGAGTTTATATTAATATAGAGCTATTCATGAGTAGTTTAATAACTTCATGTATTATGTGTTTTTTCCTTCCATGCAACCGTGTCCCTAAGGAGTTTACTCGTTTGTCCGAATCCGATGTGTTTTTAAATTACAACTGGCCTAATGCTATTCATGAGTATTTGCTACGGCGATGGCGACGATCGCGACGTCGTCGGCGATGGCAGCGATAGAGGCGATGGCGGCGATGATGGCGATGGTTATACTTCGGGTAGTTACGTCGCTAGTGGGGGTTCTTTGGATAACCACACCTCCATGGATGGGGTGCGGTTAGCGCCTTTAGGGATACTCCATCAACAGCTCTCATAGATTTACTGACGAAACAGTGACATTCAACGTAACCTCGCACGCATGATATTTTACTTATTTTATGAATGCTATTTTGTTTAGTGGTTTATTTAGGAAAATATTAATTTGATTTTTGAATATGATATGTAAATATGAAATTTGGTCTGCATGAATATTTTTTTGGCCTGCATATAGCCAAAATCGGCCTGCATTTAACATCGCTCTTAATAAATCACTGCCATTATCTAAGAATCACTACAAGAATATTGAGTTTTAGCTTCCCTGGCAAAAGATTCAAAATAATGACTCATTATATTCTTATGAAATATGGTATTAGTTGTCAAATGATATATTATGATGTAGGGCTCTAGTCTTTGTGTTTGTTTTTAGTTTTAGTATTGTATTTTAATTCTCATGTTGTTTTGGTTTTGGTGCGTGTCATGGCGTGGTTTGCGGCATGCGTTTAGTGAGTTATTGTTTTGTTTTAATTTGAGTGTCTTTGCCAGCTATAAATGGGCAGCCCAAGGTCTTGTTGTAAGCAACTTTGATAATCAATTTCAGGCCCAAGCCCTGCCTAGGGTGCTTCTTCTTCTTTGGTGGATTCCAAAACCCGCTCCATTGCCCGATGGATTTAGGTTTTGATATTTAGGCTTCGTTTGGCACGGCTTATTTGCTCCTTTGAGTTTGGTCAAAAACTTCATTATCATACAATGTATGTTTTGTTGGGAAAATATGTTCCCGGACCTAAGTGCACGTGAGGATGCGAGTTGAGAAACCTGCAAAATCGTCAGCGAAAAATGCAACAAGAAAACAATCACAATCAGACACACAGGTGTATACGTGGAAAACCCCCAAAGCAGGGTAAAAACCACGGGACGATCTGAGTCCAACCCGGAAAGCCTCCACTATATAATATTCAACAATACAATGGCTTTCCCACGCGATCCTCAGATGGATCCTACAGCTAGCACAAATATAAAGACAAAGAGAAAGATACAGGTATACCGACAATGAAGACCAAGTTTGAGTCAGAGTGACTCGCTCCAAACTGGTTCTCTGAAGCCTCTGCAGTCTTCCAAGATCTTTCAATATTGTGTCAAGCTGTCCGCCTACGTCAACACACGACGTCACTGGCGACTCCGATCAGTCCGCAACCCGTCAGTAGGTTGCCCCGTTCGAGGTCCAGATGCCTCGCCACCAACGTCCACTTGAGGCTAAGATGCCTCCTTGCGTTGAACGCCACTAGCCGCAGATGCGGCCCAATATACTCGTCCGAGTAAAATACGGCGGTTGCAAACCGCCGTCCTCTGCGCCAAGATGCGCACTCTGCACCACTGCACCACCACGACCGTGGTCCGACTGTAGGGAATGAAGGTCGCAAATAACGATGCCTCCCACCGATCAATAGAGCATTCAAAACCTGAGAAAATCAAACCAACAAAACAAACACACAAACACAGAGATATACGTGGAAAACCTTCACCACTTGAATGTCAAAAACCACGGGGCACGGCACAACAAAATTCACTATAATAAATAAGGATTACAATGATAATCTAGGTTTGCCCAAACCTAGATTGTCCACCGGATTTGACAACAAATTCAACCTTCTCCACCAACAAAGATGAACACCACTTCTCTACAATAGGATAAAATCTACTCTCTCTTCAAGCACAATAGCAAGTGAAAACGAGACAGAAAACACCTTACGACGTAGACGAAGAGGCCTTTGAAAACGGTGGAGAAATCTCCAAGCGAAACGGAGGAGACACCTCCTCTTTCCGGCAACGACAACGGCAGCGGCAACAGGACTCTTCCAACCTCCAGCAACAAGGGCGGCGACAGCCCTAACCTGCAGCGACAAGGGGCGGCGGCACCCTTTCTTCTTCCACCGACAGAGGCGGCGACAAGCCCCTCTACTTCCAGCGAAAGCAGCGCCGGCGACAAGCAAACCCCCTCCAAAGGCACCTCTAGGCAATGGCTCTCCAAATCGAGAGAAGAAGAAGGGGCGGCGAACAGAAAAACGGGGAAGGAGGAGGTTCGGCTATTCTGATCGAGAGAATGGAGAGGGAGAGAAATCAATCGGCTATTCTCAAAAAGAATTAATTAAAACCTGCTACCCTAACCCCTCCACAACACTGTTCACGCCAAAAGCTGAACCAGCCCGGTTCAGATGAACCAAAACCAAAATCTGGTCTATTTTTTTCTTCATAAAAGTGCAACAGAGGATGGGTTGCAACCTGCCTTTCGATGAGTTGCAACCTTTTAGTGTTGAACCAAAAATCTCACCTTTTTGGGGCTGAACCCCAACAAACTCCCCCTTCAGACCATAAAGGGGAGTTCTCCACACTACTAGAAAACAGACTTTTGGCTAGGGCAAATTGCCGTGGCAAAAAGTCCAAAACCGTGGCTAAAGAACTTTTGCCACGGTCTAGCCACGGAAAAAATTCGTGGCCAAAGGTCGCGTGGAGAAAGAGTTTTTGCCACGGATTGGCCGTGGCAAAAAGTATTAGCCACAAACAATTAATACCGTGGCTAATACCCAGATCTTTTGCCACGGATTTGCCCCGTGGCAAAATATACTCAATAACTGTAATTTCCGGCTATTTGCCACGGCTTCCGGCCGTGGCAAATGCTCTACCTATTGGCCACGGCTTAAAACCGTGGCTAATAATAATTCAAATTTTTTTAAAAAAAATTATTTTGTCCCGGTTTAAAACCGTGACAAATAATAATTTCTATATTTTAAAAAAAATATAGATGCTAAGGCCTGAAGCCGTTGCAATCTAATGTTGAATTAATTGAAAATACATGCGTATACATGCGCATGAAACTGTATTTAGATGGAGGTAAAATTTAGACTATTTCTGTATTATGGACATATAGTTAACTTCACAAATAATATTACAATCTTTTCAATAAGATCTAAGTCATCCTGGTTATCAATGAACTCTACGTAATTCCAATCAATTTCCTCTTTGGTGTGCTTGTCCGGTTCCATCTTGAACACGTGCTGAAAATGCATCAAAATCATACACTAATCTTAGTTATCCAAAAGGAAAAGAAAATGGGCAAGTTGAACAGTTTATTAAAAGTGAGATTACCTGATTGAAGTGTTGTTGCAGTTTTTCGTTTGTAAAATTAATACAAATCTGCTCAAAACTTCAAAATGATAAGAAAGTTTAGAAAAAAGACAATCAAGCAAATAAATTAATGTACAATTAATTGGCTTTTACACTGCTAAGCATGTCTGCCTCCTTGCTTTAAAACTTTCAAAACCATATTCTTTAGCATCATTTATGCTAACCAATTCATAGCAATTTGATTAGTTCAGATAGATAAATAGCAAGTCTTACGTCATCAAACTTGAGTCTAAGCAAACTAACATACCTGGAATTATTATTTCTGACAGTTTTAGTAAGGCAGAATGCCTCAAGAACTGGGTTTGACAATAATGGCATGAACAGGAATTTGATTCAATATAACAGGGATAGAGATGATAAGAACAAACAAGCAGGCAAAGGAAAATAGAAATATCATTCAACAAATAAGAGAAAAATGAGCGTGAATAATTACTAAAAATTTGAGCATACCTATTTTCTGGAATGTTGGTGTGCTGTAACTCGCTGGCTATCGAGCGGAAAGCTCAAGCAAATAGCGAGAAATGAAACCAAGAGATCAAAATTTATATACAAAAGAGCAAAGTTAGCTAAGGCCACAGAGAGAGCTTTCTTAGTCATTCTAGTGAGCATATTGTTGGAATCTGAAGCAATAATGAAGATTCCTATAATCATTGCAGAAAAATTTCAAAGTAGAGAAATAATCTCAAAGTAGAGTAATTGGGGAAAAACAATGAAGAAGTATCACAAAAATAAAAGATTAAGTAGGTGAAAGGAGATTCCTCACCATTCTAGTAACTTCTGAAATGTAATAGATCGACCAAGTTGAGAGAAAATTAAACAGGGAAGTAGAAGAGAGAAAACTAGCTGCAGCATCAAAAAATAAGATTTGTTAGTTTTCCTTCCATAGAATCTGGCTAACATGAAAAACTGCCCGTAATTGATCGTGATGTAAATGGCATAGAATTTTGACCTTGTCATATACAAGAATCAAAAAAAATACTATAAGACAACAAGAAATTTTACCATTCTAAAGATCACTCAGAGAAAGATATGAGAAACAAAAGTAACATACGTGTAGATCTACTCTCTTCCCATAATGCCGCACAAGCTAGAAAATACTTCAAATTTTGCACTCTCCCCATAATGCCGCAATAAAAATGGGCAATGCAATGGTCAAATTGATGGTTCCTGCTACTTTCATCTTATTCATAAGCATAACCTAACAAAATAAAAGATGATTCTTCCACATTTCAACTTTTCAACACGACCATGCACTAAATTTGGCTCACAGAAGTTGTTAAATGCATGCTTATAATCTATATCTATATCTATATCTATATGCATATATATATATATATCTCATGATATTAAGCACAGGTTGTGCAAAGTCGAAGATTTATGAGAGAAATCCTTTCAAAAACATTAATTACATTTTGTGGGTTTACAGCAAGGAAACAATTATACCTGCTGCATGCGACAATTTCTCTGGCCTGGAAGCTAGCAGTTGAGAGATTCCTACCCAAGTTGTATGCCACCCTACTGTGTTGCTATATCAATATTCTCCAGTCTAATTAATTTCCAAAAGCAGCAATCTAATCAATATTCAACTCCCCTCTCATAACATATATTAATTTCGTGATACAAGTTGTGGGTGCATTGGGGTATAATTCCTCAACTTACTTGAAGCAGGCTGTTGAAATTGAAGATGCATGGTCAAGTTTTAGGAGATTCATGATTAAGAACAACTTCCTGAAGGAGGAAAATATGTAGAGGACATCACAATAAAAAATTGCAAAAAATAAATACTTCAAGAAAATGAACAGAAAAGAGGTAATTATATTTAGTGATTTACCCTAAACAATTTCTTTAGGGTAATAAATACTTCAAGAAAATGAACAGCAAAGAGGTAATTATATTCATAGAGCAACTATTCATAGAGCAACTTATTTACCCTGGTAATGTGTGATCAAACAAATCGAGGATCAACAATGACATTATTAATTTTAAATTAAAAAATATACAACTTTTTATTGTAATGATAAACTACAACATAATACATGGCATTAACTTTACTGAGAATTCAAATTAAATTTTGCTTGCTATAGGTAAAGGTTGGACAAAAAGTTTCCAATTATCAATCAACATGTATGGGTTTATTGCAAATCCAAATGAACTGAGCTAAATGGGAATAATCAAATAATACTAAGTGTGTCTATTCCAAAATTGATTTCTCCATTGTATCTGCTTGAAATTATGTATACTAAGTGTATATTTCGATGATTTTTTTGGTAGAAACTATAAAATAAAATAATGCATGTATACGCTAAGTTTGGGGAGCAAAATATCTAGAGAGGCAGAGGGAGTATCCAGTGTCAACTAAGAGCAAAGAGGAAGGAGACGGACAATTATTTGCAAGGGGCAGAATGATATTGGCAAGTGGAAAAATGACATATTTACAAGAGGCATATTGACACAAAATGCATGGGAACTACATGAGAGAACAATATTCTTACTGATATCGCAGTCCAACTTTTTCATTCGGGGACGAATAACACAACATTTTTGATCGGTGAAGAATAACACCGGATTTTAGGGTCCAGCTCTTCCTTTCTCTTGAGTTTACTGATTTCACAGTCCAAATGAGGGAGATTCGAGCAGAAGAACATCACAAATCTTTTCTATCTGTGATGTTGGAGATCAGGGAAGAAGAAGAAAATCATGGGAAAATGGATTTTGGAGCAGCTCACGCGGTCCCCCTAGCCCTAAAATCGTGATTTTAAGGAAGCAGATATTAGAAGCGTTACCGATGGCCTAGAAGCTCCAACTGAGTGGCGATGTTGATGCCCTAGAAGCTCGAACATATAGGTGTTGATGATGCCTTTAGAAGCTTGAACGAAGTGGCCATGTAGTGAGAAGCTCGAAGGAATGCCAAACTTCAGGGAGGGCGTCGAGCAGAGGCTGCTCCCCTTCGTGGGCTGCGGCGGCTCCTCTCTTGAGGAGAAGCTCCTCCAAAGCCGGAGGATTTGTAGAAGAGATCGAG
The DNA here is from genome assembly GCA_033032865.1 of Dactylorhiza incarnata. Lineage (NCBI taxonomy): Eukaryota > Viridiplantae > Streptophyta > Magnoliopsida > Asparagales > Orchidaceae > Dactylorhiza > Dactylorhiza incarnata. The sequence continues at coordinate 1,170,052 of JAWHQI010000401.1, read as the reverse complement.
AGGGGAGACGGGCGGGGTTTGTAGAAGAGATCGAGACGAGCGAACACGCGGGAGGAATGGAGTCCAGGCGAGATCCAGAACGAGACGGGAAGAAAACCTAGCATTTGCATTCGCTCTCAGCCAGAATGACGGGAAAATGAAAAAAAAATTCAATAGAATATGATTTGCCGTGGCTAATACTTAGTATTAGCCACACTTTTTTATTTTTCGTGGCTAATACTTAAGTATTAGCCACGCTTTTTACTTGTCGTGGCTAAAATCTCAGTATTAGCCATGATTTTGTAATCGTGGCTAAAATCTAAGTATTAGCCACGATTTTTGAACCCTGACAAAAAAATGTGTAGCAAAAAATCAATTTTCTAGTAATGCCACCTTGACTCCTTCAAGTGGACATCATGCCGATCGACCGTCGGCAAAAATCATGCTTCTCCCTAGGGACCACCTTCGTCATCATATCCGAAGGATTTTCATCCGTGTGGATCTTCTCCACCACCAACAACTTCTCCTCAACTGCATCCTGAATCCAGTGATACTTCACGTCGATGTGCTTTGTCCTGGAGTGAAAAGCGGGATTCTTGGCCAAGAATATAGCACTCTGACTGTCACAAAATACTGTGTACACGTCCTGTCGGAGACCAAGCTCAAGCATGAACTTCTTCATCCAAATAAGCTCCTTTGACGCCTCAGTCAACGCAATATATTCAGTCTCCGTTGTTGACAATGCCACGCACTTCTGAAGCCTTGATTGCCATGATACTGCCCCCCTGCAAATGTGACCACGAATCCAGAAGTGGATCTCCTCGTGTCAACATCTCCTGACATATCCGAGTCCGAGTACCCAATAAGTTCTGGTGGACCTCCACCAAACTTTAAGCAAAGGTCTGAGGTACCTCGGAGATAACGAAATATCCATTTCACAGCACTTCAGTGATCTTTCCCTGGGTTTGCCAAATAACGGCTCACAGACCCCACAACATGAGCTATGTCTGGCCTAGTGCAGACCATAACATATATCAAACTCCCTACTGCAGATGCGTAAGGGATATGACTCATCTCTTCCACCTCCTCCTCAGATGAAGGACTTTGATAACTAGAAAGTCTGAAGTGCCCAGCTAAAGGAGTAGCAACGGGTTTTACCTTGTCCATCATGAACCTCTTCAGCACTTTCTCCACATACTCAGACTGAGATAGCCATAGTTGACCGGCACTCCTGTCCCTGGTGATTTTCATTCCAAGAATCTTCCTTGCCGGTCCCAAATCCTTCATTTCAAAGGACTCACCGAGCTCCTTCTTCAACTCAGCTATGCTTGCCTTGTCATCCCCAACAATCAGCATATCATCTACATACAACAGCAGAATAGTAAACGCCTTCTCAGTCCTCTTCACATATACGCAGTGATCAGCTCTGGTCCGTTGGAATTTGCTCTTCATCATGAACGAGTCAAATTTCCTATACCACTGCCTGGGTTCCTGCTTCAACCCATAAAAGCTCTTCTTGAGCTGGCAGACCAGATGATGCTTCCCCTTAGCCACAAAGCCTTCGGGTTGCTCCATGTATAGCTCTTCCTCCAAATCACCATGCAAAAATGTCGTCTTGACGTCCATCTGCTCGACTTCAAGATCCATGAAGGCAGCCATACCCAACACCAGTCTGATAGAGGACATTTTCACCACAGGGGAAAATATCTCATCGAAATCTATACCTTGTTTCTGACTGAAACCTTTAACTACTAGTCTCGCCTTGTACCTCGGCTGAGAGAGACTTTCATCCAACTTCAGCTTGAAGACCCACTTGTTCTTCAAAGCTATCTTCCCTTTAGGCAATGGGACTAAGTCATACGTTTCGTTCTTATGAAGAGAGTACAACTCCTCTTCCATAGCAGTCGTCCAAGCCTCACGATCTTCAGTACTCTGAGCCTCCTTATAGGACTCAGGCTCTCCACTATCTGTAAGCAAGATATACTCATGAGGAGAATACCTGATATTGGGCCTTCTGACTCTCTCAGATCTGATAGGAGGAACCTCCACCACAGGTGGCACATCAACTGGCAGAGCTTCCCCTACATCCGGGATCATCTCCTCATCAGGAATAAGCTCACCAACCTCCTCCTCAGCATGCCCATCATCAGCAACAGTCTCTACTGGCCCATCATCAATATAGAGTCTCTCCTCCGCAGGTGGAACCTGTGGAACATGTGAATCTGCAGCATTCTACTCACCAACCACTTGATCTTCAACAAAGATCACATCTCTGCTTCTGATCATTTTCTTGTTCACGGGATCCCAGAGTCTATATCCAAACTCCTCATGGGGAAATCCCAACAAGATACACTCCTGAGACTTCTCATCAAGCTTCGATCTCTCTTCCTTGGGGACATGAACATGAACTTTGCACTCAAACACCCGCACATGTCCGTACGACACTTCCTTCCCGGACCAAACACGCTCTGGAATATCACCATTCAGAGCTGCCGAAGGAGACAAATTTATCAGATGAACAGCAGTTTGCACAGCCTCAGCCCAAAACTGCTTACCAATGTCAGCTTAAGAAATCATGCATCTGATCTTCTCAATAATCGTCCTGTTCATCCTCTCTGCCAACCCATTCTGTTGCGGCGTCCTCGGGATTGTCCTTTCATGTACTATGTCATGCTCTCTGCAGTAAGCATCGAAGGCACTGATGTATTCTCCCCCGTTGTCAGATCGAACTCGCTTTATTTCTTTACCGGTCATCTTCTCCACCTTCGCTCTGAACTCTTCAAACTTTGCTAGGACATCACTCTTCTGCTTCACAGAATACGCCTAGACTTTCCTGGAATGATCGTCAATAAACGTGACGAAGTAAGCAGCTCCGCCCACAGACTTGGGCTCAATAGGACCACACACATCAGTGTGTATCAAATATAGTAACTCCGCCTTCCTCTTTGGTTCAGAATCAGCAAAGGAGACACGTTTCTGCTTACCGGCCAAGCAGTGCACACACGTGTTGGGAATCCCTCCCGATAACTCCGGAAGAACCTTGTTCTTCACCAAGATCTTCAAGCTCTTCTCACTGATATGCCCATGCCTGTGATGCCATAACTCCATAGAGTCGCCCTCAGCAGCATTCACACTTGGACCACAGATCTTGGCCTTAGTGCGATAAAGGCCACAACACTTCCTTCCTCTGGCTACCACCAAAGAGCCCTTCAGCAACCTCCGGGTACCACCACCTTCAATGCTAGTGTAACCACCGTCATCAAGTCTACCAACGGAAATCAGATTCATTCTCAAGTCAGGAATATGCCTGACGCCCTTGAGAACAATCTCCCCAAGCTCAGTCTCCAAATGGACATCACCACTGCCAATAATCAACGACTCACCGGAATTTGCCATCCGGATCACACCAAGGTCTCCCGCAGAATAGGTGTAGAAGTAATCCCTGTGAGGAGTGCAATGATAAGATGCACCTCCGTCCACGATCCAGTCTGTGTCAACACATTCCTGGCAAGACGACCCACTGCACTGCAAGCATAACGGCTCAGCCGCCACAATCGAAGTCGTCGCATCACCACTGGATTCTCCTACCTCCTTGGGCTTTCCCTCCATGTCTCTTTTCATTTGGAAACAATCCTTCTTGAAATGACCCTTCTTCTTACAATAGTAACACTCAATGTCCTTCTTGGATTTGCCCCTAGACTTGCTCCTGGAAGTGCCCCTGTTCTTCACATCCTTCTTCACAGATCTACCTCTTCCTTCCACGAGGAAATCACCCGAACTGGAAGATCCAGAATCCTTCCTTCTCAACTCTTCGTTCAGGAGACAACTAGACACCATCTCCATGGTTACCACGCCATCAGGTGCTGAGTTGCTCAACGACACTACTAGAGTCTCCCAACTCTCTGGTAAGGAACTAAGGACCATCAGAGCTTGGAGTTCATCTCCCAAGGTAATCTTCATGGACTCCAACTGATTGATAATACTTTGGGCAAGGTTCAGGTGCTCAGTCATCTGCGAACCTTCTCGGTACTTCAAATTTACAAGCTTCCTAATCAGAAATGCCTTGTTACCTGCAGTCTTTCGCTCATACAAAGCTTCCAGCTTTTTCCATAAGGCTTGAGCCGAGGACTCCGTGGAAACATGATGAAAAACAGAGTCATCAAGCCACTGCCTAACGAATCCTACTGCCTTTCGATCCATCTTCTTCCACTCTTCATCATCCTTAACTGAAGCCGGTCTCCCTGTTAACGGAGCATGGAGATCTTTACAATATAAAAGATCCTCCATCCGAGGCTTCCAGATGCTCCAATTCTTGCCATTCATACTGACCATCCTTGTGTTCTGTTTTATTGCTTTCTCAAACCAAAAACAGCTCTAACACGATCCGCAAGTCGATTTATTTCAAGGGATTAACAAGAGAGGATAGGGAGCGGACCAATGGTCGTCACCTACCGCACCGAGTTAGAAACCGAGAAATAAAAACGACAAGCCAAAGAACCTACCTCTGATACCACTTGTGGGGAATGAAGGCCGCAGATAACGACGCCTCCCACCGATCAATAGAGCATTCAAAACCTGAGAAAATCAAACCAACAAAACAAACACACAAACACAGAGATATACGTGGAAAACCTTCACCACTTGAAGGTCAAAAATCACGGGGCACGGCACAACAAAATCCACTATAATAAATAAGGATTACAACAATAATCTAGGTTTGCCCAAACCTAGATTGCCCACCGGATTTGACAACAAATCCAACCTTCTCACGGAGGAAACACCTCCTCTTTCCGGCAACGACAACGGCAGCGGCAACAGGACCCTTCCAACCTCCAGCAACAAGGGCGGCGACAGCCCTAACCTGCAGCGACAAGGGGCGGCGGCACCCTTTCTTCTTCCACCGACAGAGGCGGCGACAAGCCCCTCTACTTCCAGCGAAAGCAGCGCCGGCGACAAGCAAACCCCCTCCAAAGGCACCTCTAGGCAATGGCTCTCCAAATCGAGAGAAGAAGAAGGGGCGGCGAACAGAAAAATGGGGAAGGAGGAGGTTCGGCTATTCTGATCGAGAGAATGGAGAGGGAGAGAAATCAATCGGCTATTCTCAAAAAGAATAAATTAAAACCTGCTGCCCTAACCCCTCCACAACACTGTTCACGCCAAAAGCTGAACCAGCCCGGTTCAGATGAACCAAAATCAAAATCTGATCTATTTTTTTCTTCATAAAAGTGCAGCAGATGATGGGTTGCAACCTGCCTTTCGATGAGTTGCAACCTTTTAGTGCTGAACCAAAAATCTCACTTTTTTGGGGCTGAACCCCAACACCGACAACACCGTCGATGCTCCAACAGTCCTTGCTCTCCCGAGCCCAAATGGCGGTCGCCAAACACCGCCTATGCCGCTCCGGCTCCGCCGAAATCAGCCTCCTCTCACGCGGCCGCTCCCCTGCACACGTGCACCACAGCCCCGCTGCACAACCACGTCGCCACCTCCGCAATAACCTCGCACAAAGAGTCCTCGGCGCCTCCGCCCATGCGACAATCGCCGGCGTCAAATCTCACACCGGACTCCACGCCCGCGGTCTCAAGGCCTCCGACCACCGCTGCTTGCTCCGGCTCCGGCACCGTCCAAGGTCGCCGGCGAGAAGGCCTCGATCCGGAAGAGGAAGAAGAGGTGGGGAGGCGGTGAACAGGAGGCGACTTGTTTTCTTCCACGGGAGAGGGCTGCAGGGGTCCACCTCCATTAGGTTTTTATTTCTTTTTATATAGGACTGTTCACATGGCTGTCACATTAGGAATAGAAATAATGCATATTTACAGCCTTCCAAAACTGAATAGACGTGCCCCATCAATCAAAAATTTGACAGTTACGAATCAGAAATTCGGAACTGAAATTCGCAGATGTGTTGCAACACCCGAATTTTGTGTTGCAACACCTAGCTGTCCAGGAAATTCAGAGAGTAGCAGGTTGCAACACCCTGTTTTGGTGTTGCAACACCTTTGCCCAAAAATTCAGCAAACTGCATATCAAAGCATCTCGAACCTCTCGACGTTCGTCGTCGCGGGTTTTATTCACCTAGGAGGGAACCCGAACCCAACAATCTCCCCCTTCACGACTAGGACGAAAAATTCGCCAAACTGGCGATCAATCCGAGAGAACCATCACTACAACTCTGCATCTTTCTCTCACAAATCGTCGAACTCGATGAAGGATCGTGACAATCAAAAGTCACCCAACGCCGCTGGCCAGCAACAATATGAGAACCGCTCTACTGTCCTATCACCGTCGACTTTGAGACATGATGTCTCACTTGCCTGTAGCATTTCTTCCCACTGAAGAATCCGCGCTGCCCACACCACACATTGGCGGCTCTGTCACCTCTGACCTTGTGCTCCCCCGCACCTACAGCTCTCGCCTCCAAACTATAAAGGTCGGACATCATGCTACCACGACCTATGACCGAAGAACCTTTGGTCAGTCGCCATCGTCCATCACCAAAAATATTGGCATAACCATCTGCATTCAATCGACTAACAGACAACAAATTGAATCAGATGTCAGGAACATGACGAACGTCCTTGAGCACTAATATAGAACCCGTGCTCGTCTTCAAGTGCACATCACCAACACCAACAGCTTTACAAGCTCCCCCATTGCCCATCTTCAATACCCCATATTTACTTGGGGTGTAAGTGGCAAATTGTGCTCTATCACTTGAAACATGTGCTGAAGCTCCCGAGTCCACTAGCCATGAACCATCTCTACAAGCGAGGTCAGACGCCACCTCATCACTTGCAAAGATTACGTCATCTTCAAATGTTGTTACTATCGATGTTGTGACCTCATCTTGCTTTGCTGATTCTTGTATCTGCAATTTCTTCCAAGCATTGCATTTCCTCTTTATGTGACCCTTCTTGCCACAATGAAAGCACTCAATATCTTTTCGCGGCCTGGAATTACTTCTATTGGATCCTCTGTCATCTCTGTTCTTATTTCTCCCCCTAGAATCAGAGTAGAAAATATCTGAATGGGTAGAAGAGGCGGTCGCATATGACCCGCCTTGCGATTTTCTTCTCACCTCCTCATTCAAAATTCCACTCTTTGCAACCTCCATAGTCAAAGCACCTCCAGGAGACGAGTTAATCAGTGAAACTCGAACCATCTCCCAAGAGGCAGGGAGAGACTTCAGTAACCATAGAGCATTGACCTCATCATCAAAAGTCACCTTCATGGCGGTCAACTGATCCAACACTCCTTGAAACTCATTCACATGATCAAGTATAGCAGTTCCCTCCTGATACTTGCACTCACTAATCTTCGTCAGCAACAAAAGTTTGTTCAACCCCGTGCTCTTCTCATACAAAGACTCCAACGTCTTCCATAGCACCTTGGCATCAGTGATACTCGCCACGTGATTGCAAACATTGCGCTCCACAAATCGCCTAACAAAACCACACACCTTGCGGTGTTCAATCGCCCATTTTGCAGGATCCGTATCCTTAGGCATCTCCCCAAAGATAGGCGAGTGCCAACCCTTGACGTAAATCAAGTCCTCCATCATCATATGTCATTCATGATAGTTGGCCCCGTTCAATTTCATGGACATCTCAAAAGTCGAATCCATCTGCACTCAGTCCACTGTCAACACTGACCACTGATCTTGGAGCTGACTATTTCAAAGAATGTGACTAGAGAGGATAGGGAGCGGACCAATGGTCGTCACCTTCCGCACCTATTCACAAACCCAAAATATCCAATCGGCTCGACTGAACCTAGCTCTGATACCACTTGTTGGGAAAATACGTTCCCGGACCTAAGTGCACGTGAGGATGCGAGTTGAGAAACCTGCAAAATCGTCAGCGAAAAATGCAACAAGAAAACAATCACAATCAGACACACAGGTGTATACGTGGAAAACCCCCAAAGCAGGGTAAAAACCACGGGACGATCGGAGTTCAACCCGGAAAGCCTCCACTATATAATATTCAACAATACAATGGCTTTCCCCCGCGATCCTCAGATGGATCCTACAGCTAGCACAAATATAAAGACAAAGAGAATGATACAGGTATACCGACAAAGACGACCAAGTTTGAGTCAGAGTGACTCGCTCCAAACTGGTTCTCTGAAGCCTCTGCAGTCTTCCAAGATCTTTCAATATTGTGCCAAGCTGTCCGCCTACGTCAACACACGACGTCACCGGCGACTCCGATCAGTCCGCAACCCGTCAGTAGGTTGCCCCGTTCGAGGCCCAGATGCCTCGCCACCAACGTCCACTTGAGGCTAAGATGCCTCCTTGCGCTGAACGCCACTAGCCGCAGATGCGGCCAAATATACTCGTCCGAGTAAAATATGGCGGTTGCAAACCGCCGTCCTCTGCGCCAAGATGCGCACTCTGCACCACTGCACCACCACGACCGTGGTCCGACAACACCGTCGATGCTCCAACAGTCCTTGCTCTCCCGAGCCCAAATGGCGGTCGCCAAACACCGCCTATGCCGCTCCGGCTCCGCCGAAATCAGCCTCCGCTCATGCGGCCGCTCCCCCGCACACGTGCACCACAGCCCCGCTGCACAACCACGGCGCCACCTCCGCAATAACCTCGCACGAAGAGTCCTCGGCGCCTCCGCCCTTGCGACAATCGCCGCTGTCAAATCTCACACCAGACTCCACGCCCGCGGTCTCAAGGCCTCCGACCACCGCTGCTTGCTCCGGCTCCGGCACCGTCCAAGGTCGCCGGCGAGAAAGCCTCGATCCGGAAGAGGAAGAAGAGGTGGGGAGGCGGTGAACAGGAGGCGGCTTGTTTTCTTCCACGGGAGAGGGCTGCAGGGGTCCACCTCCATTAGGTTTTTATTTCTTTTTATATAGGACTGTTCACGTGGCTGCCACATTAGGAATAGAAATAATGTCTATTTACAGCCTTCCAAAACTGAATAGACGTGCCCCATCAATCAGAAATTTGACAGTTACGAATCAGAAATTCGGAACTGAAATTCGCGGATGTGTTGCAACACCCGAATTTTGTGTTGCAACACCTAGCTGTCCAGGAAATTCAGAGAGTAGCAGGTTGCAACACCCTGTTTTGGTGTTGCAACACCTTTGCCCAAAAATTCAGCAAACTGCATATCAAAGCATCTCGAATCTCTCGACGTTCGTCGCCGCGGGTTTTATTCACCTAGGAGGGAACCCGAACCCAACATGTTTGGCAAGACAAATGCTATGACCGTTACCCAAGAAAATGAACTAGTTTTGAGCATAAAATGCCTAAATTTTTTTAGGTGAGTTCGTGCGTTCACAAATGACGGTTCATGACCACCTCGTTCACGGCCGCCACCACAGTGCCAAATGATAGTCGTGTCTCTTCAGTGCTTGAACCTTATCTCTTCAAAGCTCTCGAAATATCGTCGTATAACATTGGGATGATCGAACAGCCGCCCCAAGGTCTCATGTTTTCTTTGGCATCTTCTGAAATCTTAATAAAAATATTTATCTATATTGTATAATTAGAGAAAAACATCTTTTGTTAAAATATTCATTTTTTTTACCGTTTATTTATCACATTTTTTCATCTTCAATTTGTTTCGGCTATTGCTGATCGAAAAGAGCTATTAGAAATGAAGTTTAAAAAATGAGCTATTTCTGTAAACATAGGATTGAAAACAAAACGAAAAGAATTATAAATACCAAAAACAAATTGATAATCAAACTAATACAAATCTGAGAATAACTACATGGATGCTGTAAACAATGCTATACACCAGCAAATAAAAAATATCCTTTTCAGTCATTTCTGTATGGATATGTTTTTTTTTTTCTGCCATTTATGTAGCATCTCTAATCAAGCAAGGATATGCTTTCCTTGATATCTAAACAAAACCGCAGGAAGAACAGACCAAGCACTAGAAATGGCCGATCAAGCACATCAAGGATATGATTCGATCCGGCGTTGAAGCTGTCGAGGGATCCGAACACCTTTCGTCGAGGACGTTGATGCTCCCTTCACAGTCCGACGTCTTCCTTCCGTCGAGGGAGAGCTTTGCGCGACGGAAGGCATCGAGTGAGAGCTCTGCTTCCGCCAGGAAGAGAGCTTCCAGAATCGAGGAGCCCCGGAAGCCTAATGAAATGGCAGCTCCTGCAATCTTGGGTAGAAAATGGAAGGGGATCGGGACTTATGTGTCGATCTAGGGCTTCAACCAGAGAGAGGGCCGTCGACGGCGAGCAGAAATGGAGCAGAAAACCTCTCCTCCTCCGAGGGAGAGGCTTGCGCGATTGGGATGAGGAGACTTGCGAGCGGCAAATACGAAACGCATGGATCAAAAAGTAGCTAGTAGTTGCGGTTGGAAACTAGCCTAGAGCGCTGGTAATTTTAGAAACGGCGGACTGCCCGCGCTTAACCCTCAAACGACCTTTTGCGGAATTGAAAAGGAGGTTGGACGCTTAAACAAACGAAGGTTAAGGCTCTGTGTTTGACACGATTATTTTGCTCCGATGAGCTTGGACAAAAACGTCACCACCATAAAATGCATGTTTGACAAGACAATGCTTATGACCGCTACAAAGAAAAGATAAATAGTTTTGAACATAAAAGTGGACGAAGATACTTAGATGAGGTCGGGCGTTCACGAACGACGGTTCATAACGACCGCATTCGTGATCGCCACCGCCGCGTCAATCGGAAGTCAAAACGCCGCACCCCATCATGTGTATTAATTAGTTGTGTGTGAGAGGATGCATTCAATTAATTTGGGTTGTTTAATACATGAATGGGAGCGGGACCGGATTAATTTGGGTTGTTTTGATGCTTTGGTCAAGCCAATAAATAGTAGGAGTTAAAATAATTGCCCAAATTTATTCAAGAGAATACACATGAGATATAGAATAAGGCTAAAATGATTTTGATTTAATTTTTTCTTTTCTTTTCTTTTCTTTTCTTCTCTTCTCTTCTCTTCAAGAGACTCTTCAAGAGAATATGCATGAATTCTAATATGTTTGAAGTCCCTTTATTTGACATTTCATATTATATTCACATTTGATATCCGGTCTCGCTATTGCTTTTGGGAAATTCGTACGTAATGCGTAGCGATATATAAGAGTTTAATTTGAGGTGTGTGGCAATCAAGTAGATGTCTTTTTCTCGTTCTTACTTTGGCTCACTTTGGGCTCTCCTTGGTTCCGGGTCGGGGTGTTATCATTGAGAGCGACTGTCGCAATGTGGTGGAGTTTTGGGCACGCTGTCTTCGGAGAGAAGCGTGGAACGACGGTCGTATCGCTGACGTGGACCTCTCCTTCATGGGAGAATTCAGCAAGGTGATTTTCAACCTTGTCCCTCGTGACGCCAATCGGGCCGCTGACTTTTGTGCAAAACATGTCAAATCTTGTATTGATTTTCTTTGAGAGACTTCTGAGTTAGTTGATTCAGAACTTCATGACATCTTAAATGAAGATATGAATGGTTGTATCCTAGTTTAGGTGGGGCATTTGGCCTTTTTCTTTTCGTAATGCTATTGCAGTTTATCAAAAAAAAACCCACTACCATTGTTTTAGAGACGTTTGATTTCTCAGTGATGGAAAAAGTGTTCGTGTCAAAAAAATTGTTTTCGAAATTTTTCGGTCTTACATATATACTCAAGGCACAACAAGATAATGAAAAGACAAGACCCTACACTTGATAATGAAAAGGCAAGACGCTGCACAATTAATATGCCCCCTTCAAGTTGGAGTGTGTATATCAACCACACCAAACTTGCTCAAAAGATAATAGAATTGAGGACAACCCAGAGCCTTGGTGAAGATGTCCGTCGGTTGAAATTCGAACCTGGTGTGGGAGCTAGGTCACAATGGTCTTGGCGTCGATGTGTTCGATCCAGAATATAATGACAATCAATAAATAGAGACTTGAGCGGTCTCAATTTGGCGGTCTCAGTTAGAGCGAACTCGAAGTGAGATCGGTCTCAATAATGACAATGGTCTTGGCGTCTCCCGAATCTATAAATAGGGGATCAACCCTCCTGCAGAGGACACAAGAGAGAAATAGAGACTTGAGCGGTTTCAATTTGGCGGTCTCAGTTAGAGCGAACTCGAAGTGAGATCGGCAAGCGACCTAGAGCAGGTTTCTTGAGTGTGGGAGACCGCGAGCTAGAGCAGGCGGTAGTGGCTGAAGCGGTCTGGCGGTCTGCAACCTGCGGTCTCGTTAGTGGAGTGTGTGAGCAGCGAGCTCGCGGTCTGAGAGTTAGCGCGGGCGTTAGGAGGTAGCGCCGGCGGTAGTGGAGAGGTGGAGAAGCGAACACTGTTCGCGACCAAATGTTTTTTCTCTTTGTATTCGGCTATTGTAAACCAAGTTCTATGCAACTTGTATTCAGTCTTGTCTCTTGTAATTGTTGTAACTATTTGTCAAACAATAAAGAAGTGTTTTTGTTCATTATTGGTGTGCTTATCTGAGTGTTCCATTGATCTTGAAAATTTCACATGGTATCAGAGGTAGGTTGGAATAAGCACTAAGTTACAAGCACTGAGCAACCAAGATGGACGGTAGAGGAGGTTATGCGAGATGTCTTGGCATTGAGTTGCTTACTCAGACAAACTTCAAGAAATGTTCTTGGAGAGGACCTATGGGAGGTCGTTGGTGGACATAAGCAAGAGGAAGTTGTAGCTACTGAAGGTAATGCTTGTTGAAACCAGAGAATTGGTCTCGACGTTCGAAAGGGGGATGAAGCTAACCCTTACTTGACCCGAGCTAGAACCCTTAATCAGTTGCTGAGAACCGAAAGACCTTACCCTTGAAGAACACTTGCGTCCAAAAACAAACCCCTTAAGCTGCAGCGTGGATGTCCAACCGCACACCCGGAAGTTCACAGAGAACTTCCCCTCCCAAGCCAATGCTGAGCCTGAGAACCTTGGAGGGCACTAAAGCTCACCTCACCACCAACCTTCACTGACAAGGGGGGGGGGGGGGGGAGGGGGTAGTGCTTGCTCACAAGACACACGCGAGGGAGAGGAGAGTCCAGCCCTTTCTCAAGGTGCCCATGTGGGTCTATTTATAGACTCCCCAAATTTGGGTTGCGGATAGCCAAAATCCTACTTTCCGTAACTCAACTACGAACCTGAACGACCAAAACAAGAGGGGGGGAGACAGCTGCTTCCTGGTTGAGATTATGGCAACGCCAGTCAATGTCTTAGCCTCCATCAATTTTGGGAATGACTGGATTGTGGATTCCCATTGCGGGCATCATCTCACTGGAGATGTGTCTAAGTTTGCCTATCTAAAGGCATATGGAGGGACGGATGACATCATCACTGCAGATGATACGGTGCATCTAGTTGAGCAAGAAGGGATGGTATCCCTTGGAAGTGAAGAGAAGCTTGTAACACTGAAGAGCGTGTATTATGTGTCGGGCATGAAGAAGAATCTCTTCTCGGTCGCAAACGCAGTGGATGCTGAATATCACATGTTGTTTGGACCAAAGGAGGTGAAGTTTCTGAAGAACTTGTCTTCTGTTGATGCTGATGTTGAAACCGGTAACCAGTCTCTTGAGTTCGGACCCACTGGGGGGTGTAGCCCGCACCTACTTATCCCTCACTTGCGCTCTTGACTGTGGACGAAGAACTAAGAACAGACCCAAGGCTGTAGCGAGGAGGTCCCGCCACACACCCGGAAGATCTTAGAGAGCATCCCCTCCCAAACCAATGCTCAGCCGGTCACCTTGGAGGGCACTAACAGCCAACCCCAAAACTAGCCTAGAGGAGAGAGCTCAAAAGATCGGATCTCCTCCAAGGTGCTCTTAAGGGTCTATTTATAGATTTTCTAGTCTGGTCTGTAAATAGCATAAATCCGTCTTTTGGTTTTACTAATCGCACCCCAAATTGGTCTACTAACAGCCTAACTCCACTGTTCTGAAGGGCTATTGCCAGCCCACGAAGGGTATCTAGGTCATTTCCCCTCTAAGGCCTTCTGGGCGAGTTGTCCGTGAAGGCACCACTCGCCAGGCCTCTCGCACTCGCCCTAAGGCTCCCCTGCCTCTCCTGACCTGGGCGAGTGCCCTTCCTGACCTATCTTGTCTGCCTTTATCCTCTTGGGCCTGGGGGACCCACCCGACGAATATGGGGTTGTACACAATCCCCGCTCTTTGCGAGCGAGTCCTACGCTCGGAAAAAAAAAATCCAACCCCCAATATTCGGCGAGTGCTTTGCTAACCTGGAGGGAATCGTTTCGGTGGGGCCCACCATTTTGCTATAAATATATCCCAAGTTGCTGCATTCTGAGCGCCCGTCCTCCAATCATTGTTTCTCTTTTTCACCTTTGAGCTTTCGCCGTTCGAAATGTCGTTCAGGCCGACGTAGAGACCGCTCTCGCAAGCACTGATGGAGCGCCTTGCTGCCGCTCAGGGGGAGAATGTTACGAGGGGTGCGGCCCACTCATCTCAGAGTATACCGGGCCGCTCGGCCCACTCAGCTGATGCTGAGCCTCCCAGGCCGCCCCTCGGAGGGCTGCAGCCCAACCAAGCCCAACCCTTCTCCTCCCCTGATTCCAGGAAGGCGGGTTGTTGAGGTCATCTCCCAGGATTCGATCCCATGACCTCCTTGATAAGAAGCTCTTAACACAGCCCTCATCACCTAGCTACGCTGCAGCGCAGTTGGGTGATGAGGGCTGTGTTAAGAGCTTCTTATCAAGGAGGTCATGAGATTGAATCCTGGGAGATGACCTCAACAACCCGCCTTCCTGGAATCAGGGGAGGAGAAGGGTTGGGCTTGGTTGGGCTGCAGCCCTCCGAGGGCCGCCCCTGGGAGGCTCAGCATCAACTGAGTGGGCCGAGCGGCCCGGTATACTCTGAGATGAGTGGGCCGCACCCCTCGTAACAGAGAATACTTCCAGGTCCACTCGGTATGTCTCCTAGCTCTCGTCAAATAGGGATCCATCTAAGCCCTATCAGCTGAAGAAGGCCAGGGTGGTCCGGCGAGACCTGTCGGCGAGGGAGTCTGCGTCGGAGACTCCTCCCTTCTCCAACATCCCTCCTGATAACACCGTCGAGGTATTATATTCTATCTCGCTTTAAAGCTAATCCCGGTGACGCGATATCTTAAAAATTTCAATCACTAGCAGAACCTGCAGGTGACGGACGATGGCCCTGGGATCAACCAGGTGAATGTCGCCATTCCCCCACCTGTTCTCGGAGGCGCTCCACCGACCCAGGAGCCCGCCCTTCTAATCACTCCTGGCAGAAACATGCCCGCGCCTGGTAAGCACTTCATTGCCTTCTCTTCCACCTTTTACCGTTCGTCCTCTTCCTGACCCTGACTTCCGCAGCCCTCACTTTTGGGACCACGGGGTTATCCTCCACCTTGCGCAACTCTCCCGCCCTCAATACCGTCGTAACCTCCCCGACACCGGAGCGGGAGCACTCGGCGGGCTAAAACCCTGATCACTACTTCCGCTGCTGCCGACCAGGTACACCGCCCTGGGAAGGGGAAGTCGCTCCACCCCCCCCAACCAACCATTCGCAGGACAGCCCAGCACCTCTCTCTGGTCCCCCATCGAAGAATATGTACCTAGTTAGTTACCCTTCTCTCCTCGAACTCATTTATTTGTATAACTGGAAAAGGCTAACCTTCACTCCTGCAGGCTACCGTCAGGTCCCGCTGGTGGACCCCCAGGATGAGGAGGGGATGATCTCGCCGCCTCCTTCTCCCGGCGACCTCTCAGACTTTCTCGGAGATCCCAAAGATATTAGGACCACAAAGTAGCGGATGACGGAGGTCCTCAACAAGCTGATCTGGATGCAGCGAGACCTTGCCACCAGACGGAGGAGCACCGGGCAATCTTTGAGCGTTGGCTGAGCGTCCTCGAGCGAGACTACACGCACCTCATCGGGGAGATGGAGCGCCAGGGGGTGCGAGGAGACTTCTCCTGGGAGGCATATCGCGCGGGCTAGGGACCAGATGCGTCTGGTCCACCAAGAGCTCACCGCCGTAAGCACGCATTATTATCCGCTAGTGCCTCCGAAGACGGGGAGGCGAGGCCGGGGTCGATGACAGTGGGTACAGTACTAAGCCTAACGGCTCTCGCTCCTTGTATTCTCTCGCATCCTTGTTATTTTTCTTTTTCTTATGTACTGAACCAAAACGAGACCTGCTGCGTCTCGCAGACAACTTCTGTTTGCATTTTTTTTCTTGTCCTTTGCAATTTTTCCGAATGCTATCTTGCGGATGCTTTCATTCTCGCTGCAATTTTTTATTTTCTTTCGCCTAAAGAACTTTGCGCGTCACTTTCACCACGCGCCGATGACTGGAGTGTAGGCGGGCTAGCTCGAAATTCGAGGTGTCAGGGCAGCGCGACCGCTATCCGCACCCCGCGCGTTAAGACTTTCACTCATTTTCTACTTTTTCGATAAATAGTCTGCCCACCTACCGCCTTTATTACGCTTTCTTCTCTTTCCTCTCTAACTTTCGCGCCAGCACTCGCACCTCTCTCTAGACTTTCCTTCTACCTTCTTTTGGCGAGATGGCCCCCGAACCCGATGGCAGGAGCAGGTGCGCCCAGTCGTTCCTTAACCACCACTTCGATACATGCGACCTGTTTGAAGAGGATTTTGCCGCGACTATTGCCGACTACATTCCGCCAAGATTCGCCGCGCGCCGCCCTGGAGGCCGTGGTCGCATCTACCAGATCTCGCCCGACACTCTCGCCATCCCCCTTGACCATTTCGAGGTGGGACTCCGGCTCCCCATCTGGCCCGAGCTGCACCAGACGTTCTGCTACTTCGGCATAGTTCCCGCTCAGCTGAACCCAAACTCAAAAGTCGGTTTTTCGCGAAACATTGCATAAGATAGAGTCACTTAGGTTTCGTTTGATAGTCGTCTGAGCGCCGGTGCGAGAGCAACCGCCACTGCACGATGGGAAAACAAACGCCCGCCGCGCGCGGGCGGTAGCGTTTGCTCCCGCAAACCTTCACAAAGCGATAATGCCGCGTCTCCAGCCCCGCCTCCCCACCCCCGATTCGAAATTAAACCCTGCAGCGATTCATCCCGCGCCGGCTCCCGCCGCCGATCCAAACGAAGCCTTAATTAGTAGTCGCGTTACAAAATATTTAAAATATATGCCACATGAAAAATTTGTAGGTGAGTATCTCGCACCTACATCATGGTGAGAGGAGCGCATCTCAGTCATTGATAGCTCTAAATATTGCTGTATTTATGAATAATAAATAATGTCAAAAATTTTCCTAGATGTATAGATATACGCATGAGAACTAGATGAGAGAACGCACCTAAGTATCTCTCAAAAAAAAAAGATTGATATACGCATGGCTCCTTTGGATATCCGCAAACTTTAATAGATAATATTTAGGGGTTTTCGGAATGCATATCCGCACTCGCACTCATTCTTCCGCCGCTCCCATTTTCCATTCGCGATATAGGTTCATCTCCTTCTCGCCGATCATCGAAGAGGTTCCTGCCAGTCTCACCGGCTTCCGAAGGGATTCCTGCACAGTGAGGGTGAAAGCAAGACTATGAGAAAAAAAAATGAGTGCTTTACAAATTTTGATTATCAACGGCTATCATGTAATCTAAAGACAAAAATTTAGTTATTTTGGGTTAATATTTTGGACAGTTTAATGACTAAAGTCACAATTGATTGATTTTTAACTTGTTAAAAAAAATTGTTTGCGGATATATTTTTTGGAAAAATTGTAGCACGGATAACAAATAATTGCGGATAGTCAATATTATAGTGCGTGTATAAAATACATAAAAATTTAAGGACTTATTATAATTATGCCTAGATTATAAAAATGCCGGCAATATTAGAAAGTGATTGCTGGGCGATTATCCTCAAAGAAAATGCATGCTAAGTAGATTCAAATTAGGAAAGCATCCTCTATGTTTAGCAGTGGACCAACAAAAGTTAAATTTGAACCGACTTTTATTTAAATGATCGACTCGAGCTGATTTAAAATTGCAATAAATTTGTAATTAATTATATACATCAAACGAATTATAATTTTGTACAATAAATAACTAACCCTACAAAAGAGACCCACACATTTTCTATTTCTATTCCAAATTTCCGATGTCTTTTTACATTTCCTACTATGAGATGGGATTTTAAGGCTTCGTTTGGCGCTGCGGTGGCGGTCGTGAACATCGTTGAACATCATCCTCTTTTATGTTCAAAACTAGTTTCTTTTTCCTAGGTGCGGTCACGGCCATTGTCATGCCAAACATACATTCAATAATTGTGGCGTTTCTGTCCAAACTCATTGGAGCAAAAACTCCACACCAAACGAAGCCTAAATCCCACAAATATATATAGGTTCCGTTGGTAGCGATGGTGAACGTTGTATTTATGAACAGTTGTTCTTGAATGTTCGACCTCATCTAAGGAACTTCCTTCACTTTTTTGTTCAAAACTATTTTCTCTCTTGATGGCGTTCATAACAGTTGTCATGCCAAACATATATTCTGTCGGTGGTATTTTTTTCAAACTCATCAAAGCAAAAACGCAGCACCAAACAGAATCTAGATAAGATCCGTCATTAATTTACAAACTACATTTTATAATCAAATAAATTTTGCGCATGGTGCGCGCGAGAGAAAATCGGACAGCCCATGCTCAGATTTGCGATCTTTGTTGCATCATTTTTAATTCAAAAAAGCATCCCGAAAGTTGAGGAAATTTCCATGCGTCAAATTTGTTGAGAGTTGAAGTGAGAAGATGGGGAGGCGAGTAGAGGGTTGGGCGAGTCCACCTTGAAGAGGGGCGAGTGGAGCTTGCCGAGTGGATGATGTGGGGTGGCTGGCGAGTGGAAGATGGAGGGGGCGAGTGCTGCATGGGCGAGTGGGCCATGTGGAGGGGGCGAGTGCGGAAGTGGGCTTGCCGAGTGGGAGGTTGGCGAGTGCCTGTATGGGGGGCGAGTGCAAGTATGAGGAGGTGTGTGTGAGATGATGTTGACGTGTGCATGCATGGGTGGTGAGTGCTCCCCCCCCCCCCCCCCCCCCCCCCCCAACCTCTCTAGCCTATATTTGTGGTTGCCTATAAACCCCCCCCCCCCCCCCAAACTATAACCTTGAAGAGAAGAGAGTGAAGAGAGAGAACACACAAGAGAGAGTGAGAGAGAAGAGGTTTGAGTTGAGGTGTGAGAGTGGGAGTGTGCCTACACCCCAAGAGACCCCAACTCATACCTTAGCGAGAGGTGGAGAGTGCAGAGTGCACTGTGAGGTGGAGAGTGCAGAGTGCACGGTGAAGTGGAGAGTGGAGAAGCGGACATTGTCCGAGACATGTTTTTTTATCTTTATCTCAGCTGTTGTGAATCAAGGTGTATGCACCTTGTATTCAGCGTGTCTATTATTGTAAATTGTTTGCCTAGTTATAATATAGCTCTCTTTGTCCATCGTTGGTGAACTTGCTTGTGAGTAGCATAAAATTTAACAAAATTGTAATGCATAAGATTTCTAATTTTATAACCACCGTGTTCAAGGAGAAAATTGCTGGTGCTAGTAACACACCGTGATATATTGTACGAGATTAAGTTCATCCGTAAGTTTCGTGTTCCTGCTGTTCAGATTTGGCTCAAAAATACGGGCGGATTATTTTTGAATTTCAATTACGACTGAATTTCACCCGCCCGTATTTTCGCACAAAATTCGCCAAATCTCGAATCTTACAGCTGAACTTAATCCGGCTTATTATACCACGGTGTGTTACACTTACCAAAAAAAAAAGTACTCGGCTTGGAAGACCGTTGACATAGCTAGCCAAAATCATAAATATATAACAGTAACTGACCACCCCTTATCCCCCATATTCATGAGACCTCCACCCGCATTCATGGCCGGCCCAACTACACCGCTTCCAGTTCGGTGCAAGCATTAACTCCTCCCATCACCACCCACCTCTTCCCCCTCCCTATAAACAAACGCCCCTTAAACGAACCAAAACCGGAAGCAGATCACCGGCCGGCAGCATGGCAAGCGGCGGCGAGCAAGCCTTCCTCTCCACCGAGATCGTCAACCGCGGCGTCGAGTCCTCCGGGCCGGACGCCGGGTCCCCGACTTTTGTCGTCCGCGTTCGCCGCCGGCTGCCGGACTTTCTCCAGTCCGTCAACCTCAAGTACGTGAAGCTGGGCTACCATTACCTTATCAGCCACGGAATATATCTGGCCACCATCCCGGTGCTGGTGGTTGTCTTCAGCGCGGAGGTGGGGAGCCTGAGCCGGGAGGAGCTGTGGCGGAAGGTGTGGGAGGAGGCCAGCTATGATCTCGCCACCGTTCTCGCCTTCTTCGCCGTTCTGGTTTTCACCATCTCCGTTTACTTCATGTCCCGGCCGCGGCCGATTTACCTTATTGACTTCGCCTGCTACCGCCCCTCCGACGAACTCAAGGTCAGACACCGGCCTCTTTAATTTGCTTCTCTTTCTATTTCCATTAATTTGCTAATTATTATAAAAATTAGTTCCTTTTTATGTAATTTATAAAACATTTATTTTATTCAGTAATTTAAATACAGAGGGATCGAATTAATTAATAGAGAGCCAACTAGTAGATAAAACCATCAATATGCCTTACATATATTTCGTTTGTGTTAATTTTAATTATCTAAGCTTAAAAGTTGTTGACTAAAGCTTCGTTTGGCACAGTGGCAGTCACAAACGTGGTGTTTATGAACCGTCGTTCGTGAACGCCCGACCTCACACAAGTATCTTCAACCACTTTTATGTTCGAAACGAGTTATCTTTCTTGGTAGCGGTCATAGCCATTGTCTCGCCAAACATGCATTTTATGAAGGTGGTGTTTATGTCCAAACTCATCGGAGCAAAAAATCCGCAACAAACGGAGCCTAAGGCTACATTTGGCGGGGTGGTGGCGGTCTTGAACGCGGTGGTCATGAACCGTCGTTCTTGAACGTCTAACCTCACATAAAAATATTCACACATTTTATACTCAAAACTAGTTTATTTTCTTGGTATCGGTCATGATGGTTGTCTTGCCAAACATACATTCTATGATAATAGCGTTTTTGATCACCAAACTCATCGGAGAAAATAAGCCATGCCTAAACTAAGCCTAAACTTCACTTCACCAATGTTACTCCACGTAGCGACATCACTCGCAGACATTTTCAGCTCGCACAGGCATGCCTAACGCCCTCACAAGTAGCAAGTGCGTCAAAATTTTCCTCCAACCATAAGCATCCCACCGCGCCTTCCGGGATTTGTACGAAGAGAGTCTCCGCGTGCGTATATTTCTTAATCTTAACACGCAAATTATTTTTGTAATTGAGTGATAAGGGATCCAGATACTAGGCCCGCCCGACTGCAGTATTACATGCATTAGAACTTATTATTTCAATCTAAAACCGATTAGGGTTAGGTTTAGAAGCCCTTCATCTATATTAATACATAATAAGACTATATTAGTTTCTCCATATGAACTATTGGAACTTCAACAACAGTGAGAAAATTAAGATCTATTCCTAGCTATCACCAGCGTTTCTTTAGAGGGGTTTGGTATTTTAGCATTTTGAGTGGAGAGGTTACTATGGATCAGGATCCTTCTCTCCATTTGGAGCCTTAAATGGAGGTTCATTTCATGATGTGGATTCATTCTCACTTAATCTAATGGTGTATAATTTTTTTGATTAAAAAGAAAATATAAAAAGATTAGATTAGTGAACCTGTCGGATCAGCCAAAAATAGATCTTGGCCGTCCATTTTACTTCAAATGAAGAAGATCCTATATTGCAAACAATCTATTTAGCTTAGTTTGAAGGTCAAGTAAAGTGGAGTTTTGATCTTCGACATTTTCTCTCCAACCCTGTGATTGCTTCTCCATCACAAGTACTCACTCTGTGGGGAGCTAAGGGTTCGTTTGGCTCGGCTTATTTGCTCCGGTGAGTTTGGACAAAATTGTCATTGTCATAGAATGTATGTTTGGTATGACAAATGTTACTATCATTATCAAGAAAAGAAACTAGTTATAAGCATAAAATGTTTGGTATGAGAATGACGTTTTTGTCCAAACTCACCGGAGCAAATAAGCCGAACCAAACGAAGCCTAAGTTTTCTCCTAGCTAGTAAAATTAGGCTGCCGCCGTCGTGTCGTGTGATGTTACTTGAAGAGTTCCTTTGAGATCTCTTCCTGCTAAGGCTTCGTTTGGAGCGACTTTTTTGCTCCGATGAGCTTGGACAAAAACTGCACCATCATTGAGAGCATGTTGTCAAGACAATAGTTATGTCCACCATCAAGAAAAGAAAACTGTTGTGAACATAAAAGTGGATGAAATTCCCTAGGTGAGGTCGGACGTTCACGAACGATAGTTTATAACCACGAGTTCACGACCGCCACCGCCGTGCCAAAAGAGCCTTTATGGTCCAACTCTAACCACAAGTACGTACCCACCAAATGATGGTCCCCAATATTCCTTTGCACGCGATGAGGCTCGTGGTATTACGTGAGACGATCGCCCTCCCCCTTTGTACGCGAGAATTTGTCATTAAGCTATAAATCCTACTTTGTACTAAAAATGGGGGAAAAAACAAATTAAAATAGTGAGAAGTGAAAAGAAAGTCATTAGAGATTAAAGGCATGAGATAGTTTGGTTTGGGAAAATTTTTTTGGTTATTCATGGTCTGGGTTGCGGGACCAGTCATCCGATCGGAGATCCATCGACAACCAGTTAGCCGTCGGCTGGACTGTTTTTTCTGTTGTTTCTTATATAGGGAATTGGCAAGCCGTCCGATCAAAGATCGGGCGACTAAAATGGACCCGGATCATGAGTATGGTCCGGATCCGGTGCCTTATTTTTTCTCTTGGTTTGGTGAGCTGCAGGGAGCAGCTTAAAGTTTAAATTCACAGGGAACAAACCTACTAAAATAATTTAATATTTCTCCAAAAAATAAATTTCTGGTAGCCAAATAATTCTCTCTCAACAAACTCATTCCATTGCCCCGCGGAAATTAGGCCACCAATATACGTACTCTGGTTCATTAGGGTTTCATCAAGCGTCACTATTCGGATCTGCCCAAAAATCACCCGAAAATGGTCTTAACATTTTCCGCTCCGTTCATGGAACGAAGAAGGGTCTGTTTGGGACGCTGACGGCAGCCGGGAAATGAGTCCGACGTGACCGGAGGGAGCTCGCCACGTTCGCGGACGGCGCTTTTTCTCCGTTCTCCCTTTGCTCCATTCCGAATGGAAGGCGAAGAAGGCTGCAAATCAAACACCCCCCTCGTCGGCGTTGCGCTGTCGAGGAACACACCGAAAGGGTGCCGGCGTCCCAAACAGATCCAAAGTGATCGTATATGAGTTTTCCTTTCCCGAAGAAAATGATCCGGTGGTCAGCGTTTTGATGGAGCCGGCCCAAATAGCGCGCGATGCTCACCGGATACAACACTCAAGCCTTTATCCGGTGAGCGCGATGCTCACCGGATAAGGACGAAATTTCCGGCGGGGCCCCATTGGAGAGAAGGACATTCATTTGCCACCAGAATGGAGCCCCGCTGATTCCCCAATTGAGCAATGGAGTGGGACTAGACAAGTGTTGATGTGCAATTGGCTCCTTGGACAATTCGGGCGCGCACGACAATTTCTCGTCTGGAATTTCGGAATATCAGATCAAGGAGTGGAATCCGAAGCTTGTCGATGCGCGGCAGTTTCACAGTGCAAGCCTCACAATAATTTCTCCCCGGAGATTTTATTATGGGACATATATATATAATAGATATAAATAAATGTGAGTATCCAACGTGGAAATACTCGCACACATCTCAAAGCGCTTTAAGATATGTGTGTGCTTTCAGATGCATACGGGTATTCACACGCACCTTTGTTGAATACCCGCAATTTATCAACCCAATTAGCAGCAGGTAATCTACCTGCAGCAACTATAAACACTCGTTTATGCGAATGCAAATATGAAATAATAATATAATAAATAATTAAATATAGCAAAGCAGTTCATTTTGATTGTCGACTCGCGGCACGACCATATTAAGTTTCATTTAATACTTTTAACTGTTCAACAACCCTACTTTTAAATGCGCGCTTCTCGCTTCCCGTTTCGTTTGACGCGGCGTTTTTGCTCCGACGAGTTTGGAAAAAACGATACCATCATAGGATGTATGTTCGGCATATATAACACCGGTTATGACCACCCGCAAGAAAAGAAAACTAGTTAGTTTAAAAAAAAGTGGTTGAAGTTCTATTGGTGATCAGGTCGGGCGCTCACGAACAACGGTTCATAACCACCGCGTTCACGGCCGCCACGACCGCGATGCGACGATAATTGCACCTGTTCGTTCTTAAAGCCGGTTACTGTGTCGCCTCACACTGTGCAATGGATAACCCTTACATTTTTTAATTTTATATTTAGATTAATATGATATTCGTAGAAAGAATAAATAAATTTGTAAGACTCCTTTTTTCTTGCTCGGTAGATAAATGAAACGCGGTAATTAAATGATTAGAGATTGAGGCTCCGTTTGGGGGAACTTATTTTCATCGGTCAAGCCGTTACGTTAGGGTCCGGTTCATGCGGTCGTAACTGCTTGACCGGTGAAAATAAGTTCCCCCAAACGATGCCTGAGGCTCAGTTTCGTTGGGTTGTTGTTGATGGAATTCATCCGATATATAGTGGAGTTTGAGAAATGTGATGTTTCTTCGTAAAAAATCATTTTGATGAAATGAAGTTTGCAGAACTCTTAAAAAGGATCGAGTTATGAAAAAAATGTTTGGTAATAAAATAGAGTTTTTGGGTTTTTTTTTAAATATTAAATACTACAATTAAAAAGACTAATACCAGCATTTGAGTGTATAATTAGTCTCTTGTTTGGATATAATAATTATGCAGATATTTGAGTTTTTTTTCATTTCCATGTACGTCTTAAAATCATAGAAAATGCCAAAAATGTCGTGCTAAATGCTAATAATAACAAAATTCATAACATAGTGGTGTGCAAATAGTAATAATGTTTGCCGATAGACAAATATTTAAATTGGGCTTGCGATTAGCCGTTAGTACAAATAATCAAAAATATATTGCTATTATTATCGCCCATAAATAAATAATCTAAATTACGGTGAAAATCACAGGTTTCGAACGAGGAGTTCATCGAGCTGGCCCGCGCCACCGGAAAGTTCGACGAGGATAGCCTCTCCTTCCAGCGCCGTATCCTAAAATCCTCCGGCATTGGCGACGAGACGTACGTCCCCCGCTGCATCTTCTCCGCCACCGGCAACTGCGCCACCATGAAGGAGGGCCGCGCCGAGACCGCCGCCGTCATGTTCGGCGCCCTCGACGAGCTCTTCGAGAAATGCCGCGTCAGGCCAAAAGACGTAGGAGTGCTGGTCGTCAACTGCAGCCTCTTCAACCCCACCCCCTCCCTCTCCGCCATGATCGTCAACCACTACAAGATGCGCGGCAACATACTCAGCTACAACCTCGGCGGAATGGGCTGCAGCGCCGGGATCATCGCCCTCGACCTGGCCCGGGATATGCTGCAGGCGAACGGGAACAGTTACGCCGTCGTGGTGAGCACGGAGGCGGTCAGCTTCACCTGGTACGCCGGCCGGAACCGGAGCATGCTGATTCCAAACTGCTTCTTCCGCATGGGTTGCTCTGCGGTTCTGCTTTCTAACCGCCGCCGCGATTTCCGGCGAGCTAAATACCGGCTCGAGCACATTGTCAGGACCCACAAGGGAAGTGATGATCGCAGCTTCAGGTATTTTCTTATTAATTTTTTTATTTTTAAAAATAATTTAGAGTAAATATTGGCAAAGAATGCATAGATATTCTAACCGCCCGGTCACGGCAAAATCGGGCCGGTTCACGGTTGGCCGATCGCACCGATCCACTGTTTTTTGACCGTTTCACAGCGATTATGGTTTTCAAACCTTGATCGATCCAACCGATCAGATTTTCACATTGGAAAAAAAGGGCGCTGCTATTAGTATCGCAGTTTTAACTTGCACATGCATTTTTAGTCGCACCGCACTTTCACCTAATTTTTTGCGTATTTTAGAAATACGCCTTGCACATGCATTTTTAGTAAAATTGTCCAACACGAAAGTTGTAGATTTCGACGAGATCTACAACTTTCGTGTTGAACACTTTTCCTAAAAATGCATGTCAAGACGTATTTCCAAAAGGTGCGAAACTTATGCGTATTTCCAAAGTACGAAAAATTGCGGTGCGACTAGCCAAAACTTCGTTGCTAACAGCAGCTCCAAAAAAAAACTCCCAAAAAATAGCCTTAATAATTGAAAATATAAGAATATTATTTTTGTGGTTCGGACCGAAATTGATATTTTTGATTCAAATTATAGAAAAAAACTGTTAGTATAAATATGTTCTTATTAATTAGCACCTATTAATAACCGTAGGTCCGTATACCAAGAGGAAGACGACAGCCGGATAAAGGGGCTGACGATCAGCCGCGACCTCATGGAAGTCGGCGGCCACGCCCTGAAAACCAACATCACCACCCTCGGCCCCCTCGTCCTCCCCTTCTCCGAGCAACTCCTCTTCTTCGCCACGCTCCTCTACCGCCAGCTCTTCCCCACCACCACCCACTCCTCCTCCCCGGCCGCCAACGGCAACCCCTCCGACGACCTCGCCTCCAATCACTCCGGCGTGTCCAAGCCCTACATCCCAAACTACCGCCTCGCCTTCGAACACCTCTGCGTCCACGCCGCCAGCAAATCCGTCCTCGACGAGCTGGAGAAAAACCTCTGCCTGAAGGAGACCGACATGGAGGCGTCGCGCAGCACCCTCCACCGCTTCGGCAACACATCCAGCAGCAGCATTTGGTACGAGCTTGCTTATTTGGAGGCCAAGGGCCGCGTCCGGCGCGGCGACCGCATTTGGCAGCTGGCGTTTGGCTCCGGGTTCAAGTGCAACAGCGCGGTGTGGCGGGCGGTGCGGCGGGTCAAGAAGCCGGCGAGAAACCCGTGGACTGACTGCATCGACAGGTACCCGGCGACGGCGGCGCACCGCAACTGAGGGGCGTGTGATCCAAATGCTCGCTACCTGTTTGATTAAATTGCCGTGTTGGATCGAGTTTGCAGGACGAACTTAATTAATCATGGATGCCTAATTAAGTACTGTTATAATTAATTACTTAATTAATTAGTATGGGCGTTGATAAATGTTTATTTGGTGAAATTTGGTCGGTTTTATTTTATGATATGTTACGTTTTAATTAATTAGAGTTTGTGGATGTTAGTTGCATGGTTGGGGGCAGGGGATGATTAACTACTCGTGTTAGTTTTAATTGCGTGTGTGATCGTCCGTTTGGCATGGTGACTGCGGTTGTGAACGATGTCATATAAATAGGTCAAAATGTGGTTATTCGCAAGCCAAATTTGGCTAGTCGTGAATTATGTGCACCCCCAGAATTAATTTAGAACATTTATATATTATTTAAAACCATTTATGCTGCCTAAATTTTAATTTCGCCGGATCTAACCTAAGGAACTTCATACATTTTTATGTTCAAAACTAGCTTTTAATTTCTTGGTGTTGTCTTGCCAAACATGCATTCAGTGACGTTGCGTTTTTGTCCAAACGCAGTGGAGTAAAAGGGCCGTTAGTAGGTGCGTTTTGATCTTAGTTGATAATGTTACTGAATGAGCTATTAATTATTTAAATAATATTATCAGGGAGTTAGTGTAATTATAAGTTATATTCATTACTCATCTCTTTTCTGAAATTTATATTTCATAACATATATCCATGTAAAAATAATAATGCACTAGAGGACTCCTTAAAAAGTATATTTTTATGCATGCATGCTATGAAATGTATACTTATATCGGAAGTAATAGAGGAATAAAATCTATAATTTTACAAATTTACAGTGAAGTTATCAATAAATATCCCTTACAATTGTAAAAAAGAATTTATCAAAAATGTATTTAAGCTTAATTAAATTTCCATTAATAATGGGGTCTTTCTGTGAAATATTTTGTAGTCGGAAGAACACGTCAACCAACAGGAGAATAAGGACACCAAAGATGAACACAAGCTTTCACAATACTAATTCTGGTAGCTAGTTACAACTGAACAAGGCTGAATACAAGTTGCATCCAACTTGAATCACAACAGCCAATAGAAGGTAAGAACTTGGTCACGGACAAGGTCCGCTTCTCCTCCAGAGCACACCGCGCAGGTGATACTCGCTCCGATACTCGCTCCTCGCTACCGTCGGCGGTATCGCTAGCGCCGTGCGTTAGCTCTGCTACTCGCAAGCTCGCTGCTCGCACTCCAAGCTACTCGCGTGCTCGCCACGCTTCGCTTCCTCGCTACTCGCTACCCGCGTGCGCTAGCCACTAGCGCCGGGCGCTATCTCCCGAGTAGGTACCCGCCTCCTTCCTTCTCTACTCGCTAACGCAGGCGCTATCCGCTATCGCCGGCGCTATCTCCCGAGTAGGTAACTCGCCTCGCGAACTTACTCCAAGTTCGATGCTCGTCTGGTGGCGCTCTGGTATCTCTAACTCGCTCAAAGTTGATGGCGAGTATGAGCTAGCGCTGGCGCTAGCTCACTTCAATTCTAATACTCCCCCTTGAAGTGAGCTCCGGGAACAACTCCAAGCAATGAGCGAAGCCTCCGGAACGGCCCCGCAGATAGGGGCTTCGTGAATATATCTGCAAGGTTGTCTTCACTCTGCACATGCTCCACAGCGATCAAGCCACACAGCACCTTCTCTCTGATGAAGTGATGCTCGATCTCAATGTGCTTGGTCCTAGCATGACATACTGGATTGGTTACCAGTTTCAATGCACTCTCATTGTCCCCGCGAAGCACAGTAGGTCCGCTGACCTCCTCGTCCACATCCTCCACTAGTCTCCTTAGCCAGACACACTCCTGAGCTGCTAAGGACGACGCCTTATACTCGGCCTCCGTGGTAGAAAGGGAAATAGAGTCATGCGTCTTGCTACACCACGAGATAGCAGCAACTCCACACAGAAACACGTAACCTGATGTCGACTTGCGATCATCAGCGTCACCTCTGTAGTCTGCATCCGTGTACCCATGCAGCTTGAAGTCAGACTTCTCTTCATAGGACAACCCCATCTCAAGGGTGCCCTTCACGTACTTCAATATCCCTTTGGCTGCCTCCAGATGAGGCTTCCGCGACTCCTGCATATACCGACTAACTCGGCCGACAGCAAAGGCGATGTTCGGCCTCGTGATAGTCAAGTAGATAAGACTCCTCATCAGTGCCCGAAAGATCTTCGGATCAGGAAGAATCCTCTCTTCTTCCTTCCGAAGCTTCAGCCCAGCCTCCAGTGGAACGGA
Organism: Dactylorhiza incarnata; assembly: GCA_033032865.1. Classification (NCBI taxonomy): domain Eukaryota; kingdom Viridiplantae; phylum Streptophyta; class Magnoliopsida; order Asparagales; family Orchidaceae; genus Dactylorhiza; species Dactylorhiza incarnata. The sequence continues at coordinate 1,140,785 of JAWHQI010000401.1, read as the reverse complement.
ACTGCTCTTCCCTTCCTTCATGCCGAATCTTTCGACGATCCTCTCGGCATACGCCCTCTGGGAAACATACAACCCGCCTCTTCTCTTCTCAACTTGGAGGCCAAGGAAATGGTGCAGTTCACCAAAATCCTTCATCTCGAAACGTATGGAAAGCTGCTGTCTCAGCGCCGCGACCTCCTCAGGGTTGTTCCCTGTCACGATCATGTCGTCGACGTATAGTAGTACCAGCACGTGAAGACCTCCACTCTTCTCCACGAACATGCTGGAGTCTGAGTCTGAGGCATCGTAGCCGCAGAACTGCAAGTACTCCGCAATCTTTCCATACCAGGCTCTCGGCGCCTGTTTCAACCCGTAGAGGGCCTTCTTCAGCTTGCAGACATGACGTGGAAGAGACTTTGACACGTATCCAGGTGGTTGCACCATGAATATGTCCTTGTCTATCTCTCTGTACAGGAACACATTCTTCACATCAAGCTGCCACAGCTTCCAACCTCGGCACGCCGCCAGAGCGATGATCGTCCTCACCGACGTCATCTTTGCGACAGGACTAAATATCTCTTCGTAGTCCTCTCCGTAGGTTTGGGAGAAGCCCCGAGCGACAAGCCTCGCCTTGTACCGCTCCACTTCTCCATCAGCTCTCTTCTTAACCTTGTACACTCATTTACAGGTGACAGGTTTGATGCCCTCCACCATGGGAACCAGGTCCCATGTCTCATTCTTCTCTAGGGCCTCCATCTCCTCGATCATGGCCGCGTCCCACTCCTTGATGTCAGCTGCATCCTCAAAGCAGGCAGGTTCCCTCTCATCGAGTGGTCCTGCGAAGAAGCAGGAAACCAAACTCACGAAGTTCCCCTCCTTATAGCGAGCAGGCGGAACGATGGTTCGCTTCGACCTCCTCAAGGCTTGGCCACTATCTACCACTCCGGTAGACTCCTCTGCTTGAGCTCCTCTCTGAGCTCCTCTCTGAACTCCTCCTGAAGCGGTGCTCTCCCTACTTCTTGAGTTCGTAGCTCCCCCTGAGCTAAAAGCTCCTCCTGAGCCAGGTGCCCCTCCTGAGCCAGATGGCGATGGAGCACTTGGAGATAACTCCAACTCCACAGTAGGGTCCTCAGTGACCCACTCTTCTTCCCTGCTAGCTTCTCCACTCTCCGGCAGCTCCACTGAAGAGACTCCCTGGTATGAGACCAGTTCGTCAAACACTACGTCGCGCGAAACGACGAACTTGTGGGTCTGTGGATCCATGCACTTCCACCCCTTCTTCCGCTCATCGTAGCCGATGAAGATACACTTCCTCGCTTTTGGCTCCAACTTGGTTCTCTGAGCGTCCGGGACGTGCACGAAGCAGGTAGAACCGAATACCTTCATGTGACCCACATTGGGATTTTCCCCGAACATGAGCTGGTGTGGAGACACCATCCTGTTATGACTCAGAGGTAGCCTGTTGATCACATGAGTAGCACACGCCATTCCCTCCGCCCATAAGGCCTTGGGAATGCTCTTGGCATGTAGCCAACTCCTGGTAGTCTCCACCAGATGGCGGATCTTCCTCTCTGCCACCCCATTCTGCTGAGGGGTGTGAGCGCAGGAGAGCTCCCGCCGAATGTCGAACCTCCTGCAGAAAGAAGCAAACTCATTGGAGGTAAACTCCCCTCCATTGTCGCTTCTCAGCTTCTTCACTCTGTTGATCAGCCTCCCCTCCACAAGCTCCTTCCACTTGAGGAACTTGTTGAAGACTTCTGATTTTTCTCTCAGAAAGTACACCCACGTATAGCGGGTGTAGTCATCCACCAGAACCAGCGCATACTTATTGCCTCCATAAGTAAGGGTGGCGCACGACCCCATAACATCAGCATGTACGCACTCAAGAGGTGCCTTACACCTGGTCTCCGACTTGTCAAATGGAAGTCGATGTGACTTTCCATATTGGCATCCGTCGCACACATGGCCGTCACCGTAGGAAGAGAGATGAGGCAGGCCACTCACTAGGCCCTTTTCCGCCATCATCTTCAGCTTGTCCATCCTCACATGACCCAGCCTCTCATGTCAGATCACAGCGTTGTCGTTTGTCTTCAGCTTGTCCACGTAGGCATTTGCAGACAAAACATACAAATCCTTCACCCTTCTCCCGGTGAGCGTGACGTCAGCATCGACAGACGAAAGGTTCTTCAGGAACTTCACCTCCTTCAGTCCAAACAGCACGTGGTATCCAGCATCCACTGCGTTAGCCACCGAGAAGAGGTTCTTCTTCATGCCAGGCACGTGATACACACTCTTCAGTGTCATTGGCTTCTCTCTACTCCCAAGGGACACCTTCCCTTCTCGCTCCACGTGATGTACTGTATCATCCGCAGTGATGATAGCATCCGTTCCTTCATACGCTTCCAGGGAGTCGAACTTGGACATATCTCCTGTGAGATGATGCCCGCAACCGGAATCCACTATCCAGTCGTTCTCGAGGTTGATGGAGGCTAAGACATCGACTGACGTTGTCGTCATCTCTGCCAGGAAACAATTGTCCCCCTCTCACCGCCCTGGTGACCTCCACCTCTCTGGTGATCTCCCTCCTTGTTAGCAGCATGACCGGCCTTTAGATTGGACCGGCTGTCCTTTGTCATGTGTCCATACTTCTTTCAGGCAAAGCAAAGGGATCTCCCCTTCTCGTCGCGCGCAGGGAGGAACTTCCTCCCATCTCCCTGAGATGACGTTGACGGTTCATCTCCGGAGTTCTTCTTTCTCTTGTCCCAGAATCTCCTCTTTCCTGAGAACAAGGCCTCGCCATCTCCTCCTGAGATGGATACTCCCGTCATCTGCTTCGCCAAGCTCTCATGTGACGATAGCAGGTTCTCTAGCTCCAGAAGGGAGGGCTGAGTATCCCATCCTTGCACGGAAGTAACGAAGGGGACATACTCCCTCCTCAAGCCTCGGAGTATGTGCCGCTTCAACTTCGCCTCTGAGATTGGCTCTTCAGGATCCAAGGTCGAGATCTCCCCACATAGGTTCTTCACCTTCAGGAAGAAGGTGGATATCGCCATCTCGCCTTGAGTCGACTTCGCCAACTCATTCTCCAGGAATTGTAGCCGCGCCACATTCTTCTTGTTGAATAACCCATCGAGGGCTATCCAGATCGCAGACGCTGACTTGCAACCTATGATGTGGTCGAACAAGTCAGGTGATATGGCTCTCTTCAAGGTGAACTCCGCCTTGACGTTGGTCTTCCTCCAAGCTCTCACAGCTGGACCATTATCTCCGGCAGCTACAACTTCCTCTTGCTCCCCACCACCAACAACCTCCCAGAGATCCTCTCCAAGAAGGTAGCTCTCCATACAAGACATCCACTTCTTGTAGTTGGTTTGAGTAAGCAGCTCAATGCCAAATCCCCTAGCATACACTCCTCCGTCGTCCATCTTGGTTACTCTGTCCTTGTTCCCACTATCTCTCTGATACCATGTGAAATATTTTGTAGTCGGAAGAACACGTCAACCAACAGCAGAATAAGGACACCAAAGATGAACACAAGCTTTCACAATACTAATTCTGGTAGCTAGTTACAACTGAACAAGGCTGAATACAAGTTGCATTCAGCTTGAATCACAACAGCCAATAGTAGGTAAGAACTTGGTCACGGACAAGGTCCGCTTCTCCTCCGGAGCACACCGCGCAGGTGATACTCGCTCCGATACTCGCTCCTCGCTACCGCCGGCGGTATCGCTAGCGTCAGGCGTTAGCTCTGCTACTCGCAAGCTCGCTGCTCGCACTCCAAGCTACTCGCGTGCTCGCCACGCTTCGCTTCCTCGCTACTCGCTACCGCGTACGCTAGCCACTAGCGCCGGGCGCTATCTCCCGAGTAGGTACTCGCCTCCTTCCTTCTGTACTCGCTAACGCAGGCGCTATCCGCTATCGCCGGCGCTATCTCCCGAGTAGGTAACTCGCCTCGCGAACTTACTCCAAGTTCGATGCTCGCCTGGTGGCGCTCTGGTATCTCTAACTCGCTCAAAGTTGATGATACTCGCCAGTTCTAGAATCGATACTCTTTAGAGGGAGGTACCCCTCTATTTATAGGCAAAACAAGGGGGGTGACGAGTATGAGCTAGCGCTGGCGCTAGCTCACTTCAATTCTAACACTTTCCACTCTCTCTTTGAAGTCTATCATTGGAATCATTTGGAATGCCTCATGTGTTGTAGGTCAAGCTTGAACTCTTTTCTACTTATTTCTCTTCCTTCGTTTCTAAAAGATTGCTTTCGCCATTTCAAACATCGCACCTCCGTTGACACGTGCTCCAATTAATTGGGAATATCGATATTCGTTGCGTGCAATTATCATGCTTGTTGGTTATTTATTCCTCTTATTTTGGTGCATGCATTCATATCTAAGACCAAATTTCTAGATTGTTCGGTGTTTTCAAACGACATTGTATTCATATCTAAAGACCAAGTGTGATGTTTTCAAACAATGTTTGGGACAAGGAAGCATAATAGTCTACTCTATTTATAGAGAATTAATTAAGGCACAAGATAGCTCGTCGATCGGGCCGGGCTTCTATACTTTTACGTACTCATTCTACTTTTGATGCTCATTTATTTGTTAGTGTATGTCTAGTTAGCTTGATGGCAGAGAGGATGCATGAATAGTACGCTTTCAAAGTATGTCTAAATCCCGCCTAATAAGCGGAATAATGTACTCAGTAGAATAAAGTTTGATGTCATATCTAATGCCATAATGCTTGTTTAGGTTTGAGTTCCTCTCCACATGGATTGGAAGTACTCAATTGGGAACAATTCCTTTCATATATATTTTAATAATGGATAGCCATTAACTTTCTTTAAATGATATTTGTAAAAAATAGTTTTTCTTTGTGGGCAGAGTACTAATTCATTTGAAATTTTAATCAAAAATATATCTATGTTATATTAATGTCAACTTTTTTTTTACATTATTTTCACGTTTTTTAATGATTTTTGTATAATTTGTCTAAATATAGAGAAAATATATCTGCACTTTTAATGATTTTTTTGTACAATATGTATAAATATAAAACAAATATCTACACTTCTAATGATTTTTTTGTACAATATAAATAATTATAAAAATATATCTAAATTTTTAATATATTTTTTTTGCCAAAATAGCAAATTTAGGCAAAAATATATTTATTTGTCATGAGATTTTGAACTCAAGACCTTTAACTCAATGAAGTCAAGAACCAGTATGTTAATCCTAATTTATTGAAGATTTTTCAAATAGATATTATATATAATGTTTGTAAGCCTGAAAAATAATTTTAATGTAATTTCAGTAAGTGTATATAGGTCCACCCCTGATCATATGTATGAGTTAATTTAACTATGACAGATATAATTATAATTTTATAACAAATAAATGCACAACAAATTAAGTATCCCATCACTCAATTTTAAGGAAGTCACAACACTTATGTTGTTTCACTCATTGCTAGTAGCCTTCAATATTTCAGCACATGTAAAACTATATTTAGCCATTTGGATTTCTGGGAAAAACCTTTTATTTCATACATACTACACATATTATTTTTTCTTATAGTCCCTACACTACATTACAGTCCGTTTCGCACGAATTTTTTGCTCAGGTGAGTTCGGACAAAAATATCTTCATCATAGAATGTATGTTTGACATGACAACGGCGATAACCGTCGTCAAAAAAGAAAACTAGTTTTGAACATAAAATGGGATGAAGTTCTTTAGGTGAGGTCGGACATTCACGAACGACGATTCATAACCACCGTGTTAGATACCACCGCCGCCATGCCAAACGGAGCCTACATCTCTTACAACACTTGTTTGTTCTCAGTAAATCAAGCCTTTCATGGGAAGTTAAGCAATCAAATTGTGACAATGGAATTAAAATGCAACCATTTAATTGGCATGATAAATCTCCAAGTGCAAATGATGGACTCAGTCACACATGTATATATCATGTAGGGTGATGGCGCACAACTGCACAAGTAATAATCAACAAGCTAACGAAATGTAGCTGAGAAGTGGTCAAAAGAGATTCGTTGGATCTCGAGTTAATAGAAATTGAGGTTCCTTTTGGTGTTGTTTTTTTTTGCTCCGTTGAGTTTGGGCAAAAACCCCACCGCCATAGAATGTATGTTTTGCATGACAACGGTCATGGCCAGTTGTTAGAATAGTTTTGAATATAAAAGTGGACGAAATTTTTTAGGTGAGGTCGGGCGTTCACGGACGACAGTTCGTAATCACAGAGTTCTTGACCGCCGTTACCTAGCCAAACGGAGCATGAGAGGATGATAATGCGTTTTAAAAAGTAACATAAGAACACACAAATTTAAATCACTTATATTAAACATGTAATAATTATATGATAAAGAATGACCAATGAAAGAAAAATGTTTAACTAAATGATGTTTTTCGTGATCACGGCAATTATAGAAACGGATTTTTGCATATTTAAGTTCAAGAGATTCCTTACCATTAGAACCTTCGAATACGAATTAGGACATATTTGGATGGGTGATGACACAAGAAAATGCATCTTTTGTAACAACGACATTCTTTATAAAACTTAATTAAAATCATTACAAAAACTTTTTGTAATTAACTATCATTCTTTAAAACTCGATGCAAATATTTTTGTAACTGTTGTATACCCGTGAAGGCCTCAGGATTCGCCCAAAGGAAACCTCGCAGAAGAGAGATGGGGATAGCGACTGAGGCACACACGAGCCCCAGATATGTACACAACTGCGCGCAAAAGCGCACGGCAGCACGCGGGCTGCACCCCTCCCCGCAAGAAGAATGGCCGACCAAGTCGCACCCCTCAAGGGGGGTACGGGCCGACCACACCCCAAGGGGGAACGAGCCGGCTACACCCCCCAAGGGGGTGCCGCACCCCCCAAGGGGGTGCGGCCCGGCCGCACCCCTTGAGGGGTGCGGCCAAACCGCACCCCCCAAGGGGGTGCGGCCAAACCGCACCCCCAAGGGGTGCGGCCCAGCCGCACCCCTGTGGGGTGCGGCCAAGCCGCACCCCCCAAGGGGGTGCGGCCAAGCCGCACCCCCCAAGGGGGTGCGGCCAAGCCGCACCCCCCAGGGGGTGCGGCCTAGCCGCACCCCTTGCGGGGTGCGGCCAAGCCGCACCCCTTGTGGGGTGCGGCGCCGCACCCTCCAAGGGGTGCGGCCGGGCCGCACCCCCCCCATGGGGTGCGGCCGGGCCGCACCCCCCCATGGGGTGCGGCCAAGCCGCACCGACCCCTTGGGATGCGGCCGATCCGCACCCTCCCTACTCGGGGGTGCGCGACCGTGCCCCCTCCTTCTAGGGGTGCGGTCCGGCATCCGCTACCCTCCGGAGAACTTCAACCGCTCGCTAGGGAGCGGCTCCTCGATTCGCCGTCCGCCCGAGGCATTTTCCGGGGCTCGACGCGCATTTGGGGGGCTTCAGCGCTAACCCGCGCCCAGAACATTTCTGAACGCAGTCGGGAAGTCTTCTCACTTTTTGTCTTTCCGGCTTCTCACTTTTTGTCTTTCAGGCTTCTCACTTTTTGTCTTTCCGGCTTCTCACATTTTGGGTTTCAGGCTTCTCACTTTTCAGGAACAGTTAGTCGCCTTTTTCGCCTCCAACAGAACTGCCCGAACTGCCCGAGCCGCCCAAGCTGCCCGAAGGGCAAGGTGGTCATTTACGAAAAATGGCGATCCGTGTGCCCAAAACCGGAAAATATGATTCGTCCACCGAGCATTTATGGAAACTGCCAACGGCAAAATTACCGGGCCGCCCCCGACAAAAACTATAAAAGGAGCCCCATGGCTTCATTTGAAAGGACCTGGACTTCTGGACTCGGGAGAGCTCCTTGCAGACTTTTGCGGAATTCTCCTTCGGCGCTTGAAGATCTCCTTCGGGACTTGAAGATCTCCTTCGGGAATTGAAGATCTTCATCTTCCAGGAAGACGACTAGCCTTCTCGATTCCGAAAGGCGACAAGCAGTTCTCAGAAGAGAAAGACGACGAGCCTTCTCGATTCCGAAAGGCGACAAGCAGTTCTCAGAAGAGGAAGTCGACTAGCCTTCTCGATTCCGAAAGGCGACAAGCAGTTCTCAGAAGAGAAAGACGACGAGCCTTCTCGATTCCGAAAGGCGACAAGCAGTTCTCAGAAGAGAAAGTCGACGAGCCTTCTCGATTCCGAAAGGCGACGAGCAATTCTCAGAAGGGAAAGGCGACCAGCCCTCTCAACTCCAGAAAGGCGACTAGCAGTCTTTGAGGGGAAAAGGACTTAGTTTTTTCGTGAGGTGGCCTGTCACCCTCGAAGCTCTCTTTCTCCAAATATTGTAGCGAGCAGCGGTCTGTCGCGCTCGAGTTCTAGCTTCCAAGTTGTAACTCCTCCAGAAGATAGTGAAGTTTGGTCGGCACAGCTCCGGCCGCGTGGTTTTTTTACCCTTTCCGGGTTTTCCACGTTAAAAAGTCTCTGCGTACTCAACGAACCTCTAATTAACTGTTTGCGCGCTTAGCCTGCTCACGAGCTAAGGCGGTTCAAGTGAACCGGTCTACCAAGAGCCCTAAGCGTTCCGCAACAGTTTGGCGCCGTCTGTGGGAACATTCCCAGAACTTTTTGAAGGTCAACCGCGATGGCGAGGAAAAGTACCCGCACTGCGGAGGGATCAGCGCCGGAGGGACGCGTCGAACCAGCTCCCTCTCCCTCGCAAATCGACGCACCACCCGCAGAGCAGGCACTCCCCGCGCCAGCAGCTGGGATGGAAGTGCGCATACGGCGAATCGAAGAGCACCAAGCCGAGATGTTGGCTCTCGTAAGGGATCTCGGAGCTCCCCAGGCTCCGGTCCAGCCACCAGCTCCAGACGCACCGCCACCCCCAGTTCTAAACCTTGTCCCGAACCAAGAAGCCGTCCAGGAAGATGAGGCTTCAGAAGGATTCTCCAACGCGGCGAGCTCCGCTCACCTTGTCCTGCCGGCTGGAGGGCCGGAAGCTGACCACCGTCGCCACCATCCCAGAAGAGCCCCCCCGGAGCGGGCAATGGAAAGGACTACACGCGAAGAAATCCGTGATATGATCGAAGAAGAGTATGCCCAAGCAGGACGACGCGCCGCGCTCGCTCGCCGCCCCGCGCATCAGGGCTCCCCCCTGTCACCTCAAGTCCTAGCCCATCCAATCCCGAATGGCTTCAAGCTTCCTAACATTGAGACATTCGACGGGACGGACGACCCTTTGGAGCACGTCAACCATTTCACCACCATCATGAGGATCTACAGCGCTCCTGATCAGCTCCTCTGCCAAGTGTTCCCAGCGACCTTGAAGGGGCAAGCGCGCACTTGGTTCCATTCTCTGCGGAATGGGGCCATCAACAACTTCACGGAAATGGCACAGCAGTTCGTGGATCAGTTCATCGCCAACCGCCGAATTGTCCGGGATCCCTCCCATCTCTCAGGGATCCGCCAGAACGACGGAGAGACGCTCAAGGACTTCTTCCGACGCTTCACTACCGAGGCGCGGCAGATCCCAGGGGTTGACCCCGAACTCTTGCGAGGAGTTTTCTTAGGAGGGCTCCGCCCAAGTGGATTCTATTCGGCTCTCATGAGAGAAACCGTACCAAGCTACCCCGACCTTGTTCACAGGGTCGAAGCGCAAATAGCTGCAGATGAGGCTATCGAAGCACACCGTCGGCAGTTCGAAGGAAGCCAAGGAAAGAAAAGGGGAACAGATCAAGCCCCTCGCGAACGAGAAGATCGTCGCGGCGAGGAGCGCCGCGGCGACGGACGTCGGCATGACCCCCGAAGGGATCTTGGACCGCAGCCGCCCAGGACCTACACCCCACTGAACACCACCAGAACGAACGTGCTCTACGCCATTCAGAACAACCCCGAACTCCGCATGCCCCGGATACCCCCGCCAAATCCGAGGGGTGACCAGTCCAGATACTGCGAGTTCCATCGAGGAACAGGACATACCACCGAAGAGTGCACCAGGCTCAAAGACGAGATCGAGCGCCTCATCCGCCAGGGACTCCTGGGAAGATTCTTACAAGGCCAGATCCCCAATCAGCCCCAGCAGCCTAGGGAGGCAGGAGAGCAGCCCCCTGCCCCCCGAGGCGCAGGTGGAGGAAGGCCGATGGTAGGGGAAATCGAGACAATCGCTGGACCGCCAGTCTTGGCGTCGCAGATCCTCTCAATCGCCCAGCCCGCGAGAGACCACGAAGACAAAAAACTCAAGCAGGATATTACGATAGCTTTCGGAGACGAAGACTTACGAGGGTTGCGGCTTCCACACCAGGATCCGCTCGTGATCAGCGCAGGGATCGGGGATCCCTGCTTTAAAGTGAAGAGGATACTAGTCGACAATGGAAGCTCGGTCGACGTCTTGTTCCTCTCCACCTTGCAAAGTATGAAGCTCACCAAAGACCAGCTTAGTCCGGCAGCCGGGCCCGTCTACGGTTTCGACAACAGACCCGTCCCGGTGCAAGGCATGATCATCCTCCCAGTCACGATGGGCGAATTTCCAAGACAGTCAACGCACAACATCCAGTTCATGGTGGTAGAGTCCACCTCCGCCTACAACGCCATCTTCGGAAGACCGCTCCAGTCAATCTTCAGGGCAATCCCCTCTATTCCACACCTAGCTATGAAGTTCCCCACCGCCGCAGGAATAGGAGTCGTAAGAGGAGACCAAGAGGCAGCCAGGACTTGCTACCTGAAGCAGGCCCAGCCAGCAAGGGCGACCGCTCTCAACATCAATAACTTCGACCTGCGAGACGAGGCGACTCTGCAGCGAGGAGCGCCCGTCGAAGGGCTAGTAGAAGTACCGCTCTCCCGGCGAGACCCGACTCGAACCGTTCAGGTCGGGTCACTCTTGACATCACAAGAGCAAGAGAAGTTCGCCACCTTCCTGCAGGAGAACGAGGACATTTTCGCGTGGAGCCCGGAGGACATGCCTGGGGTAGATCCTGACGTCATCTTTCACTCGCTAAACATCAACCCCGCCTGCAGACCCGTGATTCAGAAAAAGAGGAACTTCGCCCCCGAGCGCCTAAAAGCAATCGAGGAAGAGGTAGCTAAGCTCCTGGAGGCACGATTCATTCGCGAAGCAGAATATCCCGCATGGCTCGCCAACGTGGTCATGGTCAAGAAGGCCTCGGGGAAATGGCGAATGTGCGTCGACTACAGCAACCTAAACCAAGCCTGCCCGAAGGATAGTTTCCCCCTGCCAAGGATTGACCAGCTCGTCGACGCTACGGCAGGCCACGAGCTACTCAGCTTTATGGATGCTTACTCAGGGTACAACCAGATAAGGATGAACCCCGCAGACGAAGAGCATACCGCCTTCCGCACCGACCGGGGAGTCTACTGCTACAAGGTGATGCCCTTCGGCCTTAAAAACGCCGGAGCCACTTACCAAAGGCTGATGAACAAGGTCTTCAAGGATCTCATCGGAGAAACGATGGAGGTTTACGTGGACGACATGCTAGTAAAGAGCGTCCACCGGCGCGACCACTTGGAAGACTTAGAAAAGTGCTTCCAGCTTCTCCGTCGCTTCCAGATGCGGCTCAACCCCAGCAAGTGTGCGTTTTGGTGTGACGGCGGGGAAGTTTCTAGGTTTCATGGTAACCCATCGGGGAATCGAGGCCAACCCCGAGAAGATCAAGGCGTTGGAAGATATGTCGCCACCTCGCTCAATTAAGGAAGTACAACGCCTAAATGGGAGGATCGCAGCTCTGTCCCGTTTCTTATCACGGACAGGAGACAAGTACCTCCCCTTCTTCAAAATCCTCCGGGGAGCGCGACATTCAGGTTTCCAATGGACGGACGAGTGCCAGGTGGCCTTCGAGCTTCTCAAGCAATACCTGGCTTCTCCACCGCTTCTGTCAAAGCCCACCCCTGGGGAAACTCTGTTCTTGTACCTGGCCGTATCGCCTACGGCCCTTAGCTCAGTGCTTGTGAAGGACGAAGGAGGAGTGCAACGCCCGATCTACTACCTCAGCAAAGTCCTCACCGATACCGAAACCAGATATCCGGCAGCAGACAAGACAGCCTTGGCTCTTGTCTTCTCGGCTAGAAAACTCAGACCCTACTTCCAGGCCCACACAGTCAAAGTATTGACACAACTCCCATTGCGGGCGATCCTCCAGAAGCCGGAAGTCTCGGGGAGACTTGTAAAGTGGGCCGTAGAACTCGGCGAATTCGACATCCAATTCTTGCCTCGCCCTGACATCAAGTCGCAGGTGCTCGCCGACTTCGTAGTAGAATACACCATCCCGCCAGAAACAACCCTCATCAAAGACACCGCAAGCACCCGGTGGACCCTCTATGTCGACGGCGCCTCGGGAGCTGAAGGGGCCGGAGCGGGATTGCTCCTTATGAGCCCCGAAGGGATCACCCTGGATTACGGACTCCGGCTAAAGTTCCCCGCAACAAATAACATCGCAGAATACGAAGCACTGATCGCCGGTCTCCGGCTCGCTATCGACTGCAAAGTTGAGAACCTAACGATTTATACAGACTCCCAACTCGTGGTCTCACAGGTTGAAGGAGATTACGAGGCTAAGAGCGAGCAGATGGCGAAATACCTCGCATTCGCAAAGTCGCTTCTCCAGAAGATCTCGTCATATCAGATCCTACACATCCCCCCGAGAACAGAATACCAGGGCGGATGCTCTATCCAAGCTCGCCACCTCACCCTCCAGCTACCAGTCTCGAAGACGCCGAATCGAAGAAGTTGTGATCCCAAGCATTCAAGGGCCATGGGAGATCACAACCATCCACCAGGAGGAGTCGTCCTGGATGGCCCCATTACGAGCCTACCTGGAGCAAGGGCACCTTCCTGAAGATCGCCTAGAGGCGCGAAGACTGCGAATGCGGGCTGCATCATTCACCATTATAGACGGGGAGCTTTACAAACGGGCATTCTCAGGCCCATATCTGAAGTGCCTGCCGGCAAGCGAGGCGGACTACGTACTCAGGGAAATACACGGAGGAGTCTGCGGAGAGCACCTAGGCGGGAAGGCATTAGCGCGGAAAATACTGCGTCAAGGCTTCTATTGGCCGACAATAAGAAAGGACGCGGCCGACTTTGTCCAGAGGTGCAAAAGCTGTCAGCTACACGCCAACATGCCTCATCAACCCCCGGTCTCACTTACCACGCTGCAGAGTGCGTGGCCATTCGCACAGTGGGGAATCGACTTCCTCGGTCCCCTACCGCTAGCATCTGGGCAGAGGAAGTTCATCATCCTAGCCATCGACTACTTCACCAAATGGGTGGAGGCAGAGCCCCTGGCCAAGATCACCGAAGAAAACGCCAAACAATTCGTCTGGAAAAGCATCGTTTGCCGCTTCGGCATCCCGGCTACGATCATTGCCGACAACGGCACTCAATTCACTGGGAAGTCCTTCACCAAGATGTGTGAGGATCTGAAAATCAACCTGCGCCACACGGCCGTGGCGCATCCACAAGCCAACGGACAAGTAGAAGTCACGAACCGCACTATCCTCAAAGGGCTGAAAACACGCTTGGAAGAAGCCGGGGGACAGTGGGTAGACGCGCTCCCAAATGTATTGTGGGCATATCGCACAACAGAAAGAACTCCTACAGGAGAGACACCTTATAACCTCTGTTACGGAACCGAAGCTGTCATCCCCGTCGACATCGGCGTTCCGAGTGCTCGAGTACTCACTTTCGATCCCAACAAGAATGATGGACTGCTCCGAGAAAACCTCGATCTAATCCCCGAAGTCCGGGACAACGCTGCTTACCGTGCTGCACTCTACCAAATGCGTGTAGCCCGGACCTACGACAGGAGGGTGAAGCCCAGACCAATCAACGTAGGAGATCTCGTCCTACGCAGCATCGAGGCCGCCGGTAAAGGTCCCCAAGGAGACAAGCTCTCAGCGGCCTGGGAAGGCCCGTACATAGTCACCGCAGTCATAAAACCCGGAACATACAGACTCAGGACGGCGGAAGGGAAGGCTTTGCCACGTACCTGGAACGCTCAGAACCTGCGCCGCTTTTACCAGTGATCCCAGGACCTCTACCATGTACTAAGCCACGAGTTCAAACTCGTGCAAACTTATCTTCAACTTCTGTACCAAGCCGCGAGCCCTAACTCGTGCAAATTTATCTTATAATTTGTGTAAAAGCCGCGAGCTCAGACTCGTGCACCTATCTTATCTTACATAAAGCTGTGCACCAAATGATTTCTTATTGAAAACCTATGTTTTGACACCTTCACGCACTTAAGAAAAACTTTGCAACGAGGCCCTGCCTCGGGGGCTTTGCACCGCCGTCGATTGAAGGTTCGCCCTTCTCCTCCGCCGTCAAGTCCCAGCGTCGTAGGGGCCTGCCTCCCTTACGAACGCCTCCGGTTTGAATACACCAGCTATTCACCGGCCACTTCGAGGCCCTGCCTCGGGGGCTTTGCACCGCCGTCGATTGAAGGTCCGCCCTTCTCCTCCGCCGTCAAGTCCCAGCGTCGTAGGGGCCTGCCCCCCTTACGAACGCCTCCGGTTTGAATACACCAGCTATTCACCGGCCACTTCGGGGCCCTGCTCCAGGGACTTTGCACCGCCGTCGATTGAAGGTTCGCCCTTCTCCTCCGCCGTCGAGTCCCGGTGACGTCGGGGCCTGCCCCCCCTGCGTTCACCCACGGTTTGAATACAAACGCTATTCACCGGCCAAGCCGCGAGCCCGACTCGTGCGAAAAGCCGCAAGCACAGACTTGCGCAAACTGATTTTCTATTGTGTAAAAGCCGCGGGCTCAGAACCGCGCAAGCTAATCTGTCATTTTGCAGAAACCCCTCGGCTCATGCGGATATCAGAGCTGAGCAGCAAGCCCACAACGACATCGGAAAACCAGCACCCTCCGACATCAGCTCTTACCCGAAAAGCGCCGCACAGTGGACAATGTGTAAAGCCGCCACAGAACAATCAAAACCTTCGAACTCCTCGCTCAGGAACTCGGACTCCGAAGGTTTGGGGGGCTTATGTTGTATACCCGTGAAGGCCTCAGGATTCGCCCAAAGGAAACCTCGCAGAAGAGAGATGGGGATAGCGACTGAGGCACACACGAGCCCCAGATATGTACACAACTGCGCGCAAAAGCGCACGGCAGCACGCGGGCTGCACCCCTCCCCGCAAGAAGAATGGCCGACCAAGTCGCACCCCTCAAGGGGGGTACGGGCCGACCACACCCCCAAGGGGGAACGAGCCGGCTACACCCCCCAAGGGGGTGCCGCACCCCCCAAGGGGGTGCGGCCCGGCCGCACCCCTTGAGGGGTGCGGCCAAACCGCACCCCCCAAGGGGGTGCGGCCAAACCGCACCCCCAAGGGGTGCGGCCCAGCCGCACCCCTGTGGGGTGCGGCCAAGCCGCACCCCCCAAGGGGGTGCGGCCAGGCCGCACCCCCCAAGGGGTGCGGCCCAGCCGCACCCCCTTGGGGGGTGCGGCCAAGCCGCACCCCCCAAGGGGGTGCGGCCAAGCCGCACCCCCCAAGGGGGTGCGGCCAAGCCGCACCCCCCAGGGGGTGCGGCCTAGCCGCACCCCTTGCGGGGTGCGGCCAAGCCGCACCCCTTGTGGGGTGCGGCGCCGCACCCTCCAAGGGGTGCGGCCGGGCCGCACCCCCCCCATGGGGTGCGGCCGGGCCGCACCCCCCCATGGGGTGCGGCCAAGCCGCACCGACCCCTTGGGATGCGGCCGATCCGCACCCTCCCTACTCGGGGGTGCGCGACCGTGCCCCCTCCTTCTAGGGGTGCGGTCCGGCATCCGCTACCCTCCGGAGAACTTCAACCGCTCGCTAGGGAGCGGCTCCTCGATTCGCCGTCCGCCCGAGGCATTTTCCGGGGCTCGACGCGCATTTGGGGGGCTTCAGCGCTAACCCGCGCCCAGAACATTTCTGAACGCAGTCGGGAAGTCTTCTCACTTTTTGTCTTTCCGGCTTCTCACTTTTTGTCTTTCAGGCTTCTCACTTTTTGTCTTTCCGGCTTCTCACATTTTGGGTTTCAGGCTTCTCACTTTTCAGGAACAGTTAGTCGCCTTTTTCGCCTCCAACAGAACTGCCCGAACTGCCCGAGCCGCCCAAGCTGCCCGAAGGGCAAGGTGGTCATTTACGAAAAATGGCGATCCGTGTGCCCAAAACCGGAAAATATGATTCGTCCACCGAGCATTTATGGAAACTGCCAACGGCAAAATTACCGGGCCGCCCCCGACAAAAACTATAAAAGGAGCCCCATGGCTTCATTTGAAAGGACCTGGACTTCTGGACTCGGGAGAGCTCCTTGCAGACTTTTGCGGAATTCTCCTTCGGCGCTTGAAGATCTCCTTCGGGACTTGAAGATCTCCTTCGGGAATTGAAGATCTTCATCTTCCAGGAAGACGACTAGCCTTCTCGATTCCGAAAGGCGACAAGCAGTTCTCAGAAGAGAAAGACGACGAGCCTTCTCGATTCCGAAAGGCGACAAGCAATTCTCAGAAGAGGAAGTCGACTAGCCTTCTCGATTCCGAAAGGCGACAAGCAGTTCTCAGAAGAGAAAGACGACGAGCCTTCTCGATTCCGAAAGGCGACAAGCAGTTCTCAGAAGAGAAAGTCGACGAGCCTTCTCGATTCCGAAAGGCGACGAGCAATTCTCAGAAGGGAAAGGCGACCAGCCCTCTCAACTCCAGAAAGGCGACTAGCAGTCTTTGAGGGGAAAAGGACTTAGTTTTTTCGTGAGGTGGCCTGTCACCCTCGAAGCTCTCTTTCTCCAAATATTGTAGCGAGCAGCGGTCTGTCGCGCTCGAGTTCTAGCTTCCAAGTTGTAACTCCTCCAGAAGATAGTGAAGTTTGGTCGGCACAGCTCCGGCCGCGTGGTTTTTTACCCTTTCCGGGTTTTCCACGTTAAAAAGTCTCTGCGTACTCAACGAACCTCTAATTAACTGTTTGCGCGCTTAGCCTGCTCACGAGCTAAGGCGGTTCAAGTGAACCGGTCTACCAAGAGCCCTAAGCGTTCCGCAACAGTAACAAATATTTGTTTTTCGTTGCAAATAACTTACTTGTGACAAACATTATTTTCTTACAATAAGTGTAGTTATAGTAATTAAGAATATTTCATTATAATTTCTTGATGTTTCCTCGCAAAAAAAGAAACTCATTTATAAATCAATTTTTTAATATAATTTTTTTAATTTGTATACTTGATTTTATTATAAATATTACTTATTTTTAAATATATAATAACAATTAATAAATAATATGCTATATTGATTGATCTTAATTTATTTTCATAATTTGTATCAAAATAATTATTAATAAAATAATTGTATTTTAAAAAAGAACAAATTAAATTTGCATATCCAATGAAGGACTAGACTCTAGAGTGTGCCGAGAAAATAAAATAAAACAAATTTCTCAAATGAAAGTATAATTCAATGAGGTTGTTCGGCGAACATTGGTTTGACGGGTGCACGTAAAGTGTAGCAAATGGTGATCGTAGTATAAGTTGGATGTTCATTTTCTCTAAGCGAGTTATTTAGCAGCGTGATCTCTTTCCCTAGTTGTGGAGTATAGTAGAGTGTTCGTTTTCCCTAAGGGTCCGTTAGTTTGGGCGAAGTTGGAATTCGATATTGGAATTGAATATTGATAAATATTGTGTAATTAAATTTGGTGACTAATTTCAATTCCAACGTTCGCCTAATAAACAATATTGTTGAATATTGTGAAATTAATCAATACTTTTGTTCGTTTGTTAAATAAAATTCAATTTAAGAATTGAAAAATATTACGAAGAAGTTAATATTTATCACATATATCATAAACAAATGTATGTTATGGCGACGATTTTTTCGCCCGGGGGCGATTTTTTCCGCCCGGGCGCAATTTTTTCGCACAACAGCGATTTTTTTCGCCCGGGTGCGCATTTTTTGCCCGGGCTCATTTTTTCGCCCGAGCACGATTTTGTCCCGGGAACGATTTTTTTGCCCGGGTGCGATTTTTCCACCCGCCCGGCCAAAAAAGCTCGCATAGGCGATAAAAGCGCGTCCCAGCAAAAAATCGCTCCCCGGTGAAAAAATCGGGCCCGAAAAATAGCCCCCGAGCAAAAAAATCTCGTAAGGTGAAAAAACTAGCACGGGCAAAAAAATCGCTCCCGGCCAAAAAAATCTTGCCCGGGCGAACAAAATTGCGCGCGGGCAAAAAAATCGCTCCCTGACGAAAAATCTTGTTTGAGCGAAAAAATCGCGCCGGGGCGAAAAACTCTCCCCTGGGAGAAAAATTCGCGCCCAGGCAAAAAATTCGCGTTCGGGCGAAAAAATCGCGACCGGGCGAAAAAATCGCGTCCGGGCGAAAAAAACGCTCTCGGGGGAAAAAATCGCGCCCGGGCGAAAAAATCGCGCCCCGGCGAAAAAACGCGCGCCCCGGCGAAAAACGCACTCCCCGGCGAAAAAACGGGCGCCAGGGCAAAAAAACGCGCGCCCGGGGGAAAAAATCGCGCACGGGCGAAAAAATCGCGCCCCCTGCGAAAAACGCGCGCCCGGGCGAAAAACACGCGCCCGGGCGAAAAAACGCACTCCCGGGCAAAAAAACGCGCACCAGGGCAAAAAATGCGCGCCCCGGCGAAAAAACGCGCGCCTGGGCGAAAAACTCGCGCCCGGGTGACAAAACATGCGCCCGGGCGAAAAAACACGCCCCCGGGCGAAAAAACCCACGCCAGGGCGAAAAACGCGCGCCAGGGCGAAATTTGGGCGTCCGGGCGAAAAATGTCGTCCGTGCGAAAAACTCGCGCCTGTGCGAAAAATTGTGCGCCCGGGCGCATAAACGCGCGCCCGGGCGAAAAACGCGCGCTAAGGTGGAAAATTTCCGCCCGGGCAAAATTTGGGCGTCCGGGCGAAAAACGCGCGTTCGGGCGAAAAACTCGTGTCCATGCGAAAAACTCGCGCCCGGGCGAAAAATTGTGCGCCCGGGCAAAAATCGTGATAAATCGAGCGTGCCAGACTCGCCCAATTCCGATATGTCTAGCTAGATTTTGTGCTTAGGCTAAAATCAATTCCATGATATTCAACTCAAATTTCAATTATTAAAGCTACCTAACAAGCGAACGGCGTAATTGGAATTCGACGTCGAATTTCAATTCCAAGTCTTCAATTCCGCCCAAACGAACGGGGCCTAAGAGTCCGTTCGTTTGAACTAAATTAGCTTTCTGGAATTGGCTTTTCGACGAAAACCAATATCTACATGAATTGGCTTTGTACAGAATTCCAATTTTGGTTTTCGGCTGTAAGATTGAATTTAGTCAACAAGATTGGAATTGAGGCACAAAAGTTGTTCGGCTGAATAATGGAATTGGTATTGGATTTGACATTATACAATAATTTTATAAAACTCAAAATGTGTTAGCGCCGAACGAATTATATTGCATAATATGTTTTACGACGCGCGTTTTTCGCACGAGCGCAATTTTGTCGCCCAGGTGCGCACTTTTTTCCGGGTGAAAAATGCGCGCCTGGGAGAAAAACGCGCGCCGGGGCGAAAAACCCGCGCCCGGGCGCGATTTTTTTCGCCCGGTCGCATTTTTTTCGCCCGGTCGCATTTTTTCGCCGGGACGCGTTTTTTTCGCCCGGGGCGCGATTTTTTCGCACGGGCACGATTTTTTCGCCCGGGCGCGATTTTTTTCGCCCGGGCGCTGTTTTTTCGCCCGGGCGCGATTTTTTCGCCCAGGCGCTTTATTTTCTCCCTGGTGCTTTTTTTTCGCCCGGTCGCGTTTTTTTTCGCCCGGGCGCGTTTTTTTCGCCCGGGCACGTTTTTTTCGCCTGGGCGCATTTTTTTCGTCCGGCGCGATTTTTTTCGCCCGGGCGAGTTTTTCTCGCCCGTCGCAATTCTTTCGCCCGAGCGCGATTTTTCCCCCGGACGCGATTTTTTTCGCCCGGACCCGTTTTTTTTCGCTCGGTCGCATTTTTTCGCCTGGTCGAAAAAAATGCGATCGGGCGTCCCCGGGCGAAAAAAACGCGACCGGGGGAAAAATTTCGCCCGGGTGGAAAATACTGCGCCGGGCGAAAAAATCGCGCCCGACGAAAAAAACGCGCTCGGGAGAAAAAAGCGCGTCCGGGAAAAAATATCGCGTCCCAGCAAAATATATCGCGCCCGGCCAGAAAATTCGCTTCCAACTGGAAAAATCACGTTTGACCGGAAAAACCGTGTTCGGCCGAAAAAATCGCATTCGAGCGAAAAAAGCACGCCTGAGCAAAACAAACGCGCGCTCGGGTGAAAATTGCCCGGCCGGCCGAAAAACCCACGCCCGACCAAAAAACGCGCGCCCGGGCGAAAAACGCCAGCCTGGGGAAAAATGAATGTCCGACCGAAAAAAACGCGCCGACCGAAAAACACGCGCCCGGCGGAAAAAACCCACTCCCGGCAGGAAAACATGCGCGTAGGCCGAAAAAACTCTGGCAAAAACCCTCGATTATGCGGAAAACTCGTGGGTGGAGGTAAGAATTGACGATTTGTTTTTTTAGTTTAAAGTCAAAGGCATGAGTTTTCATATAAAAGGCAATATCCTCGTAAATTTCGTTGCGCCGAAGACTAGAAATGAATTTCTAATCGTTAATGTCAATCCAGAAAGTCAATTCCGTTCAAACGAACGGACCCTAAGTTAGTTATTTAGCTTCGTGATTTTTCTCAATTGTGATGCATAGTAAATAACTCTCTTTTCTAGCGTGGTGTTTGCGATAATGCATGTGTATGATGAGGCGAGTCGACTGATCTTGTTGGACAACACACAACCCTAAGGGCTAGGATATTAATTCTTGTTTAGAATAAAGTCATGTGTTGAGTATACCATCAGATAACCTGATAACACATAAAACATTAATTAAGTCAATCAATGTACTCAGTGCCCGAAGAGTCTGTCTCATCGGGACTTATGCACCGTAAGATCCCCCCCCCCCTCCCACATGAGAGAAGGAAGGGCGGGAGACCTTATGCCCAAGGCGAGAATTCTAAGACAATAAGTTATTACAAGCGGGGTTGTCCTCGGGACTTGCAACGATCAACTTCTAAGAATTTTCTCCTTGTAAGGCTAAACATCATCACAATAAATCAGAATAGCGGAAGAATGGTTTTATATATTTATGTCGCATGGATAAAATACATCATAAGCGGTCGTGCCGCTGAATACACATACACATGATTTTACATAAGATAGTTTTCCGGGCTTATTAGACAATCGTGCTCACGTTGCCACAATCGTCCTGCTCAATCTCTCTCAGGATCACCGACTCGTTCCCCTTGAGGTGTTGGAGCAATTCGCAATTCCTAAAGGGGAGAGGGGGGCAACAAATGGGTTAGTCGAATATACGACTAAGTGACTTCTTAATCATCCCCACCCAACTTTTGCATGGGTTTGAAATGAAAATAAAAGTTAGCACAACTGAAGCGCATAATATAAATATAAAACAAAGTTAGCCAATAGCCGAAGCAACCTAATTATGAGACACATAGTCGTTGCATAGGTATATAGCATTATGAATTCACAGTGTATCATAAGATAAATCCAGGTGCAATGTTGTGTTTCTTATACCGAGATGAGTATTCGCAACAGCCAGTAATTCATGAAAATGCGATGGATAACCCGCACAAATGCATTTTCCCATGTCGACATAGTGACCAATTTATAGGGGAGCTTTACCCAAAGACCTCACCGTCGTGGCCCAACGGTGACAGTGGAATGATCCTGCCCACTTCTAGGACGTAGCACACAACGAGCCTATATAGGCCTAAATGGGAATTCACATCCGTCAACGTCCTCGATTAGGCGGAAACATAACCGAGGTGCAGGGGGATTGACCTTAAAACGGGTAGCTAGCCCAAGGTTGGCCCATACTCCTTCATGACCAAGAGTTCGTTGTCTAATCCCCGTATCAGTGTGTTTTCTTCGAGGAGGCCAACGAACGCGCCACATATCAATATGCACCCACCCATACATCATTATAAGCAATCATCATTCTTTCAACTTACTAAAGAGTTAGTAATCACGATATGCATATCGGGTACAGTAATATCACTAATGATGCAATAGTACAAATTAAGCGCGGGACAACCTCTGGTTTCTTAGTTTTTCAGCTAATACATGACGCTTGTCCAAAGGTTGTAGCACAAAAGGAGTGGCGATGTATTGATGACATTAAGAAAATGTCAATCAAACAATAGTAGGTCGTTACCGACAACTCATGCACGACTAAACTAGCTAGTAAGAGGTCATGCGGTATTTAGTGAACGTCTCCACGAGTTCCTCATGAAGCAAATTTAAGAGTTCACCATAAGTAACGAGCGTAAGAAGGAAATACGACATGTTTACTATTTTAAGCTAAGCTATTTCACGATTTCGTGTGTTTTTATTGAAAAACGAAGAGACGGTGACTTTTAAGCGAAAAGGATGAAAATAATTTTTGTGCTCTTTTCATGCTATATTTAGAGGGCCTAAGTGGCGTTTGATTAAGTTGGTGTCAAAATAGAAGTTGTAGTCTAATGTATTAACTAAAACTCTTATGTTCAAAACTTTTCCAGATTTGGGTCCTATGGTGCCCAAAACTGAGTCTAAAGTTTCCAAAAAATAATTAGTTTTGAGATTTCAGTAAAACAGAGTTTTTTTTTTAACCTTTTTTCAATTAATATTTTGAGGACCTTGGAGGCCTCTAATTAAGTTGAAGTCAAGACAGAAGTTAAACCCTAATATATTAACTAAAACTTTTATATTCAAAGCTTTTCCTGATTTAGACCCCCAGGTGTCCAAATTTGAGCTTCAAGTTTAAAAAAAATAGTTGGAACTAAAATTTCAGAAAACAGAGGTTTTTATCTTTTTCAATTAATATTTTGATGGGCTTAGAATCCTCTGATTAAGTTGATGCGAAAAAGAAAATTGTAGTGTTATATTTTGTCAGAAAAATTTGTATTCAGAGCCGAGTAAAATTTTGAGTTTAAGAGCTCTTAAAATCGAGTCAAAACCGAGATAAAAACTGCTAATGGTTGTCATATTCGGCCATGGTCTGCAGATAGAGATGGAGCATGAATCTAGATTTAATTTTGTGGCTGAGATTGAGCCATACTGAGAGCTGATTGGCACGAGGATGTTATTGGTCAAGATTCAATCATGCATGGGATGGGACGGTGGCTGTGAGCCACCGCCGATCCTCATTATCAGGCCACCTAGCTCACCGTCGGTGGCCCTATTCCGACTGCCACCCCCCAGCCCCCCCACCCGACTCGCTGAAGCTGGGCGCATCGGCGGGCGGTGTGCCGGCGGCCGACAAAAACTGAAATGAGGGGAGGGAGGGGGCGTTCTACCACCCTCCCTTGCGGGCCGAGCTGCAGGCAGCCGACAACCCTATTCCGGCCGCCACCACCCCCGGTCGGTTCATTAGGGTGGGAAGCTCGGTTTGGGGTTACTCCAGCGACCGGGGCCGCCGACGGAGGCCGGCGGAATGCCTCTCTTTGAGGGGCATTATGCAACCTGTAGGGTGTGGGCGGGCGGCCCTGGATGTCGACGGCAACCCCTTGGTGAGGTTCGCCATTTTCTTGGTGGTGGAAGGGGAGGTTTGTCCTCAAGGGCGGACCCAGGTGTGGACACGCTCGGGCACGTGCCTGAGCGTAAATATCGCGGAAATAGCATTAGGCACAGTGCTTTTTCGCGATTTTCTGCTAGGGCGGGCGATTTGGGATCGGCGAGGGCGGGCGATTTGGGATCGGCGTCGGGCGTCGGCATTGCAGGTTGGGATCAGCGGTAATCTACTCGCCGGGCGATTTGGGATCGGCGTCGGGCGTCGGCATTGCAGGTTGGGATCGGCCCTTCTTCTTCTTCTTCACAGCACACCTCCCAATTTCTGCATCTTCACAGCACACCTCCACCTCCCTTCTTCTTCCCCAATTTCTGCATCTTCACTGCTTCACAGCACACCTCCACCTCCAATTGCACTGCACATCACACATCTTCTTCCCCAATTTCTGCATCTGAATTCACAGCACACCTCCACCTCCCTTCTTCTTCCCCAATTTCTGCATCTTCACTGCACACCTCCACCTCCCTTCTTCTTCCCCAATTTCTGCATCTTCACTGCTTCACAGCACACCTCCACCTCCAATTGCACTGCACAACACACCTCTTCTTCCCCAATTTCTGCATCTTCACAGCACACCTCCACCTCCCTTCTTCTTCCCCAATTTCTGCATCTTCACTGCTTCACAGCACACCTCCACCTCCAATTGCACTGCACAGCACACCTCTTCTTCCCCAATTTCTGCATCTTCACAGCACACCTCCACCTCCCTTCTTCTTCCCCAATTTCTGCATCTTCACTGCTTCACAGCACACCTCCACCTCCAATTGCACTGCACAGCACACCTCTTCTTCCCCAATTTCTGCATCTTCACAGCACACCTCCACCTCCCTTCTTCTTCCCCAATTTCTGCATCTTCACTGCTTCACAGCACAAGGTATTATAATTTTATTTTCAATGTTTAAGAACAAGGTATTATAATTTTATGTATTTTTGATAAAGGTTGCTCTTTATTTATGCTCAATATTTTGCTTACATAAGTATGTATGTGAAAAAAAATTTCGGGGCACTGCCCCCGAACCCCCTTTCAGGGGGCACTGCCCCCCAAACCCCCCGAATATATATTAATTAAATTATTCCCGTGCACCTTCAAAAGCCTAGTTCCGCCCCTGTTTGTCCTCTTCCTCCCTTGGTGCCAATGCATGCAACCGCCCCATTACCACTTGGAGAGGCTAACAGAGCTTGGGGAGGGGAAATGATCATTCCCCCTTCTATTTAGGGTGGAATTAGGCTTTATGTCATTCCCCCTTCTATTTAGGGTGGAATTAGGTTTTTATTTTCTGTATCTAGTGGTAATCGTAATTGTGGTAGAGATTTGACTTTTTCTTTTATCTTATCAATTTGTTTGATATTTTCTAGGTTAAATTCTTTTTGTGTTCCCTTAATTTTACTGTAGAGAGGTCCTGTTAGTTTACCTAAATTTTTAATAAATGACTGAGCATAATTAACTAGACCAAGGAACTGTTGGAGTTGTTTAGTTGTTTTAATCACGAGAAATTCTAGTACTTTTTTGCTAATATGGTATTGGAGCTTAATTTTTCCTTGTCCTAACTCGATGCCTAAGAATTCAATATTTTTTCTAAAAAATTGTGTTTTCTTTGTACTAATAACTAATTCTTGTTTCATAAATTTTGAGAGGGTTAATTTCAGGTGGCTGATATGTTCTTCTTTGTTGTGGGAATGTACTAGGATATCATCGATGTATACGCTGGGAATGTTCGATATTTGTTAAAAATATCATTCATTTTATGCTGGAAAATGCTAGGGGCATTTTTAAGTCCAAAGGGCATAACTAACCATTCGAAATGACCAAGTGGGCATGTAAATGCTGTCCAAGGGATGCTATTGGGATGCATTCTGATTTGCCAGAACCCCGATTTTAGATCGAATTTGCTAAAAATATAGGGTCTGTTTGAGAGAGCTGCTGCGGATTGAGAAGCTGCTGATTGAACATAGCTCTTTAGACAGAGCTCTTTGAGGAGCTGTTCTGAAAAGCTGCAGGCTGTTTGGATGGTATGTGTATAAGCGCTGATTGAACAAAACTTTTTCAAATAGACTGTTTGGTAGAACAGTTTTTTTAGAGCTGTTTTTTTCTGAACGAAATATAAAGGTGAACTAACGTACATTAATTAGTATATACAAAGGAATTTGAAATAGTTCAAAGCATTCAAAACAAAGCATAGACAAACACATATACAAAAATTTGTAACTCAACCCCCTTCTTTTGAGTACATATTTCCTCTTTGAGGTGTTTGTATTGTCTTTTATTAGCAGCATACCTCAGGGATTGGGATTAAACTTTAAAGCTGCTTCAATTTCCAGCACCTTACAATAACATGCGGCTCAAAGACAAGGGTCTGTTTGGGAAAGGTAAGGGTTACTGCCAAATGGGATTGCCTAATGAAATAGGAAGGAGAATGACCTGTAAAACTGGATCAATCTTCAGTTTCGCAGAACGATTGTGAATGACGTTCGTCAAGCCCGGCGAGGAGCGGAAGACTGGACCGGGTTCGTCGAACCCAGCGAGGAGCGGAGGAGAGTCACGTTCGTCCAGCGGGAGCGGAGGAATCGCCGATCGCGTTCGTGGGAGCGAGGAGTGGCGTTCGTCGAGGTCGAGCCCAGGAGGAAACCTAGGCCATGGCGTTGTCGGCGTCGGCCTCCAGCATCGGCGTCGGCCTCCAGCATCGGCGTCGGCCTCCAGCAGCCATCCAGTGGCGGGGGATCGGGGACGGAGACGGAGACGGGGCGGGATCGAGCGGGATCGGGGATCGAGCGGAGACGACGGGGCGGGATCGGGAAGAAGAGGGAGCGATTCCTAAATCGTGAAAGCTGCCTCCAACCAGATTTTTCAATTGACCCTAAAATGAGCTATTTAAAATAATCACTTCCCAAAGAGCTCTTTAGGAGAGCTCTTCCAAACACCTAAAAAACAGCTCTGGTGGTTGAAAAATCACTTCTCAATCCGCCAGAGCTGTCCCAAACAGACCCATAGTGATCTTGAATACTATTAAGTAATTATATCTTATCTGGAATGTTGTAAGCATCATCTATGGTATTGTCATTTAGACGTCTATAATCAATGACCATTCTAGAATTGTCACGAGATTGTTCATTGTGTTTATTAACGATGAATGATTGGATTCTATGAGGGTTATTACTGCGTCTAATGACCTGTAGTTTTAGTAGCTCATCGATGTGCATTTTAAATTCTGTGATATTCTCGTTAGTGACTTCAATCTTTTTTAAATATAATGCGAAAATTAGGATCTTTAAGATTTAGTTGGCATACTAATTTATTACGTTCCCAATGGCGTTGTGGATTATCACCAAATATTTCATCTGTTTCTAATGTGCTAATAATTTGATCTATTTCAAGATTACCTGTTTCAAGAAGTGTGTATAATTTTTCTGGTAGGATAGATGAAGTAGAACTATTAATAAAAGTGTTTTCACTAAGGTAGTCATCGGACTCATTAGACTCAACAAGTTGGTCAGGGAAAAGTTCTAGCTGGTTGGTGCAGGGTATTGGTTTACATGCACCGGGAATGGGATAATGACAAGGATTAGCTTAGGGGGACTCTGGGGTCTCGTCATGCTTTCTGGCGGGTTCTAAGGTGAAAGGGAAAGCAGGTTGGGTTAATAAGTGCATTGTTGAAACCAGAGAACCGGCTTCGACGTTCGCAACGGGTTTTTATTTTTATTTTCTGCATCTAGTGGTAATCGTAATTGTGGTATAGATTTGACTTTTTCTTTTATCTTATCATTTTGATTGATATCTTCTAGATTAAATTCTTTTTTTGTTCCCTTATTTTTACTGTAGAGAGGTCATGCTAGTTTACCTAAATTTTTAATAAATGACCGAGCATAATTGACAAGACCAATGAACTGTTGGAGTTGTTTAGTAGTTTTAATCACGAGAAATTCTAAGACCTTTTTGCTAATATGGTCTTGGAGCTTAATTTTTCCTTGTCCTGACTCGATGCCTAAGAATTCAATATTTTTTCTAAAAAATTGTGTTTTCTTTGTACTAATAACTAATCCTTGTTTCATAAATTCTGAGAGGGTTAATTTCAGGTGGCTGATATGTTCTTCTTTGTTGTGGGAATGTACTAGGATATCATCGATGTATACGCTGATGAATGTTCGATATTTGCTAAAAATATCATCCATTTTACGCTGGAAAATGCTATGGGCATTTTTAAGTCCAAAGGGCATAACTAATCATTCGAAATGGTAAAGTGGGCATGTAAATGTTGTCCAAAGGATGCTATTGGGATGCATTCTGATTTTCTAGAACCCAAATTTTAGATCGAATTTGCTAAAAATATAGTGATCTTGAATACTATTAAGTAATTATGTCTTATCTGGAATGTTGTAAGCATCATCTATGGTATTGTCATTTAGACGTCTATAATCAATGACCATTCTAGATTTGCTACGGGATTATTGTTCACTGTGTTTATTGACGATGAATGATTGGCTTCTATGAGGGTTGTTACTGCGTCTAATGACCTGTAGTTTTAATAGCTCGTCGATTTGCATTTTAAATTCTGTGATATTCTCGTTAGTTGCTTCAATCTTTTTAGATATAATGCGAAAGTTAGAATCTTTAAGATTTAGTTGGCATACTAATTTATTACATTCCCAATGGCGTTGTGGATTATCACCAAATACTTCATCTGTTTCTAATGTGCTAATAATTTGATTTATTTCAAGATTACCTGTTTCAAGAAGTGTGTATAATTTTTCTGGTAGGATAGATGAAGTAGGACTATTAATAAAAATGTTTTCACTAAGGTAGTCGTCGGGCTCATTTGACTCAGCATGTTGGTCAGGGAAAAGTTCTAGCTGGTTGGTGCAGGGTATTTGTTTACATGCACCGGAAATGGGACAATGACAAGGACTAGCTTGGGGGGGACTCTGGGTCTCACCATGCTTTCTGACGGGTTCTAAGGTGAAAGGGAAAGCATGTTGGGTTAATAAATGCATACTCTGAGAAGTAATAAGGAGGTCATGGTACCAGTTGATAAGGAGATTAAGCCCTATAATGCAGTCAATATTATTGAGTTGAAGATCTCTTAAGGTAATTCAGACAAGAAGTGTTTGGTCATTGGTCCATGTGTCAATGTCATATTTATATGCTATTTTATAAGTGGTATGTAGCTGTATCATAAGAGAATAGTTGGTCATCCATTTGTTGGGTTGTAAAGTGTTCTGGGATAGGAATAGATTGTATGTATAAAGGTGAGTCTAATTTGATATCAAATAATTTGTTGCTACAACTAGTGTCGACCAGACCCACAACTTCTAAATGTCAGCTCTGGATTTTAAAACGAAGATGGATTTTGAGGCTATAAATTCGAGGACCATGTCGTATTTCTTTAGGCAGTGGCTTGGTAGGGATATTTTTACTGTATAGAAGTTGGTATGGTGGATCACATTGTTGTTCAGCTCGTTGGAGAAATGGCGTGTCTTACTCGTAGTTTGAAAAGCACATTTCTGGCTAAATATCGATTCTTTAACACTGCTAATCGGGATTTAGTGATAGTTAATCCGGTACAGAGTTTACGAATAAATCTTTTTGCTGCTAAATAGGGTTTTATTGTTGTTTCTAAGGCTTGAGTAATGTAAATCTGGTTTTGGGAATGATTTTATTATAAAAATGCAACCATCATATTCATTACTAAGCGCAGGTTATTGGGTATGCACATAGTTGTATAAAGTATTAAAAAGAGTAAAATGTTGGTAATGTGTTTTTGAAGGATTGAAACTTAGGTTTTTAGGTCACTAATATGATTCTCAATATCTAATATCCTAAGCTCAATAATATCATTTCTGCGTTACACTACAACATTTTTAGTCTTTAGCAACACTTCATTTTGCAACATTTATAAAATGTTGTCTAAACATAAAATAGGAAACATTTTATAACTGTTACAATAGAGTAGCAGTTTTAGGCAACAAATTCGAGCCAACATTCAATAAATGTTCCCTTATCCATTACTAGGAACATTTTCAAAATGTTGCATTTCCTAACTCACTTTAAGCAACAATTATAAAATGTTGGCTATTAAAATTATATTTTGCAACATGTTATAAATGTTCCTATTCCTATCTAATCTCAGCTAAAATGATTACTCACACACCAAAAATAGCTATTCTCACACCAAAATTAAAACTTTAAATTAAATTTGTAAAACCCCACTCTTTTGAACACTCGACAACCTTCTTCCTTTCCGGATTGCTCTCTCGCTTGAAATCGCGAAAGGAGCGCAGAAGGAAACCCCATCGCCGGAGCCGATCGAACTCGCCGGAGAGCCTTTCGACGCCCTCGATGGCCTTCCTCCACCCCATTAATGCTCGATTCCTCCATTATTCGCCTTCCGCCTCCCGCAAGAGCTGCAACTCGCGATCCCAACGTGCCCTAGTTTCCATTTTCCTGGATTCCTGGACGACGCCAATAAGAAGAGAAGGAGAAGCAGAAGGTCGACGAAGACAACGAGCCGCGCGCGTACCCTAGCTAGTTTCCTGGTTCGCAAGACCTTCTGGTGAGTAGTCGTAGGGTTGCAATCTCCTCTTTCATCTTCCCGATTTTTTTCCCGTAGTTGACTCTGCTATAATTTATCGCCTGCAAGAGTTTCTGCAGGTTCCTTTTTAGTGTAATGACATCTGAACTTGAGTTGCGAAAAAGAGCGATTTCTTGCTAGCTACTCAGGCGGCAGTGACGGTGCAAGCCGGAGAGTACTCACCTTCCTCTTCTTCAGCGCCGGTGGAAAAGGGCGTTATAGAGGTGGAGCCTCTAATTCAGCTGGTCGAGTGTTCCATGCACTTGCAGAGGTAGCCTCAAGGTTTATATTCAAATGCACTTCCCCTGTGTTTCCTTTGATTACCCAAGTTTGATCTTTAGATGAGTTGTTGTGCTTGTTGTGCTAATCATTTCGTGATTGTTTTTTTAGTTGGTATTATGCCTGATTTTGTACAAGTAAATTGTTTTATTTTGTTTTTGTGGTTCCCTGCTCTTTCAAACCGGCCTTCAATTAAACGTGCTTCATGTTATTTTTTTTTTAAAGCTGTCTAAAATTTACTGTGTCTTTTTTCCTCCTTATCATCTTTAGGTTATGGTTGTCCTAACCAGAATGCCATTTCTGGCAGCCATTACAATTTTGTTATTATACTTAATTATGAGTTGGTAGTCATCCCCTTCACAGAAAAAACATGCTTTTTGCATTGGGCTTTCTCTGCGGAAAACCTGTAGCCACTGTAATCCAAATTATCCCCCTCTTTTGGTTTTTAATTTACAAAAGTTTAGGCTCTGTTTGAGAATAATTTAGCTGTGGCTTAGTTTCTATTTACTGTCTTTAGTTAGTAGATATTTGATTTTATAGTGATTTTTGGAGTTCATTTGGTATGGTTTTTTGTGTACATGGGTATCAATGTAATTTATATATGTAGAGATTGGCATGCATGATGAGAACGGTGAGATTGGTGAGGAAGATGAGCTGCAGGTTGAAGATAGAGATGTTTATGAAGATTTTGGCTATGGTGAAGATGAGGTAATTTCTCAATTTACTACTCTTTAGTACTTATATTTGATTTTATTTGTTTATTTAGTAATACTTGTGTACAACCCTTATTCTCCGAGGGTAGGACCCACTCAAGGCCACGCAGGCAGAGGTCAAAGTCAAAGAGGCAGACAAATCAGCCAGCAGGAGCAAAAGAGGGCTTGGCGAGTATTGGCTAAATACTCGCCAGATGGGCGACTATGGTCGAAGATACGTGCCGAGTATCCCGTATGTCGCCCCAGGTGCCCGGCAAGCCACAGAAGACCTGCGCGAGTATTGGCTCGGCTTGTGCGAGCAGCAACTAATACTCGCCAGATGGACGACTATGGTCGGAGATACATGCCGAGTATCCCGTATGTCGCTAGGTTAGGGCTGGGCTATAAAAACCCCCCTACCCCTTGGTTGCCTATAAATAGGACCCCAGGGGTACTTGGATTGGCATCTGTGCTTGAGCTTCTGGATCCTGATTTCCGAATTCTCGAGCCCGTCACCCCTGCTTGCTAGCCAAGCCGGTGCCTTCCTCGTACCCTGCTCGGCCATTCTTGGTTGTGGAGGGGAAGACTCCTTTGAGCTTCCGGGTACGTGGTGGGACCTCCCTGCCGCAGCACCTGGGGTCCTGTTGTTGTTGCTCTCCTAGCTTCCTCGTAGTCGTCAGCTTGACTATCTCATCGGACAGCTGGGCAAGTAGCCTCCGGCTGCAAAGGTCCAAATTTTGAGGTCAGGATTTTCCTGGCGTCAACACTTTGGTGCGGTGAGCGTGGATCGCAGCCAGAGGGAGAAAACCTAGTAGGAAGACAAGATGGTCGTAGAAGGCGACCACGAGGAAATGGTCGTCAACTCGTCAGGAACTGGCAGGTTCGTGACGATGGAAGTTTTCGAAGCATTCACCCAGCGCATGGAAGGGTCTATGCGAGCAGTGTTCCAGCAGGGTACGGAGGTCACGGCGACCTCACCTAATCGCCCAGTGTTGACCGAGGGCGAGGAGCGCACCCAGCGCGCAGGCAAGGAGCACGTCGATCCGGAGCCCGAGCGACCAAGGAGGTCGCAGCCCTTCCCGCAATCCTCGCAAGGAATTCGCTTCCGCGAGGTGGAAGAGCAGGCGAGATATCAGGATACTCGGCCTTATGGCGAGTATGGCCATGATACTCGCCAGCTTGAAGACCGTCGTCCAGCGAGTGAGAGGAGCCCATTCTGTGAAGACATCCTTGCCGCGCCCGTGTCGGAAGGATTCAAGGATCCTGTGTTGAAATACTACACCGGGAGGGACGACCCTGTTCGTCACATCCAGTGGTTTGAGGATATTATCTCTATCCGAACCATGTCGGATGCGTTCAAGTGCCGGCTGTTCGCCATCACTTTTACGGGGAAAGCCAGGGACTGGTTCCACCAGTTGCCTCTGGGCTCGATCTACTGCTTCGAAGACCTGTGCCGTGGAGTAACGACCCGGTTCGCTACGACCCAGAAGCTGAAGAAGGAGGCGACAGCTCTGTTCCTTGTGACCCAGAGGCCGGATGAGCCGTTGGGGGCCTATATCGAGCGATTCCAGGAGGAGGTGCTGCATATCGAGGAGGTGGATCGCACCATCCTGCAGCTGGCCTTGACGTTCGGGATAGGGCAAGGCCTCTTCAAGCTGGAGCTCGGCAGGAACCCTCCCTACTCCTACGACAACCTCATCGTGAGGGCCAACAAGTTCGTTCAGGGAGAGGCTTCCAACCGGGACTTCTTGGCCAAGCTAGCGGAGATGACCAAGGCAGAAGAGGAAGGGAGGGAGAAGGTCCCAGAGAAGAGGAAGAGGGAAGAGCCCCCGAGGGCAGAGAGGAAGAAGCCAGAGCGGAGAGAAGAGAGGAGAAGGGAGGAGCCAAGCAGGAACGACGAGAGGCGACTCGTCGTGGCTCCGGAGCGTCGAGAAGAGGAGAGGCGCTATCAGGTTCCGGACAACCGGCCGCCATGGAGGCCGGCTGGACGACACCAGCGTCAGGATCAGATGGGGAGATCCCCCGAGAGGAGGCCTTACCACCAGCAGGGAAGGCGAGAGGGAAGTAGAGATGAAGCCATGATGGTTGCCAGGCCTGGGTACCATCAGGGCAAGAAGAAGAAGAAGAAGCAGCAAAGGAAGGAGCAGATGGAAGAGGTTCCGCTCTACTGCGACTTCCACCAGGCGGAGGGGCATGCCATGATGGCCTGCCCAGCTTTTTGGGAGGCCAGAAGGAAGCTAGCCGCAGGGGAAGTCGAAGGGGAGCAGCGGAGGATCGAGGCCCCTGCCGAGCCGCAGGCAGGGCAGGCTGCCGTCGTTCGAAGGAGGAACGAGGATCGCGTCGACCACGGAGGCCGTGGAGAGCTTGGCCAAGGGAGTCGAGGGGGAGGAGGAGTTGGAGTGATCCATGGGGGAGCCGGGCTGGGAGCTTCCCGAAAGGGGAGCCTCCATCAGATCTACCGTCGGAGCGTCGCTTCGACCTCGCAAGCCCCGCCCCCATTGGAGGAGATCACCTTCTCCGAGGAGGACATGCTAGGGAATGAGAATCCCTTCCATGATGCCCTCGTCATCCAGGCCGCAGTGGAAGACTTCACCGTTGATCGAATTCTGGTCGACAACGGTAGCTCCGTGAACGTCATCTTCAAAGAGACGTTCGATGGACTGGGAGTCAGGCCCGACAGAGTTTGAGCAGCAGATGGTCCCCTCTTTGGCTTCTCCGGAGAGAAGAAGGAGGTGGAAGGAGGAGCAGATCTCCTTGTAACCCTCGGTGGCACATCCATCAACTGTCGATGCGTAATCGTCGACGCCCCGAGCTGTTACAAGGCCATCTTCGGGAGGCTACTTCTCAACGCCTTCAAGGCCGTCCCATCCTCCTACCATCAGTGCTTGAAGTACTGCCAGGGGGATGTTCAGGTGAGGACCAGGAGCGATCCAAGAGCCTCCAGAGAGTGCTACCTCAGCGCCGTCAGTACCATCAGCTGGATGGCTGACGCGGAAGAATTCGGAAGGGTGCTGGAGAGCCCAGCTAGGCTGGAGGTAGCCGAGGAAGTCGAGGAGATCGAGGAGATCGAGGTGCTCTCCGCAGCAGGAGCATTCGGGCTGGTGAAGATCGGCGGGTCCCTGAAGATCGAGGAGAAGATAAGGATGGCGGCGTGTCTTCAAGAGAACGTCGACATCTTTGCTTGGAGCGCAGCAGAGATGCCGGGGATCGATTCTGAGGTCGCTTGTCATCACCTCAATTTGGATCCCGCGGCCCAGCCCGTCCGCCAGAGAAAGAGGAAGAATGCCACTATCCTGGCCGAGCCAATCCG
Source organism: Dactylorhiza incarnata (assembly GCA_033032865.1). Lineage (NCBI taxonomy): Eukaryota > Viridiplantae > Streptophyta > Magnoliopsida > Asparagales > Orchidaceae > Dactylorhiza > Dactylorhiza incarnata. Next base: position 1,106,377 of record JAWHQI010000401.1, on the reverse strand, counting down.
ACAGGAGGTGAAGAAGCTGCTAGACGCAGGCTTTGTGTCAGAGATCCAGTATCCAGACTGGGTCTCAAATGTTGTAATGGTTAAGAAAGTAGGGGGCAGCTGGAGAATGTGTGTAGACTTTTCTTTGATGAATAAAAGCTGCCCAAAGGATTGTTATCTCTTGCCTCGAATCGACGCGCTGGTTGATTCAGCCGTTCGTTTTTCTGTAATGAGCTTTCTTGATGCGTTTTCAGGATACCATCAGATCCGGATGCATCCCCCTGACTGCCGCGATGTTTCCTTCATCACTGATGATGGCTGCTACAGCTACAAAATGATGCCCTTCGGGCTGAAGAATGCCGGAGCCACCTATCAGCGGATGATGGATCACATTTTCAAGGAGCAAAAGGGGAGGAACCTGGAGGTGTATGTGGACGACCTCTTGATTAAAAGCAAGAGTGTCCAGGAACACATTGTGGATCTGGTGGAGACCTTTGCGACGCTAAGGAGGTTCAAAATGAGGTTGAATCCTGCGAAGTGCGTCTTTGGAGCGGGAAGAGGCAAGTTCCTGGGGCATCTCCTTACCCCGGAGGGAGTAGAGCCTAACCCCGACAAGGTTAGGGCGATCCTGGAGATGCCTTCCCCGAAGATAATGAAGGAGGTACAGAGGTTGGCTGGAAGGTTGGCGGGTCTTAGCCGCTTCCTGTCAATGGCCGGGGAGAAGTGCTCTCCATTCTTCAGAACACTCCGCAAAATGGAGAATTTTGAGTGGTCCGAAGTATGCGAGAAGGCATTCGTGAAGCTAAAGGAGCAGTTAACTCAGACACCTCTCCTTCACAGCCCAAAAGAAGGCGAAGACCTGCTCATCTACCTGGGAGTAGGGGCAGAGGCTGTGAGCTCTGTGCTAGTCCGAGAAGAGAGGAAGAAACAGTTACCCATCTACTACGTCAGCCGGGTGCTAAAGAAGGCGAAGCTGAAGTATCCAATCCTGGAGAAGCTTGCCTTCGCCTTGGTGGTGTCGGCGCGGAAGCTCCGGCCTTATTTTCAGGCTCACTCCATCCGAGTAGTGACTGATCATCCTCTCTGAATCATCTTGGAAGGAGTGGAGCATTCAGGGAGATTAGCGAAATGGTCGGTAGAACTCAGCGAGTTCGACATTTCTTTCTCACCCCGGGTGGCGATCAAGGCCAAGCGGTAGCAGACTTCTTGGCAGACTTTTCGGCAGAAGCAGAGCCAGAGGAAGAGATGTTCGACCCAATCCCTTGGAAGATGTTTGTTGACGGAGCTTCGGGAAGAAGCTCTGTGGGAGTGGGCATCGTTCTTGTCAGCCCACAGGGAACGAGGATCGAGCAGGCCGTCGAGATCCTCTTTCCCGTCACAAACAATCAGGCAGAGTACGAGGCCATAGTGGCAGGCTTGCGCCTCGCCAAGGAGTTAGGGATCCGTGATGTTCGGGCCTTTACGGATTCAATGGTGGTCGCGTCGCAGATCAGAGGAGAGTTCGAAGTACGCGACACCATCCTACAGAAGTACTTGGTGAAGGTCAAGGGATTGATTGGAGGCTTCCAGTCGTTCTTCGTCGAGCACGTCCCGAGAGAGGAAAACTCGGCGGCGGACCGTTTGGGCAAGTATGGGCCAAGAGCTGGGGAAACCATCACCGAGCTGTTCCGGCCGTCTATCGAAGAAGGGGAGATGATGGAGATCGAGCAGCGCCCCTCATGGACGGATCCTTTTGTGGCATTCCTTGCCACCCGCCAGCTTCCAGCAAGTGAAGGGGATCAGAGAAGGTTTCGGTACAAAGCGGCATACTATCTTTTGCAGGATGGGGAGCTGTACCGTAAAACCATCTCGGCCCCCCTAGCCAGATGTATCTCTGAAGACGAAGTACCCCGGGTGTTGGAAGAGATCCACTCGGGAGAGTGTGGAAGTCATTCTGGGACTCGCACTTTAGAGCAGAGGGTCTTGAGGCATGGTTACTTCTGGCCTACTATCCGGAAGGATGCTGAGATCTTCTCGAAGAAGTGCCAGAAGTGCCAGCTCTTCTCCCCCTCCAGTTGCAGCCAGCCCAGCAGCTCCGATCAATCACCGCCCCATGGCTATTCGCCATTTGGGGAATGGATTTGATTGGCCCTTTCCCCCTAGCTAGTGGCCAGAGGAAGTTCATTCTCGTCATGATCGACTACTTCACCAAGTGGATCGAGGCCAAAGCTTTGGCCAAGACCACCTCTCAAGTCGTGAAGAACTTCATCTGGGGGGAGATCGTCTGTAGGTTTGGGATTCCTCTCGCCATCGTCACCGACAACGGTCCTCAGTTTGCCAGCTTGGAGCTGGAAGATTTCTGCAGACATCTGGGAACTGATCTTCGATTCGCCTCCGTGCATCACCCGAGGAGCAATGGCCAAGTGGAGGCCGCCAACAAGCTGATCATCAACCTGCTGAAGAAAAAGGTGGAGAACCTGAGAGGTAACTGGGCGGACCAGCTCCCCTCGGTTCTGTGGGCTTTGAGGACCACTCCTAGCTCAGCTACCGGGGAGACACCGTTCAAGCTCTCTCACGGATCGGAAGCTCTCATCCCAGTAGAGTTTGAAGTCAGAAGTCCAAGGGTGATCGCCGCCGAGGGTGGAAGTGAGGGATGACGACTAGAGAATGAGGAGGCTCAGAAGCTATCTCTCGACTACATCGAAGAACTTAGAGATTTAGCTTTCGCCAGGCAAGAGGAGATCAAGCGACGAATGGCGAGGCATTTCGATTAAAATGTTCGCCTCAAGCACTTCCAAGAAGGTGACCTGGTCCTGAAGAAGGTAGACGCGGCGGGATGATCAGCGGCCATCGGAAAGCTCCATCCAAACTGGGAAGGGTCCTTCATCATCCACGAGTCACTCCTAACCGGAGGATACCGTCTGCAGAACTAGGAAGGAGAGCTGCTTGGGAATACTTGGAGCGGTGATGAACTGAAAAGGTTCTACCCCTAAGGGGGAATGTGTATGTCCCACCCTTGTAATCCCTATTGATTTATAAATAAAACCCTTCCTCTCCCTGAAACACGGGACTGGGAAGTTTTTTCTGTCACAGCAAGAATCTTCAGAGAAGAGAAAAGAAAAAGCCGGTAAAATTAGTCCACATGCTAGGTTGGAAAATGAGTCTCCGACTTAAACCTCGTAAAACCCCGGAACGGATGATGGGACAGTGCCTCGGTTCAGCAACCCTCTAAGACCAAGCCTCTGCACTGACGGTCGAGATCAGCTCTCCCCTTGCATGTTGGCCACGGTTCATATCGACTGCGCTTCTCATTCGACTAGAGGGATTACATGGAAGAAGTCTGGACGCCGACCTTCCAATTGGGCAAGAAAGTGATCAGTTTCACTAGCTCAGGGGACCCTTGAATAAATGTGTCGTATACCCTTGCGAGCGAGAGGCTCCTAAAAAAGAGTAGCAGGTCGAATTGATCCACAGGCAAGGTCGGAAAACGAGCCTCCGACTTGAACCTCGTAAAACCCTGGAACGGATGATGGGACAGTGCCTCGGTTCAGCAACCCTCTAAGACCAAGCCTCTGCATTGACGGTCGAGATCAGCTCCCCCCTTGCATGTTGGCCACGGTTCGTATCGACTGTGCTTCTCATTCGACTGGAGGGATTACCAGGAGGAAGTCTGGACGCCGATAGCCCAACTTGAAAGAAAGAGGTGATCGATTCAACCGACCGAAGAACGAAGACTTCAAGCATCCAAGTAGGATGGTGGCCTAAGGACGGTGTGTCCCTTTGGACCTGTCCGGCTGCCATGTCGTACTTGACGTCATCCTTTGAAGACACCAGGCTTTCGAGTAGGAGAGAGGCCTCGGGATGATATGTCCCCCCGGGCCTCCCCGAATGCTAAACCTTGCTTCTTCCTTCCCTTGAAGAGCTCCTTTGATTCTTGCTTAAAATCCTAACGGCGCTCTTCACTAGGTGCAAGTCAAGGCCTCAGGAGCAAGTCTGCAGGTGCGAGTATGATGGTGCGAGCATGCATTGCGAGTATACAGGTGCGAGCATACATCCTCGCCAAAATCCTAAGAGCCTAGCGAGCACTCAACCTCGCCTCGAGCCTAGGAGCCTAAGCGACATACAAGCAAGGAATACAAGCAAGAAAGTAAATACATGAAGAAAGAGGCGAGTAAGACTTGTCAAGTTCCTTTCATTGTTTCAAAAAATGTGTACAAGTTACAGGTATATATAAAAAAGGGTGCACAAAAAGGTCGTCGGGCGAGCAAAAAGGGAGCCCAGGCGACTAGGCGACATCCTTGCCTTCTATATCTACATCGGCCTCATCAGCAGCACCATCATCGTCGTCATCATCGTCATCATCATCGTCATCATCATCGTCATCATCGTCCTCATCATCTTCATCCTCGGCATCGTTGGGCTGCGGCGAGGATGCTCGCAAGGGGGAGGAAGACTCTTCGGCGAGCAATGCCGGAATGAGGTCCCCCACTGTCAATCCCATAGCTTCCGGCTTCAGAAGATCATCTGCCTTCATCTGGTTCAGGATGACCTCCCCCGTTGCTCGCGCGATCTCCCGGCGAATATAAGGCATGTCGTCGCCGTGCATCCTTATGGGCTTGCCCCTAGGAATGGCCACCTCTGATGGTTGCTGCTCGGCAGGCCGAGTTTCCAACTCGGCGATACGGATCTGGGCGACCTCCAGGGCCGAGCGAGTATCCTCCAACTCCTTCTCAGCCTGGGACAATCTCTTCGCTGATTCCAGCTCGGCAGCCTGCAGAAGGTAAAAAGGGAAAGGTAAGTTTGACAGCTTGCAAGGTGGCGAGTATCTTAGTAACAAGCAAAGACGCAAAGGCGAGTACCTCGAACTCCTTGATCCGGAGCGCGAGGGCAATCAGCTTCGGACCCTGCACTTTGATTGCCTGCTCGTACTCAAGTAGCCGCCTTGCTGTTGCGTGAGCCAGCTCGGCTGACCGCAAGAGGGAGCGCGAGGTCTGGTGAGCCAGATCCTCGGTAGTTGTGTCCTGAAGGACTTCGGCGTCCGCGCGACCATAGAGGACGTAGATCACATCCAAGGCCTCCCCCTTGTCCTCCCACTCATCCGACCAGGCGGGGAGGTTAGAGCTGAGGGTCACCTCGTGGGCGCGCTCAGCCCAGGTCACCAATGGGCGACCATAGGCATCCTCGCTGCGGGTGCCCTCATTGAAGAGAGGATGGTCGCTCGGCTCGCCAGCCTCCGAAGGATACGCCTTCTTGCCCAGATCCCTGTGGGCGACTTCCTTCTTCCTCCTCTTGGGCTCAGAGGCCTTAGCCTTGCTCGTTCACTTCTTGGAGGTCCCGGCCTCATCGCCGACGACCTTGGGATTGTCGCCCCCTGGCGACAAGACGATTGGGGAGGAGCCCCCAACCTCGCGCGCCGAGGTTCCCGCACCCCCTTGGGTGGCAGCCGTCGCCTTCACCGCGGGAGGAAGAGCGTCGCGCGGAAGAGTTTGCACACCTGCAAACAAGGAGACCAAAAATTAGTCGCCTAAATCAAGGCTCAAAGGCGAGTATGGCTGATGCTCGCACAAAAAGTACCTTCCCCTAGACGAACTTCCGTGAGCTCGTCTACTCGCCTCCTCCAGAATATCACATCGAAGCGACGATGCCTGAAGGAATCGAGCAGTTTCTCCTGACCGTCCTTCAAGAAGGGGACGGTGAAGACATTCTCCGACGGCTGGAGGGGCGAGCTGGAGATGCCCGCGAAGTCGCCTTCGATGGCGACTAGTCGCTCCACCCTGCGATGGTTCTTGTTGGAAGTGCCCGCCAGAGTGCAGACATGGCTGCACAGGAAGATGACGCCCTCGCCGGTCGCCATGATCGAGAATATTCGCCTAAAGACCGCAAGGTCAAAGACGATATTCTGTTCCCGCAGGAAGCACAGGAATCCCACGATAATCGCCACTCCGTTGGGATTGATCTGGGCGGGGACTATCCCATATAAGGCGAGTATCTTGCAGAACTCGGGCCATATGGGAAGTCGCAGGCCGACCTCAAAATGCCGGATGGGGAAGATCATCGCCAGGGGCGAGGAGGTGTTTAGTCGCTCAGACTGGCGAGGAAGCCTGGCGACATACCCCGGAGTTGCGAACTTGGCGTTGAAATCGTCCAAGTCCTTCTGCTGGGTAATCGGCTTCTTGAAGATGTTCTCCTCGAAGTTCTTCGCATGATTATCTCACCTAATGTTCGCCTCGTCAGTCATCTTGGGGAAGAGAGCGAGTATTGGAAGAAGGGTGAAGAGAGGAAGTCTGAAAGATACTCGCTCAAGAAGCCAGAGATCGCTGAAAGCGTAGTTTAAGACTCACCCACCCCCCTATTTATAGTATTCGGATAGCCTGGCTTGTCGAACACGACTCCGCGGGTACGACTAGGGGTGGCGAGTATCGAAGTAAATCGCCAAAAGCTCAGAGCACGTCAAAATGCCGACCTTCAGCTAGCGAGTACCTGCATCACAGAAACACGAAGAAACTCGCCAGGATGCAGGCGACATTCAACATATGCTCGGCAAACAGCAAAAAGAAGATAGAAAAAATCCAAACAACAACAGATAAAGTAAAACAAGACAAGAATGAAAGACGAGTATTCAATTACTCGGCAAATCAATACTACTTCAAATAATAAGCTGTTCAGAGATACAAAGCATGCTCGCCAGGAGCTACAAGATACAAAGAAGAAGAAACTGAAGAAAGGGCAACAACTAGGGTTGCGCTTGAGTGGTCGCCTGGGGATCCTGAGGTTGAGGATGTCGTCCGACCCAGCCCATGCTGCGAGCACGCTTGAAATGCTTGGAGGCCACAGACATAGCGTCCTCGCCTTGTCGCAGCTGGTCCTCGATCCTCGCCAGCCTCCCCACCGAACCCATGCTCGCGCGCATCCTGACCAGCTCGTCATGATGCAGCTGCTGCTGGTGCTCGATCCGTGCCACCCTGCGCTCCAAGTCGCTGATAGACTGGAGGCGAGCTTCAGTACCCGACAGGCGAGTATCAAACTCCTCCAGCCGGGATACTCGCGCCTCCAAATCAGTCAGACGGCGGTGAGGGTCACTGGCCGCTAGGCGCTCAACCCGCGACTCCACCTCAGTCAAGCGCCGATGAGGCTCGCAGATCGATAGCCGCTCTATCCTGGAATCCAAGTCCAAGATGGCGCGAGTAGCTTTCTCTTGGTACTCGCGAGGGGGGAGCCCAACGGCGTCGATCAGTGCTCCCACGGGAGTATGAGCGCGACCTGCAGAAGAGCAGATGAAGAGTCAGAACTCCAGCAGAATCAAAAGAGAGGTGGCAACTATCCAAAAGCAGCGACCAAGTACCTGGCCGAGGACTACGGGAACGTCGGCGAGCAGGGCTGCGAGATCGCCGATGAGGAGAAGCCCTTCCTCGGTGCGGGGAGGGAGAGCGATGGACGCCATCTTGGCGAGTAGAATGGCCGCCAGGATGATCCCGGTTGAAGGGCATGTTCCCCCGGCCGCGACCATCTCCTACGCGCCCTCCACCCTTGGGAGCGAAGAAGGCAGAAGACCCTCCAGTCCCGCCCCTGCGCGAGGACTCCCCTTGGTGGGTAGAGGGAGCAGTTGAAGTAGAAGGGCGCTGATCGCCCGGAGGAGCCACTGAGGGCGGAAGTCCAGGAGGAGGAGGCGGCAGCACGACCCCGGGTAGGTGCGAGCTGCTCGCCGATTCTGGTCGCAAGGTAGGTGGTGGCGGAGGAGGGTTGATGCTTGAGAGAGGAGCCCCATGCTCGCTCATCGGCCTCTTCTCCACAGAAGAGTTGTGGAGAATCCTCACCGCGCGACCACCCCGAGACCCACCCTCAGGCGAAATCATCGAGGATGATCGCAGCGGCAGAACATCCAAAGGTTCCTCCCGAACCTCGGTACTCGGCGGATCTAAAAACAGAAGCAAAAAGCGTCAGAAATCTCGCCAGGAGTGGTTATTATAGCAACATAGTCTTCAGAACAGCGACTAAAGAGCTCACCTCGCGCAGGAGGAAGGTCCGGTTGGGCGACCTCTGTCGAGGGAGGAGGAGGAGCAGGAGCAGGCGAGAGCCCCTCGTGAGAGAGACCCAAATCTTCCAGCAGCTGCTGACGCTGCTCGCCCAGAGGATCAGCGACGTTCTCCATAGTCGCCCCCTTCTTCTTCTCTCTCTTCTTCTTCTTAGCCGCCCTCTTCCTCTTCTTATTAGCAAGGAAGGCGTCTACCTCGGCGTCCATGCGAGAAGGAGGAGTGGGAACGCCGATCAGATTCGCGAGATCAGCCTTGGCCTTTTTGGCAGCCTCAGCAAAAGCTAGCGACATTGTAGGCGAGTGCAGAAAGGTGGTTCCGTCAGAGACCCCCCCCCCCCCCTATATATAGAGCCCAGACGTCGGCCGGCAAGATTCCGAGTATCTCCCAATACTCGCACAGACAGAAGCTCGTCGAATAAATGTTGGATGTTTCTTTCCGAGCAACTATGTTACTCGCAAAGAGCGGGGATTGTGTACAACCCTTATTCTCCGAGGGTAGGACCCACTCAAGGCCACGCAGGCAGAGGTCAAAGTCAAAGAGGCAGACAAATCAGCCAGCAGGAGCAAAAGAGGGCTTGACGAGTATTGGCTAAATACTCGCCAGATGGGCGACTATGGTCGAAGATACGTGTCGAGTATCCCGTATGTCGCCCCAGGTGCCCGGCAAGCCACAGAAGACCTGCGCGAGTATTGGCCCGGCTTGTGCGAGCAACAACTAATACTCGCCAGATGGGCGACTATGGTCGGAGATACATGCCGAGTATCCCGTATGTCGCCAGGTTAGGGCTGGGCTATAAAACCTCCCTACCTCTTGGTTGCCTATAAATAGGACCCCAAGGGTACTTGGATTGGCATCTGTGCTTGAGCTTCTAGATCCTGATTTCCGAATTCTCGAGCCCGTCACCCCTGCTTGCTAGCCAAGCCGGTGCCTTCCTCGTACCCTGCTCGGCCATTCTTGGTTGTGGAGGGGAATACTCCTTTGAGCTTCCGGGTACGTGGTCGGACCTCCCTGCCGCAGCACCTGGGGTCCTGTTGTTGTTGCTCTCCTAGCTTCCTCGTAGTCGCCAGCTTGACCATCTCGTCAGACAGCTGGGCAAGTAGCCTCCGGCTGCAAAGGTCCGAATTTTGAGGTCAGGATTTTCCTGGCGTCAACAACTTGAATGCATTTTAACAGTTTAGTGTTATTGCTTAATGGCATGGACAATTTATACTCTATTCATCTTTAGATCTTAGTCAAATTTAACTTAATTCATCTCGAAATTCCCGTTAACAACTCTATTTTACCTTTACAAGGTTTGAGGTCATCATCCTTAACACTGTACCAATTCTTTGTAATTGATTTTATGAATCAATTTCTGTTTTTTTTTTCATTTGAAATCCGTTTTGTAAACCTATTCAAAATAGGTTTCTATTCTTCTTAAATCCACTTGCATGATTTTTGATCGATGTTGCTTTGGTCTATGTTTCTCAATTCAAATCTTGGAGATATTTTGTGTTTGCCTAATGGGGTGATGCCTAAATTTTTTTTATTTGCATCTCTTGTCCGCCATGTTCATATTGAATTTAATTCAACCTTCTCAATATGCCATTAGACTAATATTGGATGAGAAGGGGTTGATATCATCGTGGCAAAATGGTCTGAATGGGATTCTTGCAGATCAGATGGGTCTTAGGGTGCGTTTGGTTCGGCTTATAAGGCCCGGTGCGGCAGAAACGAAATGGAGGTCTCGCTGTAAGCGCTGTTTGGCGCTGCTGATGGACGAAGCGGAGGTTATTCAAAACCTCCGTTTCTTTGTTAAGGCCAGACGCGGGTTCAACCCCCAGTCCAGCCGCGCGTCCGCATTTTAGGTTATCCTGCTGCCGATCTTCGCTCCCAGGCTTCGCGCGCTCCATTCTTCTCGCAGGGCTTCTCCGCTCCCGATCTCCGACGGCGTCGACTACATACGCCGACCATTCATCTTCCCTCCTGATCTCCGACGGCCACGCCTCCGCCGCCGCTTTACTTCCCTCCTGATCTCCGACGGCCACGCCTCCGCCCTTTTCCGCCGGCACATTTCCAGATCTATACCAATTTCTGATCTCCAAACTCAGGTATATTCTCATCTACCTCTTCTACTTCTTCTACTCCATTAGATAGATCTATGTGTGTACTGTGTGTGTATGTATCTATGTGTGTATGTGTGCTGTGTGTGTGTGTATCTATGTGTGCTGTGTGTGTGCGCTCTCCAAACTCAGGCTGTGTGTGTATCTATATGTGTGTGTGTGCTGTGTGTGTGTATGTATCTATGTGTGCTGTGTGTGTGTGCTCTCCAAACTCAGGCTGTTTGTATATGTGTGTGTGTATCTATGTGCTGTGTGTATATGTATGTGTGTTGTGTGTGTATGTGTGTTGTGTATATGTATGTGTGCTGTGTATCTATGTGTGTATGTGTGTGTATATGATTGTGTGTGTGTGTGTTGTATATATGTATGTGTGTGTGTGCTGTATATATATATGTGTGTGTGTGTGCTGTTTGTATATGTATGTGTGTGTGTGTGCTTGATTGTGTGTAGTGTATATGTTTGTGTGTGTGTGCTTGATTGTGTGTGTAGTGTATATGTTTGTGTGTGTGTGTGTGTGTTATATGTTTTGGTGTGTGTTTGTTTGTTATATGTTATATGTATGTGTGTTTATTTGTATGTGTGTGTGTGTGTGTTTTATGTGTGTATGTGTGTGTGTGTGTGAGTGTGTGTGTGTTTATATGTTTATGAGTGTGTGTTTATATGTATGAGTGTGTGTATGTGTGTGTGTATGTGTGTGTGTGTGTATATATGTGTGTGTGGCTGTGTATATATATGTTTGTATGTGTGTGTTTTATGTGTGTATGTGTGTATGTGTGTGTGTGTTTGTTTATAAATATGTGTGTGTATATGTATGTGTGTGTGTGTGTGTTTATAAATATGTGTGTGTTTATATATATGTTTGTGTGTGTGTGTGGCTGTGTATATGTGTGTGTGTGTGTGTTTATGTAAATGTGTGTGTGTATATGTATGTGTGTGTGTGTGTGTTTATAAATATGGGGGGGGGGGGGGGGCTGAATTTATATGCTTGTGTGTGTATGTGTGTGTGTGTGTGGTTGTGTATATATATGTTTGTATGTGTGTGTGTATGAGTGTGTGTGTGTGGCTATATATATATATATGTGTGTGTGTGTGTGTGTGGCTGTATATATATATGTATGTGTGTTTATGTGTGTGTGTATGTGTGTGTGTTTGTGTGTGTATGTGTATACATATATGTGTGTGTGTGTATATATATGTGTGTTTATGTGTGTGTGTGTGTGTGTATGTGTGTGTGTTTGTATGTGTGTGTGTTTACATGTTTATATGTTTATTTGTTTATATGTTTGAATTTTTTTTTAAGATGGGTAAGGCGAAAGACGGTGGTATGTCTGCTATTTGGGATGCAAACGATGTTCTGATTTTTTGCGATATATGCATTCATGAAATAGAGAATGGTAACCGACCCACAACCCATTTTAGTAAAGAGGGCTGGTTAAATGTGACTACAAAATTTCAACTACAAACTGGAAAAAAGTACGATAAAGTTCAAATGAAGAACAAATGAGATCATTTGAAGAAGGAGTGGAAAATTTGGAGTGAGCTAAAACGTGAGTCCACTGGTTTGGGTTGGAATCCGACTACAAAGACTATAGATGCTTCGGACGAGTGGTGGACTGAGAGATTGAAGGTATTCATTTATTTAAAAATGATGATTTAACTTTATGTTCAATTATTTGCCCTTCCTAATTTGTGTTATAATATTGTAGGTTGTCCCAGCGGCCAAAAAGTTCAGATATGCGGGCATCCCCCCTGAGTTAGAGGAACGATTAAGCAGGATGTTCGATTCAGTTATTGCATGTGGACGTCATGCTACCATTCCTGACTTAAGGAGTAATCCACGAGAGTCTACCGACGAGAGAGCGTTGTCCGGTGGGGAGAATGACATCCAGGAGGATAATGTTGCACCACCTCCCCCCGAGGTCACATCGGCGAGGAAGATGAAGAAAGGAAAGAGAAGTGCCACCAGCTCCGTCTTAGAAGATCTGGCAGAATCTTCAAAGACCATCAATCGATGCATTCAGGAACATCCAAAGAGCAACCCTTATACTATTACTCAGGCATTAGAGCGGTTAAGTGGATACCCCGACGTTGTAGCGGACGAGAAATTCTATGACTTTGCCATCACATTTCTGTTGGACAAAGGTCATAGAGAGGCATTTATGTTCCTACCCGAGGGTATGAACATAAAGTGGATTTATAACCGCTACAATGGTGGGGGGTAGAATTATTCTGGTTAGGGTCATGGACTTTGGGACTGTTATTTTTATTGTGTTTGGATATTTATAGTATTTCTACTGTTGCTACTGTTAGACTGTTATTCATGTTTGACTGTTACTGTTATTCTGCTACAATGTTGGATATTTCTAGTATTTGTATGTTTCTGCTAGACTGTTTACGACGTTTTATGTTATTGTTGTTGTGGTTGTGTTTAGACATTATTCTTATTAATGTCCTGTCTTTTGTGTATCAGAATATGTCTACCAATGACTCTGATGATTCAGAAGATAACTTTGAGGCTATTCAAAATTATGCGATCGCACATCATCAAAATGTGGTAGCAGCAGTTAGTATCTTAGCTGAAACCAGTTCTCTTTTCAACCAACCAGTACCTTGCATGACTTCGAAGCAAACAGGTGATAAATGGGTAGGAGAAATGCTAGCAGGTTCGACAGTCCGGTTTCATAATTCATTTCGGATGTCCGCTACAAAGGGGATACTTAAAACCATATCCAGAGACACGTTATCATCTCTCGGACTTTGCTCGTGGCGGGCGTGCACCGGAAGGACGTCGAGAGATATTCAATCACGCGCACTCATCCCTTAGAAGTGTCATTGAAAGATCGTTCGGGATTTGGAAGAAAAAGTGGGTCATATTGCGTGATATGCCGAGCTACAGCTTCGCCAAACAAACCGATATTGATTTCAATGAGTTCGAGCAGGGAGGTGGTGATGAGGGGGTGAGCACACAAGGGCATCAAGTAGTTTGTCCTGATACAGCAGGCGCGGTAGATGAGATGATCACGTTGCGTAAAAATATAGCGCAACAGTTGTACACTTCTAGATCTTAGATGGTGAGATGAATTATTGGTATTTATATCTATTATAGTCAGTATTATCAAGATTGTGTATTTTATGGAACAACAATTTTTTTTTTCAAAAACTCCATTTAACCCAAACAAAATTTATAAAACTCATTTCAATAAGCACTGAAAACTCCATTTCACCCAAACAGTTTTTTAACAAAACTTCATTTCTCAGAAACAGCTCTTTTTCAAAACTCCATTTCTGATCAGCAGCTTTTCATCAGCAACAACCCAACCAAACGGACCCTTAGTAAGACTATTCAAACCAATGGATTTCTTGCACATTTGAAGGGAAATGGTCTTGATGGCCCATATATGGTCATCGCTCCACTTTCAACCCTATCAAATTGGGTAAATGAGGTAGCCAGGTAAAGTTTCTTATCCATTTATATATCCACGATATAGAGGATTTCTGTTTCTCTTTTATTTAGAACTTCTGCATAGGTTTGCTCCATCGATGAAAGCTATCATGAACTCGCTTCTAATGAAGTCAGCCGTTATTACAAAAAAGAAACTTCAAAATCCTATTCTAAACATGTGTGTATTTGTGTTTGTGTTGGTGTGTGTATGTGTATATGAATTTATTTGTGTGTATCTGTATATGAATTTATTTGTGTGTATAGTTCTAAGTGTGTATGTGTGTTAAATTTGTTGGTGTTTTGTGTGGATGTGTGTATATCCACATCTACAAGGGCACTATGGTATGATTAATGTTCTGCCCTGTGCAATCTTTTGAATGGGGATTTCCTGCCTCGACATGACGAAGATATTGTAATTTTAAGTAGATTGTAAGATTTATTTGTGCGCAAGCACCTGTAATTTTGATTTTGGCATCATGATTGACTATTTTTGCGTAGAGAATCGAAACAATTTCTCAGAGAGCGTCGGTGGTTGCATACTTGAATGAACTATTGGTGGCAACCAAAAGCTTAGGTAATGCTCTGTTTCAATGTTTGCTTAATATGATGTAGGCAATGAATTTTTTTCCAAAACATTTTGGGATATGTAACTTTATCCCAAAACATTTTGGATGTTTGTGATTTCATGTCAAGCCATGAGTTGTACCAGTTGAGGCATTCCAATATGGTAAGTTCATTATTTTCAACAGTCGAACCACTTCAGGCTCTTAGGGATTCAGGTCATGAGGTAAATACTTCTTATGCAGCTTTTGTGTTTTCCTGAAGGAGTTTGGAGGGCGGAGAAGGACCAGCAGCCCGCAATAAAAATAGAATGTTCTGCCTCCTATTCGGAGTAATAACTACCAGGTAACTCCATTAAAAACCAATTAGAACTATTGTAGGCGGTTATGGTCAGAACTGAAACCTGTCATTATGAAAGAATGGTCTGAGATAGTGATTTGATCAATCTCGTTGTAAATGTTCGTGATGAATGGATTGATAAAGATCTATCATGTTGGATTGATGCTAGCAGGTACTGTTCTAAGTTTCCATTCACTTGTTTTCTACCAAAAAACATATCTTTTGGATGACAATCATTTATTATTTAGTTATTTCATGACTTCTATTATTTATACAATGCATGTAAGTAGTCATTGTTTAAAATTCTTCATTGTGTTGTCTAAGAAATATCTTACTGCAGTCAAAATGAAGCAGCCAATTACTACAATATATTTTACTGCATAATAAACATATATGATAGCATCTCCAGCCACACAGCATTTTCAAGTAACAGCAAAAAAAGTAATCTGCTTCCAGTTTTTATAGTCCAGTGAGGATGTGCTTGCTCCTGAAATTGAACATAAGCTGAGACAAATTGTGAGTAAAATTTTAGGATATTAATCCTGACACTACTTTAATAGCTTGGTATGCATTATGTATTTATTGTTCAACAACTTGAGCTTGTACAAGTTTGCTTTCCTTCAAAAATATTTCAAATTATTTTGCTTATTGTTGTTCTCTGTGTAGGTTGTTGGTGGCGATGACACAATAAGTTGGTTGCTTGGAGTGGTCAGTGTTCTCAAACTAACTCGCCCATCAGCAAGGAGTTAGGCAACAACAAGCGACCAACCGGCAAGGAGTTATTCCCAGCTAGAAATTCTTAGTGGTGATGATGTTGATGCCATTTATGCAAATCCCATTATACTTTTGGGTTGAACATTATGCACATGTTATAATGTAATATATCAACGGGGGTTGTAATTTTTGCCACAATTCAAGGGAGACTCTTATGTAGATCTCCCATTTCCATTTTATATTGTACAAAAGAATCGAATAAATTCGGCGATATTACCGGTTAAATTATGGTATCATGAAAATTTTCTTTTTAAGTCTTTGTGATTTTGGTGAATATCATTATAATTTGTACCATCTCACCGTATTTTTTTTAAAAGCCGCGGCATTGGCTGATTTTTTTAAAAAAAATGTCACAAATTTTTGGCAACATTTTTGAAGTGTTGCCTTTGTATCGATTGATAACAGTTTTAATTTTAACACTACGAGTCAACACTTCAAAACTGTTGCAATAGATTCACCGAAGAACTGTTGCCTATTCTAAGGGTTTAGACAACAGTTTTTATATAGTGTTGCTTAAATGTATGAAAATTGTTGCCTTAGACCTTTGGCAACACGCGTATAGAGGACACCCCTATGGCAACAGTTTTCAATGTTTTGGTAACACTGTGCAGTTTTAGGCAATAATTTTCAAGTGTTGCTAAATGCCGAAAATGTTGTAGTGGTTGTACAGAAGGATTAGCTTGGTTGGCAAGAAAGTTTGGATATTTTACTTGTATACAAAATTTACATGCTTCGAGACATGCAGTACATTGGTATCTTAATGCTAAGGTGGGGTAACTAATGCAATAAACGCAAGGTTTATCGTTACTACCACTATTAGAGCGTCAGGAATAATGGTCGCATAAAGACATGTTTTAGATTTGGTTAAGATACTGGTCTAGGGATCTAATTTGGATAAGTTGTCTTCGTAGGATTCTTTGCACTTTCGATTAGATTCTAAAAATTGTATTTGCAATTCATCGGCTTAAGTGTTAGAATCTGGGAGATAGCGGTCATCCTGATCATATATACTGATTATGCTATAAACACTTTTTGCGTCACTGATGGTTTCATCTATGTGGATTAGATCTTCAATTGCACAGACTATTAATGTAACGTCCCAAAGCCCTGGACTTACAATCGGGACAACGTTCACCGACTGCCTCGTCTGGCGACCATTACTGGGCTGCAACCCAAGCACCTTAACCCCTCTCCAGCCCACAGGCGGGTTGTTGGTGGCCACAACCTTCCTTTGGTGAGAAGTGATCCAGTTAAGTGCCTCTACGGGGCCTTCCCAGGAGGTCACTCATCCCAGTTCTACTCCAGTCCAAGCACGCTTAACTATCCAGTTAAGTGATTTTTATTGTAACGTCCCAAGGCCCTGGACTTACCATCGGGACAACGTCCACCGACTGCCTCGCCTGACGACTGTTACCGGGCTGCAACCCAAGCACCCCAACCCCTCTCCAGCCCACTTGCGGGTTGTTGGTGGTCACATCCTCCCTTCGATGAGGCAAACTCGATAGTTAAGTGTGCAGCACGAGGACTTCCCAGGAGGTCACCCATCCCAGTACTACTCCAGCCCGAGCACGCTTAACTATGGAGTTCTTCCACTTCTCATCACCAATTGAGTTGCTCAATTGGTGATGAGAAGTGGAAGAACTCCATAGTTAAGCGTGCTCGGGCTGGAGTAGTACTGGGATGGGTGACCTCCTGGGAAGTCCTCGTGCTGCACACTTAACTATCGAGTTTGCCTCATCGAAGGGAGGATGTGGCCACCAACAACCCGCCAGTGGGCTGGAGAGGGGTTGGGGTGCTTGGGCTGCAACCCGATAACGGTCGCCAGGCAAGGCTGTCGGTGGACGTTGTCCCGATGGTAAGTCCAGGGCCTTGGAACGTTACATCTACTATACTATTTAAATGTCCATTTGTACCGTGGAGTGCATGAGAATAACTTGTATTGCACAATAACACATGCGTTTAAAATCGTCGGTGGTGATGGCCTTAGGTTTATGATTAATTTCTATACTTAAGTAGTCGAATTATTGGAAATTCATAGCTCTAATACCATTTTATGAGAGTTGTTACTATTTTATCTTATTTTAATATTTTCTACCTCCTCTTAAATCTACTATCCTAATAACGTGACTAACTATTAAATAGGAGTCCTGGATTCTCCATTATTATCTATCATCAATTATTAATTTTGTTATAAAATCCTTCTTTTTCAAATAATAAAAATCTTCTCCTCTTTGTTATACTCGGAACCAGTTTTAGTCTTGCTCTTCTGAAAATGATCTGTATGAGGGTCATCCCGTCCAAAAGATAATTCTATGAGTTCTTACGCCATCCCTTTAGAGTTCAGTTGATTTAATTAAGTTCCATATCCCGTTTATCATATACCAGTACTTTGCCTGCAGCTACGATACTTTTTCTCTGCGGCCTTCAGCCTGGCGGTACTTGTTCCCAAGGTGCTCCCGGGCTCCATATTGGTATATGATTTGCAGGTTATGAAGACATTAATTAATTCTATTTACATCTTTGGTGTTGATCTCAGTCACTCATAGATAGAACTTTTAGATAGTAAACCACTGGTGTGCTGTCGAGAGCACACACCTATCGACCATTTCCAGCTATAAAAGACTCGTTTGGTTCCTTTCCTTCGAAGAGGAGAGGAGAACGACTACTCACTAAGCATTGTAGATAATCAAGAGATACTTATAAATCACAATAGATGCACAATAGATGAAAACTTCACTTACAATCTGAACACGAAGCACACTTGCACACTTACAAACACTCACTCACTTATTCTTGCAATTATCTGACGTGTGTCCTTTGGATTGCATTATCCCTTTATTTATAGGAGAGAAATTAGGCATCCGGTGGGAAATCACGGGAGGGAATCAGATTCTCTATTAAAATAACAGTGATTCCCACTTACACATAACTTTTTCGAAAGTAATGTCACACCTCACACAACGTTACAAACACCATAGCTTTACAAAAGTAAGATGCTACACCACTGACTTATGCGGAATAGGAAAGAGATTCTTCTTTGGTAACTTCTTTTCACAGTTTTTCCAAAGATAAACTTTGGTAGTGACTAATGGAAAATAATATGACCAAATGGTTCATTCGCAAACTAAGGATGATATTTTACATAGCTAAGTGTTTTGAGTATTATGGCCAACTAGGTGGCGTGACTATTGGGTCTGCTTCATCGTTGTCTTCATCGTCCATCTGGCTACCATTATTTTGTATTCTTTAATAAAAAATTTGGCCCATTTTTTGTAGAAATATTCAGTGAGTCTGCTTTCTGGATTCTTGAAACTAATGCTTCGTAGGT
Organism: Dactylorhiza incarnata; assembly: GCA_033032865.1. Taxonomy (NCBI): domain Eukaryota; kingdom Viridiplantae; phylum Streptophyta; class Magnoliopsida; order Asparagales; family Orchidaceae; genus Dactylorhiza; species Dactylorhiza incarnata. Next base: position 1,087,840 of record JAWHQI010000401.1, on the reverse strand, counting down.
AGAGTTGCAGATCTTCATGTGTATCAAGATATATCTGATGATTAAAGTCTTCGGCAACCAAAAATCCCTTGTTCAAAAAGTTGATGTCTTCTTCATAAGCCTTTGTATAGGCCCGATATGCACTGGTTTGCTGGTGTAGAGGAAGTTGTTCTGGACAAACTATTGCATTTGGAGGTAATCCAATATGGTAGAAGACAAGTTTTTCCTTTAGTGTCTTCAGGAGGGTCTCATACTTTGTATTTTCCAAGAAGTTAGTTTCAAAGCATGGTGGTATAGCTCAGATAGTAGTATCTATTGCGCCCCATTGTGGCATTTTTTGGAGCAGCTGGAACAAAGCATTTGCTATTCTAGCATTTCTAATATATTTTACCTGTCTAGGTTTTGTAAGTATTAGACGGGATATTAATCCCAGATCCATCATGTATAAGATATTTAGTGCTACCATTTCTAATCTGATGTCCTGTCATTTAGAGACATCAATTTCTAGTGTTAAATATGAAAATTATAACTTGTTATTTTCGTTATAAGTTGTACATGTTATATTATATCGTCGTATTTTTCCTAATGCAGATGAGGCTATGTGTCAAAATACATTTTGGTATTCAGTGAAGGCAACTATTTCTTTATTAAGTACTTTTGCTAAAACTTTTCCTTTTACCACTGCTAATGGTAAAGGATATACTTGCCAATTCTCTACTGCATTCGCGAGATCTCTATGTACCTTCTTTGCTAACTGTTCTAGATCAATGATTATTTCTTGTTGTTCTACTATTTTCTTTTCTGCTTGAGCAAGTGAGGCTTTGTTGGAGCTCGCTAGTAGAGTTTGGTCATAAATTTATATGGCTATTTGTGGCTATGGGTGGTGACCCTCTTAAGTGACTATCCGGAAAGGCGAAATGTCCTGCTACACATTCTATAATTTCATTGATGTTCTTTGCTCTTTTGTTGTTTCATAAATTTTCCAACAGACATTGTTGGAGCTGAGTAACTGCATGGTTAGTGCGGAATTGTAGATTGCTGCCTGGGGGATAGGTTTGCAGCCTAAAGGGGACAAATTGGAAATGCGAGAGCGGTTGGAGATCCATTTGCAAAGAAATTAATCACTGTTAGGTTCACTCTCTGTGGTAGTCTCTTCATTGGTTAGACTTGTTATTTTTGTTTCAATATTTCCACGTAGAGTAAGAATAAATTATTTAATATCTGCCACATCTCAAGATAAATTATGGTTAACTGGTCTTAACTTTTGGCGGCTTTGTTCTAAAAAATTTATACGAAAAATTAATTAGCATGATATAATTTATTGGCGGACCCCAAAAATTATTGAGGTGGCTGGGAAGGCTACATGGGCTGAGGATACATTTATTGGGCCTTGGGTATGGCCCAACAATTTTTAATAAGAGTAGTTTTAAGCAATATTGATACATTTTCATCAAAATGGGAGCTAGGGTCTTTGGTGGTTATTGGATAAATTTTCCAAAATTTATAAATCCAATTTTGATTCTTAGAGAAGGGGAGCCTTGTTGCACTGGTTGAGGTGTTGCTGTGTGACCTTGAGGTCACGTGTTTGAGTCATGGAAGTAGTTGCGGAACTAGGAATTTTTCGAAGTCCGGGCACAATTATTTTAAACTTAAAATTAATTAGCAAAAGTATTGCAATATTGATACATCAATAATGATAATGCAAAAGTGGACACAAAAAACTAAGTTTTTAATCATTAAATACTACATTGTACGGGAAAAAAAAGCAACATAATTAAACTTTTTGCTCACCAAGTCATTTTCTTGGATACATATTATGGAAGCAGGAGATAATTGTGTCATTTGTAATTTCATCATCTTTTTCAATATAAGCAATTAAACAATCATTCATCCATTCATCACTCATTCGGTTTCACAAATGAGTCATTATTAACTTCATTGCAGAAAACATCCTTTCAACACTAGCTGCTGCAACTAGAAGGAGACATGCCAAATTCAATCATTTGAAAACTAACTGAAAATGTTTATCCTTTTTCAATTCCTCTAAAAGCTGAAGAAGTCTATTTATGCCTTTAACTTCAGATATTATATCAACTGAAATTGTGCGCATGTCACAAATATATGTGTCAAGTTGGCCTTCAAGTAAGCTCTTGAGCAAAGATTGATTCAATCTTGACCACTTTCTAACTCATCACAACCAAGCTCTCGAACAACTCGATCAACTTCCAATTCTCTAAGTGAATTACGACGCTTACAAGAGCCTCCAACCACATTCAAAACAATGTTAATAAGTGAGAACAATTCTTATTGAATCGCCGTGCTTTTTGACTGATCATACTTTGAGAAAAATTATCTAAACGAGGTTGACAAAGCCCATTCTACAAATAATATCGTCTTATTAAATCCTGACGGTTGACAACGTAAGAGCTAATAGGTTGTCTCATATCCGAATCCGTTGGTAAATCCCCTGAATTAGTATCTACACAATGTCTTTTACCTCTTTGATTGTTCTCTTGTAAATCTACATAATTAGTTAGACTTAACCCACCTTTAAAAAAAATTCTCCATCCAAAAAACAACGTATAAAAGACCTAGATTGCAAACAGACACAAGTAAGAACTAAAAAGAACAATACATTAACAACACATTTCTAAGCTTTGAACTCCTGATTTTTGAAATAAATGAGATTTAGAAATACCTGCCTCATAATTTCTGAAATAAATGAGATTTAGAAATATCTGCCTCCTGATTTTTGAACTCCCAAAGTCCAAAGTTCAAAGTTCCAAGCATTGCCTCCTGATTTTTGAAATACCTGGGAACTGGGAAGAAATAGGAAATGGAAAAACCAGAAAATAAAAAATCCAACTGAAAATCAAAAATCTATGCGCATTTCTACAACTAGAAACATGGAAAATCAGAAATCTATGCGCTTTGAAACCTGTAGCGGACTTGCGGTAGTGATGATGAGCGGGAGTCGGGAGTTGGTGAGGAAACAACATCTCGGTGAGGAAATAAATGAGATTTAGAAATTAATTAGAAGGCTTTCAAACCTGTTGTGGGAGTGATGACGAGCGAGAGTCAGGAGTCGGTGAGGAAATGGCGCCTGCTGGAGTCGGGAGCCTGCTCCCTGCTGGAGTCGGTGAGGAAACGACGCCGCCCAGAGGATACTGGATGTGATGACGAGCGGGAGTGGGGAGAGGCATGCGGGATTTAACGAAAAATTAAGGCAGCATTCCTACGGCTGAAGAGGAAACAACGCCAGTTTTAATGAGAAATAGGTGTTAAGGCGGGATTTAGCTAAAAACACACCCGGGCACATGCCCGGTGTTGAAACCGGAAAACTCGGCTCAACGGAGTTCAGACCTGGGGGCAGCTCGTTTTTACTTCTCCTGAGCGGGGTCCCAAGATCGGGCACTCAGAAATAGGAAACACAGTCACTTGGATAACTAACCTAAAACAGACCCCTGAAGCCGCAGTGAGGAGGTCCCACCACAAACCCGGAATATCCAAGGATCTCCCCCTCCCAAACCAATACTGAGCTCGGCACCCTAAAAAATCCTAGGAGAGCGCTAGAAAAGTGAAAGTGCTCTCTAGACTCCTTTTTTCTTCCCTTTTAGGGTGCCATTGAGGGTCTATTTATAGGTTTTGAAAATGGTCTGCGGATAGCGGCCTCCACCTTTTGGCTTTTACTATCCGCAACCACGCTTGGCCTGCGCATAACGCAATCCCGTCGTTGGGAGACGCTAAGGGTAGACCATAGCATTCTTGGGGACATGTCACCTTTTGGGGGCGAGTACTCACCCTTGTCATCGAGGGCCAGACGAGTTTCCCATGGGACATGACTCTCGCCTCCTTTCCCCCTAACTGCTTGGCGAGTCCTTCTACAGTAGGATGCTTGCCTCCAAACCTGTCTTCTCTGGGCGAGCACTTCTTTTATTGGGTACTCGTCCATTTGAACTCTGACCATACTCGCCTACTCCCGCTAGCCGGTCTGATCGAGCCCATACACTAAATACGAGGTTGTACACCCGGGTGTGTCCCTACATATGTCCGCCTATGCCTGGAAGCAGCCTCTTGCAAAAATGCAGGGTAAGATTTGCCTACATTTCGCCCTTGTGTTCGGACCCTCACTGCGTGTTGATGCTTTGTGCACCGGGGTGCCCTTTATTTTTGGGTATTGATAAATAGACACCATATTTGGCTATTTGGACCCCAATTTTAATCGGACACCATAAAATTATAATTGTACACCACACCGCTATTTGTACCCAAAATTAAAATAAAATTAATTGATTTTATAGATAGAAGTAGGCATAATATATAGCAATCTTTCTAAAAAAAAAATATTGAAATATGTATTTGCAATCTTAAGAAGTTATAATTCAGAATATGAAGAAGTTGTCGATTGTTGTAGCAGTTTCTCAAATCACCTAAAAAGAAGAAGTGAACATCAATTAGCATATACATAAGTAAATATATTTATAACAAAGGAATATCATCTGAATTCATTTTGACCTAAAAAACAAAGAAATTTTATAGACCTCATCAAAAATCTAAGAATTTTTTGAGCAAAAAATTAACAAAAAAATTAACAAAACCTTAATATTTTAGAGTAATTTACAATAAAAAAACAGTAGAGAAATGGTAGATAAATAGTTCATAGCAATCAAACCCTAAACAAAAAAATTCATCATTTAGGAAACTAAAAAATATTAGAGAGTTGAGAGAAATGGTGGAGAAATACTCACAATGGGGATCCACCCGAGAGATTAAAATTACAGTGAATGATTTCGAAACCTACAATAATATTTTCATGGCGATTTGAGAAATCTAGGGTTAATAATAGAATTTTTTTGAAAGAAATATAGTAAATAAACTCACCGGAGATCAATGAGTAAGCCTCAGAAGTTGAAAAGGAGGGAAAAAATCTTCTCACCGGCCGGCAAAAGGCCTGGCGGCGGCGGAATAGAGGGCCGGGTGGACAGCAAGAAGGTCGGAAATGTCTTTCGCGTGAACAGTGTTCGGGCGGCTGGAGGAAGAAGAGGGTCCGAATAGCTATTTAGAACCTATAAAAAAACCCTAATTTTAAAAAAAAATGGGTCCAAATAGCCAAATAGGGTGTCTATTTATCAATACCTTTATTTTTTAGCAGACCTCACTATAGTGGGATAAAGGCTTGAGTGCTGATTGTTGTATTTTGTTTTTTAGAGAAAATAAATCAATTTAATAAATTAAATAAAAAGTATTTAATTTGACAATTTTACTATTGAGACTCTGTTTGAGAAGACTTATTTTCACCGATCAAATGATTTGTGGTGGCTGACTTCAACCGATACTAATAGGAAACATATTGGTGGGCCTTTGAGTCATTCTCTCGGATTTCTGCAAAAGAAAAAAAAAATCGCTTTGCGTAGCGGGAGAAACGTAAAAAATAAATAATATTTAAAGTTTTAAATCATCTGATTTTTTTTTTCGCATTTTTTTCATTTCTGTAATCCACTACTCGCATGACTAGCAACTCGTTAGACTTGCGATCTCTTCTTCTGACCAGAGAGAGAGAGAGAGAGAGAGAGAGAGAGAGAAGCGAGATCCAGACAGAGAGAGAGAGAGAGAGAGAGAGAGAGAGAGAGAGAGAGAGAGAGAGAGAGAAAAGAGAAAAGAGAGAGAGGGGAGAGAGACTATCAGACGCCGAGCTGCCTTTGCTACTGCCAGGCTCTTCTCCTACTTCCCTCGTCAGGAAGAGGGAGAAGGGGAGCAATGCCTTTTAGAAGGGATAAGATTTCGAGTCCCGTTGTCGCTGGATGCTGTGATGTCGGGGCCGGCGCCCGGCAGGTAGATTACTGTCGCGATCGGTGGCTGATCTTCCCCCTCTCCATCCTCTAGGTTTTCTTCGGAGCGATCCGGTTTGTGAATCCGGGCAATCGGGAGCCGTCCCTCCCTTCGACCGACATGGGTCTTTAGGGGAGCTCGGATGGCTTCTCATCAAACTGCATTGCTTGGATTTCCTGCAATCAATCTTTTGCTTTCAAGCGAATAGGCGCACCCGCTCCTTCGGTTGGGGAGCAATTGACTATCTTTATATGTGTTAAGTTAATGCATTTTCAGCTGGTAGATAGATCTAGGAGTTCATTTATTTTGTAGATCTATAATGATACACTGTTGAAGTGCTGCATTTCTGCCTTCTGCTTGTGAATTGTTGCATTGGTTTCTGTTTGGTGTAGAAACCTAGTGATATGTTTGGTTGATGGGTTCCTGTGTTTGAATTTTGAATCGTTGCAGGTTTTGCGTGTTCTAGGTTTTCGAAAGCTGGAAGACGGCTCATGGCTTCATGGATGCTAGCTTGCAGGGCGGTTTTGGTCGAGGAGATTGCCGACAGTAGCATTTTAAGAAGATGAATTCCAACGCTCCCCTCGATAATGCATTTTTTCAGCTCTCCCCAAGACGGTCAAGGTGTGCTTACCGTTGGAAATGGAATTTGGGTTTCTTTCTATCTGATATTCACATAAAAAAACTACTTTCTCTCTAACTTCTGTTTACTGGCTGTTTTTCTCAGGTGTGAATTATTTGTTTCCGCGGATGGGAAAACTGAGAAGCTTGCCTCTGGTTTCTTGAAACCATTTGTGACCCATCTGAAGGTTGCTGAAGAACAGTCGTCTCATCCAGTTCATGTGATCAATCTAGAGGTTGGAAGAAGGAAGAATCCAGCCTCATGGTTCAACAAAGGAACCATAGAGAGGTTTAGGCTCTGTTTGCTATTTTTTGACCGTTTGATTAGCCTCCATTTGGAACCTCCAAAAAGTCATTTTATGCCTGATTCCAACCAGAGAGAGAGAGAGAGAGAGCTCCATTCAGGAACAAATTTTTATCTTCATCTCCAACCACTCCATCTCAGACCGTCTACACCCACCCAAACAGACCCTTAAAGATAAATTCAAAATTTGCCTTTTTGATCAAAACAATGTCCTTTTAGGCTTAGTTTGGGGGCACCGATGGGGCTTCATTCCGGTGGAAATGGAGCCCGGTGGCAAATGGAGGTCCTCCTCTTTGATGGGCAATGAATCCTCGTGCCCTGTTTGGGTCGCTCTATCTTCCACCGCTCCGGTGGAACTGCACCGGTACCCCAAATGCACCCTTAATCTTTTATATGTCCAAGAATAAGTGTAAATGAACTGTGGAGGGGTTTGGAGACGAATTCAAAAATGTCCTTTTCTAGTTCAAAGACCAAAACCTGCTACCTTCAATATTTCACATGCCTATGAGTAAATAGTCTCTGTGATTCTGTTAATCCATTTAGGTACTTTACAGGTTTGTTAGGTTTGTTAGTACACCAGAGGTATTGGAGCTGCTCAATACACTTGATGTAGAATTGTCTCAATTGGAAGGAGCCAGGAAGATTTATTCTCAGGTAAGATCTTATGCTATACTCACAGATTATTCTTTAATTATGACTGACATGTCAATTGCCTAAACACTTTCTTAAATGCATTCTTTTCAGGGAGCAGGACACCAGTTTTCTGGTAAGTGTGATGAAATGATGCTATTTGAGTTGAAAAAAAACTGAAATATTAACCAAAAGCTGCGAATTACCATGGCCTCCTTCCTGCTTTTATAGGCTGAAGATAAAGTAAAATTTTTTTGAAAGCCTTCCACCATTATTTTGGCGCTTTCAGCCAATTTTTTTTGCTTCATTTTTTCATGCGAAATAGCATTGCCCACTTTCAGTTAAGTGCATATGATATAGTGGGAGCAGTTGGAAGAGCTGTACCTATGCGAGATTCTTATTTCATTCTGCTCATGATTTATCATCAATTTAGGAGTAAAATGTACTCCAATGGGTACCTTCTTCTGCTTTACTTGCCATATTTTGTCCATTGAGGTTACTCTTTGTTGTTTTTAAGCCCACAAACATAAGCATAAAATTATACAGAATCTTCAAAAAACTTATTTTGTCAATTTTCTGAATTGTGAGAATATTTGGTATATGTTTTAAAACGTCAATCTTAACATCCTTCTTGATTAGATCTCATGTTTGATTGGAATAATATTAATAGACATGAATCCGATGTGGAAGCTGGTGAGGCTTGCACCCCTTGCGTTGGATGCTGACTAGGGCGTATGGACAACGACCCAATCGTGCGGGAGTACCGAATCGATGGCGCGAAATCTGCGTCTTCCGTAAGCTGGAATACTAGGTCGACGAGTTTGCTTGTTCTGTTTGCCGAGGAATCAATTGGATGGGAACGCAAATCTTTGCGGCGGAACATGCTGAAGATAAAGGAGGAGTGATGGTTCTAATACCAAGTTGTTACGAGCAAACCCGTAGAACTTCGGTAGATTTGTTGGAGGAGCGAGCGGAGGGTGGGATAACGACAAATGATACCATGGAGATGGAACCGTTGTTGCCTAAGTAGGGTGTGCGAGAGAGAGAGAGAGAGAGAGAGAGAGAGAGAGAGAGCTACCAAAATCTCATACAACCGCCCGAGGTTGCAGATGTCAGATGTCGGGGACATGTCAGATTGAGTTTTTAGATGTCGGATGTCAGAGACATGTCGGGGACATTTTAAAATATCGGATTCCTAAAAAATATTTATATTATAAGTTATAACAACTTTGAATGTATGTTTCTATGCATCCGCTCTTTCCACCACCAGTAAGCATTAAGACAAAATGCTAGCTGCAACATTTTATACTTGAACTGGGTGCAATTACCTAGTATTTCTAACTATTATGGTATTTATATCCTCACAAGTATATGTAAAATGAATGAATAACAAAGCATATGAAACATTGAATAGATTAATCCAGAAAATAAATATTTTTTCTTCAATCACAAAAGATTCTAAGGCCGACATAGCGGTTTTGAGCCGAAATGCCGGGTGACAGAGCGGATTTGATCTGAAATGCCGGGCGACATATTGCAAAACGCCGTAACCTTTATATTTTCATTATGCAAATCGTTTTCTGTTCAAACAGGACATGTTGGCCGACATTTAAAACACACGATACATGAGACAAGGGAAATAGATTACTTATTGCATGCCTTCATTCAACGCATCACTTACCTTTAAATAGGCTTACATGACACTTAAATGACAACTTAATAACTAATAACTACCAACAACTAATAATAACTCGAACATTCATAATAAGAGTCAATTAGACTTAAATAATAGATTTCCGAGTGCGAAGGCCCATACAATAACTAGACTTGATATATAAAAGACGCGATACAACATTAATAAAATAACACATACAAAGTTTAGCTTATGCCCATAACATAATGCTCATCTGAAACATTGTAGATATGTTTCAGTATTGGTGGTCTTCGTAGTTGGTTAGAACTTAGAACTGATTATTTGTAGCCCTCTAAAATTTCTTCTATCCGTATCCTTGTGATGAACGATTTGTTGGCTCCACAATCTTCTTTGTCCAACTCCTAGTCTCGCTTTTTTGTGAAGTTTGGTTTACACATTTCTTGCGACTTGTTAATTTTTTCGCATGTTTCTTCTATGCTTTGATTTGAGGGCATGATTCCGCAGCAAACGTGACGGTATAGGGGGCCACTATTTCAGTGGTAATCTGTGAGCAGCCACTTTGTGCATCTATTGTCAAAGGTTCGGTCTTTCTCCTCTGAGAGAAGCCACTTTGGGCATAGGGCCAAAGGTTAGGTCTGTTTCCAATCTTCCCCCGTCCATACCCCCAATGATTGGGGACTATATGGGTTCTGTTGTTGTTGTTGTTGTTGTTGTGTTGTTGTTGTTTCTTCTATGCTTGATTTTGATTTGGCCATACTAATGATTGCATGAAGCACATTGCGATTATTGAGGTGTTACCATTGTGATTTTTACCGATTCTCAAATGGATCTTATGACTCGCTCTTCCATTTGTTGATCTCTTGTTGGCTGACTGAACCTTCCGAGTGATGTTTGTTTCTTCTGCTGTGGGTTTGGTGTTTTTCCCTTGCTTGTACATGATGATTTTCTATACCGATACTAGTATTTCCTCTCCTTTAGATGTTGAATCCCGATTTGTTCGGGAATTATTAGAATAATTATTACAGAACACCAAGATATAAGAAGACTAGTGAGAAGTGAATACATGTTTTAGAGTATTGGAGGATCCATCACTGGCCCAAAAGTGTAAAGAGTTTTTCCCTCCAAGAACCAAATTATTATAGCTTAAGCTTAGGGGAAAGGATAACAGTCTATGAGTTTAGATCATTCTTCATTTGTTTCTACAATTATATATAGAGATGCTATGACGTTTAAATCCTATTTACAATAACCACAATCCCATACCATCACCTCTTTTCACATTGAAGGCAGAGGCACAGATCAATCCTTTTTCAAAATTCAATGCCAATATAGTGAACATGATCAAAATGCAAGCAATAAGGAATAGATCAACCACATTCAAAATGATTTGTGGCCAACAAAATGAAACAAATGATTTAACAATGTCAACAACACTCAAGGGTATGTCGATCAAGGTGAACATTGTTGAGAGCAACTCGTATGCCGCAAACGGTCTCCAAATAACCCAAATATGCAAGGCCCAATGACAACACAACATTGATGCGAAACCAAGCACCGATGTATATCAGCCAAAAAGATCAAGCATTAGATGGGAATAAAGAGCTCCTACGAGGCACGAATATTAGGATAAAAAGTTGTTTAAGGGTTAGACAGACCAAGCTCCAATGCACAAGAAGCATCACATAAGCATCCCAAAATAACGAGTGAATTATGGGGCACATCTAGCCATTCGTGGGGCACTGTGGGCGGCCAAGACGACTCATCATCCACTTTTGTCGGCGACAAGCAACAACGACCAAGTCGCGACGCACAATGGGCATTTCGGAGATGCACCGTCGGCTGTCAAGAGAGCACACCCCTTCAATGTTATTGACAACAAGCTGTAGCGTGTGATTCCGGATACACCCCTTCAATGTTATTGACAACAAGCTGTAGCGTGTGATTCCGGATACACATTGTGTAACGGGAGCCCAATGTGAGAGGCCAAGAAGACACATCGTACACAACAAGCATTAGCAAGCGCGGCAAAGTTTTCTTCCACTTATAGGTATATTACAAGGTTCCACCCAAGAATGGATCCCAAGAGTCCAAAGTCTTGAAGAAGCTTAAAAAATTATTGCAAGCTTTCGCACAACAATGCACAATGCACTTAGGGATGGCGCACGGCGAGCGATACAACATGCATGTTCAGTGGTTCGCTGTGCACAACGAGCAACTTTGGGGGCATATCAGGCAATTCAGGGCAAACTGTGGGCGGCCAAGACAACAAGCTATACACTATTATTGATGACAAGAGGCAGCGGGGGATTCCTAGGGAACATCAAGCATTTCAAAGAGCACGGTGCTGGACAAGATGACACACCATTCCCCGTTATCGAAGGCGAGTGGATCAAATTTTTCCTCCACTTATATGAGCACTGTAGAGAGTATCACCCAAAAATTCTTCCAATCTCTATGAGTTTTTGACGCGTTCCTCCCCCACTAGCGCAGCGCATGGCTGGCTTATAAGAGTACATTACATGGTCCGTCCCCCACCATGCACATTGAGTGACTCAGGGCGAACTTTGGGCGGCTTAAATGAACTTGCGACGAGGCGGGCGTCGAGCAATTTAAGGTGCACGTCGAGCGGCTTACATGTGCATATTGGTTGACATACGGGGCACATCGAGTGATTTAAAGAGCACGTGGTTGGTCACTACACCATCATCGACAGTAAGTGGGTCAAAATTTTCATCCACCTATAAGCACATTACAAGGTTCCATCCAAGAATGACTCCCGAGAGTTTAAAACTTCCGAAAAGCTTAAAAATGCTTACGACGTGGTGGGTGTTGAGCGGCTTACGGGGTCGACATGACTCACTCTTCCAATATGTTGATCTCCAAAATCTCAATAGATTCTCAAATGGGCCTCATGGCTCAATCTTTGATTTGTTGATCTCTTGTTGGCTGACTGAGCCTTCTGAGTGATGTTTGTTTGCTCTGCTGGGGGGTTGGTGTTGTTGTCTTGCTTGGACATGATGATTTTCTATAACGATGCTAGTCATTGCTCTCCTTTTGGATGTTGAATATCAATTTATTTGGGAATTACTAGAATAACTATTACCCAACACCATATAAGAAGACTAGAGAAAAGTGAATGAGTGTATTAGAGTTTTGGAGGATCCACCACTGTCCCAAAAGCTTAAAGAATTTTCCCTCCAAGAACCAAACTATCATAGCTTAAGCTTAGGAAAAAGGTTCAGAGCCTATGAGTTCAGATCATTCTTCATTTGTTTCTACAATTATATATAAATATACTATGACATTTACTTACGACTTACAATAACAACAAGAGCTTTATTGGAGTCATCATGGCCACTTGTGGAGCAGACTTGGTTTTAATTGCTCTGTTGATTAGTGAAATCGTCCTCATTGAGAATTATTCTACTTTTATGAGCGACTCTCGGTTTGCCTTTGCCGAGTTAACTCTACGGTTTGGTTTATGGTTTAGTTACCCTGATAGACCCTGCAGATTGTGTTCTTGCAACTGGGTCCTCGAAGTTTGTCCTTGCCAAAATGAAATTCTGTCTGCTGAAGAGTTTTCTCTTTGGGTGCTTATAATTGCCAGGTGTCACTTCCCGACATGCTGAGTTCATTCTTTGGTCCATGTGCGTAACAAGGGCATTTGAGGGTATATACATATTATTTATACCATTTACTTGATGAAACCTGTAGGAGAAATAAATACTTTACCCTAAGATTCCATGAGTCGACATTCTGGGATGGGCTAATAAAGTGACTCAGACAATTTCCTGGTGGTTTGAAGGTGGGATCTATTAGTTTGAGCAACATTATTTTTAATACCCCATGCAAGCTAATATTGTAGATATCAATGAAGTCCAATTTGATCCCGTTGTATTGAGTCACTTTCTTGATAGTGCCTTAGTAAACATATCTATCTACCACTTTCTTGATGCAACAATGAAGTAGAGATAATTTTACTCTGGACATTGTCTTTCAAAAAACGATAATAAACCTCAATTTATTTTATTTTCTCATGGAAGATTGAATAAGAAATGAATACCAGATTAATTGTCACAATGTAAAGTTATAAATCCTTTTACGTCAACTCTAAGATCTAGTATGCTAGATTTAAGCTATATTACAACAACAACAACACTCAAGCTTTTATCCCACCATTGTGGGGTCGGCTATATGGATCCTTTGTCGCCATTGCGCCCTATCTTTAATCATAGCCTCACTAATGCTTAAGTACATCATATCTTTCCTTATAGTTTCATTCCAAGTCTTTTTTGGTCTACCCCTCCCCCGTTTAACATATCTAGTGACTAAACTCTCACAACGCCTAACAGGTGCCTCTAATGGTCTCCTATGTACATGTCCGAACCATCTTAAACGAGCTTCTCACATCTTCTCTACAATTGGTGCCACTCCTGTCTTGTCCCTGAAACATTCAGTCCTAATTTTATCCAGTCTCGTGTGACCACACATCCACCTAAGCATTCTCATCTCCGCAACTCCAATTTTTTGCTCATGTACACCATTCACTGTCCAACACTCAGAACCGTAGAGCGTTGCTGGCCTAATTGCAGTACGGTAAAACTTGCCTTTAAGTTTTAATGGTACTTTACGATCACATAAGATCCCAGACGCGCCTCTCCACTTCAACCAACCTGTTTGGATTCTATGTAGCACATCTTTATCTACATTTTCATCTTTTTGAATTATCGATCCCAGATATTTAAAGCACTCACTGCGAGAAATATCTTGGTCACCTAATTTAATGACGGAGTCATCCGACTTTCTTGCACTACTAAATTTAAGCTCTATATACTCTTTTGTCCTGCTCAACCTAGAACCCTTCTTTTCTAAATTGGCTTGCCAAGATTCAAGCTTCGCGTTTACACCCTCGCGCGTCTCATCGACCAAAACAATATCATCTGCAAATAATAAACACCAAGGTATTGCTTGTTGGATATGTCTGGTGAGCTCATCTAAGATAAGGGTAAAGAGATAAGGGTTTAAAGCTGACCCTTGATGTAAGCCAACGACGATATGGAATTTCTTTGTTAATCCTCCAAATGTCCTCGCCCTGGTCACTGAATTTGTATACATATCTTTGATTACGTCAATGTATGATACATTTACACCTTTCTTTTCTAAGACTCCACAAGACCTCTCTTGGAAACCTATCATAAGCCTTCTCCAGATCGATAAACAACATATGCAAATCTTTTTATCTTTCCCGATAGTTGTTAATGAGTCTCCTCAAGAGATGTATAGCTTCCATGGTTGACCTCCCTGACATGAATCCAAATTGATTCTCTGAGATGCTAGTCTCTCGTCTAACTCTTCTCTCTATTACTCGTTCCCATAGTTTCATAGCATGACTCATTAATTTAATTCTCCTGTAATTGACACAATTTTGTATATCTCCTTTGTTATTATACAAAGGTATCAAAATATTTTCTCTCAATTGGTCTGACATTCTCTGTCTTCAGTATCTTATTGAAGAAACTTGTAAGTCATAAAATTCCTTCCCTCCCTAAGCATTTCCATACTTTAATGAGTATATCGTCTGACCCAATCGACATTCCATTTTTTATCTTCAGAGCGTCATCTATCTTTGATGCTTGAATTTTACGATAAAAAGTTATGTTTTTATAATCCTCCGATTTACTTAACTCTTTCAAGTTCAGTTCATTGTCTTTTCCTTCATTGTATAGTTGATAAACGTATTTTTTCCATCGCTCCTTAATAGCCACATCATTCGTCAAAACCGTATTTGATTCATCTTGTATGCATTTAACTTAGACTTAAATCTCGTCTTCCTCTCTCTAGCTTGAGCAATTTTATATATATCACGCTCTCCATCTTTGGTATCCAGTCGTTTATAAATTCTTCATAAACTTGACTTCTTGTTTTACTTACTGCATTTTTAGCTTCTTTTTGGCGACTTTATACTTTGTCAAGTTTTCATCATTCCTACAAGCATATAATGTTTTGTAGCTGACCATTTTTGCCCTCACTTTGTCTTGCACTTCCTTTTTCCACCACCAAGATTCTTGTAAGCTATATTAATTGATTTAATTCACACGCGTAGGTAACCATTATTCTATATTCTGCTGCTCCAGTGGAGGATCGAGCCATCACAATTTATGCTTTGCCATAATGGTGAGCACTAAGAATTACGCCAAATTAAAAATGGCGATTGTTCTTTAGGAGAGTACTACACGCAAACAAACTCCTCTACAAATGGAGGAGATTCATAAAGAAAAAAAAAACCTTCTCCTTGCCATCCAATGGAAGCGTCACTCCAATGTAAAGAACACGTATACGAAAAAGGAACCCTTACCACAAAAGCTGAATATGATTTTCTTTGGACGATGAATACGATGCTGATTACATGATAATAAATATTGTTCGCATTATTGGACATGTTTCTAAGCCCACTTTCCTTACAGTGCACTTGGTCGAGAAATTGCCACATGCATTCTAATCCTAAAATGGAGGAAAATCCTTAAGACCGTTGGAGGTCAAAGAACGCCACCACCTTAGGAAGAACACGTTGAAGCTGATGATAATATTTTTGAATGAAAAATGATGGATGATGAAAAAACTACTCAACCTTCTTAGTTTGATTACTATCCAATGCCAACAATTGACCCCTTAGCCAAGGAGCCATCCTACACCTGTAACCTACCAACCAAAACTGGTCGTTTACTAATTTATTCTATATTATGTATCTCGGAACTTAATCAATCAAAATGTCAAAGCAGTCAAATACTCCGAGGTTGCCGAAGCTTGTGTACAAAGCTGGCCATATACAATTAAATAATTATGAGAGTATTATAAGCCTAGTTTTGGAGTTCGATACTTTCTAGTTTCTACTGGGATGAGAACCAAATCATAATTTGTGGCAATATTGAAGGGAATGATGCACTGTTTCTATGCTTATTTATTATCACCATTCTGGGCATCATCTTTTAGTATGTCGCGCTACCTAATGATTTGGTTAAGTTCCTCATGAAACTTAAATGCAATGCAAGGGTTGTTAGTTCCTTTGAGAAGACCTTCCTTACCCTCGAGATGTGGAACTAGGATGAGACCATCCACCAAGTATATAACTCAATCACATAATTGTACTCCTTGAGAAACATGTCATGGAACTTCTAATGTGGAACTTATTGAATATCTACATGCATAAAAATATTCTAGAATTTATTAGATATGGTTGCCATGCCTGAGAAGCTCCCTATTGGGTTGATCTCCACCCTTTAACTCGAGTGAGACTAACCGCTTAGCTCACGACGCTTATGACACAACACCTCATGTCTACCTGATACTTAGTACGAGACTTTGCACTATAATTTTTTAAAGGAAAAAAGTTATACCATTTTCATAAGTTTGAACTAGTTTGGTAAGCGCTTGATTCAACAAATGATATCAGAGCAAGGTCGTGGTTCAAGAATAAACAAGAACGCATGAGGGAGGATTTAATGGTATAATGACATAATTCTATCTTATCCCGTGTTGGTCCTCTTAGCCGGTTCGGTTTCAGTTTCCTGTGCTGCACTTGGGGGGATTGTTGGGTCCATCGCCACCCTTTAACTTGAGTGGAACTAACCGCCCAGTCTACGACGCTTACGACACAACTCATCATGTCCACATGACGCTTAGTGCGGGGCTTTGCGCATTCATTTGTTTAAAGGAAAAAAGTTGTACCCTTTTGATAAGTTGGAGCTTATGGACAAGTAGAGTAATCACTTGATCCTACGCTCCTTAAATCCAAAAGATTTAGGAACAACAATAATCCCCACAATAAATGATATTGTATGAAGATTTATAATTTGAAGATGAATGTGTTACGGGTCCTTTTATGGCGTTATTTAGTATTACTTATTTCCTATTATACATTTATTATGTCATAAGAGTCGTGTCCTTATAGGGCGTCGTTATTTATGTCGTGTCGTTATGAGATGTCCTTTTTAGTCGCTTGTCCAAGTCTGTTGCTATTTCCTTTCATGTTCTTTCCTTTTGATGTCAATTGTAAGTCCTATTTAAAAGACTCAGTGGGTCTTGTATTAGAGGAATAAAGAAGTCTATTTTCCCGACCCTAAAAGAGATCTTGGAAGCTCTCTCTCTCTTGAGCACGCTCCGCATAGGCAGCCACGGTCAAGGCGCCGTAGTATCTCCGTCTCACCTTGGTATCAGAGCCAAAACTGTTCTTCCTCCGACAGCCCTGTCGCGATCCCAGAACGCACACCAACCGCTCCTCCAGCCCTCTTCTTTCCGTGGCCCCACCGGTTTTTCTACCTCGGAGGAGTCCGCACAGGTCACCACGAATTTGCGACACTCTCTACAGCCAGAGATCGACGCCATCGATTGACGCAGTCAACCGCACGCGCGCGGCTTCCTAACGCCCACCGCACTCGATGCCTCGATTCAACGACAATACAGCTGCACGGACCACCTGCGTGCTCGCCTCCTCTGATCGACCCTCTGCGGCATCTTTGTGTGGCTCCAGCAGCTGCGTCTACCTTTCCTTCCGCATGGAGAACAATCCGTCGACATCCGACCAAAACCTGCGCCAATTCTGTCGGCAGCAGAACCGAGCACACCTCCGGGGCGGGATCCTCACCGACTGCCACTCCTGCTCTATTACATCGATCCGCACGGCAAACGCTCGACGCACAAGGAAACAACGGGCCGCGGGTCATCTGCCGACGAGAAACACGCGTAACAGACGCGTCTCCCCTAACTCCTTCTAGATTGGACCGACACTCACGCATGAGACTTTAATTCCCTCTTTACACGGGAATTTAAATCCTTTTCAGCACATAAGAATTAATTGCAATCAAGGGCATTATTCTGTAAGGTGTATTTTCTTCCATCATTGGGAGACGACGTGGATCTTGCGGAACCTCCCAAACAGCCACCGCCGAGCACTCTAGCCGTCCCTTCATCCGCTCTTTATCCCGTGCTACCTCCATCCACAATATATGTGACTCACAAGATTTTACGGCTGCTCTCCAGGACGTGCTGCAGATTGTCATGACCGCCATGGAAGCACGCTTTCGTGACGCCGAGACCCGGCATCGGGACGACATGGACACTATCACCGCTAGACTTAATGAGCTAATCGCCTCCCTTCCCGTTGTTACTACTCCACCCATGGATCACGTCAGCAGCAGTCAAGTTCAGCTACCGCCGATCATCCGCCATGAGCGGCCACCGCAGACCCTCTTACGCCCCGAAGCTGTCATTCAACCGCGCTATACCCGGTTGGAATTCCCCACCTACGATGAGAAAACTGATCCCTTGGGTGGCTTACCAGGTACGAACAATTCTTTGGCCATCAACAAACGCCGGCAGCTGAACGACTCCCTCTGACCTCCTTCCACCTTCTCGACTCGGCGTTGCTTTGGGCCACTCATCTCCTCACTGATCAACCGGGCCTAACGTGGGATGGCTTCAAGCGATTTTGCAACCTGTGTTTCGGCCCTCCCATCCGCAGCAACCCCCTGGGTGCCCTCACAACACTACGCCAGACAGGCTCCGTGGACGACTATCTGGACTAGTTTCAACTTCTTTTGGCGCACGCGACGCTTTCCAGAGATGCATGTCGGCATCTTCATTGCCGGACTTCGTGATCGTCTGCGACTTGATGTCGAATTTGAGGCTCCTCCAGACTTAGTGACTGCTACGAGTCTGGCTAGGATATGTGACCGTCGCCTCCAACTAGCACATGAGGTCTATTTGCCCACCCACACAGGCATTCAACCAGGTCATTCAGAGGGACACCCATCCCCACCAGTCCGGAAACTATCTCGGGACGAGATGATGAAACGGTGCGCCAAGAGTTTATGTTTCAACTGCGACGAGCAGTACACTCGCGGCCATAGGTGCAAACGGCTTTTCTATCTGCACGTCGATGACTCTGATGATGAGGGTGTCGGCTGACGCGTACACCTTTTATCTCCCTCGAGCTTGAGGACAAACTCGTTTTGCAAGGCGGGAGAGATGTTACGGGTCCTTTTATGGCGTTATTTTGTATTAATTATTTGTTAATATACATTTATTATGTCATAAGAGTCACGTCCTTATAGGGCGTCATTATTTATGTCGTGTCGTTATGAGATATTCTTTTTAGTCGCATGTCCAAGTCTGTCGTTATTTCCTTTCATGTTCTTTCCGTTTGATGTCAATTGTAAGTCCTATTTAAATGACTCAGTGAGTCTTGTATTAGAGGAATAAAGAAGTCTATTTTCCCAACCCTAAAAGAGATCTTGGAAGCTCTCTCTCTCGAGCACGCCCCTCATTGGCAGCCACGGTCAAGGCTTCGTAGTATCTCCGCCTCCGTCATCTCCACCTCCGGCTACTCTTCCGGCGACCTCCAAGTCGGTCCCTAACAAAATGATTTGAATGTTGCTTTCACTTTTTCGACATTGTATGAAGAGAAAACGGACTGACAACCCATCTAAACTAATTAAAGTAAGAAAAGATTTTATACTCTTAAAGATGATGAATAAACAATAATTTTGCAAAAAAAATCCCTGGCAAAAATCTTTTGCCACATGGTTAAGATGGATCTTTAACTACTGGAGTTCCAAGCAACCTGACAAGATGGATGGTTAGAAATAATGTTTATATCATCATGTTATTGACCATCCATTCAAGTACTATATGTTTTCAAGGCCTGGGTCAATAAGAGCTAAAAAAATGGTGGGCCACTATTAATGTTTTGGTTCATCTACAAAGAGGGATAGCACCAATTCAACTACCCAAATCAAAGAGATAAAGATGGAATGAGCTAAGACACCTTTGGAAGAGGATGGTGGCCTTGAAATGTTCATATCGAAGATGGCAAAGCAAATGATCAAAGTCTTCTTGAAAATATAAGGTATTTGCTAGAATAGTTTCACCAAGTACATACTCCTTCAAGTCACCTACACTGGCTCACCTTTGTCAATGTTATGTGGGTTCTTATCCCGGTGCTGCTCAGCCAAAAACTCCTTTAAGTTCTCTTCGTTGATCAACCGTATTCATTGCTCTTAATTATTATTGACATAATCGTTGTGATAATGACAGAATCAGTTCAAATCTCTCTTTCCTTCTATCTTTGGAGCTGTTAAGGGTGCTTGATGTATTCCCTTTTCAATATCATAACCGTAATTTCAAGGATTGGAAATGTGTCAGGAGCTGGAGAAGTTCAATCCCTTCTTCCGATAATCTCGTTATCTGTGCAAAGACAGTCTTCATAATCATCTCCACCTCTTCATCTCATTAGGTCACCCAAATTTCAAAATTTACGAAGACGGAGGAGGCCGATTCTATGTCTTCTTCTTTTGTCCCTGAGAGATAAGAAATGGCATATTTGTTTTCTTCTTCAATGGAGAAGCAAAAACATATTCGTCATTCATATACTTGTACACCAGCAATATTTCAACCATTGTGGATAACAAATTCTTTAAAGGGGAGAATGTACACTACCCTTTCCTTAGAGCCGTGATAGCGCCACCTCATGAATGATTGATCAGAGTCAGATAGATCATAGGTTATGTGCGTGAAATGTAGATATAGAGAGTTTTGTTACCCCTTTGTTTGACACTCAACAAGGTGGGCGAGTTCTTCAGGGGTATTTGCGATCTTGAGAATTGTGCGATAAATTGATGTCAGAATTTGGCGAAGGAGATGATGCTATCGAGGTAGTCTTGCTAACCATATGCTCCCAAATTGTTCAAGGTGGTTAGAAATGATCTGCAACGAATTAAGTTGAACATTGTTTATGATGTCATTGCATCCTCAACTCCTGCAATGTGGTTAACGAGATTCATTACTCCCTTGCAAATGTTGAGAGTGGAACTTTTGAACTTCTAAGAAATCATATCCTCCAATATCTCAGGAAGACAATGTGAGTTGGTTGGCCTTATGATAAGGTTCATTTTAGGACACTTTCCTCTTGTAGTGAAGACGTGAAGTAGATGATGTATCCTTAAATGGTTGTTTTTTTAGAAGAGATACCAATAGCTGGTGTGAGGAGTCTTTCTGCCATTGATGTTTTGCGAAAGGTAGGAGTATCTCCCAATGCAGAGGTACCCCTCAACTTCTGCATAATTGTAGCAATTTGAGAATTCAACTAATTGAAGTGAGCCTTGGTGACATAACATGTTGTAGCAGAGTATAGAAGCTTCAATAGGGAAAGCTGTTGGAGCAATGATAATGATGTTGAATGCATCTCCTGTGTGAGATAGACGAGATCATCATTTCCTCTAGGAGGAAGTTTATCTTAATATGAATTATGGGTGTTGAAACCAGAGAACTGGTCTCGACGTTCGAAAGGGATATGCAACTAATCCTTACTTGGCCCGAGCGAGATCCTTGACTGGTCACTAAGAACTACGGAACCCAACCCTTGGAAAATCTCTAAGTCTACCAACTGACCCCGTAAGCTGCAGCGTGGAGGTCCCACCGCGTACCCAGAAGCTCTCAAGGAACTTCCCCTCCTAAGCCAATGCTGAGCCTAGGCACCTTGGAGGGCACTAAAGATCACCTCGCCGTCCACCTTCAATGACAGGAGGAGGGGAGGGGTAGTGCTTACTCTCAACACCCGCGAGGGAGAGGGGGGTACCAACCAACAACCCTTCCCAAGGTGCCCATGGGGGTCTATTTATAGATTTCCCAAAAATTGGACTGCGAATAGCCAAAAATCTACTATTCGCAGTCCAAAAACTAACTTGAACGACCGAAACCGAAAGGATGGGGGGATAGGATAGGTGGACCAAGGCCCGCCACCTGAACGCCACTCGCCCAGCTGTCCGGGCGAGTGGACCCACGATCCACCCGCCCCGGGCGAGTGGACTACAAGTCCACTCGCCTGTAGGCTTGGGGGCGAGTGGACCTTGGGTCCACTCGCCCTCCACCTTGGGCGAGTGGACCCGAGTTCCACTCGCCCCCCTCTTGGGCGAGTGGACCCGAGGTCCACTCGCCCCCCTCTTGGGCGAGTGGACCCAAGGTCCGCTCGCCCAAGAGCATTTGCCCCCTCAGGCTTTCTCTTTCTCGATCCTTAACGGCTCCTGGTTTGTTCATTTTGCTGCGTCACGGTTATCTATCCGGCCATGACCTTACCTGTGTCGGGTCACACCGACTCAGAAAATATGAGGGTTGTACATAATCCCCGCTCTTTCCGAGCTTGCCTTAAGCTCGGAAAGAAAGTCCAACCCACCTATTTGACGAGTCAGGTGGGGTTCTGTGGGAATCTCTCGCGGGTCCCACAGGAAGGCTATAAAAAGCCTCCAGAGGGGAAGGTGAGGAGAGCACCCTTCCTGAGAGCTCTCCCTTCCCCCTTTCCTTTGAGCCGGATGGATCCTCCTCGAGACTATAGAGCCCATTTCAAAGCTCTTGCTGGGAGGGATCGGGATGATCTAGTGAATCTCCGGGCCATAGTTAGTGGCCTTCCGTCCTCCCCTACTCGGCCAACGGCGCGATCGCCGCGGAAGAAACTTCGTCCTGACTTAGTGAAAGAGGTGTCGTCGTCATCCTCTCATGGGGTGACTGACTATGTCCAGGACCTGGAGCTAGACTCGGTACCAACTCAATTTTTGTCTTTACCACCATTTTGTGATCATATCATACCAACGAAGGCATGCTTTTTTTTCATGCCAACAGCTATTTCCTTCCCGCCCCGAGAGGGTGCGGAGCGTGATGGAAACGTCAGATGTGGACGTTCGGGTGAATCCCGCCCCTCTTGTTCCGGATCTCATTGCTCTCTCCACTGCCCCGGCCAACCCTCCCTCGAAGAGTCAAGGCATTGATGATTCGCACGGTAATGTTATTGCGAGTGCTTCTATTGAGACGAGTGCTTCAGTATCTAAAGTCATGCTTTTTATAGGAGGTGACAAGACCTCGACGGATCCGTCGAGCCGGAGGGAGGTCTCTCTACCAATCCGATCCCCTACTGTGGTGGAGGAACCTGCTGAGGACCAGCCCAACATCCTCGAGCGTTTGAATCTTCTAGCCAATACGGTGCGGAGGCAAGCCTTTCTTCTCGAGCTACGTGACGGGAGATGGTCCGCCGGACCTGACCCTCTCGTCCGCGTTTGCGCGTTGGAGCGGCGGATGGAGAGGTTAGAAAACGAGCTTAATCTGATAAGGGGGGAGGTTCGGCTTGTGTCCGGAGGTATAACTGCTCCCCTTGCAGACCACATACGCCAGGTTGAGGCCAGCGTCCGTACCGCGGACGAGGAGATTGCCGCCACGAAGGAGTGCATCGGATCCATGCAAGGGGTGCCGCCATGCACCCAGGATCAGGGTTTTTGGAAGTGGATGCCGCGCTGAACGGCTTTTATTCTCGCTTTTTGATATATCATGTAATAATATGAACTGGCCCCGCCTGGTGGTCCCAACCATCCTACGACTGAACGTTTTAATCCTACTCTTCTTCTGTCATAAAGCCTTGTTGCTTCCGCTCACCCATGATTCGCAGGTTGTTATGCGTTGAATGATTAAATGCCAGCGTAAGCGACATGACATCGAGGTGGTTCATCTGAGGACGGGAGGCATAAGCCTTACGTAGGTGTCATCCAGAGAAGATGGGGGAGTTGGGTTAGGGAGGAGCATGGGCGAACTGACTTCGGGGCCCTCGTTCCTGAACCGAGTGAACGGACCACGGGTCTGCACCCCTTTGCCGGGCGGATGGTCCGCGAGGACCACTTACGTGCACCGGGCGAGTGGACCCTAAGGTCCACTCACCCTTGCCCCGGGCGAGTGGATCCCACGGTCGACTCGCCCATGCCCCGGGCGAGTGGACCTCAAGGTCCACTCGCTCGTGCCCTGGGCGAGTGGACCTCAAGGTCCACTCGTCCACGCCCCGGGCGAGTGGACCACTGGGTCCACTCGCCCACATCCGAGGTGGGTGGACCTCGTGGTCCACTCACCCCTCTTGGGCTCCCCCTATAAATATCCCCCCCTCCCTTTGCCTTCTTCTTCACCATCTCACTCGCCTTCTTCCCTTGCTTGGCCTTCTCCTTGAGGTCAGCTCTATTCCCTCTACCTTGCCCTGTGATATGGCTCCCAACCGCACTACCGTTGCCAGGAATGGCCGGGAACAATGCGCAACCAATTTTTTGGAGCATCCTTTCCCCGAAGGAAAGGTGTCTAAGGAGGAGTTCGCAGCATTCAAGAGCACCTACCTTCCCGAGGGGTGGACGTCCCGTCGTCTGTCTCACGGTGAAGCCATTAACTCTTTCTACGAGGACTGGCTCGCCGTCCCGCTCGCTCACTTCGAGGCAGGCCTACGGCTTCCTCTATGGCCCGAGGTGAAAGAGTTTTTGAATTATTTCGGCGTGGTCCTGGCCCAAGTTAATTCTAACGCGATCTCGATGCTGACGGCCTATGCTTGCTATCTGCGAGAGGAGCGGGTTGAATTCAACCTCAACGTGTTTCGCAAGGTCTTTGTCTTCCGAGCGACCTCCGAGGGGGTGTGCTTCCTCACTGGTACGCACGTGAAGGTGTGCGAGACCTCCAACAAAGTCCATCATTGGAGCGACACATTTGTGTTCATCCAGGGTGACTTTGGTGACATCCCCCTCTCGCCCATCCAGAAGCCCGAGAAGATATTCAAGGCCCCTCGCTTAAGCGGTGAGGCGGTTGCCCTTCACAGCTATCTGGAGGGTGCGAGCTTTGAGATCGGGCACCTCAGGAAGGACATCGGCCGACTCGCCTACGTCGAGCCTGGGACAGGTATCCCCTCCTCTCTGTTGTCCCCCCTATTCTTCCTGCCCCCTTGCATACACTGGTACTTACATTATTCTTGGTTCACTCAGGTGAGCGTACCCGTCCACGACACCCTCCCTTCATAATGGGGAGCTCTTCATCCGCTCGCTGGTTCGTGAAGGAGGCTGCCGCTGCGTGTGCCTCCGCCCCTAGGGTCCCTGCGTCAAGGCAACGGAAGGAGAAGGAACAGGTGTTGGAGGAGGACTCGCCTCCTTCCCCGCCTAAAGGGCCAACAATGCGGCGAGGGAGAGCGGTCCATAGGGAGGGCCCGGTGGTAGCACCAAGGGAGAAAGGGCAACCAAGCGATCCTGACGCGTTAGCGAACCACCCCAACTTTGAGATGGGGAGGAACGCCACAGACCCCTTTGGTGACCCTGTCCTCCATTGGGACGAGGCCACAAACCGGGTCTCGATCACCGCCCACCAACCATCATGGATAGAGACCACTCGGGGATGCTGCGTATAACCTTTCGGCCTCTATGGCTGGTAGGATGCGGACGCCTATAAGAAAAAATCTACGCGCGACCTTGCCTGTATGAGTTCGCAAGCCATGCTCCGTGCAGCCGAACTCTCGCACATGACCGCCCGCCGAGGTCTTAGTCTCTCGAAGAGGCTGAGGCAGGCCGATGCGTCGAATCGGGCGGCCGAAGAGAAGGTTGCTGACCTCACCGTGCGCCTAGTTACCTCTGAGAGGCTCTTGGAACAGTCATCTGGGGGCCTGGTTCGTACTAACTTTGGGGACTCCCCCTTTCTTCCTCACCTCTCTCTTCTTCACCATCCGTAACCCTTTTACTTTTTTCACCTGTAGGGGCCGGAGGCTGCCGACTCACTCAGAAGGCGATGCGAGGAGTCAGATCGGGAGGTGCAGGATCTGAGAGCTCAGCTTGCTGAATCCCAGAGGCAGTTGCGGGATGGGGAGAGAGGTGGACCCTCGCGGACGGCGGCGCCCGTCCCTCCTCCTCCCGTTATGGCCGAGGGCATCAGGAGGGAGATCGCGAAGACGACGGCTGAGGCCTTGATGGTTTCCCTTCGCAGGGCGGGCGCTCTTCGTGACGGCTGGAGGGGGGTCGCTGCTAGCGATATCCTCTTTGACTTATACCCCTCACCTGTGCGTCCTAGCTCGCCTCCTTCCAGCGGCGGCTACTCTCCCTGAACGCCGGAGTTACTAGCAACCTCCTCTATTTTCTATTCCCTGCAAGTCAGGATAGCTTTGTATTTTCAATCACATGTTAGCTACTCAGGGCAAAGCGCCTACTTATGTAATACGTATTACTGCTGAATATATAACTATTTTGGCGACCTTATGGCTTACTTGACCATTCGCTATTCAATCATAATAAACTCGTTTGGCTTGAGATCTCTCCCTATGATGAAGAAAGCTTACTATACCGTCATACATTGGACTATCTTGCCAGAACAACCAGGAGAAGAGAGCCAGTCCATGTCTTAGGGGCTTAGCTTACCTGGAGGCGGATGAATTCAACATCCTTCCCAACCACTTGGGGTGGAGTGCCCATCCATGCCCTAGGAGCTCAGCTTGCCTGGAGGCGGAGGAACCCCATACCTCCCCAATCCACTTGGGGGCAGAGTATCCTTCCGCGTCCTAGGGGCCTAGCCTACCTGCGGGCGGAGGGGCTCAACATTCTTCCAAACCAACCGAGGGTGGGAGGTTCATCCATGTCCTAGGAGCCTTGCTTACCCAGAGCTGGAGGTTCTCATCCTCTCTCTAGGTCACTAGGTTAAGTGGCGAGTTGACCCAATGAGTCTCCCATCTGTCGGCATGACTGAGCCCGGAGGATGGTCTCTAGTTGGGGATTTCACCAATCAGTCTACCCAATGAGTCTCCCATCTGCCGGCATGACTGAGCCCGGAGAATGGTCTCTAGTTGAGGATTTTACCAATCAGTCGACCCAATGAGTCTCCCATCCGCCGGCATGACTGAGCCCGGAGAATGGTCTCTAGTTGGGGATTTCACCAATCAGTCGACCCAATGAGTCTCCCATCTGCCGGCATGACTGAGCCCGGAGAATGGTCTCTAGTTGAGGATTTCACCAATCAGTCGACCCAATGAGTCTCCCATCTGCCGGCATGACTGAGCCCGGAGAATGGTCTCTAGTTGGGGATTTTATCAATCAGTCGACCCAATGAGTCTCCCATCTGCCGGCATGACTGAGCCCGGAGAATGGTCTCTAGTTGGGGATTTTATCAATCAGTCGACCCAATGAGTCTCTCATCTGCCGGCATGACTGAGCCCGGAGAATGGTCTCTAGTTGGGGATTTTACCGTAGGCTTTACCTGAAAAAGAAAGGAAGAACATTTTCATTCATAATTTAAGGGATACAAGTTAGTTACATCGCGCCTCCCCGCGCCTACTCGACCACATTCTCCCCGGCCCTCCTCTTCATCATCTCCTCCATTTCCTCCGCCTTCCTCGCCCACTCGACTGTGTTGACCGCTGTAACGTAGCACTGGCGCGCCTCTCTGGGATCTCCCCGGACCCTGACCTGCACCCCTCCAATGTTGTATTTCAAACACTGATGGTATGAGGATGGCACGCACTGGTACGCGCTGATAAGGGGACGCCCGAAGATGGCGTTGTAACTGCTCGGCGCATCCACGATGACGAACCGACAGTTTTTGGACGTGCCCCCCAGGGTGACGAGGAGCTCAACTCCTCACTCCACCTCCTTCCTTTCTCCGGAGAACCCGAAGAGCGGCCCATCTGACGCCATCACCCGCTTCGCCTCGACCTTCATCTTGTCGAAGGCCTTTTTGAACACCACGTACACCGAACTCCCATTGTCGACCAGGATTCGGGAGACCGTGAAGTTTTCAATTGCGGCCTTGATGACGAGTGCGTCGCAGAAAGGATCCTCGTGGACCGGCATGTCCAGGGCTGAGAAGGTGATCTTCTCGCCGGGGGGGGGGGTGGGGATCGAGAGGTCGAAGCGATGCTCCGACGGTAGATGGCATGGAGGCTCCCCTTCCGGGTGGCCTCGATACTTGCCCCTCTGTGGATCACGCCGATCCCACCCAAGGCCCCCAGGTCCGTCCTTTCCTCACACGGATCCTCCTCCTTCTTCTTTCCTTCTCCTCTTTCGCCTGGCCCCTCCAAGCAGAGCTGCTTTCCCCCCGTCGGGGCTCCTCCTCCTCCTCCTCCTCTCATCTCGAGGAACTCTGGACAGGCCGCGGTCGCGTGACCTTCCTGCTGGTGGAAGTCACAATACAGTAGTGCCAACTCGCCCGCTCCATTTCCCAAGCGATTCCTCTTTTTCCATCCCTTCTTCCTTCCGATCGCCATGGCCTGCAGGGGTTGTGCTTGCAGTGGCCTTGCGTCGTGCTGCCAGCCCGCCGGGTTGTACCGTCCCTGCCTCCCCTGGTAGTTTCCTCCTCCTTGGAAGTGACCTCTTCCCTGCCCCTGAGAGGGTCCCCCAGGCGGCCTCCAGGCTGGTCGGGCGGTTGGCGGTTGAGGCCTCCAACCTTGCTCCGACCCAGCGGGAGGTCCCTGGTGTCCCTGGCTCTTCACTTCCTCTCTCCTTCTCCCTCCTTCCGAACTCTTGGCCAAAGTTGTCATGAACTCCTGATTGGTAGTCTCGCACTCAATCTCCCGGGCAGCGCGCTCCATCAGCTCTTCGAAAGACACCGGGGGGGGGGGGGGGGGGCGGGTCAATCTCATTCTGAATAGGCCTTGCTGCAACCCGAGGGTGAAAGCCAACTGCAAGGTGTGCCCGGGCATCTCGACGACTTGGAGGACTTCCTCCTTGTACCTGTCCACATAACTTCCCAGCGCCTCTCCTGGCCTCTGCCGGATTAGGAACAGCGCTTCCGCCCCTTTTCTTCTCTTCTTTGAGGTGGAGAACCTTAGCAGGAAAATCCGACGCAGGTCCCCGAAGCTGTAGATGGTTCCTCCCGGGAGCTGGTGGAACCAGTCCCTTACCTTTCCCCTGAACGTGACGGCGAAGAGCCTGCATTTGAAGGCGTCCGACATCTGCCTGATCGAGGTCATGTCCTCGAACCACTGGAGGTGCTGAACAGGGTCATCCTTCCTTGCGTAGTATGACATGTCGGGCTCGCTGAACCCATCGGGAACCGGGGCCGAGACGATCAGCTCGCAGAAAGGGCTCCCCCCCTCTCCCTGGCGAGTCGGAGGTGCTCTCTCCACCTCTCCTACGGGGTAACCGGCACCGGGAGAGCTGTTAAAGAGTACTCTCGCTTGAAGACCTGAATTTTCTCCCGCGGCCGGCTCCTTCCCTTGCCGATGCGCCTGCTCCGCCTCTATCGGAGATGGCGAGACGAGCATTGACGCTGGTGGTGTTGAACATCCACCTTGGGGGGGGGGGCCTGCGACCCTGAAGAGCTCTAAGAGCGTCTTCCTGAACTCATCAAAATCGCTCTTCTTCACGTACTCACTGGTAGGGGGCGAGTTTCCCTGCTCGTCGCTCCCAGCCATGAGGCTTGCCTAGGGCTTTCCGAACTAGCTGCGTCCACGCTCACCGCACCAGAATGTTGAAACCAGAGAACTGGTCTCGACGTTCGAAAGGGATATGCAACTAATCCTTACTTGACCCGAGCGAGACCCTTGACTGGTCACTAAGAACTACGGAGCCCAACCCTTGGAAAATCTCTAAGTCTACCAACTGACCCCGTAAGCTGCAGCGTGGAGGTCCCACCGCGTACCCAGAAGCTCTCAAGGAACTTTCTCTCCTAAGCCAATGCTGAGCCTAGGCACCTTGGAGGGCACTAAAGATCACCTCGCCGTCCACCTTCAATGACAGGAGGAGGGGAGGGGTAGTGTTTGCTCTCAACACCCGCGTGGGAGAGGGGGGTACCAACCAACAACCCTTCCCAAGGTGCCCATGGGGGTCTATTTATAGATTTCCCAAAAATTGGACTGCGAATAGCCAAAAATCTACTATTCGCAGTCCAAAAACTAACCTGAACGACCGAAACCGAAAGGATGGGGGGATAGGATAGGTGGACCAAGGCCTGCCACCTGAACGGGGCGAGTGGTCCTCAGGACCACTCGCCCAGCTGTCCGGGCGAGTGGACCCACGATCCACCCGCCCCGGGTGAGTGGACTACAAGTCCACTCGCCTGTAGGCTTGGGGGCGAGTGGACCTTGGGTCCACTCGCCCTCTACCTTGGGCGAGTGGACCCGAGGTCCACTCGCCCCCCCTCTTGGGCGAGTGGACCCGAGGTCCACTCGCCCCCCCTCTTGGGCGAGTGGACCAGTGGTCCACTCGCCCGGGGCCTTGGGCGAGTGGACCCAAGGTCCGCTCGCCCAAGAGCATTTGCCCCCCCAGGCTTTCTATTTCTCGATCCTTAACGTCTCCTTGTTTGTTCATTTTGCTGCGTCACGGTTATCTATCCGGCCATGACCTTACCTGTGTCGGGTCACACCGACTCGGAAAATATGAGGGTTGTACAATGGGAGTTAGATCGACCGTGCGGTATGAGAAAGACCCTAACTATCTGACATTTGTGGTACGAGAGAGTTCCTAGTTATTTGATATTATCAAGAAATTAATGAAAATGAACTTCAAAACAACAACAACAACAACACTCAAGCCTTTATCCCACCATAGTGGGGTCGGCTAATGAAAATGAACTACAAAAACTGTTAGAAATTTTAATTAAAAACATTTATTTCATAATGTTTAATGGAGCATGTATGGTGTTTGGTGTTTGGACTCCACTTCAATTGATGGGAAAATTTCAAAACCAAATGGGGGGAACTGCAAATAATTGGAGGGAAACCTTTTCATTGAAAAGGATGAAACATTAGTCCCACCTGGCCATTTTCCACTTCTTTAAGTGAGTATATAAACCATTTCACTCATCTTTGTTATGTTGAAAGAAACATAAGGAGAATCCATGAACCACACACACGCGCACGCTCGCGCACGCACCGCATTGGATCCGAATTTCGGATTTGAGATTTGAGGAATAATTGAATTGAATTGTATTTTTGGACAAAATAGTTTTGCCACTTCAAATCCCTCAATGATTCAACGTGCGCAGAATAGTATTCGACGTGCGCCGAATAGTATTCTACGTGCGCCGAATAGTATTCGACGTGCGCGAATAGTATTCGACGTGCGCCGAATAGTATTCGACGTGCGCCGAATAGTATTCGACGTGCGCCGAATAGTATTCGAAGTGCGCCGAATAGTATTCGAAGTGCGCCGAATAGTATTCGAAATGCGCCGAATAGTATTCGAAGTGCGCCGAATAGTATTCGAAGTGCGCCGAATAGTATTCGAAGTGCGCCGAGTAGTATTCGAAGTGCGCCGAGTAGTATTCGAAGTGCGCCGAGTCTGCGCATCGAATGCATTTCGACGCATTCTATCCCGCAAAGAAATCGACGTACATCGATTTCTTGCGTCTACAATTCGACGCACGTCGTCTTCTCTTCTTCCCGCCGTGCGACGTTTTCCCCCTCTCCCGTGCATCAATTAGAAATCGACGAATGTCGATTTCCTGCGCGTGATTTTTATGCGTTTTTGCGTCATTTATTTTTACGTTGGAAACCAAAGTATTTCCTTGCACGATAACATTTACTAAATATAATCGCTGGAATTTATTACGTGATAATGACTTGCGGTTTTTACAAGACTCATGTATATGAGATTTTTCTGAATCGTTTCTTGCCTTCGTTCACTTCACATTCTCTCGCACGATCTTGCTGTTATGATTTTGCTTTCTTGACGTTTGTTTTATCAAGTGGGAGTTCATGTGCTCTATGCTTCTTCGGTGTACGCGCACATCAGAGTATTCAGGATCTAGCCAGGTATTGTACCTTGGAGGAGTGAGCATCGGTTGAAAGCCTTGTTGGTGGGTGGTGCAACTTCTTTAGGACAGTGAACACACACCTTACCCAGACTCGATTCTAAACTATATATTATTTTGATTTCTTTCTCTTTGTTTCAAGTTTGTTTTTATAATCTTATTTCTTGATCTGCGATTATATTATAAAAGTTTTCAAAACGGAAAAATATACATTATTTTGAGAAAATAGTAAAAATATTCCAACAAAAACTTAGAGAAGCATCACAAAAGAATGAGATGGCATTTATAATATTTTGAACTTAGAGGATTTATGCCCACTATAAGAATGATGTATCTTTACTATGGTCAGTAGAAGATTACAGAGGTTGACTGATCAATTCAAGAAAAGTGGAAACTCACGAGGAGAACATATAACTAAACAAAGATGAGCCCTCAAATATGTTGGATCTTCTTTCTCTTTATCTTAAATCTGATATTTATATGTATCTTACCTCTCTTCAATCATTGCCGTAAGTAGGGAATCATTCTTGCCATAATTGTTGACGTGACTGTTGTTTTCAGGATATGGACTTGTGCTAACGTGGAGATAGGTACCAAAAGAAAGATTTGGTCCTTGATGAACATACCGTGATTTTCCTTGTTTGCTTCTGTAAAATAACTATATACGGTGCAGCAATAGGTGACAATTTCGGAAACATGTGAAAAGTCACGGAGGAATGAGATCTGTCTAAATCATGTCGATGCCATTCTCGTTATGAAGAGTATCAATGAGCTACCTAAGGGACAAAATTTTTAGTATCTTCTATATTTGTTATTCAGGATACCTGAATGTATTAGTGTGAGTGAAGATTAAGTGAAGAGATGGCACCAATATCCAAGCTTGTTCGAACAGAATTTGTAAGAGTGGGCTCATTAGACCTTATGGGTTGAACTCATGGGCATATGCTCTTCCTGACAATTGTTTTGCCATTAATTAGTAACTTTCACTGTTTGAATATTGTCTCAAATGTACCTATAGATGTCATTGTGGGTAGAGGGGGCGTAATGCCTTAACAATCAGTCGTCAATATCTGATTTTTAGCATCAGTATATTAGTACCTAATTCTTCAATGTCATGACATTAGTTAACTGTACCTGATTCTTCATGGCCAGTACAATAGTACCTGATTCTTCATCATCATATTATTAGTTCCTGATTTTGCAACATCAATGCATACGTATGAGACCTTGAGGGACAAAAATTTTGCAACATCAGTGCATTAGTTCCTGATTTTGCAACATCAGTGCATCATCAGAAGGGGAGCCTTGGCGCACTGGTTGAGGTGTTGCCGTGTGACCTTGAGGTCACGGGTTCGAGTCCTGAAAGCAGCCTCTTGCTAAAATGCAGGGTAAGGTTTGCCTACATTTCACCCTTGTGGTGGGACCCTTCCCCGGACCCTCGTTGCACGGGGATGCTTTGTGCACCGGGCTGCCCAGTGCATACGTACGTGATTTGGCAACATTAGTACATTAGTACCCGATTCTTCAACATTAATTCATTAGTATCTGCTTCTTCAACATTAGTATATTATTAGATTCAAGCCTGCACTTAGTTTCACCGATTTTCATGTTGGACTTACCATCTAGTTGTGAGTACAAACTAGTCTATAAGGAAAGGAATGTTACACCTGAATGAAATGTGCATGAACTCTCTACACATGCCAGACTATTACAGATGCTCTTCCATTTTGCATGATGGGAAAATAGTCATTTATTATGTGGAGAATGGTTCTACTGTGATGGATACCACAAGCATCGTTCGGAGCTTGTGCATCAGGGGCCGCTCAGGTTTTATTTCTTCGCAAACAACTATAAGATCATCATTTGGATGATCAGTGTAACGACTCAACCCACAATTTCAAAAGTATTATCCGTTTTGGTTCATCCCAACCCATATAAGCTGAATCATACGATTTTGACCTTTTCCACAAGTGACCTACAAGCACTTCTCAGGTCACCCATCCCAGGACTACTGCCATCGGAGCACGCTTCACTACGGAGTTTCCAACACAACTCCACCATTTGCTCCAAAAGGCGTATCTGATATTTCGGGTTCAAAATTATTACTTAAGCCCAACAATTTTCT
Organism: Dactylorhiza incarnata; assembly: GCA_033032865.1. Lineage (NCBI taxonomy): Eukaryota > Viridiplantae > Streptophyta > Magnoliopsida > Asparagales > Orchidaceae > Dactylorhiza > Dactylorhiza incarnata. The sequence continues at coordinate 1,054,138 of JAWHQI010000401.1, read as the reverse complement.
CTCCAATTTCGATGTGAGATCAGATTCATTCATACACCTCCTTCCACCTAGAAGTCTGTCATTCTAGGAGCATGTTCGGAGTTGGAGGGGGGGGGGGGGATAAGATGCCTTGGCTTAGTCCCATATCGCCTGTAGAGAATGAGATCCTGATAGTTAAGGGCGGGGCTCCGTCTCACACAGTGAGATACCTTTTGTGGGAAAAACCGTGCCGGCTAAGGCTTTAGAGCGAACAATACTTCACTTTGCGAAGCGGGCTGCTCCAATTGTTATCAGAGCAGACCTTCAGTTAACGATGTGGCTGAGTTCGAGGTCGAATCCAAAGTTAACAAATGGTGAGACGCTCGTAAGGTAGTGTGAGCCCATGTCGTGACTATTGGTGGGTGGGTGGGGGGTAAGATGCTTTGACTTAGTCTCACATCGCCCCAAAAGAATGTGATCCTGATAGTTAGGAGTGGGGCTCCGTCTTCACATTGTGAGGTACCTTTTAAGGACAAAACCGTGCGGGCCAAGGCCTAGAGCGAACACTATCTCACTATGCTAAGCGGGTTGTTACAATTGGTATCAGAGCAAGCCTTCAGTTAACGATGTGTCTGGATTCGATGTCGAACCCAATGTTAGCGGATCGTGATGCACTCGTAAGGCAGGGTGAGACCATGCCGTGATTGGGGGGAGGGGGTAAGATGCTTCAACTTAGTCCCACATCGCCCGAAAAAAAAGTTCCTGATAGTTAAGACTGGGGCTCCGTCTTCACATTCGTTACAACTTACAATCAGATCCCGCGGATGCACTATACACATTTTTCTTCTTCTGATTTTACTATATATTTCTTATTTTTTGTTATGCTTTATTATTTTTGGTGAATAGAATGATCAGATAATCCTAGCCCTCCATAACTTTGACCTAATTTGGAACTCCTTTAAATTGTGATCATAGAAAGGGATTGCAGAAGTTTGGAAATATCAAGAACTCTTTGTTGACAGTCAGTGCTGAAACCGATTACCCTGTGTCCCCCTCCCTTTGGTGCTGAAGCCAAGGTGTGCTGCCGCCCCTTCCCTCATTTTTCTTAAACTGTCTCCTTCCCCACATCCTCCTTCTATTTCTACCACCCCTCCCTTTGGTGCTGAAGCCAAGGTGTGCTGCCGCCCTTCCCTTATTTTTCTTAAACTGCCTCCTTCCCCACATCCTCCTTCTATTGCTACCACCCCGCACCAGTTCTCGTGTACGCAACCCCAGTTAGTTGTTGCTTCCCCACCTCGAGCCCAATTCAGTGCTACTGCCCCACCTACAATACAACCCCTAATTTCCTGCTGCTGCCCCATCACAACTGCAACGCATAGTTCCCTATTTCTGTCCCACCGTTGTCGCACTCCTCGTATACCGGTTGCTACCCCACCACCCCTCCATCTGTTAACCCGACCAAAGCCTGAGCCCTCTCTTCTTTAGTCCAGTTCACGGAAAACTCACAGCCCCTCCCTAACTCTATTTTCTCTTGTCTCATTCTCGATCAAATATAAATTTGTTCATTCCTATCAGAATACTCATATGGTTTAGTCAATGTGCTCTTACATTTCTCGCGCTTTCACTAGCATGCTATTATTAATTGTGAAGTACTATGCTTATTAAGGTCATTGACCTAGTGATTTTTCTACCCACATTAATTTCCAAGTTTCATAATTCATAATCAATTTTCTTTCCCCACCTCTCTAATTTTTTGGTTGTTGAAATGGACTAAACCATGCTTAAATTCTTTGAAGTACTCGAGTTGTATTCAGTTGCAAGAGTCATTTCTGTTTTTACCTCCAAGCTAACTTATTTTGATAGTATAGAGCTACAATTTATTTTGATGAATATCTTTTGAACTCATTATCATGATCACACGTTGTATAGGTGACAAAGAAACTAAATCTGATGCAGCTACAGATTCAACAAAGTAAGCTTCTTGTTCCCTTTCATATTTGTGTGAAAATGTTTTCATGTTTTTAAGTGTTGGATTAATCATTATTAATCACCAATTGTAATAGGATTTAGCTTGATATAATGTTTGTGATTAGGCTTGTAAGTATTTGTGTGCTTTTTGATTTCTGTGATATACCTAAAGAGATCTATATATGCTTAATTACTCTTGGCTTTCTATTGAGGGAGAACTAAGTTTCTTCTTCTTAGTTTTACATTCAAGCATGGTATAAGAGCTTTCAACTTCCCAAGTCTGTATGAATTTAAATAATTGTAATTGTTTAATTGAAGTCCTCAATTTATTAATGATTATTTAGAAAATAATTTTCATGTCAATGTTTGGGATTATTCGCACAATAAGCTTGCTGAAGATAGACTGTCTAATTAAATCCTGGAAAATCGATGGACTAAGCTGGAGAACTTTAATTAAGACAATTAATGGTAAAATGTGGAGAGATCTTAATTTATTTATTAAGGTAATTAATGCATAATTATGAAGAAATTTATATTTATTAATTTAGATAATTTATGAATAATACCAAACATATCCATGTTCCCATTATTCTGGCACCTAGTTTTCTTCTTTGGCGATCCTTTTAGATATCTCAATGTTCCGAGAGCATCGTAATGATATGTTTTCGATTAATGCATAGTTATGAAGAAATATATATGTATTAATTTAGATACTTTATGAATAATTATGAACTCTATTAGCTATGCTAATTATTTATTAGATTTATCCATATTTCAAAATTTTATATCCAAATATGAGTTATATTTGAATTTGGAAATTAATAGTTTTGAATTAGATTTTTTGGAGAGGGAGGTGGACTTTTAGGCTATCCACAAAAGTTGCCGCCATCTAGGTATGAGACGTAATGACCTTCATTTTTGGAAACCATCACAATTCAAACTTTTCATTTCATTAAATTTTATTTATTATCAGAGACACAAGATCAGAATATTTAGCGTGCATAAAAATAGTTATCATTTCATGACAGAGTACTAAAAAATGCAGGACAAAAAAATCATTTTATTTCATTAACCATCATTGATACATAGAAAGAAAGTGCTATATATAGTACACAAAAGTTAAGGCTTACAAAAGAAAATGCATCAGCTGCATCACATTAACCAACATCTAGTGTATATACATGAATACATCACATACATATACAACTAATCTACATAGAGTAAAATTGGAAACTCTCGTGAGGGTAGTCCGATTCCCTGCAGCTCTCCTAGTGCACGTCAAGTACTGCTACAGTCACCTCCACCCAAAGATGTTATTTTTTCTCTATTTGAAGCTTCTTTTTCTCATTGACGCCGGGGGCCACTTCGTCTTTCACCTATATTAATGTAGTTATTTATCTACATAATTAGTTATTGGCTAAACAAATTTTCACCTTTACCTACAAAAGGTTTAGCAGTAATTTATAAGAATAAGTAAAGTACATCATTCATTTTATTATAGTTTTCTTGTACGTGATAGACATTCACTTGAATCATCTTTCGACGTACATTTTATCTTATCATTCGTATCATCATTCATTGTCTCTTTGACTTTCTTCATTTGGGCAATGTTAAGACTAAATTACATTCATTCATTCATTACGTGTCTTTTGTTTAACACGCCCACATTCTTTCAGATTCATTGCTATCATCTAGCCTGGAGTCCAATTAAGATGACTGAATCTAATAACATTCATAATGGAAGGACATTCATACCTCACTTCCTCTGGTTGGGTTAACTCTTAACAAATCCCTTGCATCGATGCTTCAGTTATATTATTTTTCTTTTAGTCATTTATTCATTTCATGGTTAAGAGTTATATTTTAGTTTTAGCTCTCGTCGGAGTTTTATCTCTTGTAATTTATCATGGATCATATATACATGTAAGCATTTAAAGATAAACATTCATAATTGAAATCAATACAAGTAAAGAAGTAAGAAATCACCCCGATTTTATCCTTCCTTTTGTTCTTTCTGGGATCGTTATCCTTTCCTCCACGCGACGCCATTTCCTACATAAGTTACTGCAGATCAGAATTTAAAGGCTTAGAAATCATATGTTTATTTCTCCAACTTTCTTTCCTCTTTCGTGCGGGTTACATTTGCGCGGGTTTAAATCCCTAATGTCCACATGTCCATACATTTAAGGCGATATGGATAAATGAATGCATGTAAGTCACCTTGCATTACCCTTTGCATTATCTTTCGTGTTATAAGTGTTGCCCTCACATGTGCTTACTATGACTATCAAGCTTAGTTATTAAAGGCGCAAGGCGCACCAAGACGCAAAGGGGTCTTGGAGCCTAGGTGTAACGCTGAAGGCGTAGGAACGCGCCTGACTAAGACAAAGCGCGACCACATTCATTTTAAATAGTCAACATCAAACAACATTTCATCTTCTTGATCACTATCATTTATATCTCTTAAAAAATAGAATCAATGAGACCACTTGCATCATATCTAAGTCTCAACACTCGATTATGTTTCACACACTAAATCATGCAAAAATTATTGAGTTCTTACATTATTTCTTTATTTATTCTGAAAATTTTTTTTACAACAAAAATCGCACTCAGGCGCGCCTTCTATGCTTCAAAGGCGCAAATCTCTGAGTCTGGTGAGCCTTAGGCGCGCCTTTAACAACATATCTGCCAAGTACATCAATGCCCTAAAATCAGCCCTCTTCCAAGGAAAGACATAAGGAAGACTATTATGACAATTAACCAAAATTCCCCTTCCAATATAAGCCCCCCTTTTCCTACGTTGCAGCGTAGACTTGAAATTCGTGCTATATACGTCTATCTATGACAAGGAAACTACGTGAAGCCTTCAAATCAACCCTTAAGTCGGCAACGTACCTCCTCCTGGAGCCCATATGTATGGTTACATAGACCTTAATAATCTAAATCAGCCCTATACATCCTTCAATCTGGCTGCCCCTCCAAAACAACTCTACATTTTGCATGAAATAATAAACTGACGCATAGAAGTCCTTAGACATTATCCAAAAGAAGAAAAAATGGGGTGAAATCATGATTCTAGCGTTAGGGTTAACTTTCTTTGGGCAAAATTAAGAAAGGAAAGAATTTTTGGCATGAGGAATCACTTCAGAAACTTCTGCTCATCATCTAGCATGAGAGGAAGAAAAATCCAAAAACAAAACTTAGGGTTTTTGGCCCTATGAAATCCAAGCCCTATATCCACATAGGAACGAAGAGGAGTTGAGGGAGGGATTACTTGAGGAGGTGAGGGGGCTCGTAGCGGGAGAAAGTAGACGAGACGCTGGCTCGATATTCCTATTAGAAGCGGCGACCCCTATTTCTCGTGACCCAGCCGACTTAACCGTGGCACGCATGCATCCCGCACGCATGAGTCACTCCAATCGACCGGTCCTTGGTTTATCACTAGCCTGTCCCCTCTTTTTCAACATAGTAGGTGCGCGCCAGACGAGAGCAATTTTTCAGATGCTATGTTTAATCCTCACTGGGTGAAAACTATGGAGGTGGAGATGAATGCTCTCCAACATCAAAATACTTGAGAAATTGTTCATATCCCTCATGGGCGTCATACCGTCAAATGTAAATGGATATATACTATCAACTACTTTCAGGATGACACTCTTGATAGATATAAAGCAAGACTTGTTGCTAAAGATTTTACCCAGATTGATGGAATCGACTTCCATGAGACGTTTGCGCATGTTGCTAAACTCAACTTAGTTCGAATCTTGCTACCGATTGTTGCCCACAAGTCTTGACCTTTGTAACAACTTGATTTGAAAAATGCATTTCTCCGCGATGAATTAAAGGAAGAAATTTATATGGTTCCCCCGCTTGACATGGGAGTTCCTAAAGGACATGGTTGTTGTCTTGAGAAGGCTTTGTATGGCCTTAAACAATCACCTCGGGCTTAGTTTGAAAAACTAAGTGTCTAACTCTTGAATCTGAATTTCTCTTGTTGTACTTATGATCACGCGGTCTTTATCTATAGAAACAAAAAATGTACCACTATTCTTATTGTCTATGTAGATGATATCATTATCACCGGAACTGACGATCAACAATTGCTCTTGTGAAAAGAGAATTGATCTCTACCGTTGAAATTAAAGATTTGGGTCTCCTTCGATATTTTCTTGGAATTGAGATGACTTGTTCTTCTGGGAAGATTATGATCTCCCAACGGAAATATGTCTTGGATCTTCTCAGTAACACTGGATATTTGAGAGTGAAACCTGTGGATAGTCCCGTGGATGCTAACTATGATATCCACAAGGACGATTCTCCTGATTTTGAAAGAAAGTTGAACTTTCAATACATTGCAGGGAGGTTAATTTTCCTGACTATCACCCGACCTGACATCTCATTGTGGTTGGATTGATAAACCAATTTATTCACAATCCTAAAGTTCATCACAATCATGCTACCCTTCATATCCTAAGGCTTCGTTCGTTTGGACGGAATTGGGCGAATGGAATTGGAATTGGGCTCCCAATTCCAATTCCGCTATTCGGCTATCCTAATAATAATTGGGAATTGGAATTCATTTTCCTTAAAGAAATGAAAATAACTTAAACCCTCTCCCACCCGTTTCCGACCTCGCCAGCTCCGACTTGACGATTCTGCGAGCGACCCCGACACCTCGTCTTCTCTCGCGCGACGGCGCCGCTCCGTTCGCCAACAATTCCACTCCCTTCTCCGACGACGACATTAGGCTTTCCTCCACTCCGTCTTCTCCGTAGCAACAACGCTCATGTGTGTTTTTCACCTCCCTTTTTCTCTGATGCAACGATCTTTCTCTTCCTGCTTCAATGATGCTTCGTTTTCCTCCTGCTTGGATTTAGGTTTTTAGGAAGCAATAATGTATGCTTGCTTGGATTTTTAGGAGGTGTGATTATGGTTAGGGTTTCTCACGACGTTATTTTTTTCCCAATTTTTTCAGTTCTGTTTTTTCAGTTCTCCAGCATGTTCTCCAACTTGTAGTTGGTTGTATATATGTGTGTATGCTTGCTTAGCACATTAGTTGCAAATGGATGTGAATGTGTGTGTGTGGGTACATTACTTGCTGATAACTTCGCAAAAAGAAGTTATATTGCATCTTAATGTAACCTTTTTTGTTTATGTTATATGATAATTATGAATGAAAAGTATTTATATTCAAATGAATTATTATTTGGAGTTAAAATGATTATTACGTTTAGTTTTGTATGTTTTTATGATAGGATCTGTGAAGAAATCGAGTCAAGGATCAAATGCTAAGTGTTGTTGAAAAACTGGAATATGTTGTAACAAAATCTGAAAAATGTTATAACAAAGCTGGCAGGTCAAAAAGGCAGAAAATCCAGATTTTCAACAGTTGCAACATTTCCGCCGAAAAGTTATAACTTGTAGGCAGTTACAGGAAATTGAATTCCGAATTTAATCAGATTTCAACCATTACTATTGAAATAAAAGCATCCGTTCAGCATTTAAAAAATACCAAAAAGTGGGCCCCGCCTGGAGAGAGAGAAGGAAGATTAAAAGGAAGGTTTCAGCCATTAGAAAAAGGAGGCAAGTAAGAGAAACGCAAAAAAGGGGAGGAAGGAAATATTGGGGAGTTTCGGCCATTTGAGTTGGAAGAAACCTGAGAAGGAAAATTCGACTAAGGAGGAGATCAGCCCAGGAACTTCATTTCGGAGGCGGGAAACACTGTCAAATCATTGAAGAAGGGAAGATTTACTTGATATACATCATGTTTAGTAAGATCTATCCCTTATTTTGTTCTTCTCCCTCAAACATGAACTAATTGCTGCAATCTTATGTTGTGAAAGTACTATTTCTTGTGTAATGATAACTATGCTTTAATTTTCTTTCGTGGATGTTTGGTGAATGATTTTTATTGTTCTTATGATCTTTATTTTGGAACTTTTGGCCAATGTTTCGCTTTAATACTGCGCTTCATAATTCGAGAGATGAGTTGCGTAAGAGTATCATAAGTTCGATATAGCGTGAAGGGAGAAAGAGATTTCCCCTTGGCGTTAGCAACACAGGTTTTTATTTCTTATGCGGTTCTTTATTTCACTCGAGTTAGAGATGACAGAGGAGATAAGGGATTAGGGAAATCCGATATCGAGAGATACAGTTTTCTAAATTAAAATCGTTGCAAGAACATTTCACCACGCAATTTTCATAAAGTTTCATTTAAAAAATCATTGCACTAGATTTAGGAAATCACAATACAAGATTATTTCCCATAATCATTAAAAAGGTATTTTCCCAAAGGTTTATAGTTATTTTAATTAGAATTTTTCACTTATAATCTTCTCTTATAATTGAAATCTTGGTATTCGGTTAACTTGGATTTAAAGAAAGGATTTAACTAGTATTTGCGAGCACTGAATTAACGACCTCTCTGTGGGAACGATTTTTATTCACTCTTTATTACTTGATCGACATGTGCACTTGCGTTCAAAATACGCAACCGTTTTCGGGCGTATCACTTGCAAATGTGTGTATGCTTGCTTAACACATTAGTTGCAAGTGTGTGTACGAGCACATTAGTTGCAAATGTGTGTGTATGCTTGCTTGGCACATTTGTTGCAAATTGTAGTTGCAAGTGCGTGTGTATGAGCACTTTAGTTGCAAATGTGTGTGTATGCTTGCTTGGCGCATTAGTTGCAAATGAATGTGAATGCGTGTGTATATTAATGTTTTTGTAGATGAATGAACTTAAAGGGCGACGTAAACGTAAGATGACAGCAGTTGCAACGACTCTCATTGCGGCGAACATAGTTTTGAAACCTAAGATATGTAGAGATCGTATGGAATATGATGCTAAAAATATCTTATGCAAGTCATTGTTCAATTGATTGTACAATGGACCAGATTTAAATTGTTTCAACCAATTGCGTATGAATCAAAGCTCATTTGAAATCCTATGCAACATTCTTGCAGGCCCCAACTTAATGAGAGATGCACAAAATGTTTCGGTGAAAGAATCTGTCAGTGTATTCCTATATGTGTTAGCACAACAACAACACTCAAGCCTTTATCCCACCATAGTGGGGTTGTCATTATGGATCCTTTGTCGTCATTGCGCCATATCTTTAATCATAGCCTTATCAATACCTAAGTACATAATATCTTTCCTTATAGTTTCATTCCAAGTCTTTTTTGGTCTACCCCTCCCCCGTTTAACATTTCTAGTGACTAAACTCTCACAACACCTAACAGGTGCCTCTAATGGTCTCATTTGTACATGTCCGAACCATCTTAAACGAGCTTCTTGCATCTTCTCTACAATTGGCGCCACTCCTGTCTTATCCCTGATACATTCATTCCTAATTTTATCCAGTCTCGTGTGACCACACATCCACCTAAGCATTCTCATCTCCGCAACTCCCATTTTTTGCTCATGTACACCATTGACTGCCCAACACTCAGAACCGTAGAGCATTACGGGAAATATCGATCCCAAATATTTAAAGCACTCACTGCGGGAAATATCTTGGTCACCCAATTTAATGACGGAGTCATCCGACCTTCTTGCACTACTAAATTTAAGCTATGTATACTCCGTCTTTGTCCTGCTCAATCTAAAACCCTTCTTTTCTAAAGTGTCTTGCCAAGATTCAAGTTTCGCGTTTACACCCTCGCGCGTCTCATCTACCAAAACAATATCATCTGCAAATAATAGACATCAAGGTAGTGCTTGTTGGATGTCCGGTGAGCTCATCTAAGATAAGTGTAAAGAGATAAGGGCTTAAAGCTGACCCTTGATGTAAGCCAACAACGATAGGGAATTCCTGTGTTAATCCTCCATATGTCCTCACCCTGGTCACTGAATTTGTATACATATCTTTGATTACGTCAATGTATGATACATTTACACCTTTCTTTTCTAAGACTCTCCACAAGACCTCTCTTGGAACCCTATCATAAGCCTTCTCTAGATCGATAAACAACATATGCAAATCTTTTTATCTTTCCCGATAGTTGTCAATGAGTCTCCTCAAGAGATGTATAGCTTCCATGGTTGACCTCCCTGGCATGAATCCAAATTGATTCTCTGAGATGCTAGTCTCTCGTCTAACTTTTCTCTCTATTACGCGTTCCCATAGTTTCATAGTATGACTCATTAATTTAATTCCCCTGTAATTGACACAAATTTGTATATCTCCTTTGTTCTTATACAAAGGTACCAAAATACTTTCTCTCCTTTGGTCTGACCCCCTCTTTGTCTTCAGTATCTTATTGAAGAAACTTGTAAGCCATAAAAATTTCGAGATGTTGTAGGAACATATCTTCGGTCTATTGATACAATAAGTAGGCATTTCAACAATGTGTTAGGGGCTATTCTGAAGTTATCGCCTGACTTTATCAGACTTCCTGATGTAACAACACAAAGATGACTTCATTTTCCGGTGAGCAAGTCATTTGCGTCATACATTCATATAAAAGGTTGTGTGTCATTTACGTTATATATATATATTTTTATCTTGTAGGACTGTGTTGGTGCCATAGATGACACCCATATCGAAGTAACCGTTCCCATTAATGATCAAAGTAGATATCAAAATAGAAAACAATCCATAACAACAAACGTTATGGGAGTATGTGATTCGAACATGAAGTTTGTTTATGTATTTCCTGGATGAGAGAGGTTATCATCGGACTCTAGAGTGTTGCGTAATGCACTTGAAAGAGTTGATCGCTTCGTAGTGCCAGTTGGTAAATAACTAAATACTACCTTGTGGATGCGGAATAAGCAAATGGTCAAGGCTACCTTGCTCCATATAGGTCGACCAGATATCATCTTAAAGATTGAACAGCACATGGCAACAACCCAACCAACTACAAAGAGTTGTTTATTCTACGTCATTCGAAGGCTAGAAATGTTATCGAGAGGACATTTGGCCTACTTATGTAACGGTGAGCAATTTTGCATGACCCATCCTTCTATGATATTAAAGTACAAGTGTGAGTTTGTAAAGACATGTTCAATCAATTGTTTTCTTGTTTAACTTCCAAAAAATTTTGCTTAACACAAGTACAAATCACTAACACATGTTGCATCCTGCATAATTTCATATTGGAGAGGAGATTAGCTAATGATGCCAAATTACTTGCTAAGGTTGACGCAGAAATATTACATCAATATATAGGTGGCGATAGCTATGAGTATGCAAAAGTCGTGGGCCCAGTTCAAGCAACACCTGAGTAGACTCAATTTATAGATACATTGGCGATGAACATGTTTAATTAGTACCAGTCACGTCTTGGGGCATAAAATTTTTGTTTATAATATATAATATGCTTGTTTGTTTTTTATTTGCTATTAACATGTTTAATTAATTTATGTATATGAATGTTATACAACTATTCAATGGATAAGAACAAAACTAAAGTCATGAAAGAAAGTGAATGATCGTATGTTCACTGGACACCACAAATGGATTGCGCCTTATCCACTGCTCTCCACGATATCTTGAGCGTTGATGAAGCAAAGAGCGACGTGTTCATGGCTCTACCGCTGCCGTCATGAAGACATGGCTTTGATTGCATCTTGAAGATTGACAACATTAGCGAGCAACGTTATTAGTTTTAATATATATCTGGACTTTATATCTGTGAACCATTGTGTATTCTATATTGATGTATCTGGACTTTATTATATGTGTGGAGCATTTAATATCAAATGCATACTTCTCATAACTTGTTTAAATTTTAAATTTCAATTCATGCCACTTGATTCTTACATACATCCGAACAACGAATTGTTGATTCCAATTCCCGTGGCCAGAATTTCAGCATTTAGCCGAACAACATAATTTAAATTGACTTCAATTCCAATTCTTACAAAATTGGAATTGACTTCAATTCCAATTCCCACCTCTGAATTCTTTTGAAATGAACAAAGCCTAAGTATCAACAGGTTAGGCATTCCTTCGTTGGATGTGTTAAAAGGCAAGCTATCTTAGACTCACCCGGGGGGTGGGGGGTGATAATATCTTAAGTGATGGCTAGGGCTTCTTTAAATGTGGGGCGTGGCTACAGAAAAAGGAGAAAACATTTTCGGACATGAAGGCTCGTTCCCTTATCTCGTTTCGTTCTCCTACATAGTATCATAGGGACGGTAAGGGTCCCACTAATTTCTCAATGTCGAGAGGGTCGTGCCTCCTTGCTCTTGTTGTCGCCTTCATCTTCGATCTTCTTCGAAATCAGCGCAAATCTCCTTCGTTCTCGATATCGGTATTCTGCTTCTTCCTCTCGTGACCCAGTGCTCTCTGCCCGCTTAAGCTTCATCATCCGGCGCCTCTTTCTCTGGACGAATTGCGCTTCTGGTTCCACATCCAACGCCGTTGTCGTTCCACGCTCCGGTGGAGTAAACAACAATATCGTTCAGTGGAGTTAACAGAAGGCTCGATATTCCTGTTCCACATCTCGTCCTCTTGCAATCAGCATCTCGTTATCCACTGCATTTGAAGTGCAGCTGGATCTGTGTCCAGTAACATTTGGACATGAGTTTTATGGCCAAGGAATCTCTGTTGATGATCCAGTTATCCTCTTTCTCTCTGATGGGGGACAAATTGAAGGATATCAATGTCCCTGAAGGGGCAGCCAATCAAAATTATTCTACAGTGGAGGAAGTTCTAATGTGGATTTCTCTCATGACATGATTCACGTCAAACTGAACGGAAGGAACTACCTTCTATGGGCTCAAGCTATGCTGAATTTTATTGGAAGCCGTCAAAGGCTTGAGTTTATCATCGTGTATCCAAGCTTGCTGCCATTAAGATTGTTCCTTCTTATGAAGAATGGGAAGGTGAGAACATCACTGTTATTAATTGGCTTGTCAACTCTATGGAACCTAATATTTCAAGCCAATTCCTATTCTGTCAGATTGCTAAGAAAATGTGGGAATTGATTGAACGAAATTATTCAAAAAAGGACTTGGCAAGGATCTATCAACTTCAAACTGAACAGATACATATGACGAGCATGAATGACTTCGGGGAGTATTATAGTAAACTGACCCATAAGCGAGCAGAAATTGATCAATACTCTTCTATTCAGACCATTGAACGTTACAAAATTGAGCTTATGCAACGTAGGGTTTTTGAAATGCTTTCTAGCCTTCAGAGCTTGAATTCCAAAGAGTTCAGATGTTAGGAAGAGATTATGTTCCTGATTTGGAGACAATTGCTCATTACATTTGAGGAGAGGTTAATCGTATAAACTCTCTTCGTTCTGATGTGCATGCGGGATGTGAGAAATCAACCCTTATAACTGAACAAAGGAAGTGGAACTCTAGAAACATCAGACATGAAAGTAAGAGTAAGATGAAGTGTCCCCACTGTGGGAAGAAGGGTCATGAGAAAGATAAGTGTTGGGACTTGCATCCCAACTTGGTTCCTCTCAGTTGGAGTCGTGGCATTGATGGGAAGTATGTGACATCACAAACGGCTATGTATGGCACATTGGAGAATGCATGTCACCTTATAGCGAAAAATGAAAGTTTAGTCAGGGAGTTAAATGCCTTGAAGGCCAGTGTTGGTAGACCTCTTGTTACTGACATGTCTGGTACTACTGCTCATGTTCAAACTACTTGTCTATCTGCTATGAAGCCACCTACCCCTGGATCATTGACTCAGGATCTTCTGACCATATGACAAGCTTTCTAGTGGGATTACTTCTGTCTTTTATGCATCTGACAGTGTTAGACTTACTGATGGATCTTCTGCATCGGTTATTGGTAAAGGGGTTATCCAATTCTCACTAAATATCTCCTTTAAATCTGTTGTTATTGTTCCTTAATTCCTACCAACTTGCTTTCTGTGAGTAGTTTAACTAAACAACTGAATTGTACCATTACCTTCTTTACTTCTCACTGTGTTTTCCAGGATCTGGCGAGTGGGAAGACGATTGGTGGCGGACATGAGTCAGGTGGAGTTTATGTTATGGACACTAGTCTTGCTTTTGGTGCTTAGAAATCCTAAGTATTGATCGATTGATGTTGTGACATAAAAGATTTGGGCACGCTAGTTTGAAGACCTTAAAGTCTGCTTTTCTTTGCTCTTTTCATATGGCTGAAACCAGTATTGATTGTCAATCTTGTGAATTTGGGAAACATTGTAGAACCAATTATGCTCCTAGTCCTAGCAGTAGTTGAAGTGTTAAATGTTTTGATTTGATACATTCTGATGTTTGAACCTCTCTTATTTGCTCTGTGAATGTCTTTCGCTATTTTGTTTCTTTCATTGATGATTACTTTTGGTTTACTTGGATTTTTCTTATGAAAAAGAAGAATGATGTGTATGTATTATTTTGGTTATTCTACCACTATGTGCAGACCCAGTTTGGTACTACAATTAAAATTCTTAGGAGTGACAATGGAGGTGAATTTACCAGTGGGGAACTTTAGAGGTTCCTGGGTGACCATGACATTATCTTTCAAACTTCATTCCATGGGACTCAACAGAATGGAGTAGCGGAAAGGAAAAATCGCCACATTATCAAAACTACTCGTTGTTTATTATAAGAGATGCATGTCGCTAAGGGATTGTGGGACGAAGAAGTTCTCACTTCTATCTACCTAATTAATCGAACGACTTCTGATACTTTGGAGGGGGAGTTTCCTTTAAAACTTCTTTTTTCCAAATCAACAATTATTTAATCTCCCTCTTAAAGTTTTTAGATGTGTTGCCTTTGTGCATATTACAAATTCAATTGCTTAGCAAAAAATTTCTCCTGCAAACCATTGTGAAAATTTAAATCCACCGGCATTCAATTAATTCAGTAGTTTGATTATTTTTCTTACAGCCTGATGTTTTCACTTTATTTTGGGTTTACTATCTGGAGCTTTTAGTGCATGTGTAAGCTATTCAGATTCAGCTTCCAACTTTAACAAGACATCATGTGTGAAATGAGACCAACTAATAATACATGAACAATATGCAATGACAATGAATTTTCTAATTCTAGCACCTTTCTAATCATAATCAATAATTGAACTCTAGCATCTTATGCTATTTTGCTAAGGTTAAACAATTTTCTTAATACTATGCAGGAAAGAGCTTGTCAGAGCCATTGATGTACGGCTTAGTACTGTAAAGCAGGACCTGGCCACTGCTTGTGCAAGGGCATCAACAGCTGGTTTCAATCTAGAATCTTTGCCCGACCTTCTCCTTTTTGCAGATCAATTCGGTGCATTTCGTTTGAGGCAAGTGCCAATTCATACTATATGCAAATATTATGCGCGGATATATCCGCACGCACACACATGTAGTTTAACAATATGCATTTTCCATATATACCTCTAATTAAAAGCCTCACAGTTATCTATTCTATCCAATACATCAATGTTCTCTCACTATCCAAGTCACTATAGCAATGACTCTTAACTAATTCTCCAAGCTCTCCAATGGTTGGATGATTTTATTCGAAGTACAAATCTACAAACTATTTCTGTTATAATAATTTTGCTCACAACTGGTAATGGGGACAAAGGTTCCTCTACGCCCTATTTTGAGCGACGATCTCCGGCGCCCCCTCGCGCCGAGTAGAAAGCTCACTCGAGCAACGACCCTTTGGTGCCGACACCATGTGGAAAGCTCACAACCGGTAAGGGCGGACAAAAGTCCCTCTACGCCATATCCGAGCGTCGACCTCCGACATTAACGTCGAGCGATGACCTCCGGAACCATACCAGCGATATGCTTGTTGATCCCCGGTAAGGGCGAACAAGAGTCCGTCACTATAACAATGACTCTTAACTAATTCTCCAAGCTCTCCAATGGTTGGATGATTTTATTCGAAGTACAAATCTACAAACTATTTCTGTTATAATAATTTTGCTCACAACTGGTAATGGGGACAAAGGTTCCTCTACGCCCTATTTATGCGACGATCTCCAGCGCCCCCTCGCGCCGAGTAGAAAGCTCTCTCGAGCAACGACCCTCTGGTGCCGACACCAAGTGGAAAGCTCACAACCGGTAAGGGCGGACAAAAGTCCCTCTACGTCATATCCGAGCGTTGACCTCCGACATTAACGTCGAGCGATGACCTCCGGAACCATTTCCAGCGATATGCTTGTTGATCCCCGGTAAGGGCGAACAAGAGTCCCTCTATGCCATATCCAAGCGTCGGCCTCCGACACTAATGCCGAATGATGACCTCCAGAACCATCTTCAACGACATGTTTGTCAATCCGGTAAGGGCGGACAAGAGTCCCTGATGCGGAGCATAGACGAGAACGAGCTTTGGGTCCTTTCGGGGCTGATTTGGCGACTTACCATATATGGCGTGCCCGGATCGACGATCCGACTCCGTGGATGCGTTCGGATTCGTGTTGCGAGTCGATTTCATATATAACATTATGTATTTTGAGTTTTATTTCATGTAGTTATGGCATCGGAACCGCCGGCCAATCATAGCCGTCGATTTCGGTTGCCCTAATATTGTTTTCTTATAAATAGATCTTTAGGGCTGCTGGAATATTATTGCTGAAATTTGGAGAGCTTCTTCCTCATTTCCGGTGATCCTCGCCGCGGTGCCGACTCCGTGGAACCCCTTGGTGACGACTCCTCGGGTAAGATCCTTGTATCCTTGCACTTTCCCCCATTTCCACCCCACCCAACCTGCTGTCCAGCCATCCATCGCCCACCTCCAGCCCTCCCAACAGCTGCTGCCCACGTCCAGCCAGCCCCAAACAGCTGATGTTTCCCCACCCTACAACCACTATTCCTTTGTGAAATTCCTCTCCTTATATCTACGGATGATTAATGAAATTAACTGTTCATTTCCTATAGTTCTAAAACATTTTCCCCTCCCCTGAACAGCCGCCAACCACCTGCCACCAGCCCTCCCTCCTCCTCCCTGCAGCCCTGCCGCCAGCCCTTCCTCACCCTCACAGCCGCACACCACCAGTCCCCTAACAGCAGCCCCTCAGCCTTCCAAACCAGCCCGCCTCCTCCCTGTCCACTGCAGAACAGAACGCTGTCCAGATCTGGACAGATCTGTCCAGATCCAGTCTAGGGCCCCGATCCAGCCCCTAAACCACCCATACCCGCAACCAACTCCTCCCCTTCCGTGGATCCACCTTCCCCTTGCCCGATCTAGTCTGCCACCACCCGGAAACCTTTAATCTTCTCCAAAACTTCAGTTTTTTCCTAAAACTACAGCAGTCCTAATTTATTTGTGTTGTGCTTTGGATTGGAATTGAGTTGTAAACATTGTTATTGTTTGGAATATTACGTGTTTGCTTGGATGTTTATTTTATTATAGTTATTTTGTGTCTAGATTAATCTCTAACTGCAGGAAGGAACTATTCGCCGCGCGTTCTTGCTTTGGCCCTCCACGCGGAGGAAAGCCCAAGCCCGCTTGCTTAAAGAACTATTTTGCGTTTGCTAAAATTATCCAAGTGTGATTTAATTATTTATTGCTTCATTTGAATTCACCGTCGGGCTTTGCATAGCATGTAGGGTTAGATCGCGGTTTATCCGCCGCCTATAGATTCGTCCTGCGTCAATTGGTATCAGAGCCAGGTTACGCACTTTTTGATACGCAGTCGTAGAGTCTATAGGTTTTTCATTATGTCTAGGTGTCACGATTATTCCTCCCCTCACTTTGGAGGTCTCGAGTCCGCTAGCACCCGCTCTCACACAGCCCCGTCGGGGAGATCTTCACGTTACTACGACGATTATTCTCGATCGCAGCACACCACTTTTAGAGATCGTGTTGACCCACCGACACGAGACCACTACACTAGAGACGATAAGTATAATGATTGTCGTCGTTCATATCCTTGCACGCGAGCGGATCGTGTTGATCCTTCGGCTCGACTCGGTTACCTTAGAGATGACTATTATGAGGATCGTCGCTTTGAGAGAGATCTTGAGAGTCAATTTCGTACTGTTGCCCCTCCTTTTGACGGCTCATCGAGTCCCGAGTCTTTCAGTTATTGGCTCGTGGATATGGAGTATTATCTTGACCATTTTGAGGTGTTCGGTGAGCGTCGCGTTAAGTTTGCGAAACTTAGACTTTTAGATCAGGCAAGGGCATATTGGACTAGTGTTGAGAGGACACGTGAGCGAGACCGTCTACATCGCGTCACTAGTTGGGTGGACATGAAGCGTACATTGTGTCAGAGGTATCTGCCTTCGTCATATCGGAGTCGTTTGCTCGATCAATTATTTTCCCTTCAGCAAGGATCCATGTCCGTTGCTGAGTACAGAGATCGCTTTGATGAGTTAGTTGTGAGGAGCGATATTCGAGAGGACCCATCCATGACCTCTTGCAGATTTCGGTCTGGCCTTCGACCAGACATTCGTACTGAGGTGGTTTATCATAGCTCGAAGTCCCTCGAGCAGACGTATCAGCTTGCCCTTCGTTATGAACAGTCTTTGAGATCTGCAAGAGCTAGTCGTTGGGATTCTCACTTTGACCTCCGCAGTACGAGCCCCTCCCACACCGAGGACACCACTTTGCCTATCATTGTTCCATCAGACATGGCAGAAGTGACACCTGATATGGATTGCTCTCACCCCAGTGAGGTGCTTAGTCCAGTGGGTGACCTATCTCTTGATTCTGACCCGTCTCTCGTGACCCCGACGGAGAGTGAGCTTGAGCGACCTCTTGAGCCTATAGTGTCGTGCCCCTCACCCACACCACCACCTCTGGCATGTCATGGGTTGATTAGCACCCCTATCCTGGACTCACGTCTCGACACTACACCCACAGACCCATTCTCGAGCGTAGATCTATGTCGCTCTCCCATTGTCATTACCCTGAGTCATATCACGACCGAGAGACCTGAGTCTGGTGTTGATCTCGTAGTGGCTATGCTACCCATTCACGGGGACACTACCCCTCACGATGGTACTCATCTGGAGGACCATGACCCTAGTGACGAGTTCTATGATGAACCCCCAGTTGAGCCTCCTGATGATCCACCACATCCTGGTGAACATGAGATTCAGGTGAGGCGCTTGTTTACGAGTTTCGAGTTGTTGACGTCTCCTCCCCTATCATCTCTGGCCTTGTCCCAAAGGATGGGTCGTGAGTGGAGTAAGACGTATGTAGGACCTACCTTGAGCACACAAGAGCCTACTCATATTTTGATGACCTACTTTATGACACATCACACTCGTGATGAGTTTTGGGACACACCACCCACTGACCCACCCGATGAGTTCTTTCTTGCCGGGGACACTCACCACACTATAGCGCCACGTTTTCTAGTCGGTGCACATGATTTTGACTTAGGCGGTCGTCGCATTCGAGATGACTTTTCATACACACCTCCTGGTGAACCCCCTGATGTGTCACGTTCCCTGAGAGACACTGAGATCTTTACGAGCTCGTATTTGAGTATAGTTGTCTCTCACGATAATCTGAGCACTCGTCATACATAGGATGAATTTTTCTACACTCCACCGAGGGAGCCACCTGATCGGCCACCACATTTTAGAGACACCACGGTCATTATTAGATTCCCCCATAGAGAGCATGTTGTGTCGGTCAAGTTTCATATGCATCATTTGCATGAGTTTGTTGAGTCGTTTCGTCATAATTTGCATGAGTCTGTTGTGTTGTCTGTTCATCGTTTGCATGTGTGTCATGAGTCGGTCCGACGAAGAATCCATAATGATAATAAATTTTGTAAATCACATACGGATGTTCACTAGCAAGTGCAGGTACTTCATGAAGTCGAGCAGGTGATGGTGAGAATCTGCGTTGTGAGGCTCCGTGCGAGGCTTGCTAAAAGTTTGAGCGTTCGGCGAATGGGTCCCTACTTAGTCCTGAGACGCATCTGGACAAATGCTTATGAGCTGGACATCCCCGCGAGCATGGGTACCCATACTGTGTTCAATGTCGAGGACCTGACGCCATCCTTTGCACCTCACGAGTATTTAGGCCCACATCTTGGCGGCCCTCCCGAGCTCTTACCACTGTTTTTACTACCCACCACTCAGTCTACCCCCGAGTCATTGACACCACATTCATTGCCCCATTCTCAGCCCACCTCTGACCTTTACTTACCCGGGATGTTGTCCCCAACGGCTTCACCATTGGCACCTCAGATCCCACCGGATCCTCCTACTAGTGTGTTGAGAGATGAGATTGATCGATTCGCCCCCGGGCTTCGACTCCAGTACGTCCGTCTCCACTCATCGGGGATGGAAATTTTTCAGTCCGGTGGAGTTGATTGGCGATGCCACTTTTCAGCGACGACACTTGGACGACCTCTGGCGGGCTTCTTCGAGTTTTACCTGGCATGCGGCGAGAGGATTCTGACCCCTATTCATCGGGAGATTAATTCTTTCAAGTCCGGGAGATTGATGCGGAGCATAGACGAGAACGAGCTTTGGGTCATTTCGGGGTTGATTTGGCGACTTACCATATATGGCGTGCCCGGATCGACGATTCAACTCTGTGGATGCGTTCGGATTCGTGTTGCGAGTCGATTTCATATATAACATTATGTATTTTGAGTTTTATTTCATGTAGTTATGGCATCGGAACCGCCGGCCAATCATAGCCGTCGATTTCGGTTGCCCTAATATTGTTTTCTTATAAATAGATCTTTAGGGCTGCTGGAATATTATTGCTGAAATTTGGAGAGCTTCTTCCTCATTTCCGGTGATCCTCGCCGCGGTGCCGACTCCGTGGAACCCCTTGGTGACGACTCCTCGGGTAAAATCCTTGTATCCTTGCACTTTCCCCCCGTTTCCACCCCACCCAACCTGCTGTCCAGACATCCATCGCCCACCTCCAGCCCTCCCAACAGCTGCTGCCCACGTCCAGCCAGCCCCAAACAGCTGTTGTTTCCCCACCCTACAACCACTATTCCTTTGTGAAATTCCTCTCCTTATATCTACGGTTGATTAATGAAATTAACTGTTCATTTCCTATAGTTCTAAAACATTTTCCCCTCCCCTGAACAGCCGCCAACCACCTGCCGCCAGCCCTCCCTCCTCCTCCCTGCAGCCCTGCCGCCAGCCCTTCCTCACCCTCACAGCCGCACACCACCAGTCCCCTAACAGCAGCCCCTCAGCCTTCCAAACCAGCCCGCCTCCTCCCTGTCCACTGCAGAACAGAACGCTGTCCAGATCTGGACAGATCTGTCCAGATCCAGTCCAGGGCCCCGATCCAGCCCCTAAACCACCCATACCTGCAACCAACTCCTCCCCTTCCGTGGATCCACCTTCCCCTTGCCCGATCTAGTCCGCCACCACCCGGAAACCTTTAATCTTCTCCAAAACTACAGCAGTCCTAATTTATTTGTGTTGTGCTTTGGATTGGAATTGAGTTGTAAACATTGTTATTGTTTGGAATATTACGTGTTTGCTTGGATGTTTATTTTATTATAGTTATTTTGTGTCTAGATTAATCTCTAACGGCAGGAAGGAACTATTCGCCGCGCGTTCTTGCTTTGGCCCTCCACGCGGAGGAAAGCCCAAGCCCGCTTGCTTAAAGAACTATTTTGCGTTTGCTAAAATTATCCAAGTGTGATTTAATTATTTATTGCTTCATTTGAATTCACCGTCAGGCTTTGCATAGCATGTAGGGTTAGATCGCGGTTTATCCGCCGCCTATAGATTCGTCCTGCGTCAGTCCCTCTACGCCATATCCGATATTCAACCTCCGACACTAACACCGAGCGATAACTTATGGGAACATCTCAAACAACAAGTTAACCAACCGGTAAGGGCGGACAAGAGTCTCTCTACGCCACATCAGAGCATCGACCTCCGACACCAACGTCGAGAGATGACCTATGGAGTCAATCCTAAGCATCAAGCTCACCAACCCCCGGTAAGGACGAACAAAAGTCCCTCTACACCACAACCGAGCGTCAACATCCGACATTAACGCCAAGTGACGACCTCTGAAGCTAACACTGGGCGGAGAGCCCGCACTACCATCCTTACAAGAGAGGTGGAAACAACGGAACACTTCAAGATAGCATTACATACGAGACTCAAATAAAAGAGCATCTCTATCAACTCAGAAAAGACCACCAAGGCTACACAACGAACAAAAACATACTACAATGCTACACTGAACCTACTGCGACACAAACAAAACCATAAGCAAAAATAATACAGGACGCAAAGGCAATACAATCAGGCTCGAGGGTCACCCCTCAATGTCAACATCATGGTATTCATCCTCCGAGGCATCGTCCACTTCGAGATCTGCCACGATGCGCTCCGACATCCTCTGCGCCAAGCGGAAGCCCTTGCCAAAGCCTCGTCGAAACGCGGACTTGCACTCGTCCTCCAGGAGCTGGTCCACCTCAGTAGTCATAATCTCGACCCGAGCCTCCTCCAAAATCCGAGTACACTCCACCATAAAGTCAATAGACTCCTTGTACTCCGCAATTGCAGCCGCTCTGATCGCCTCGATGTTCGGCTGCACACAAGTCAGGCGGGCCACCTCACCTTTCAGCTACGCCACCTTGGCCTCCAGTCCGGACATCTCCGCCTGGGCCGCCACAAGCACATTGAAAGCCTCCTCACGAGCCGCCACAACCTTTTCAGCCCCCACTCGCAGTGTCTCATTCTCAACTCTGATAGCGGCGAGCTCAGACCCGTCCAAGCGGGAGACGGACTTCTCCCTCCTCTTCCCGGCAAAAGCCAAGGAGTCCTCCATGCTACTGAGCCTCTCCTGAAGAGACTCACTCATCCTTCAAGGCCACGTAATGGTCGTTCCATGTGAGGGTAATATTGTGCAACTCACTTATCTGCACAAATACAAACGCAAAATCAGAATCGCAAATAGAATAATGCAACTATAAAGCAATAAAAAACATTTTGCTTACCTTCGACGTAACAGCCTGAAGGGAGGACACACGTTTCTTGCCCTTGGCTGTCGTCGACATCGGGTCCTGTCTATCACCGGTGAGCGGCTCAATATCCAGCCCCTCAGAAATCTCCCCACGCTGGGATCCGGGAGCGGGGCACCCTCTTCTAAGTCGCCGGAACCACCATCCTCTATCTCAATGACAGCCTCAATGGGTGCGGAGGATGAGCCTGCTCCCCCGCGCTTCAGTGTAAAAACCAATTTCCTCATCCTACCCCGCTCCAATGGGAGGACGCGAATCCGCTCAACATCCGTAGAGAGGCCTGCTAGGATCAACCTCTTCTCATCAACAAACGCACTAATGCGGTAAAGATCTTTCTCCACATCTCGCGTATCCTCAAAGCCCAACACGGGAAAATAGTCGCGTTCCCAGCCACACCTCAGGTAGCCCCCAAGGGTTCCTAACGAAGCCAAAGAGCGTGCCCCCGTGACGGTAATCGGTCTTCTTCTCGAAGACGAGCCACTTCTTGTTGCTTCTGACTTCAATCCAGTCACCCGAGCCTAAGTGAAGCTCGCACCAGTCTCGAAAAATCTCGACGGATAACCGAGAGCCGTGCTCTCGGAAGAAACTGACAAGATCCATGATCCTTGTCATCCTCATTGAATATAACTGCGTGATTGGCACTCCGCAAAATCTGAAAATCTCCACCACCTCCTTAGCAGGTGGGACTCGAAAACCTGCCTTGAGGCACCCCTCCGAGTTCGTAATATAGCCCTTGGGCGGAGCTTGGGCATACTCGCCCGGGAGCGGGATCTTCACCTCCAAATCCGCCATAATTCCAAAGCGCTTAGTCCACACATCAACATGATAGACGCTCAGAGTCGAAGGAAGGCGCATGGACTTCGCTGGGACAGCTCGCTTCGAGGCCTGAAGGACAAATATTAGCAAAAAAAAGGTCAGAACAAAAAAAAACCAAACCAGCAGAGCATCATGCACTCCACAGTTCGCACGCATAGGCGCGTGTGCGCATACTGCGTGCGCGGGCATACATCACACGTGCGCGTAGAGGGCACCCCCTGTGTGCGCAGCGTGTGCACCGCCAGTGCGCGGTAGCGCCGCCTGCCCGCAGCTGCACCTCCCACGCGTGGTAGTGTTGCCCGCGCGTGGCCGCGCCTCCCGCGTGTGGTAGCATGCGCGCTGCAGCACCGCCCGCACGTCCTGTGCGCGACCGCGCCGCCCGCGTGAAACCCCGCGCACACCAACTGTCCGGACCCGACCGGGTCGATTCTCCGTCTCTCGTCATCACCCTCTCCCTCGTACGATGTTTTCTCGTTCAAAGTTTTTTTTACCTTACTCTTCGGAGACATGGTGACGGAGTTCCTCCTCAAGCGTGATATTCGATCTTGAAATGAAAAAGGTGATATCCGATTTTTGGGCCCTCTCCAAAAATCCTGCAAGAGACAATGAAATGAAAAGGGTTGCTTCCAAAATTTATAAAGCCCTCCACAGGACCTGCCTGCAAAGGAAGGTTTGCCTAAAGGGGAAAAATATATCGCTATAAATTTCTGTCTCAATAGCAGCAAGATATCCGATCTTTATTAAATTAAAGATCCCACAGAAAAGGCAGAGAATATTCAACAACGCATGCAACAAATCTCCGGATTTTGGTAGAGAATATTGCCACGTTGCACAGTAAATAAAGTAATCCGCGCCGCGCACGCACTAAGTTATTCAAAAATTCCGACCCATGTGTTCATAACAAAAAATTCTGGGCTCGTCTTTTTGCAATTTGCGACCCACATAAATTGGGGGCCATTTAAAGACAAGCAACAAAGGAGAGAAGAGAGAGCTCTGAATTTTTTCGGCGAAGACTTGACACTCTACTCGCTGTCCCTCTCAAGTGTTCACTCTGCTCTCTCTCCCGCTCAAGGGTTCACTCCGCTCTCCACGGTGACTGCTCTAGAAGTCATTCCTGCGAGCACTAAGGAAGAATTTGCTTCCTTTTCTCTTTCAAGTTCTTGTAAACGGAGCCGGTGTCCTGTCACCCTCCCGTGGATTCCAACATTTGTAACCCCCTACGAATTAGTGGATTTGGTCGGCACCGAACCGACCCCGTGGTTTTTTCACTTTCCTGGTTTTTCCACGTAAAACGCCTTGCTCTTTCTGCTGTCGGTTCTCTTTTAACTGTTTGCGCGCTTGGCTCACTCTCGAGCTAAGTCGGTTCGATTCTTCCGAACCGGGAGAGCGCTAAGCGACCTGCCAGAGTTATAATTGAACACACCTAATAAAAAACCTAGTTAATTAATTATACTAATTAACTCAAGATAGTTAATTAACATTGCATAATTCATAAGAAAAAAAATAGAATTAACTCATGAAGTCTTGTCCGAGTTTATTTGTATCACTTTTATGTCATTTCTGCCAATGCTTTGTATCTGATAGTTGCTATATATCTTTGACTTTGTGTGATCATAGTCAGCTTGGATAATTATTACTATGAAAAAGAAGATACAATTACATTTCTCATCTATTGACCTCGTTTGCAGTGAAGCATGCAAGAACTTTCGCTCTTTGTCCCAACGGAGGCCAGAGTTGATTAGTCATGAGCATTCACTGCCATCGCCGGATATCCATCCCCAGTGGAAGAACTTTAAAGATTCAAATATTCATTCATCCTCTGGCTCTGACATGTCCATAGATGAACCGCTAGTTGAACCGACTGGCACTGCTAGATTGCCAACTACTTACTGTGGTGATGCACAGTTGTACAGCTTTAGCAATCACAAACAACAGAGGCAAGTTGATGGTGAGCCAACTACTCCCTCCATTGAGCAGCTGGTGCCAGATTCACAACATTTTGTAAATAAGGTTATGGAAAGTGTGGAGAATCTAGCTCCTAGTGTCGTATCTTCAACCAAGCC
This sequence comes from Dactylorhiza incarnata, assembly GCA_033032865.1. NCBI lineage: Eukaryota > Viridiplantae > Streptophyta > Magnoliopsida > Asparagales > Orchidaceae > Dactylorhiza > Dactylorhiza incarnata. The sequence continues at coordinate 1,028,467 of JAWHQI010000401.1, read as the reverse complement.
TGCTGTGCAGGCTGGGGGAGTGTCAAGGCGGCTGAGTGTACAGGATCGTATAAATCTTTTCGAGAGCAAGCAGAAAGAACAATCAGGTAGTCCTAGTGTTGTAGGCGGAAACACAGGTGGCAGCATTGTTAGTAGATTGTCCGGAGGTAGAGGGGAGCACCATAGGAACCCATCTGATATTTCTGTTGAGAAGTTAGTCTTGAGGAGATGGAGTGGTGCTAGTGACATGAGTATTGATCCCAACAGTAACAGCAGCGGCAGCATTGACCAAAAAGAGAGTGGGAGTACTGCAGGAACTCCAACTTCATCGACGATCTCACAACTTCAAATCAGTAGTAAAATTTTCGAGAATGAAGGAAGTGCTTTACTGGAGGCATCTAATTACCCTGGGCCGAGTTCTCAAAACAGCTCAGTATCAAATTCTTCAACTTCCTCATCAGCTCGTGATCATGGGAGATCATTTCCACAAGGTGAACTTCAGGCAAGGGACGAAGTTCATAAAGAAGGCATTGCTTCAACATTTAAAGTTTCACCAACCAAGGAACAGGTGCGAGCAAACACTTGGATGCATATGAGTGGTAGCTTTCCCAATTCTAGAAGGAGTGGTATACCAAAAGAACCTGGAGACTTACAGACTAATTCCAGGTCTGCTTCGGAGGACCCTGTCATTGGTCAAATGGTGTCTCAAATTCATTCTACAACATCTTTACCTCTTGAAGTGCCATCTGAGCAAAATGACCAAGCGAGTTCCCTGGCCCAAATTGGGGGTTTCACTAGCAAATTGGAAGATGCTGGAGCAAAATCCGAGTGTGCCTCAGATTCCCAAATTCATGTTAAAACTTACATTGGAATGATGGAAGATATCTCTGCAAATGATGACTCGGTGCATCCTGAAGCCATTGGTTGCGATTTGTATGAGCAGCTGGAGGCGGCAGAGCTACGATCTAATGGTTTTTCTGTTAAAGCTCAAGAAGTTTCTACGTCCAAGGGATTGGGATTTCTTGGCAAGACATCTGAAGCTGACCACGTAAAGAAGCTCGAGGGAAAAAGAGATGACATAATTCCTATTGAAGGAAACAATGCACCACCATTCCAGATCAAGAAAACTAACGATGGCATGGAAATTCCTTTTGACAAAGAGTCTCAAAGTTCAAGGCCAAATACAGATAATGAGCTCAATGATGTACTTCACCTGAAGGCTGAGGAGTTGGAGAAGCTCTTCGCTGAGCACAAGCTCAAGATTCACGTCGATCAGATAACTTCTGCGCGAAGGAGAAATTTGAAAGATCATGCAAGCAAATCTGTGGAGAAAAGACCTGCACAATCCCACCCTCAGCAACAGCCAGAAGATATCTTACTTCAGCAGTGTTCAAGTAATGGTCTTGAAGTTGATTTCAATTTATCAGGAATTGTTGAAAGTTTAGAAATGAGTGATAGCAAGAACACGCAATCAGATATTCCAAGAGGAAAACTCTATGGAAAATATATGCGTAAAAGGGATGCTAAATTGAGCCAAGAATGTGGTTCCAAGAAGGCCCAAAAGGAAGCGAAGATGAAGGAAATGCATGACAGGTTAGAGCTTAGCCAAGCTGAGATGAATGCAAGGTTAATAGGTTTTTCGGATGGACAAAGAATGGTAGATGCCCGTCTCAGGGCTGAGAAGATAAGGTCTTTCAATTTACATTCGGCCCTTATAGTTAAGGAGCAGGTATTAAACTAATATTCTGGAAATTCATATGTTCTTTGTGCTTTTATGTTAAAATTTTGGGCTATCTTTGTTTTATGGTCCATCTGATCAGTTGGCATTGGGAATTTTGACATTTAGTTTGTGATGCATTATGATTTTGATTTGGATAGTGCTTTGTATAACACAACCCTGTGGTCCATAGTAGACACTTATCCAAATAAATGAAGATGCCAATAGCTTAATGGTATGTTCATCTTGGTAGTTCTATGGATATTTGATTAGTTCAGGTTGCGTATTAATCTCTTAGAGCTATGCTATAGTACGGTATTTCCTAAATGATTACCAGTTTTCTTAATATATTCATAACTTATCAAATTCTTTTATACTTGCAGTGGTTCAATTGATAAATGATGAATCATGAACACATATGCCAAGCTATTTTAGTCTTTAATAATTATGCTTAAAACTTGAAGGGGTGTAAGAATCCTATCTCGCCAAATTCACAGGTTGCAAAGCTTAGGTAGTAATAGCGAACACATCGCTCTTCCGACTCGTTTCTCCACATCGATCTGCCGCGTATAGCGAATCCGCTTCGTGCTGCCGCATCGTCCGCATCCACCAACGCAGGCCTCCATCTTGCTGCTCGTCTCAACACCACAACACCTCCGCTTCTCTGCTCGCCGCCGTTCCGGCCTCCCTTCTGGCGCCGCTTCGCTGTTTCCCTAGGCTGCCACTGGAATGGCTCCAAACACTCGCTCCTCCGGCGATCTCCCTTCGGATGCAGCCACCGACACCCTTAGCCATTGCATGGAGGCTCAGGAGCAACTCGTCGCCTCCATGCATGCCTCGCTCCTCGCCCTCCACTCCAAGATTGACTCCATTCAAGCGTCGGTCGCAGCCTCCGCCGCTTTTGGCTCCGGCTCGCCTGCAGACTGGGGATCCTAGGCCTGAAAGCAAAAACCAACCGAACCACGAAACCGAACCGAATCAAACCAAACCACACGGTTTGGTTCGGTTTCAGTATGTCACGGTTCAGTCACGGTTTTGATTTTAGAAAAACCATACGGTTCGGTTCGGTTCATGGTTTTGCATTGCAAACCGAACCAAGTCGAACCGAACAAAACCGTAGTGTATAATAATATGTAATTACATTTATATTTTTTGTAATTATCTATATCCATATTTTGATTTAGTTATGTCCCTAGATATCATATTTTGGTCACTGTTTTAGTGTTTTTAAATTTTTATTATATGATTAATTGATTATATATTTATATCCTTATTTCAATTCACGACTTTTAGAGGACAGCAAATACCAAATAAGCATCGCTCACGCTCAGACGCTCAACTAGGATTTCTCATCTCCGCTCACCGCTTAGTCTTCGCCAATTCCACAAGAAATTGATTTGTCGAGTGCTTGATTTGTGCTCAAGATTGGTTGTGGGCTTCGCCAATTCCACAAGAAATTGAGACAAGATTAACTGATATGGCCGAGCTTAAGTCATGTAAGATAACAAAAAAAATAATTTATGTTTTATCATTTATTTTAAATATTTGATTAATTATATATCTAATTTTTTTAACTTCTATATTTTCAGCTATTGCATTAAATCCCGGACTTTATGGAGCTTTTGCATATCATTTAAATTAACACGTGTGCTTCATATAGAGTAATTTGCAAGTTTTGCATTTATTTTTATTTATAAGTATAAACTCTTGTTTGTGAATGTAGTTGTGATTTTAAAACATTCTTAGATTACATATTATTTAAACCACCAAAACCGAACCGAACCGAACATTCTTAGGTTCGGTTCAGTTCGGTTACAATGTTTGAGCGGTTCGGTTCCAAAATTTTGGAACCACATAGGGGTGGTTCGGTTTGCGGTTTTGCTTGAAAACCGAACCATTACAGGCCTGCTCCTCGGTGTGGCGTCGCTGCGTCCCGTCCCCGAGACGGTCCATCCGCCCCTTCCGGGCCGCTCAGCTCTCTCCCTCGACATCCCGTCCTTCGTCGGCATCGACACGATGGGTTGGATAGCGAAGGCGAAACAATACTTCGACCTCAACTTCATGGCGGAACAGGACAAGGTATCCACCATTCTTGTTGGTCTGGACGGCTCTGCCCTCCACTGGGCCCGATGGCTCTGCCAGTCGAACCAATCCCTCTCTTGGCCCGAGCTCAAACAGGAGAGGATTCGGCGGTACGACACCCGCTACTCCGACTTCTCCGCTATCGAGTGCCTTTGCGGCGTCTGCCAGACGGCCGGACTTGACGACTAATCTATATCAATGAGTTTGTCGCCTTGGTCACCCACGTTCCCGGCCTGCCGCCCGATCATTACCTGGGCTTCTTCATGCAGGGCATGCTGCCCCACATCCTCTTCCGTCTCCGCACACACCACCACTAGACAGTCTCTGACGCCCTGTACATGACGCGTCTGGTGGAGGCCGACCTCTCTCCTGGCCACCTGCCCCTACGACCGTCCAAAACTAGGGTCGGCCACCATGGCGGCCACCCGTCCCGACGCCCCTGCAGCGGCTTCCCCCTGAGTGGAACCGGACCGGCCGCCTGCCGCCCCCCCCCCCCCCCCCAGCGCATCTCCATCCGCGAATACGATGACCTCCGCAGCAAGGGCTTGTGCTTCTGCTGCCGCCAACCCTATTCTCCCACGCATGTGTGCTCCGTCAAGGAGTTCCACTCCATCGGCGACTTCGACCCGGAGGTTACCTTAGCAGGCTCCGAGGCCCTCGAACTCTCCAAGGGGGAAGGACCTTTGCACACCGCCCCGACTACGTACCACCGCTTGGGATTGCCTTTTTCTCGGTGGGCGGGACTTCTAGACACTAGACCATGAAACTTGCGGGCACAATTTTCTTTCCGCACAGTTGGCGCATCAGCTTCGACATCTGTTGGTTCCCTCCCCTAATTTTACAGTCTGCTTGGGCGATGGGCGTCGCCGACCGACCCAGGGATGTTGCACGACCGTCTCGCTTTCGGTGGGGTCTTGTTCGGTGACCGCGGACTTCTACGCTTTTGGCCTCAGCGGTATCGATGTTATCCATGGAGTGGCATGGCTTCACACGTTGGGCGACGCGTGGGTCAATTGGGTGACCATGACTATGCAGTTTCTCCATCAGGGCCAACCGTGCCGCCTTGTGGGCGACTCCACCCTTCTCCGTTCTCCAGTCTCCTTCCGCCCGATCCAGCAGACAACTGACGTCGATTTTTCCGCTTGGCTTTGTCCCATCTCCGGACCGACAACAGAGCCTCTCTCGCACCCGCCGGACCTTCAGGAGCTACTCACCGAGTTCGCCGACATCTTTGAGGCCCTGACCGGCCTCCCTCCAGCTCGACCGACCGATCACACCATTCCCCTCCAGCTCAGCACTGCGGCAATGTCGGCAAGACCTTACCGCTACGGCCATGTCGGCACGACCTTACCGCTACGGCCATGTGTAGAAGGACGAGATCGAGTATCTGGTTTGTGAGATGCTGATGGGGGCCCTTATCCGACCTAGCGCGAGCCCTTTCTCTAGCCCGATCCTTCTGGTTAGGAAGAAAGATGGCAGCTGGCGATCCTGTGTGGACTACCGAGAGCTCAACAAGGCCACAATACCGGACAAGTACCTGATCTCGGTGATTCTGGAGCTCTTGGATGAGCTTCACTGAGCCGTTTTCTTCACCAAACTGGATCTCAGAGCGGGATATCACCAGATCCGAGTGCGGTCGGAGGACGTTGCCAAGACCGACTTCCACACTCACGACGACCACTACGAGTTCCTGGTCATGCCCTTCGGGCTGACCAATGCTCTCACTACCTTCCAGGCCACGATGAACGACATCTTCAGAGCGGTACTTCGCATGTACGTCCTTGATTTTTATGACATTTTGGTCTACAGTTCTTCCAAAGTTTCTTCGACTTGACTGGATACTACCGCCGATTCATCCAGGGGTATGGGGCGCTGGCTCGACCCCTCACACAACTCCTGAAGAAGTCAGAAGAGGGCCCCTTTCAGTGGTCGACCGCCACCGCCTTTGCTTCCCTTTAGCTGGCTCTAGTGCACGAACCGGTGCTGGCCATGCCCGATTTCTCCCGACCCTTTCTCGTGGAGTGCGACGCGCTGGAATCCGGGGTGGGAGCCGTCCTCACGCAGGTTGGTCGACCGGTAACCTACTTCAGCCGTACCTTCTCCAGTACCATCTGCAGTCGCTCCGCATGCGAGAATGAGCTAATGGGCCTCGTTCTCGCTGTTCAGTATTGGCGCCCCTACCTCCTGGGCCGTCCGTTCGTGGTTCACACCGACCACCACAGCCTTCGCTACCTCCTGCAGCAGAAGATCGCCACGCCCGCCCAGCAAGTGTGGGTCGCCAAACTCCTGGGATTTGATTTCACCATCGAGTTCCTCCCGGGGAGGGCGAACCGTGCGACCGATGCCCTCTCTTGTCAGAGCTAGGCTTCGGAGCTTGCATCCATCTCTCGTTCGGTGTGGGAAGACGCCGCAACCATCCATCGCGAAGTAGAGGCCGATCCCTTTCTGAATGGGATCCATACGACGCTCATCGTCGACACCACCGCCCATCCACCGTACTCACTTGTAGGGGGCCGCCTATTCTTCAAGGGTCACCTCGCCCTCGCCCCGTCGTCCCCGAGCATTCCACGCCTCCTCGCTGAGTTCCACGCCTCGCCCTCTGGAGGGAATACCGGGTCTTCCGTACATACCGCATCCTGGCAGCCTCTCTCTACTGACCCTACATATTCCGACAGGTCAAAGCCTACGTGCCCTCCTGCCTCTCCTGCTAGAAGGCCAAGTACAAAGCAGTGTTTCCGGGAGGACTCCTTCAGCCCCTACCCATTCCGGACCGCATTTGAGAAGACGTGGCCATGGACTTCATTACCCGGCTGCCACACTCGCAAGGGTACGACTGCGTATTGGTCGTGGTGGACAGACTGTCCAAGTATGGCCACTTCATTCCCCTCCGCCATACCTGCACCGCCTCTACTGTCGCGGAGAGCTTCATCAGCGGCGTAGTGTGCCTCCATGAGTTTTCTCGGTCGGTTGCGAGCGATTGTGCTCAACTCTTTTTGAGTACCTTCTGGACCACACTTTTTTTGCTATATGGTACTCGCATACGCATGAGCACCGCTTACCACCCACAGACGGATGGCCAATCCGAGGTCCTCAACCGATGTTGGAGCGTACCTCCGTTGTTTCGCGGGGGATGTCACGACCCGTCTCGACAAGAGTCAGAGCGCACTTCGGGCAGGCCGTGATGCCACAGGCATGAGCGAACAGGAACCCATGCCTGCAAAGGCGAAAACAGAAATGCTACAAAAGTTTTGAATATATTACTTTGAAAAGAAATTAGTATATTTTATAAGCATGCGGAAGCCACAATGAAAGGTTAAAACTATGCATTTTCATTAAAATCAGATGTCATACATTATATTGAAATGATGAACATGTAATGGGTCACAATAGTAAAATGCTATAAGTAAAATGATTTGATACAAGCGAGAACACCCTAAGAGTTGTCCACAATACCAGAGAAAATGGCTGACAATAACTAATACAAGAAAAGTAGATCCAACAGTACTGAAACAAATACATAGAACCTGCTGACACAGTAATCAAAAAAAGAACCTCCAAGCAAAACTGCAGCTGAACGAAGAAGACTCAGGGAGCAGACGGCGCGGTCACGAACCCTAAGGCAAATCCAAACAGAAGGAAAATGCCTCAGAACAAGAAAATAATAGAAAACAAGCTGAAATTTTAAGTACAAGCAGAAATAATTCTAAAGTACCAATTAACTCTTAAAACAGGCTAGTGAAACAGGCAGGTAACTGAAACAAGCTGAAACTATCTAGAAATATTAGCCTACTCCGGAGTATAGCCTAAACAAGTATTTTGCACGACATAAGCTGTTATCTATGAAAAACGTAGGTGTTTATAGTGGGCACACATGGTTCACACTCAAGTCCAAGTGTAAGGCTTACCAGAATAAGGGTATTCCATGCTCACCGTGACCATGCAAGCAAGACGTTGCACCACCTAAAAACCTAGTTTCCACGATTCGCTTATGACACTCAAGACCTAAGGGTTTCATGTTTTTCCGAGGAGATTCCTATCACAACGCGACATGCTCGCGAGTAATAGTGCTTATGCTATCAGATATTGATAATAATTTAGAAAACCAGTAAAAGAAATTAATTTCTTGTTTGCAAGCGAGAGAGAATTTCTCCACTTGCCTTAAGGTGAAGCAGGAACTACTAGCGGCAGCTAGGCGGCGCAAGCAAAGTCAAAGGCACTATTGAACCTGTTCAGGAATAATCGCAGGCAATAATTGATACGTGACAACAGAAAACCATACGCTAGCAAGGCGGTTATTTTGCAAAAACTAACTCAAGAGCAGGTTAGCAATTTACCTCCCTCAAGGATGAGGGGAGCGGAGATTCCTCGGCGGATCGGGGCCTTGGCGGTGCTTGAGTGACAGAAACCCTAAATCGGAGGGGGTTTCAGAGATTCCACCACCAACACGACGAGCGGTACCGGAGAAATAATCATAAGAATGCAAAATTAGCCGATTGGACGACGCATACGCGAAGGATTGACGTAATTTCGACGATTAGGGTACAAAGCCAACATGCAAAAATTATTAAATCTCTGAATCGAGGGATGGGGAGGCGTTCTTACCCAAGGGAACCGTATCCGGGCTCAAAAATCCGAGTGGAGGGTGAATCGAGAAACCCTAGATGTCCCCCTCGCAAATCGCCGGCCGAGACGGAGAGGGAGAGGGATAAATGGCTGCTGCCCTTGGAGAAGAGGAGAAAATGGCCCGGAGGAAACGAGGAGGAAGGCTGCAGAGTCGTTGGCGTCGACCTAGGCGGGAAGCGGCGGCCACGACAGGAGGAGAAGGCGCAGGAGGGGTCGTCGGCGGCGGCTGGAGGCGCTGGAGGGGGCGTCGGCGGCGGCTGGAAGCGCTGGAGGGAGCGTCGGCGGCGAACGAATGCGCTGGAGTGGGATCGGGAGAGGAATAGGGCTGCGGCTTTGCGGCTGAGGCGGGATCGAGCGTAGGCTTGCGGGAGACCTGGACCGGGGCGGGATCGGGATATAGGGGGGCTGGCTCGGGATTAATAGAGGAGGGAAAAGAGGGGGGTTTATTGTTATTATTATTATTATTATTATTATAAGTTTTAAAACAAGGGTTGTTACATTCTCCCCTACTTAGAAAGTTTCGTCCCGAAACTTCTGAGAATTCTCTTATGGCGAAGATTAGGGTGACATTCATTCCAACAAGGTTTGCAATTCAAGTCAAGAGAACTAACTGAAAAGGCACTTAAATAGAGAGAGGAACAAGAGCGGAGACATACCAGGATCAGGAGAAAAGGTGTGGATACTTGCTACGCATGTCAGCTTCGAGCTCCCAAGTGAACTCCTCAGACTTGCCATGCATCCAAAGTACCTTCACCATAGGAATGGTCCTCTTTCGAAGCTTGCGCTCTTGGTATTCCACTATCTTGGCGGGCTCAATCGGATAAGACAAATTAGCTTCAGGAACCACCAGGATTTCCTCAAGAACACGATTAGGATCATGGATGTATTTCCGGAGCTGACTGACATGGAAAACATCATGAACACCGGACAACGAATCTGGCAACTCCAAACGATAAGCAGATCCTCCAACACGCTCTGAGATGATGTACGGCCCCACAAATCTCGGGCTGAGCTTATGATGGCGACCAAACCGTTTCACCCCAGGAGTAGGAGAAACCTTCAAGAACACCTGATCACCTACTGCAAACTCCAACGGACGGCGGCGCTGATTAGCATACTTCCTCTGTCTTTCAATGGCACGACTGAGCTGAAGACGAGTCTTCTTGGTGGCTTCTTCCATTTCCTGAAGTAACTCAGGGCCCAACACCACCTTCTCACCAACTTCTGACCAATAGAGAGGAGTTCTACAACGACGCCCATACAATGCTTCGAAGGGGGCCATCTTGAGGCTTTCCTGATAGCTATTGTTGTAGGCGAACTCAACCAACGGTAGGTGCTCATCCCAAGCTCCCTTGAAGTCCAGAATATAACACCGAAGCATGTCTTCAAGAATCTGATTAACCCTTTCGGTCTGCCCATCGGTAGTTGGATGATAAGCGGTGCTCAGGTTGAGCTCGGTACCCAAAGCTTGCTGAAAACCCTTCCAAAAGTGCGAAACGAACCTCGAGTCACGATCAAAGACAATCCGCAGAGGAAACCCATGAAGTCTAACTATCTCAGAGACATAGATCCGGGCCATCTTTTCAGTAGAGTGACCTTCCTTGTACGGGATGAAGTGAGCCACTTTCGTCATGCGGTCCACTATGACCCAAATCGCATCATGCCCTCTCGGAGTACGGGGTAAACCCGTGATGAAGTCCATAGAGACATCTTCCCACTTCCATTCGGGGATAGGCAAGGGCTGCAAAAGACCACCAGGACGCTGACGCTGAGCTTTCACCTTCTGGCACGTCAGACATCGAGAAATGAAGCGAGCTATGAAATTCTTCATACCAGGCCACCAAACGATTTGCTTCAAGTCATGATACATTTTATTGTTGCCTGGATGACCAGATGTGCGAGACTCGTGAGCTTCCCGGCAAATACTATCGAGCAATTCAGGAACATCAGGAATACAGAGGCGGCCTCGAAAACGCAGAACATCGTCAGAGATAGAGAAATCCGGAAGAGTCCCAAGTTCAACCTGTCGGCGGATGCGCTGGAGTGCGGGGTCAGATGGCTGTAAATCCTTCACCTGCTCTACCCATAACGGAACGGGAACCTCTTCATGACCTTCTGGCGCGATGGATATATCCATCCGATCGAGATCATCAATCAAGGCTGCTAGAATAGCTGACATGGGTGCACAAGCGGCTACGGAGGCATGCCGGCTCAACGCATCTGCCACTGAATTGGCTTTACCAGGAACATATGTGAGCTGCAAGTCATAATCTGCCACGAACTCGAGCCAACGCCTCTGACGAAGATTGAGGTCCTTCTGAACAAAGATGTACTTTAAACTCTGGTGGTCGGTGAAAAAGTGACACTTCACGCCATAGAGATAATGACGCCAAAGCTTCAGAGCAAACACCACTGCAGCGAACTCCAGATCATGAGTGGGGTAGTTGCGTTCGTGAACCTTCAACTGCCTCGACCCATAAGCAATAACACGATCATCCTGCATCAGGACACAACCCAAACCAACTCCGGAAGCGTCAGTGTAAACTGAAAAGTCTAACCCTTCTGACGGAAGAGCTAAAACAGGCGCTGAACACAGACGTTGCTTCAACTCAGAAAAGGACTGCTCGCACTGATCTGACCACTCGAATCTAGCATGCTTTTGAGTTAGTCGAGTCAGGGGGGCAGCAAGAGAGGAAAAACCCTTGACGAAGCGTCGGTAATAGCCAGCCAGACCAAGGAAACTGCGGATCTCGGTAGGGGTAGAAGGTCGCTTCCAGTCCATAACTGCGGAAATCTTGGCAGGATCAACAGAAAGTCCATCCCCTGAAATGACGTGGCCTAAGAAGGCAACACGATCCAGCCAGAACTCACATTTTGCCAACTTTGCATAAAGCTGATGCTGACGAAGGGTGGAGAGAGTGAGTCTAAGATGCGCTGCATGCTCCTCGCGGGTCTTGGAGTAGACCAAGATATCATCAATGAAGACGATGATAAACTTGTCCAGGTACTCACGAAAGACACGGTTCATCATGTCCATGAATGCAGAAGGGGCGTTAGTCAACCCGAAAGACATCACCAAAAATTTGAAATGACCATACCGAGTCCGGAAGGCCGTTCTGGGGACGTCGGAGTCCTCGATCTTCAGCTGATGGTAGCCCGATCTGAGATCTATCTTTGTAAAGACTGTACTGCCCTTAAGTTGATCGAATAAATCATCCACCCGCGGAAGGGGGTACTTATTCTTGATGGTCGCCTTATTAAGATCTCGGTAGTCGATGCACAATCTCATGGATCCATCCTTCTTTTTCACGAAGAGTACAGGAGCTCCCCAAGGTGACGAGCTAGGGCGAATGTACCCACGCTCAAGCAATTCGTCTAACTGCGATCTGAGTTCTTCTAGCTCACGCGGTGCCATGCGGTAAGGAGCTTTAGATATGGGGCGCGTCCCAGGCTCTACATCAATACAGAACTCCACATCTCGATCAGGAGGCATCCCAGGCAATTCGGCGGGAAACACGTCAGGAAACTCCGAAGCAACGGAAATAGACTCGAGTTTAGGAGAGATAGCATCCGAGTGCGAAGCATAAACGAAGCAGACAGAACATCCTTGGCTAAGAAGTCGAGTGGCTCGTACAGCAGAGATTACCTTCAGGTGACTGCGGGTCTGAACATGAACGCTGTATTCCTTGCCATTAATGCTGAGATTGACCCTCTTTGCCACACAGTCCAGCTTTGCTCGATACGCGACCAACCAATTCATTCCCAGGATTACGTCGAACTCCGTCATATCCAAAACTATGAGATCGGCGACGACTAGCAATTCTCCAAGCAGGATCGGGCAATTGAGAACGCCTCTGGTTGAGAGATGCAGATGACCGGGTACAGAAATCTCAAAAGGAACCTCAAGTGGCGAAGTATGCCAACTATAAAGGTCCACGATGCGGCGGGCGATAAAAGAGTGCGATGCACCGGAGTCAAATAAGATTTGCATCCACTTATTCTTGACCCTAAAACTTCCTAAAAAGGAAAACATAAAGCATAGCAAGTTTGTTCGACTAAGACAAGTCAGATTTAAGAATGCAGAAAAATTTAAAATTCTACACAAAACGTACCAGAGATGACGTCGGTGGATGCGAGCGCCTCGCCCTGACTGACGACGTTCAGCACAGCTCTGCCGTGAGCTCCGGGGATAACTTGCAGAGGTTGAGCGGGGATCGGGCTATCCTTTATGGGACAGTCGAACATGAGGTGCCCAACCTGTCCACATTTGAAACAGGCCTTCTGCTTGCGGCGGCAGTCCTTTACCAAGTGGCCCGATCTCTTGCAGAAAGCACAGACGGAGGCAGCAGAGGCAAGTGTCATCTGAGGTTGCTGCGCAGGAGTAGCCATCTTCTGCTTCTTTATTTTGTAAGTTGTTTTTATTTTTCTATTAGCACACCGGACTGGTGTTATTCGCACCCCTGCAGGTATAAATGGGGATGTTTTGGATGTATGAGATTTAGGATTGCTCCGCAATTGTTTTCCTCTCAATCCCGCCTTCTTTCTCAATTTACCTCCACCGCCCCCTCCCTTGTCGGGTTCTTCCCGATTTGGAGCGTTGTCGTCATTATTTAATGCACATATATATCTATATATATATATTTCAATCTCACAATTTAGGATTATGTTTTTTCCTCCACTACTATCTACTTGGTATTAGACCACAATTAAGGTTACGGGAGAAAGTCGTTCGCAATCGCAACCGTCGACAGCTGATGTGATCGATGAGCTCACAGTCTATCTTCTTTATTTCCGCTACCGACAATCTTCTCCGTTTCCGTGACCGACGATCTTCGCTGTCTTCGACGACCTTTTCCTCCTTCGACATCGACGCTTCCGACAGTCACAAACCGACGGGCAAGTTCGATCGGTTATCTGGTTACAATAAATGTATGTCGGTCGACGTCGACATATTATTTTCTAATTGATCCTGCTATCGATCAATCAATCTTTCATCACTGCTATCGATCAATCAATCTTTCATCACTGCTCACGATCCAGTGGTACTGTTACGCCGACGATCTGCTTATCGTCCTATGCTTAGATCAATCTTCCTCTATACACCCTTTGATTGGATCAATTTCCCCTCAGAGCTCATTTATCTATCTTCATATTGGATCTTTCGTACCTATCGAAAGATATGAACTTTGCCACCTCTAGCGCTCCACATGCTGACTACAATTTTCTTCCTAACGCCAGGATTGCTACTATCACTCGGAATCTTCTAACTTTCAGCTATGGAAGAAGGGTGTGACCAAGTTTTTTTCGGACATACGTCGTATGCACCACCTCTCTCGTCCTCCAATTCATAAACTAGATAGTCAAGAGCACGAAGATTGGTCCAACGATGATCACATGATGTGCTTATAGGCGAGCATCCTTACACATTCAGCAGAGTCAATCACCGTCTCCGTCTTCAGATCCTAAAACGCACAAGAGGCGGGAAAGAAAGTCATGGAGCAGTTCATGGAATTTGTTAAGTGACTAATGGAGAGAAGATTGCGAGTAAATTTAGGGACATGAAGAACAAAAGAAATGGTGAGAGAGGAGCTAAGGATGGATCCTTTCCTGGCAATAAGTGAAAAAATCCATCTGTAATACTTACCCGATCTTTATTAGACAAGGGAAGGTAGGACACAAAACCTGTGGCAGAACTTGTCATATTATCGGTCGCTCCAGAATAAATGATCCATTGGATAGAAGGGCATGTAGAAGCAGTATGAGCACCTGGTTCCCTGATGTGCATATGAGGACGAAGAGGTGGACATCTCAGTAGATTGTTCCTGCATCAAGTGGTGGAACGCCCGTATCTCATCAACAAATAGAGCCATGAAAGATCCGTAGTGTTAGAGCCATCAATGGGCGAGACCTCCTCTGATGCATCAGAAAGGTGAGCAGACCTGGACTGAGATGATCGGCCCTGAGAGTGACCAGAACCGCGATCCCCTCTCGGTAGTGGGAAGCCATGAAGTCTGAAATACGTGTCCCGTGAGTGATTAGACTTCCCGCAGCAATCACAAATTAGATGATCTTTCTCAGTGGGCTTTGATCTGGGAGCACGACTACTAGAACCATACCGAGCAGCCAGGGTAGAGCCCTCAGAAATAGAGTCAAGTAGCCAAGTCTGTCGCCGATCAAATTCTTGTTGGACATGGCTATACACTTCTGGAAGAGAGGGAGTAGGAGAGCGCCCAAGGATCTGAATACTGATCTGATCGAAGTCCTAATGTAGTAGGCCATGCATAAATTCAAAGACCCTGTTGCGTTCTTCGCGGGCTCAAACAAGAACTTCATCTTGAGGAGATTCTAGGGTGAGCGAGTCTAAGTGAACATATTCTTGATAAAGCCGAGTAAACTCTAAGTAATAGGCGGAAGGAGGACACTCTAAGTAATAGGTAGAAGGAGGACGATCACCTTATCTCGGGAGAAAGATCTTACGTTGCAGTTGGAAGATTTGAGCTACTTTCCTCTGCACTAGTAAGTGGCCTCAGCTCTCTTCAAAATATCTGTTGCGGTATCCAAGAACAGATAATATCAGGCAATTAATTTCACCATGGAGTTCATAAGTCAGGATATGACCAAAGAGCTCTCAAACTCCCATTGCAACCAATCTAGGCAGACTCCAGTGTAGTACCCCAAACATAACCAAACATTCGTCTGTTATTCAAGGCAAGAGTAATAGATCGAGACCACAGAAGGTAATTAGAGTCATCTGGGCGTATAGTAGTAATTTGAGGCATATTATGATCATGACTTAATCGGATAGATCCTACAGAAATCAAGGTAGAGGAAGAAGCCTCGACTCTGGAAGAGATAGTAGGAGATTCTCCTTTCCCCGACACGATGATTCAAGAATAGAAATCAAGGAATCAATGGGGAATAAAAACCAAGACAAGAACCTCTAGGGTTGCTCATAGAAAAAGGGGACAACTAAGATCCATGAACAATCAGTCCAACAAAAAAGAAGAGAAAACGACGATGAAAATAGGGGTAGGTCTTCATTTTCGGCGCCGGTAGAAGAGTCGGCAGACAACTGACTGAAGAAATTGCGGGACCCGCGCGGGAAGAGACGGCGATATGGGAGTTGACGACTGCGGGAGAGGGGATGTGGAAGGATCGGGTGATGGAGCTGAAGGTGCGGGAGGCGGAGTCGCGAGTTGCAGGATTCAGGAAGGTGGAGTCGAACGAGGGGGGGGGGAGGGCCCGCCCTAAGGTGGCTCTGGTATTGTGTTAAGATGTTCAATTACTTGCATTAGTTAATTACAATGAGCCTCTCTCTAATATATAAGAGTGAGGGGTAAAGTGGAGAAACACATAAAAATAGAGAATTATTGGTAATTACAAGTAGTACATATATACACACACACATATATATATGCATATATATATATTTACACACACGCTCGCGCGAGTATACACACACACACACACGTGTATATTTATATATATAGGGCCATTTACCCGGACCTCCCCACTAAGTTTCGAAAATTACAGATTGCACCCCTCTTATTATTGAAATAACAAAAACATCCCCTCAATGTTACAAAACATAACATTTACCTCCCCTGAGGTTCACATTTCATAACATCCATGCACAAAAATATCCCCCTCGGAATACATTTTCAGGGGGGAGGGTATTTTGTGCATGGATGTTATGAAATGTGAACTTCAGGGGAGGTAAATGTTATGTTTTGTAACATTGAGGGGAGATTTTTGTAATTTCAATAATAAGAGTGGTGCAATCTGTAATTATGCTATCTTCCACGGGAGGTTTTGGTAATTATTCGTATAGACACACACACAAGTGACAGGCACGGGGCTCCGGCCCTATCTAAGGCGATATTCGTCGTGGGCCACATTTGTCGGGGGAGGCGACATTTGGTGGGGTCGGCAACATTCGGCGGGGGCGGAGACATTCGGCGGGGGCGGCGACATTCGGCGGGGGCGGCGACATTCGGCGGGGGCGGCGACATTCGGCGGGGTCGGCGACATTCGGCGGGGGCGGCGACATTCGGCGGGGGCGGCGACATTCGGCGGGGGCGGCGACATTCGGCGGGGGCGGCGACATTCGGCGGGGGCGGCGACATTCGGCGGGGGCGGCGACATTCGGCGGGTGAGGCGACATTCGGCGGGTGAGGCGACATTCGGGGGGGCGGCGATATTCGGAGGGGGCGGCGATATTTAGCGGGCGGCAACATTCAATATTTTGTATAAGCTCATATGTTTAGATGTTCTTATATTTATCTTTTTGTTATTTACTTATCAATCTTCTTGAGTTTTTAGTTGTTATCAGTGGACTAAACCTTTTAAATATAGTTGGGAAGTATTCTGAGCCAAAAAAGTAAAAATAGCTTAAATTTCGTGATTTAAATTTGATCTCAGGTATAATATCTAAGACAAAAAAGTAAACAATAGCCCCCCCCCCCCTCTAAAATCAAATTAATGCACACAGCAGGTAATTGTTATGTATTATTTGTGGCAAACTAACACTCAAATTGTTGTTTACAATTGATGTTCAACCGCTTCATACACAACAAATATCACATACCAACAGAAAGGCATATGGCATCATAGCCAAGCTCAACATATAAATTGTAACACCCCAGAAATATGCTAGAATGTCAACAGATTTATTTATAATTAGCATACAATAGCAGCAACCATGAACCTAACACATAATTAAATGTAAAGCTTCAAAATGTGTGAAGTACCTGTTAGTGGTTGGCAATGCTTTCCCTAATTAAATTAGGCACATAATCAGATGAATTTTCTTCGGGGCCAACATCTGCAGGAAGATGTTATTGCATATTGATAAAAACACAGCATTATTACGTCTCAGAAATATATCCAGCAGTGGTGATATGTCGTCGAAATTGTAAAATATCAAAAATATAATACATAATTTTTGAAAATTTTGGAAATTGAATCTGAAGGGTGTACGCACTAAAAGGGCCGCCTGGTGCACAAAGGCATACTTTGACGGGGTGACCTTTTCACCATACTTTGACAAAATTCACATCACGATTCCGAAGGTTCTTGCTCTGTCGATCAATAATTTGATAAGGTTCACTCGGGCTCGACAAATCAGCTTCTATCTGCACATCGCTGGCAGAGATCATCATTTATGGATCAGGAATATATCGCCGGAGAGCAGAAACATGAAAAACATCATGCAATTTCTGCAATTCCTCGGGCAGAGCCAAACGATAGGCCACGTCAAAAAGTAACTCTTTTAAAACTATTTGTAGTATTTCTGTCTCCGCCTTAGCAGACATGGATTTCTGTTCGCCCATGCCTGTGGCATCACGGCCCGCCCCGAAGCGCACTCTATCTCTTGTCGAGACGGGTCGTGACATTGGTCAAGCGGTTAATAATTACCCAGATTCCATCATTGTCTGGCTTACTTCGCGGCAAGCCAAATACAAAATCCATTGCTACATCATCCTATTTCCATTCAGGAATAGGAAGTGACCGAAGATAACCAACGGGCTTCATATGCTCAGCTTTCACTACCCGACAGGTATGACATCGAGCAATATAATTGGTCACATCCTGTTTCATTTTGGGCCACCAAAACTCATGTTTCAGATCATGATACATTTTCGTTCGGCCAGGATGAATCGAATACGGTGTGTTATGAGTTTCTATAAAATATCTTTTCTTAAATTATCCGCTTCAGGCACGCAGATTCTATCATTCAAAAACAACAATCCATTCTTCTGGGTAAAAGCATTTGCTTCTCCCTTTTTCACTTTCTCTAACACACCCAACAGAAATGAATCTTGTGGCATTGTCTTCTGGATTCGATCTTTAAGCGAATACTAGATTTGCATCTGAAATAGCTGCGCTCACTTTTCCTCCTTCGACACAAAAAAAATCTCCATTTCTTGCAACTCTCGCAAGAGCTTTTTGTTAAACTGCGTCATTATCAGTAGCGCGGCTACACTTTTCTGACTCAAGGCATCTGCAACAACATTTGCTTTGTCAGGATGGTACTGAATATCCAAATCATAATCCTTAATAAATTTCAGGCACCTTCTCTGTCGCAGATTAATCTCTTTCTGATCGAAAATATATTTCAAGCTCTTATGATCGGTAAAGATTTCACAACGCACGCCATACGAATAGTGTCGCCAAATTTTTAGCGCAAACATTACCGCCGCTAGCTCCAGATCATGCGTTGGATAATTCTTTTCAGCATCCTTTAATTGCCTAGAAGCAAAGGCAATTACCTTTCCACGTTGCATTAACACGCAACCTAATCCCTTATAGGACACATCACTATTGATTTGAAACCCATCTGATCCTTCAGGCATCACCTAAATTGGGGCAGTCGTTAATCGTTCTTTCAGTGCCTCAAATGCTTGCCGGCACTCGTCTTCCCACTTGAAAGAAACATTCTTCCGGGTTAACTGCGTCAAAGGTAACGCTATTTTGGAGAAATCCTTCACGAATTATCTATAGTACCCAGCTAAACCCAAGAAACTGCGCACTTCGGTTACTAACTTCGGTTGAGTCCACTTCACAATTGCTTCAATTTTTGTTGTATCAACCGAGAGGCCTTCTTCATTAATTGCATGGCCCAGAAAAGCCGCCTCTTTTAACTAGAAGTCGCACTTCGAAAATTTGGCAAATAAACATTGCTCTCTTAATGTCTGCAAAGCTAGGCGCAAGTGCTGAAAATGTTCTTCTGATTTAGAATTAATCAGGATATCATCAATAAAAACGATCACGAATTGATCGAGGAAAGCTTTAAAGACTCGATTCATTAATTCCATAAAAGCTGCAGGAGCATTTGTTAGACCAAAAGGCATTACAACAAATTCAAAATGCCCATACCCGGTACTAAGTGTTGCCTTCATGATATCTTTTTCTTTAATTCGCAACTGGTGATATCCTGATCGGAGATCAATTTTTGAAAACACTCGCGCACCCACAAGCTGATCAAATAAGTCATCAATACGAGGCATAGGGTATTTATTCTTAATTGTCAGCTTATTTAATTCGGGATAATCAACGCACAAACGGAGATATCCGTATTTCTTCTTAAGGAATAACACTGGAGCTCCCCAAGGTGAAGTGCTCGGTCGAATAAATTTTTTATTTAGAAGCACTTGCAACTGCACCTTTAATTCCGCCAATTCTTTAGGCGCCATCCGATAAGGTGTCTTGGCTACGGAGCAGCTCCTTCAACCAACTTAATTTCAAACTCAACTTCTCGGGTTGGAGACATACCAGGCAAATCTTCGGGAAATACATCCAAGTATTCCCGCACTACAGACACAGCTGTAATTTCTTTCTTTTCATCTTTGGATTCCTTAATCATCACTAGAATGACATCACAGTCTTTCATCAATTTCTTTCATGCGTTCATGACAGAAATCATAATTTTTGAGACTTCTCCCAGTCCCTTAAACACAAACAAACTCCCGCCAAGGCATTTGAACACGACCTCTTTCGATTTGCAGTTGATTACTGCTTCTCGATTCGAAAGTCAATCCATACCGAGAATAACATCGTATTCAACCAACGGTAACACTGCGACATCTGCTTCAATTCTTTTCTCGTGAAAAGACAACGGTACCACGACTCGCATTTGGGTAGTCAACACCGTATTATTCGGCATAAGGACATTCAAAGGTTTTGCAACTTGATATTGGTGTGTACGAACAAAATTAGAGATATATGATGAAATAAAGGAATGACTAGCACCAGTATCAAATAAAACCTTTAATAACTGATCATGCACATTTAGCATACTTGTGACCACCGTATCATCAGCTTTCGCTTCTTGCTGCCCAAGAATGAAAGCTCGGGGCTGGACTAGCCTTTTTTCTCTGTCTCCTTCAGCAGGAACAGATGCTGATGCAATAGACTCCCCTTCCTTGGAAGTCCCAATATGAAACATCTTCTGAGTCGGCAAGGCTGGAGCTCCCTTCTGACTTTCATCCCTTTGCAGCTTCGGACAATTCTTCCGCTGATGTCCTGGTTGGCGACAGTAAAAACAGACACCTGTCAGACATTCCCCTTTGTGCATCTTGCGACATTTGACGCACTTAGTCACCGTCAATTGAGAGACCTGCGTACTAACAGTCGACGAAGATTGTTGCTTCTTTTTCTTCCACGGGGGTTCACCTGATTTGCCTGCTTTTTCCTGATTAAAGTCTTCTTTGAATTTCTTCTTAAACATTTCTGCTCTGCGCTGCCTCTTCTCGCCATCAAGCTCAACCATTCGTGTTTTCTCCACTAAAACTGCATATTCCGTAATATCAAACGGAACAACATAAGCACGAATATCATCTCGCAAGCCTTCCTTAAAACGTAGGCACCGAGCTTCTTCTTTGGCCACTGCAGACTCAGAATAATAGGCTAAGCTAGAAAATTCCGCTTCATACTGCAGGACGGAACGATTTCCTTGCACTGGACGCAAGAATCTTTCTTGAAGCTGCCTTTTTTCAGTCTTTGACACGAACCACTTCGTGAACTCACGAGTAAATTCAGTCCACGCTACGTTTTCCAAGCCTCTAGCAGCAAATTTCCCTTTCATCATGTTAATCCACCAACGCTTCACTTCACCCTCCAGCAAAAAGGCATCCAGCTCTACTTTACGCTCTGCTGGACACCGCATCGCCTCAATATGGTCTCGATTCGCAGGATCCAATCCTCGGTCTCTATCGACGAAAGACCACCACAGAAGGTTGGCGGCTTCAAATCCAAAAACGGCCTCAAATCAGTATCAGTCAGACGAGGTTGCTGCGGTATAACCAGTGCTGGAGGAGGCACATCTGGTATAACCGGTGCTGGAGGAGGCATAGCGGTCACAACTGGGGGAACTACAAGAGGAGTATCCTGAACCAGCCTAATAGCCTCCGCAATGGCTTGAGCTATATCTGCTATTTGAAGTGGGGCTCTATGCCCATTATCATTTTCCTCGGATACAGCTTCCCTGACAGCCTCAGGTTCATCTCGAGTCTCTCGGATTCTACAGCTCAAGTACTCTTGAAGGGGCTCTTGAGGAACAAGACATGATCAAGTTAATTATATGATCATCAAAGTAAAATTATGTCCTTCAATTGGTACTCTCTGCATTACTCGCATTGCGAAAAACCTGGCTCTGATACCACTTAATTGTAACGGCCCGAGGTCCGCCACAATTTAATTATTTCTTACTTTTGAGCAGGTTTTACACAATTAAATAATGTAGCTAAGCGGATCAAAGGAGTGGTACCAATAAAAGACATAAAAGAACTTTTTATTCATTTTAATAATATACATCATGTCCAGAGATACAGGGAAAACTATAATAACTGAAGTACAAATTGAACTGAAATCTACAACTGAAATACACTCTAACCCGAGGTCGAGCCATGTCTTCCCTTTGTTTCCTTTCTGCCTCCGTAGGTATCCTCCTAGCGGGGCCTAGCACGCTGGCGGTCTAATCCTAAAAAAAAATTAACAACTAGTTAGTTTTAGAAAACTAAGTGTGTTCCTTACCTCTTCGACCGCCCTATAGCAAACACGAAGAGTCAGCTATAACAAACAGTTATATATATATCTGTATAAACTGTATGAACATGTATAGTAAAACATGAAATAAAGTAGACAAGTACAGTGAACTAGTACACAGAAATAAACTATTTTTGTTATTTAATTTCTTACATCTCATTATAGTTCATTTTCATGTTATATTATCTTTCTTTTCGTTCTTTTGAAATACTGAGAGTCATTCTCAAATTAAACATCTGGGCCATCAAATCAATGTCCGTTCTAGGGCGCTCAACAACGCAACAGGTTTTCACGCCTCCTAGATTGGACATTTCAGTATCAATTTCCGTAGGAGATCTACCCCTCCAACTGGGTGTAGGAGTCTGAAGCTTTACCCCCTACTAGGCTGACCTTTAGTGTTTCGATGCGTCAGCGCACTCTCTATTTCTTATTCATTTCATTCCATATTCAATTCATAAATATAGGAAATAATCATATTAATTTTCCCTCAGAGATTCTATCGCTTGCTAATCCATATTTAGCCTGTTAGCGATTTCATAATTTCAGTGATTCAAAATCTTCGAATTTCTATAAATCAAAGCAATTCATATTCTACATGTTCATAAGCTAAAATAGTCAAATACATACGAAATCAAGCGGTAAGGACTCACCACAGCTTTTTCTTTGCCCTCGTCCTTCGAAGGATTCTCGTCACGTCTATCGCCTGACGCCATCCTCTGCAGTATCAAGTAAATCATTTACTTTAGGGTTGCGTCTTTAAATAGCTACGAGTAGACTCCCTAAGACGGCCACAACTACGACCTCTTGGAGCTGCCTAGGAAAGGACAAGCTTGGGTGACTCAAACGAAAACAAAAACTCTTCAAATCAGCCATTCAGCTCATTCAAAATCCCAAGAGAGGTAGCACAAAATACAGCCCACTTTAAGTGGCAAAAACATCCCCAATAATGCTGCTATTAACAGCTCCAAGGGCTGCTGAAATAGCAGCTCAAATCAAGGTAAAACCCCTTCCAAAATAGCCGGACAGCACAAGGAAAATCAGCCAACAAAAAGTGTTTAAATCCTGTAGCAACAAGGCAACAGTCGGCTAACTAGGGACATGAAGAAAGCCCCCAATTCCCATGGAAAAACAAGGCCAATTCAGCAAAAGTAAAAGCCCCAAATCTGAAACCCTATGACGCAGGACGGTCCTATGTGATGGAAAAACACATGAATGAACTCATACATGCAACCATGCATAAATCCGACGAATTTAACTTGCAATAGTAAATATTTATAAAACAATATTAATTTGATTGGCCACAAAAAGTTAAAGCTCTCAAATATGGAAACACGTGAAGTCGTATAAGTGCAAGAGTGCCAGAAAATTAAATACTATTTAAATGGGAGATTACAAAGACTAAAACAATTGAATGCAAATTTATAAACCACTATCTCTTCTAGTAGAGAACAAACACAAGGCCCAACGGTAAAGAAATCAACACACAAACCTTGATTACCAAGACTATAAAGAGGGGAGGGTTGGAGGCGCTTTAAGAGGGCTGCCGGGACTGGATTTCAGCAATCAGGGACTACACTTGGCTGTCCAGGAATGGAGACAGCAAATAGGAAGGTGCAGGGGGCTGTTTTCAGCAGCGAGCAAGAGGAGTCTACTGTTCTGGATGGTCTAGACAGCAGCCAACGGAATTGGGGTGGCTGTGTGGGAGGTGAGGAGGCTTGGAAGAAGTCCTGGGGTGGATTTCCTGGACGGGTTTTACTGTCCTGGGCAGCCGGAGGTGAATTCCTGCAGCAGGAAGGTGGCGGCAGGGAATGGGGATGGACTGTTTGTGGTTTCACATGAGGGAAGAAGGCAGGGAGAGTTATCCTGGTTCAGTAAATGAATAGGGAAGGGGATTGATTAATTGGGGATTGTGGGCTTTAGTTTCATGTGGGAGTTGAGGGAGGTTTGAGGAGAGGGGGATGGCTGCTGTAAGTGGGAATGGTGGGAGGAAGTTATGACTTGAAATTAGGAAATAACTCCTTTAATTTAGGAGGTGGAGTTAGTGGGTGGTTAGAGGTAGTTATGGTGGTTATGGGTAGTGGTGGAGGGTGGTGGCTGGTGGTGGCCGGAGGTGGTTTCCGGTGGTGGTGGAGGTGGTTTCCGGTGGTGGTGGAGGTCGTCGGAGATGTTTTCCGGCGATCGCCGGAAAACGCTAAATGTAGGAAATATGTAGAGGAGGTGTGGGAGGTCCACCGGAGATGGCCGGAGACGAACTCCGGTGATCGCTGGAAATTTTTATGGGATGTTGGGGGCTGTTTTTGGAGGGGAATTGGAGGGGAAATATGATGGTTGTTGCTAGGAGGAGGAGGGAGGTGGTGGGTTGGCCGGCAGCTGTAGATGGAGGGGAGGGGGCTGTTTAGGCCGGCTGTTGTGGATGGAGGGGAGGGGGCTGTTTAGGCCGGCGCCTGTAGATGGAGGGGGGCTGGTTGGCTGCTTTAGATGGAGGGGGCTGGTTGGCTGCTGTAGATGGAGGGGGCTGGTTGGCTGCTGTAGATGGAGGGGGCTGGTTGGCTGCTGTAGATGGAGGGGGCTGGTTGGCCAGCCAGGAGGGGGCTGCTGTACAGGAGGAGGGAGGTGCTGGTTGGCTGCTGTAGGTGGAGGAGGATGGGCTGATGTAGTCGGCCAAAGGAGGTGGGGGAAGGGGAAACCAAGGCTTCACGCCAAGGATGGATGGGGGGGGGACCAAGGCTTCACACCCCGGCTCGGCTTCGGCACCGAAATGACCAAAGATTAGACTTCTATGCTCCAATCTTCAATGCCTAAAATGAGAGCCCTCACCCTCTATTTATAGATTCATAGGGAGAAACGGACGGCTATGAATGGCCGAACGTTCCGACTCAAAAAAACATAAAATTACAACTCGAAATAAAAAATGACAAGAACAAAAACTGCTACGATCGTCGATCCGCATAAAATGAATGGTTCTGATTCCCCATCACCCTAGGTGGCCCATACTTATGTAAATAAATCTGATCAAGAGGTGGTGAGGGGGAGGGGAAGAAGGCTCACAATGCAAAACCAAGCTAGCAGCAAGACCAAGATCAACTAGCTACCACCACCCAGCCAAACAGCAGCAACACACCAGCCTAACAGCAGCCGCACACAAGCCAAACCGCAGCAACACATGCAAAACAGCAGCAGGACACCAGCAAACAGCAGCGACAAAAGTAGGCAGTAGCGGAACAAGAGGCAGCAGCGGCACAAGCAAGGGAGAAGAAGCAAAGCAGCCCTAGGCAATCGGGAGAACTCTAGGAGAAGTATCGGTGAAATAGAACTGCCTGCAACATTATTAAGTCCACCGCCTATGGTGTTAATTATAATAATATTGTATAGGACTAGTCAACGCCAAAACCAGCCAAGTTATGCCCAATGTAAAACCAGCCTTATTGCATAAGTGATCCAACCACTAGCCCTAGGCAAACTTCATGTGTTTACACCCTTGCTCAGAATGGGGTCGCTGAGCGCCTAGTTGTTAAAGGCGCACCTAAGGCTCAAGGCTCACTAGGCTCAGAGGTTTGCGCCTTCGTGCGCCTTTTTTGCGCCTTTGGAGCATAAAAGTCACGTCTATGTGCAATTTCTATTGTAAATGTTTTTTTTTCAAAATAAATAAAGAAATCATGTAAGAACTCAATATTTTTTTGCACGATTTAGTGTTTGTGAAACATAATCGAGCGTTGATACTTAGTTATGATGCAAGTGATCATATTGATTCATTTTGTAAGAGATTTAAATGATAGTAATGAATTATTAATGAGTAGAATAGATGAAAATTTTGATTAAGAAGATGAACTGATGTTCGATGTTGATTATTTAAACCGAATATGGTTGCGCATTGCCTTCGTCGGGCGCGCGCCTGCGCCTTGAGCCTTGCACCTAGGCTCCAAGACCCTTTGCGCCTTGGTGCGCCTTGCGCCTTTAATAACTAAGGCTGAGCGTAAGAATCGACACCTCCTTGAGGTTGCTCGATGTCTCTTACTTAAGATGCACCTTTCCAAATATTACTGGGGGACGTTGTTCTCACATATGCACATCTTATTAATTGCATGCCTACTCGTATCCTTCGCCACAAAACCCCCTTGGACACCCTCAATATTACTCCTACTCAGATTCCTCCACGTATTTTTGGGTTTGTGTTTTCTCCACATGCACCACACCTCCAAGCTTGACCCCCATGCACTTCATTGTGTCTTTATTGGCTACTCTCCCACCCAAAAAGGATATAAGTGCTTTCATCTGGTGACCCGAAAGACTTTTGTCTCCATGGATGTGACTTTTCATGAATACGAGTCTTATTATGGGAGCTCACTTCAGGGCGAGTCTGTTACACCATGGAAGTGAGCTCTCCCTCTATTCCTCTACCTATTTCTCCTCCATATCAGCCTGTTATTCCTCTTGTTGCTCTGCCTCCGGCATTGCCTCCTCGTCCTACTCCTCCTTTGCAGGTTTATACTCATCGACGAAGGGGCACAAACAATCAGGTTTCACGCACCTTACCAGAGCCACCGCCTGATCCATCTACTGGTCTCCAAGCTAACCGTGCTTCCACTCGACATCCCTTATCTCATTATGTGACTTATGACTCATTATCTTCCTCGCATAGAGCCTTTGTCACTTCTCTGTCTTCCATATCCATCCCTTCCTCTTGACAGGAAGCTCTGGGGCACCAAAAGGGGAAGGAAGCTATGCTGGAAGAGATGATGCCTCTTGAAAAGAATTGCACGTGGGATCTGAGTTATCTTCTTCAAGGCAAGATCGTTGTTGGGTGTAAGTGGATATTTTTGGTGAAACAAAACTCCCATGGTCTTTTTGAACGTTACAACGCTAGGTTGGTGGCTAGAGGATACACTTAGACTGTCGGGATTAACTATTAGGAAACTTTTGCTCCCATAGAAAAAAGATGAATTCCATCAGAATTCTGCTCTCATGTGTTGTCTGCAAAGGGTGGAGTCTCAGCCAGCTAGACGTGAAGAATGTCTTCCTCCGTGTGGATTTGGAAAAGGAAGTATACATGTCACTACCTCCGAGTCTTGCCTCTGAGGGATCTGGGAGAAAGGTATGCAAGCTGAAGAAGACTCTATACGGCCTAAAACAATCCCTGGGGGCTTGGTTTGGAAGGCTTCAAAGAGCCATGATGACATTTGGGTATACTCAGAGCAATGCCGACCATACTCTGGTTATAAAACACAGGCAAGGAAAATTGACCACTCTGATTGTTTATGTGGATGACATTGTCATAACTGGGGATGACATGGAGGAGATCCAAAATATGAAGACAAGATTGGCTAGTCAATTCGAGGGAAAGGATCTTAGGAACCTCAAGTACTTCCTTGGCATTGAAGTTGCAAGATCCAAGCACGGTATCTTTATCTCTCAGAGGAAGTACGTCCTTGACCTTCTTGAGACAACGAGGATGAGTGGGTGTAGACCTGCAGACACCCCTATTGAAGCCAACCATAGATTGGGGAGGGATGGTGGAGAAGTTGTTGCATATATCAATGGTTTTCAACGGCTTGTAGGGAGGCACATCTACCTATCTCATACTCGCCCAAATATCTCGTATGATGTTTGAGTTATCAGTCAATACATGCGTTCATCCAAGTCTCACCACATAGATGCTGCCCACCAGATTCTTCGATATCTCAAAACCTCTCTTGGGTGTGGTATCTTGTTTACTCCCAACAAAGAATTAATTATTGATGTTCTCACAGATGCTGACTGGGCGGGATTTGTTACCGTAGATCTATTTCTGGATATTGTACCTGGTTGCGGGAAATCTGGTAACCTAGAGATGTAAAAAACAACAGGTTGTTGCCAAGTCTAGTACCGAAACTGAGTTCAGAGCTATGACCCATGCCATATGTGAAGGAATTTGGATTCGATCCCTTATCCGAACTTGGGAATCAAATCAAGGGTCCCATCCGGCTTTATTGTGATAACAAGTCGGCTATTAGCATCGCGCACAATCCTATTCAGCATGACCGCACTAAACATTTTGAAGTCGGCCGACATTTCATCAAGCAAAATAGACACTCCATTTGTCCCCTCTGATCAACAACTGACTGATGTTATTAAGGGTTGAGTCATAGAGCTTTTGGAAACACTGCGGCCAAGTTGGGTTTGATAGACATCACAAACCCAATTTGAGGGGGAGTGTTAAGAGTTTCCGGTTTATTTTATTCCTATATTTTGGTATTCCTTGTGGTCTATATTTTGTCACTCCTATATACATAGGAGTGATATTTGTTTAATCAGAATTAATTCATTTCTTTCTAACACCCACCATTTTTTTTCTTTAATAACAATCAATGGCAATTTTCTAAATAACTTAGAGTAGTTTACATGTATAGTAACTGGGGGCTTTTATATAGTAATAGATAATAGATAACGTTTTTACAAAGCAATTCAATATTAGGAATGGGCACTCATTGTTCACTGTGATGTGCAAGAACTGGCTAGACTTGTTGATACGCGGAAAATAGTATTACGCAAGTGCACGTGTCGGTTCAAGTAATAAAATGAGAGTAAAGATCGTTTCCTCGGAGAAGTGTCTAATTCAGTGTTTACAAATATCAGATATGTCTTTTCTTCAAATCCAAGCAATTCAAATGAGGTGAATTAGGAATGGTTAAGGAAACTCTAGTTTTTTTTAAATACTAATGAGCAATTAGATCTAGTTTTGAATCTACTTTTTATCAAATGAGGAGAATAAGTCTTGTAATATGCTTTCCTATGATTATTATTTCAGAAAATTTAAGAATAATTATGAGGAATCTTGATTCATCATCTTGCAACGATTTTAAGGCAGAGATCTGTATCTCTCGATATCGGAAATCACTAGGTCCTTAACTACCCTTGTCATCTCTAACTAAGGTGAAGTGAAGAACTTTGATTAAAATAAAAATCGAGGTTGCTAGCATAAATTCAAAGTCTCTTTCTCATTGATATGCTATATGGAATTCTAGATACACGTACGCAACTCATCTCTCGAATTATGGAGCGCCGTAGAAAAATAAAAACTATGACCACAAGTTTTAATATAAAGATCTAACATTCCATAAAGACAATTTTTCAAGAATAAATCATAAACAAAGGAGCTTCAATCACGCCATAACGAATCAAAGTACTCATATTTTACAAGACTCTAGAGATTTAGTTCATGAATGCGGGAGTACAACACAAAACAAGAAAGATCTTACAAGACATGCTGCAAGAAATTCGGATCCTTCTTCTTCAATGGTCTTCTTCCTCCAAAAGCCACTGTAACCCTAGTTCTCCAATTTCTCCTTTCCAAAATGACAAAAAGATAATTCTTTCTCTCTCTTTTTCCTCTATATAGGCAGACGCCTCTTTTGGAAACTTCTCATGGCCGAATAGAGGCGTCTCTCCACTGTTGTAACCGCCAAATCGAAAGATTTTCGTATTTGAAAATTTCAGAATTCTCGAAAATGTTGTAACATTTTGAAGAAAATGTTGTAATATTTTCTTCTGCTAATATAGTACTAATTTGGCCGAAAATGTTATGTTGTAACTTTGTTGCAACAATTTTCTTTGTACTTTTCTTACGTCTTCTTTTGGACCCCTTTGAGTTGTTTTTTTCGAAATTTCTACAATAAAAACATACGAAAATAGCGATAATATCCAAACTTGACCAGAATAATAAATTTTTAATATTTAATACATTTAAATCCATATTTATCAAACATATTAGACAAATTGGTCAAAAGTATGGATCAAGATAACTTCTTTTTGATAAGTTATCACTTGTGTATGTAGTCCATATTATTTTTTTAACCTTATGAGCTGAATTATTCTTTTGTCAAGGTAATCATCTTTTCCCTATTTGTTCATGAATCTGAAGTGTCTACTTTTCCAGTTAGCATAAGTAGTGTAAACAACTAAGAATTTTTGTTGCAACACTTGCAATAATTTGTTGCTAGGGAAGCTTGTTTTAGCCCTTTTATTTAAGGGCAGCTAATTACTTTCCCAAGTTTATTCAATTCAGAAAGTTTCATTTAGGTAGCATGATTGATTTTAGTTCTGTCAGCAGACATCAAAGTCCTTAACCGGAGATGAGGATGATGTTGACCAAGCACCGTGTGAGCCTTCAACTGGCAATCAATCCAAAAAGATTTCATCTAATGAATCCTTACCCACTGCTTCAATTACATCATTAAGCCTTAAGCACTCGGTGAAGTCCAACTCCGGCTCCGCAAAGCACAAGGGGCAAACAGAAAATCCTGTTTCACAGTCAGTTCCCGCATTCTCCAACTTGAAAAATGAAAACATAAAGCCATCAGTGATAGTTACCAAAGCTATGATTCGTGGGCAACCAAGAAATTTTACACGTAGCAAGAGCTCCATTGAAGATGCAGAAATATTGAAGGAAGATCGGTCCCGCTGGTCTAATTCTATGAGAAAAAGTTCAGCTACTCCCGCTGAGTTGAAGGACTTGTCCCCTTTCAATTCTGAGAAGACCCTTCGTAGGGTCCAAGTAGGAAGCGAGTCTAGACAATATCTTAAAAGGGGAAATGGTGTAAACCATGGCTCTGTAAATATTTCAGGGAAATCAAGAATTTTAGTACCTCCAGAAGAGCTTAAAAACAATGAAAAGTCTGAAGAAATAGTGAGCCAGATGGAAAATTCACCAGATGTTGGTGATGAAAATATAGGAAGAACTTACATTGATGGAGATAATCATGTTATGGACCTTCATATTGATGACTCTGATGGTGAAAAATCAAGACATAGCCAAGAATCTTGTGAACCTGAATCAGAAATTGGTGACCTTATGAGGCCACTATCACAGCGAGATGATTCTACTACCATTTTTTCTGCATTCAACTCTTCTAGAAGTGCTGATGACTTACTTGAAGAAAGTTCCGGATCATTGAATTCACATGCTTATACTCGAGAAGCATCAGATATTTATTCTGTGGACTCTCCTACAGATAGTCCATCATGGAATTCTCATTCACTGAGCCAGATAATGGATTCAGAAGCAGCCCGAATGAGAAAGAAATGGGGAAGTGCTCAGGTTCCTGTCATTACTGCCGGTGCCTCCCAGCAATCGCGTAGAGATGTAACAAAAGGATTTAAGCGATTATTAAAATTTGGGAGAAAAAGCAGGGGTGCCGACTATCTAGTCAATGATTGGGTCTCTGCTTCAACTGCCTCCGAGGGAGATGATGACCCAGAAGATGGACGGGATCTAGGACACAGACCCTCAGATGATTATAGGAAGTCAAGAATGGGCTACAATATTACTTCTTATGATGGATTCAATGACATTGGCATCTTCCAAGAACAAGGTATACTTGCTATTTTGTGATCTCCTGTAACCTTTTCAATTTCTTGTTTATTCCCAATATATGATTGAGCAGAGCAACGCTATGCAGTTTATCCCTGCTATCACTATATTTCTGGTTCTTGTTCATCCTTATACTGCTTTGCAATGCCGACTAGCTGCGTTGTTTATAGGATTTTATTTATTTATTTACCGAAGTTGCTGTTTAACATCTTCGGACAAGGATGCACTGTGTTTACATGCTTAATGACTTTGTCCATGGTTCAACATTTGTCAGAAATCTGTTATGAACCCCGCGCCGTTGGTTATCTAGTATTAGGAGTCTTATTATATCGAGTCGCATTGTATCGAGTCTTTATATATGGAGTTGAGTCGTTATGTACTGAGTCGAGTCTGAGTTATATATAGTTGAGTTGAGTCGGTCGTATTATCTTTATTTGTTAGGGTTAGTATCGTGGCTCTATAAATAGACCGGTCTATTGTATGAGCAAGATTATCAATGAAGTAAATCAATTCTCGTCTCTCTCTCCCTAAAGTTCTTTCTCTCTCTCTTTAATTCCTCTTCTCAACTCCTTCTCCCTCATTCTAAGGTTTGCCCCCTTTATCCCCGCTCCATCTTTGCTGCCATTACACCTCCGACGAAGTCTCCAAAGTAGGCTCATAACAATTTGGTATCAGAGCCTCTCGATCCTCTTCCGCCGACGCATGCCATCATCGCCTCGACGTTGCTTCTGAAACATCCATTCCACCTTCCTTTCTCCCTGTTGCGCGTGAAAACACCCAGCGGCATCGTCTCTCCTCCCAATGCTCGATCCCATCTCACGCCCTCTGTTGATCATGCGCACGACTTAGTCGAGTCTCTTGTTGCTTCCTCCGAGCGATTCCCTCCCAGCATTCCTCCTTCCGCTCAATCCCTGCTGCTCGCAGCCTTCTAGTGAAGAGTCTGCATGCCTCCTTCCAACGCTCGGCAAGCCATCCTCCTCCGGTCGACCCTACAGGTGCTTCTCTTTTCCCCAGCGATCGACACAACCTCCCACCCTTGCTGCCCCTGCACGCCATCTTGCTCCAATTTTCCGATGCTTCCTCCGCCCAATTACCTCCCCACCTTCATTTTTCCTTTCCATCCCTGCTGCTAAACCCGCGTCAAGCCCATTTCCATCTACTCAAGCCGACCGCCGTTGTTTCTGCTTCACCCAGGCCGCACACTCTTCCGCCATCTCGAGCGGGTATCTGCCTGCAACACTTCATCGCCGTTTCCCGAAGCCAACTCTTGATGCTGCCAACAAAATATTGTTGATCTTGTCGTGTGGCGCCCTTGCAATTGATTTTTTTAATTAATTAATCAAATATTTTGATTACTTCTTTAATTATTAAAAACATATTAATTGAATTATGGACGTGCAGTTAAGTTGCGCCCATGTGGCCGCGCTCTTTGACTACCTCCGGGACTCCCTCCAGACTGCCTCAATGCAGCTCATTGACGAGATCCGCAATGGGGCGACAACGGCAACTCCGGTCGTTGTCTCTGATTCCGCATATTCTTTTCATGCAATCACCGCCACTGCCGCCCACTGACGTTTCCCCGCGCTCTATGGTGGTCGTCACCCTGCCTTCACCTCCTGTGGATTCCGCAGCCACGTCTCTACGGCCAGCATCATCACCACTGATCCCAGCAGTCGTCAACTCGCCGCCTCTGCTGGTTCTGATGCCGGCATCACCGCCGAACCACTTCTAATGTGACCTGCCTCGCTCGGCCACCAACACACACCGCCCTTGTCTGCCCCGCCACCGACTCGCCTCGTGCAGTCACCTCCGCCACCGGGCACCGATGTTCCACCTCTCTCCACAGTGGTAGTCACCCCGCCGCCTCCGCCTATTCGGTCGGTTCTTGCTATGCCAAACCCTGCTCCACCGGATTCGCCGTTTGCGCCACGGCCGCCCTTACCACTGCTGGACCCTGCCAACCCCCTTCCGACGCAGCTTCCACCTCCACCGACATTGCCGCCACTATCACCACCAATCCTTGCTCTGCAGTCACCTGCGTTGCCGACCCCTGTTCCACCAACCTCGCCGACCATCTCTCCGCCTTTGCCGGCTCTGACCACCTCGCCGCCTTTTCTGCCGTCCCTG
The DNA here is from genome assembly GCA_033032865.1 of Dactylorhiza incarnata. Classification (NCBI taxonomy): domain Eukaryota; kingdom Viridiplantae; phylum Streptophyta; class Magnoliopsida; order Asparagales; family Orchidaceae; genus Dactylorhiza; species Dactylorhiza incarnata. The sequence goes on along the minus strand of JAWHQI010000401.1, from coordinate 995,048 downwards.
GCTTCGCCGGTCCCGTCGACTGCCTTACCGAGCTTCGCTCTGCACTCCCGTCCCCTCTGACCCGTTCTTCCCACTGGTCGTTCCCTCGACTGCCCTTCCACTTCTACTTTTCGTCGCTCCACCAGATCAGCCGACCACATTCCTTTCGCTGCTCATCTTTCTGACGGCGCCGCCGCTGCTCATCGCCGCCATCACGCCGCTATGTGCTACCAGGCGTTGTTTTGGCATGAAATCAAGGAGCCAGATGAGTCGATCATCCTATTGGAGTTTGAGCTTGAGGACAAGCTCGATTTCAAGGATGGGTGGAGTGTTATGGACCTCACGCCGTTGGTTATCTAGTATTAGGAGTCTTATTATATCGAGTTGCATTGTATCGAGTCTTTATATATGGAGTCGAGTCTTTATGTACTGAGTCGAGTCTGAGTTGTATATAGTTGAGTTGAGTCGGTCGTATTATCTTTATTATTATTATCTTTATTTGTTAGGGTTAGTATTGTGGGTCTATAAATAGACCGGTCTATTGTAGATTATCAATGAAGTAAATCAATTCTCGTCTCTCTCTAAAGTTCTCTCTCTCTAATTCCTCTTCTCAACTCCTCCCTCATTCTAGGGTTTGCCCCTTTTATCCCTGCTCCATCTCCGCTGCCATTACACCTCCGACGAAGCCTCCAAAGTATGCCCATAACAAAATCCTTTCAATTCACATGAACAACATAAAATCTTAAGCACGTTTAATGCTTGTGTTTACATGCTTACCGACTTTGTCCATGATTCTTATCCAGAAATCCTTGCAATTTATAGGAACTACAGCAGAAACACTTAAGCATGTTGTTTGACTGTGGTTATTGAACTGCATTTGGTTTAACAAAGGCAACTAATTTAGGTACTTGATAAGTGTTTTTTTATTTATGTTTTCTTCATTTTTTTATCTGCATTGCTATTTCACTTACAAATATTCTGTCATTGTTATTGAACTTGACCTTCCTTGATCACCCTGAATGACACTTAATGAGCACTTTTTGCTAAGTTTTGCTTTAGCTAATTGATGCAGGGTGATTGTAAAAAGTGTTAAAGTGACTGATGTAGGATAAAGTGAAGGCCGTGGTGTGAGTATGCACTAAGGGAACTCTAACAAATGTATGCATGTGTAGTAGTGTAGGGAATTCTATATGGATGCAATGCACGTGTAATTTTCCAACATTTGTTCGCAATGATTTTTGATGTTATAAAAGGTTTACGGTCATGCACGATTAATATTAAGCTTTAGGTGAAATAAACAAGTTTAAGTTTAGAAGTAAAGTAAGAGTATTTTAATTAAATACGCGACGAATGCATCCTTCAAGTAGTGTATGAAGTTAGGCAAACTTGTACAAATTGTAATCCCTAGAGAATATAGTTTCTAACAAAATATTCAAAATCAAGGATATGAACTTCCATTTGATAACTTACTTTAGTGTATGAAGTTAGTCCCGAATGAGGGGGATTACCACAACATGTGGACCAGGACAGCGGAATCTCCGAAGTTCAATTGTTGGAAACTAGATTCCTACAAAATTTTGGGCTGCCGGAGGAGGCTGTTGCTATTGGAGAGGTGTGACGTTGTGAGGGCATAGAGAACTTACTTGGACAATCAGAAGAAAGGCTAGCTGGGTAGTTGTTTGCTGATAAAATGCCCCAAGATCCTTAGAACAGTCCACAGATTTCAGGAATCCACTGGTCAAAGGTTGCAGGAGGTCAATCCAAGTGAGGGTGCAGTCCAATTGGCCCTCAGAGAAGGTCGACTCAGGTCGCTGGAGGGAGGAGTAGTAGTAATCATGCTAGAAATGAAGTATCAGGCTATGGGAGCAATCGTTTAGGCCAGTCGTCAATTCTGACGTCTGAACAGGGAGGTCATCGTTATCGGGCTGCTGCGAGCGATCAATTGAATTCAACGACTGGACAGAGGGAGGTTCTCTTCAATGTCGTGCAGGGGATGCGACTATCATCTGAACGGGGTGAGAATCACGGTCAAGGATGGACGACAATGCTTCACTTAACAATGGATCTGTATCGACAGTTAACATAGGAGAGGAGCAGTTGTTGTTGGTTGCAGCGGTGAAGGTCAAACTTTTGGCATTCACATTTGAAGGTTTAATATTTTATTTAAGTGTGCAGGATCAAAATCTGTCTTTTAAAGAAATATTCGTCGAGAACAAAGTCTAAATCGACTTGACTGGGTGCCTATTGAAATCAAATATTTCGAAAAGGATTTCTTTCTTTAATTATTACTCAAAAGCCCAAATATTGGCTCTTTTAAATTAGGCAATAACGTCAAATCAGGTACGCCCCTCTTAAGCTACCTAATTTATATTAAATCTAGGGTTAAAATCGGGCTTAAGGAAAAGATATATATATATACCTTAATCATAAACCACACACCCTCGACACTTCCTCTCGTCGATCCCGGACTCTTCATCTTCTCCAATGGCTCCAAAATCCGATCCCTCCCACAAGAGCTCAGTCAACATCGGGAGTGAGTTAGTTCGTAATAGCTTTGCTTCTGCCAGTGTAGAAATACAGAACGTCATATGGCTTATAGCAGCGTCAGGTCTGGAATTCCTACTTTCTGAACCCAGTCTCATCTTTAATCGAGAAGTACTTGAGTTTTACCAACATGCTAAGATAAATCCCAGTGGCACAAGGATAAAAAGCAGTGTAGGCAGTCGAGCAGTTCAGATATTTGCAAGCAGTCTTGGTCGTCATCTCCAGCTTCCTCGACTAGAAGAGAAGGAAGTGGAAGAGTCACTGAATGAAGAAGATAGGGAATCTGCCCTGGAATTTTGTGAGTATGTTGAGGAGACTAAGGGGTCCCTTCACAGGATGAAGATGAATTCTCAAGGAAAATTGTTAACTGATATTGTTGGAAAGTCTCTTATCTGCAAACCAGGCTCTTTTGATAGAATCTCCAAGGACATGTTCTCTTTAATGACAAGGATAATCCTAGTCAAGAAGACTGGAGCAAGATTTTGTTTGAAAAGATTGTGCAAAGCTTAGAAAGCCCAAATTTTGGGAGGATATTATCTCTTTACCTCACTCTCTGTCTTCCTACTGAAATGAATCCTAGTTTGGGGATGCTAATCCATAACCTGAAGAAAATTGATCTCAACACCATTAAAAGATGGGATCAGTATGTTCCTCACCTTGGAAGAAGCAAGGAATCAACACCTAGCAAGCAAAAGAAAGCCCAACCTCTTCTCTTAACTTCCCATTCTCTTGAGGGGGAGTCCATAACACCACTGATTTCTACAACAACCCAACTGCCAACCACATCTGCCCAAGATCTCACTGAAGTAATGGGTGAGTCCAGTGAGCAAACTGTGACAATCGCCTCTCCCATTGAAGATGATCTTGAGACATATCTTCAAATAGATACAATCATTACTGAGTTAGAACAAATAAACCCTAAGGCAGCAGGAGTTACTGATCCAGAACAGATAACACCGCCTGAGAAATCCAACTCCATTGCTGAAACAAAGGTAGTTGTCTCTCACAATGATGATGACTTTGAGGGGGAGTCCCAGTTGAAAGACTCTACCCAAAACCTCCCTCCTAAGACCCTTGAACAGGATAACATAGAAGATGACCTGACAGGATGAGAAGTAGTTATTTATAAAGGAAAAGCAGTTGCAGAAGAATCTTCAACACCCAAGCAAGTAAAAGCAGACACACCAGACTGTCTCTATGAGGACATGGACTTTGGCACAAACATACCAAGTCCCCCTCCAGTTGTACAACGAACACCCATTCCCTCCAACAACATGCCCGAAACATCTTCAACCCCCCTTCTAAATCAGATTCAAGCTCTACTTGAGATCCAGAGAAAGCACATAGAATCTTATGTTGACAAATCTGTTCAAACCCCAAGGACAGAAATGAAGCAGAATTACTCAACCTTAAAGAAGAATGTAGCAAAGATGACCATGCAGTCTTATCAGTTCTTTGACAAAGCAGCAGGAACAGTTGATTATACAGCCACACTGCTGAAGGATGCCAACAAATGAATAGATGATATCATCAGGAATCACTATAATACCAATGAAAACCTGAGGAATGCCTTTGAAGATTATGAACATAACATAGAAGGATCATACAGGAAAGAATAGCTGCATAAACTCAGTTGTTGGATACTCATCTTCTGGAGACTAAAAATCACATCACAGAAGGATTATACAGCCACACTGCTGAAGGATGCCAACAAATGAATAGATGATATCATCAGGAATCACTATAATACCAATGAAAACCTGAGGAATGCCTTTGAAGATTCTGAACATAACATCCTGGAAAATAGAAGGATCATACAAGAAAGAATAGCTGCATAAACTCAGTTGTTGGATACTCATCTTCTGGAGACTAAAAATCACATCACAGAAGGAATCAACTATCTACACAGAAAAATAACTGTCAGCACAACAAAAATCTGCACTACTCTATCTGAAGAAGTCAGAAAGGGGGAGGAGAATCTGAGAAAGTCAGGGGCAGATCAATCTGTCTGGATAGCTAATGAGGCAAGAGCTACAATGAACCTTCCAAGATTAAATTATGAGATTCAGTATGATGATGAAGAAAGCTATGCTCCACCTGATCAATATTATAACAGCCCCCCAAGGATGGAAGCGGGTCCATCTCACAAGAGAAAGGCTCCCAGCAGTGAAGAAGACTATTGGCAGTACAGGCAAAGAAGGAGAGAAGAAATCAAACAAATGTCTAGCTATGAAGAATGGAGCCACATTTCAAAAGAAATAATTCTCTCCACCTTGAGAGATTTTGGCCGTAAAAGACTCCATATGGAGAGATTTTATAACTCAGCTGAATTGAAAAAGCATGAAGACCAAGACACCAAAAGGAGACTCCATAGGAGGAACAAGACTGAGGGTCCAGTGCCTCCGAGATATATTCCAAAGTCTAGGAATTAATTCTCCAGGCAGAAGAGGAAGGCCAATGTTGAAAGTGATTTAATTTGGAAATTTAACATGTGGAAATTATGATTATTGTTATAACTTTATCTTAAGCCCATGAACTCCAGTATTTACTATATATTAGAATGCTCTCTTTATTTCTAATTGTTTTATCTTTCATTTATAAAAACTTATTATTATGTGAGGTTCTGACTTCTTCAAATAGGGGAGATTGTTAGGAATTTGATACCCAAGATTCCTGATTTGAAGAAGAACGTTTACATAATAATAAACTTATTGTGTTTGATGAAATCTTGATGATGCTTGAGACAGATACTTTTAGTAAATATCTGAATATTGCTTAGGGTCACTAAGACCAAACATTTATTTATGTTATATGACTTAAGTATTCATTAGAAGTCATACTAATATCTATCTTGAAGACTTTACCTGAAAAGTTCAAAGAAAATTACTGAATTCAGAAGGCTGTGGAAGTCAGAATTTAGTTCAAGTATAAATCGACGGGACGGTCTGCCGATTGAACTCAAAATATTGACGGGAAGATAAATCGGCGGGACGGCCTGCCGATTGAACTCAAAATATTGACGGGAAGATAAGTCGACAAAATTAATCGTCGAGACAAACTAACTATTCTGAAAGTCGACTGGACAAAGGATCGACCGGATCAATGTCGATCGACGGGACAGACTCCAATTCATTCAGAATTAGTCTAAGTGCATGAATAGCATGTGACAACATCAGTTCTCCAATCTTTTCACGTCAATCAAGGCGCATTTCAATGGTACATCTATGGAAGACCTTAATGGATTAAATTCGTTGAAGAATTGTTTATGGAATAGTATAATCAATTATTATGACTGGAATATCAGACAAATTTATGCATTCCATTCTGATCCTTACTTACCATATGTGAAATATTCCTAATTGAGTCAAATTTGAAATATTCCCTTTTCTGATCAAATTTGAAGATTCAAATTCAGAGACAATTATGGCTTTCCATATACTCCTCTAATTCCTTTTTAGTGGAAGCATCATTATAAAAGGAGAAGGTCTTGACCTGTTGATACTAATGATTTGAATACAAAAATTCGACATCAAAGAATTTTAAGTCATTCTGCTATCAAGAGCAAGATCCTTCTAAGTTCTCAAGAGTCCTGTTTGATCCAGATTCTGAAGAAAGAGTTTACTGAATATAAGAAGGATTTCTGCTGCTGCTAGTTTCCTTGATATAGATCTAAACTTACAAGTTACATTCTATCATCTGTCAAGGGAGAAGAAGTCTACTACTAGACTTCTACTGAAGACTCAAGATCTAAATTTTATTCTCTATTGAGTCTATCATTGTAAACCACTGTAAATCTATAAACAGTGTGTAAGATCTTTGTGATCTGAGTGTAGGATTTTTGTGAGAATCTGAGGTAGGATCTTGGTAGATCTCAGAGTAAGTCTTGTGTTGTATAAGACTGAGGTAGGAACTCTGTGTGAGTTCTGAGTTTTGGAGGTATCAAGCACACTGCTTGAAAGGTGTCGGGACATTGGACTGCCTCTTGACACTGTCTAGAGGGAACCACTATAAATCTCCGTGTGCTTCGCTGTGATTGTTTGTTGTGTGCCTTTAATTTTGAAAAGACATCATAAATCACCTATCACACTATTCACCGCCCCTAGGTGTGATCTTAATCATTCCACAAGTATAACATTATTAGCAAACATTTTTGTTATTAACAAACCATTAAGAAAAAAAATACTTCAAGAACATTCAAGTTTATATATATTTTAATAAAATGATGCATGACTCTAATATACATTTATATGAAGAAACATCCAATCATTTTTCTGTTTATACTAATCTGAGTCTGCTTGCATTTATTTTAGGTTTCCTAAATTCATTCAATTTGAAAATCAAGTTCTTAATATAGTTCAGATAACCGGGAGGAATCCCAACAAAATAGCAGTGGGATGGAGCTGGGAGATTACATACCTATCTACATCCCAGCAATCGAAAGGGGTCACCTACATTCTAGCCGGAACGAGAAGACGGATCGCTTCCTCGATTTCCTGAAAGTCTGTCCATCCAGCGAATGGTTTTCGAAAAAATTTCGACGATATGGTGGTCCGGCGAATGAATCTCCCCCCCTCGGATCCTACCGCAGACCACGCCCGGCGGCTCGATTCCGTGCACTTTTCGCTCGCAAGATCAATTGGCGCGTTCTATGGAGATCTTCCGAGCAGTGGATAAAGAGTCCCAAGCACATTGTGCTCTTCGTCTGGTCACTCTTTGTTGTGGCGGGCCTTGTCATGCTCTTCTTCGTCATAATCAGGATACTCAACGTAGAGATTCCGAGTAGCAGATGGAGAAAGGATTGCACTCCCCCGATCGTGAAACTGAGGGTTTGCTAGTAACGAATTTTTAGGAGGGAAAAGGATTTAAATTATCAGAACCTGGTTTTTTTGTTTGTTAATATTCATTCAAGATTTGCTATTAACAACATCCTTAATTAAACTTTAGGCGAATAAATCTTTACAAATCGAAGGGTAAATACATTCACTCCGTCATCAATAAGCTTATTTTCTTCAATAAATAAACAATAAATGAAGATTACAACTTTCTGCATGGACTTACTTGAAAATATGAGACCGGGGAAGTGAGGTTCCGGAGATTTGGGGGTGGAAATGTGCACTGCAGCATGTCCACACTGAATTCAGAGAATGCTGAATGAATTTTGTTTTGGTAAGCTTAGACATACAGGAGGAGTTGTTAGGGGTGATCAAGAGGGAAGCACTGGGAGGGTTTTTTTTGTGTGTGTGTAGGGGGGGTGGGAGGCGGTAGAGGTTGTTACAGGAGGAGAAAGAATGGAGTGGCAGTCGGTTGCAAAACTGGGTGCCGAAACAGGGATCTGGAAGTGTGGGACGGGAAGTCCAGCAATTTTCGACAATGGAACAATGGCTCGAAGTGAGACGGGATGTCCAGAAATTTTGGGCACTAGAATAGTGGTCTGAAAGTGGACAGGTGGTGTTTGGGTGGCTAAGGGTATTTATGGATTTTAGGGAGTGGGCTGCAGTAGTTATGGACAACTTAAGGTGGTTATTTGGTAGTTATTGAGTAGTGGAGAAAGTTACAACGATTTTATGGAGTGAGAAAGTTGTTATGGGTAGTGGATTGGTAAAATTTACCTATTGAGTGGTTGGGGGAGTTATGGCGGTTTATGTTGTGGAATGTAGTTATGGGTGGCTACGTTATCAAGGCGCGCGCCTAGGCGCGCCTGAGGCGTCGGGCGCACCAGGCGCACCGGCCAGCGCCTCTGCAAGGCAGAGGCGGGCGAGGTGCCTCAGGCGCGCCTAGGCGTGCGCCTTACCAACTTCCAGGTGCACCAAAGGCGCGCCTGGGCTTTTCAAGCTGTTTTCTTCAACCTGTTTTTTTGGGAGGGGCAAAAACATGATCTCAGACACACCTGAGGCACACCTAGGCGCACTTGGGCATCCAATTCACCGATTTTCAGTGAATTGAGTGTCAAATTCACTGAAAATCAGCGAATTGGGCATTCAATTCGCTGTTTTTCAGCGAATTTGGCACTCAATTCCTTGAGAATCAGCGAATTGGGCACCCAATTCACTGAAAATCAGCGAATTGGGCACTCAATCCCTGAAAAACAGCGAATTGGATGCCCAATTCGCTGATTTTCAGTGAATTGGGCACCAAATTCATTGAAAATCAATGAATTGGATGTCAAATTAGCTGGTTTTCAGTGAATTGGGTGGCCAATTCGCTGATTTTCAGTGAATTGGGCACCCAATTTATTTTTGCGCCTCACGTGCCTCAGGCGCGCGCCTGCGCCTTGCGCCTAGGCTCCAGGACCCCTTTGCGCCTCGGTGCGCCTTGCGCCTTTGATAACTTAGATGGGTGGTAGGTGGTGGCAAGGTTGTCAGGATCGAGATCCCAGGTAGGATCGTTTTCTGGTTGGATCGGATCGGATCGTGGGATCGGATCGAGGATCGTAAGATTCTACAAAAATTATAAATTATGAAGTAAAATATGTAAACAAATTTTTTATCATCCAAGTACACACAATTAACACATAAGAAACTATAAAACTAATAACCATTTAAGTACTTATATCAAAAATAAACTAATGAACAACTAAACCCAAAAATAACATAAAGTTCACAACTTCACATTCCAGCTGAATATCTAAACATATGTTCGTCGGACCGATACAAAATCACTAATATAAATCTTTAACAGCTACATCTGCCATGTCCTCATCATCAAGTTCTATATTCCCTGCCTCGTCATCATCCCCACTATCATTATGATCATCATCCCATTCAGCTTCACAATCGTCAGCATCAAGTTCACTGCGCCTTATGGTGAGATCAGATACTCCACCTAAAATAAAAAGGTTTTAATTATGATACATAATATAGTTGAATAATTTTGCATTTTCAAATTAAATAATATCAAACTTACATTCATCAGCTACTGCTACAACGGATTCTTCAACATTCCTTCTCGCACTATCATCACTATTGGTTTCTTGGGCATCTCTACTTTGAAGAATCCCCAACCAATTGCCCTTACGGGGAAGAACGGGATCTTCCTTCTCGGTGATCCATTCATCATCCGAAGGGATATCCTCAAAGTTTAAAAACTTCTCCTTTAGATGCACATCTCTTTTATCTTGCCGTTCCATCAACTTCATATTGTACATCACAAAGACTAGATCATTCATTTTCTTTTGATGCAATCGATTTCTTCTTTTCGAATGCACCTATTTTGAAAAAATATAAATTATAAGAACATACATGCTAAGTGTTAGGATGTTTTAGTTTAGAAGATCTCACCATCTCAAATGCACTCCAGTTGCGTTCACATCCAGAGGAGCTACATGTCAAACTAAGAACCCGGATTGCAAATCTTTTCAATTCTGGGCAGTTATCTCCGTAGGAATCCCACCAGTCAACTGAAAATAACAATACATTAAATGTTTAACATGTTTATTGCTAGATAATTGAAAATAGCATTAAACAAATATGTTTAACCTGTAGCTCTTTTGTTTCTAGTTGATTTTGCATAGTCTAACCCAAATAATCCTCTAGCATGTTTGAAATCATCCATCTGAATGTCTATTTTTGTTCTTTCATCTTCATTAGGAATCATTCGCTGGAGGCAAGTATAAAACCCAATTTTTACCTCCGCATCTGCTCTAAAGGAGGGGCTGTAATGATAATGAGGGTTCAAATAGTAAGTTGCAGCATGCAATGGCCTATGCAGTTGGCTTGACCATCTATCATCAATGATGGCCCATATTGGCTCATATCTACAACACAACACATATATAATCATAAGAAATACTTATAATCCTACGATCCGGCTCGCGATCCTGACAACCTTGGGTGGTGGGTATAAAGTAATACCTTGGCTTCGACTCTGTATCCACGAATCCACACCGTTGTTGACCGTGAGAGCCCAATAGCGGTCCAAATTCTGTGATCCCTGAAATCAGTTCCTTACACGCCTCTTTATAGACATAATGACCAATATATGTGTTACACAGTCGCATATGTAAGCCTACCTGGGTCATTCATGATGGATTTCTTAATTAATTTCACTTACATCTTTGGGGTTGGCCTCAGCCACCCATAGATAGAGCTTTGGATAGTAATCCATTAGTGTGCTGTCAAGAGCACACACCTTTGGATCATTTCCAGGTATTCAAGACTCGTTCGGTTCCTTTCCTCCGAAGAGGGGGGGGGGGGGGGGGGGGGGGGGGGGCAGAACGACTACTCACTAAGCATAGAAGATAATCAAGAAATACTTACAGTGTACAATAAATGAGAATTAAAAACCTTTACTTACAATGCCGAACACGAAGCACACTGCAAATATTCTCACACTTATTCTTGCAATTCTTCGTCGTGTGTCCTTTGGGTTGCCCCATCCCTTTATTTATATGAGGGGAAAAGCATCCGGGGGGAAAACGGGAGGGAATCAGATTCTCTATTAATTAAAATAGTAGATTGATTCCTCACTAATTGAGATAGTACATAGCTTTTAAAAAGTAAAGCGATAATATGAGACACCTCCACGTGATATCTGTAACTACTGCAAAAAACCAGGTCACTGGAAGAATGAATGTCCTAATAAGAAAGGTAAAGCCCCGGTGGTTGTTGTTGCAAAAGAAGACTTAGGTTCTGAAGCAGATCTAGTACTATCTGTTGTTGATCAAGTACCACCCGGTGGATCAGTGGATTTTGGATTCTGGTTGTTATTTTTGCATGTCCCTCAACAGGGATTGGTTCCACACGTATGAAGAAATTGATGGTGGAAATGTTCTAATAGGAAATAATGCTCCATGCAAAATAGTTGGCGTTGGTTCAGTCCGTATCAGAATGCATGATGGCATCATTAGAACGCTGACAGAGGTCCATCACATCCATGATCTGAAGAAGAACCTAATTTCTTTAGGTACTATGGACTCAAAGGACTTCAAATACAGTTATAAAGGTGGAGTCCTACGGATCACCAAAGGAGACCTGGTGATAATGAAAGGACTCAAGCAGAATACCGTGTATGTTCTACTTAGGGGCAATAGTTACTGGTACAACGGCTGCAATATCATTTGGAGAAAAGTTAAATTCAAATATAACCAAGTTGTGGCATATGCGACTTGGTCATGTTGGTGAAAAGGGGATGGTGATTTTGAGTAAGCAAGGGTTATTGGGAGGTCACAAAGTTTCTACTTTGGGGTACTGTGAGCATTACATTTTTGGCGTGCAACATCAGATTCAGTTTTGCAAAGTGGTGCACAAAACCAAAGCAACTCTTGGTTACATACATGCAGATGTCTGAGGACCCTCTCGTGTTCCATCGAAATGTGGAGCACGGTACTTTCTCTCTCTGATATATGATTACTTCAGAATGGTGTGGGTGTTCATGTTGAAATACAAAAGTGATGTCTTTAAAACTTTCAAGCAATGGAAAGTTTTGGTTGAGAACCAAACCGAGAAGAAAGTCAAGCGTCTGCGAACTTATAATGGTATGGAATTCTGTTCAACTGAATTGATGAGTTCTGCAAGGATGAAGGTATTGTCAGGCATCACGCAGTCGGCGAAACTACACAGCAAAATGAAGTTGCGGAACACATGAACATGACACTTTTAGAGAGGGCTCGATGCATGCTCTCTAATGTTGGGTTATCAAAGGACTTCTAGGCTGAGACTGTGAATGCAGCCTGTTATATGTTAAATCGCTCTCCTGCAACAACCATTGATTGTAAAAAAAACTTTGAGGCATGACAGTGTCTGGAATTAGAGTAACTCGACGTGAAGATGACTTTTCTATATAGAGAGTTATAAGAAGATATCTTGATGAGTCAGCCAAAGGGATTCATTGTTCAGGGAAAAGAAGATCATGTATGTAGGCTTCAGAGATCTTTGTATGGACTGATGCAGTCCCCAAGGCAGTGGCATAAGAGATTTGATAGATTTATGTTGACATTTGGATACTGTAAAAGCTCCTATGATTGTTGTGTGTACCACCGAAACGTTCAGGATAGTTCATTCATTTATTTACTCTTGTATGTTGATGATATGCTTATTGCGGCTCGTGACATGTCTAAAATTGTAAAGCTGAAACAGACTCTTAGTGCAACACAAATAATTCTAGGGATGGAGATTTATAGGGACCTCCATGAGCGCTATGTTGTTAAAGGCGCGCCTAAGGCTCAACAGGCTCAGAGGCTTGCGCCTTCGTGCGCCTTTTTTGCGCCTTTGGAGTATAAATGACGCGTCTGGGAGCGATTTCTGTTGCAAATTTTTTTTCCCAAAAGAAAGAAAGAAATAATGTAAGAACTCAATATTTTTTTGCATGATTTAGTATTTATGAAACATAATTGAGTGTTAAGACTTAGATATGATGCAAGTGAACACATTAATTCTATTTTTTTAAGAGTTATAAATGATAGTAATGATTGATTAATGAGTAGAATAAATGAAAAATCTGATCAAGAAGATGAACTGATGTTTGATGCTTATTTTTTAAAATGAATGTGGTTGCGCCTTGCCTTCGTCAGGCGCGCGCCTGCGCTTTGAGCCTTGCACTTAGGCTCCAAGACCCCTTTGCGCCTTGGTGCGTCTTGCGCCTTTAATAACTAAGCATGAGCGTAAGCTCTTTCTTTCTCAGAAGATTACATCCAGAAGGTTCTATTCAGGTTTGGTATGTCTACGACTAAACCTTTAAATACTCCATTACCTCCAAATCTCCGATTGTTTATTTCTTATGCACCTCAGTCAGATCAAAAGTCAGAATATATGTCAAAGGTTCTTTATCCTAGTGTTGTGGGGAGCCTGATGTATGTTATGGTGTGCACGAGGCCTGTGTTTGCACATGTTAGTATTGTGAGTCGATATATGGCTCACCCAGGGAAGGAGCATTGGCAAGCCGTGAAGCGTACTTTTCGGTACCTCAAAGGGACCTCAGTTGTTGGCCTTATCTATGGAGGCAACACAGATTTTTTGGTTGCTGGATACTCAGATTCAGACTATGCAGTGTATGTGGATGGCAGAAGATCTGTTGCAGGGTATGTCGTTACCCTTGGCAACTCAGCGGTCAGTTGGAAGGCTACTTTGCAGCCTTTAGTTGCATTATTCACTACAGAAGCAGAGTACATGGCCTTGACAGAAGCGGCCAAGGAAGGTATTTGGTTAAAGGGCCTTCTGAGTGATCTCGGCTTTCATTAGGATCATGTTATTATATTCTGTGATAGCTTGAGTGTCATATGTTTGGCAAAAGATCAAGTGCATCATGATAGGACCAAACACATTGATGTGCGATATCACTTTATCCGGTCAGAAAATAGGATCAAAGTGAAGAAGGTCGGCACGACGGATAATCCAGCGGACGTGTTCACCAAATCAGTTCTGAAGAGCAAGTTCATGCACTGTTTAGACTTGCTCAATATTGACAGTTGGAGATAGCCCCAAGTGGGGATGGCAACAGAAGGTGGAGATTGTTAATTGTATGCCTCGAATCCTAACCCAAAGCCCAGGTCGTGTGCGGTTGTAACTTTTCGGGAGTCAGGGGGCGCGTCCAGAAGGCAAAGATGCGACTTTTCAGGGCACACAGTCCGTGGCACACAACGTGTGCCCAGACCGTGTGTCTTTCTGACGATTCCATGACTGTTGTTTCACGTCTGTTGATAAAAGGACGCGACGATTAGGACACGAGGCCGAGGTACATGGGCGTGTGCCTCTACTCGTGTGTCAATCATGTGCTTCCTCAAATTGTAATTGTACTGAGTGTTTGTTATATAAACTCATGGTCGTTCTTGACTTTGAGAGTAGTAGGAAATCTGAATTCTAAAAACTTCTCCCTCTGTAACTGCCTTTGTTCTTGATAGTGAAGATCTGACTGTTGTTGGCGGTGGATGTAGCCCACTTTGGGGTGAACCACGCTAATTTGTATCGTCTGTGATTGTTTGATTTATGTTTCGTTCTTCACTCTTCTCGTATTTCCACAACATGAACGTCATTATGGTCTCACATGCAGTCCAACATAGCTCCAGTAGCTTTATCAACTTTACCTAAGTTGGCCCAATTCTTGATCATTTTACTATGATAATGTTTTATAGTCGGGTGTGTCTGCAAGTTGAGATTAGACACAAGAATTATAAATTTTGGTAAAATTCTGTTACAAAAAACTCTTGCTTGAACATAGTTGGCCCAAACGCCTTCGTTATCCACCCTCACAACATTTTGCTCTCATTCCCAACTGGAGCCGTTTGTATCTGACGTCGTCGATATTTTTTGATACCTACCGGCACTTCGAAACAGTCAGTTATTTCTAATGAATTTCACAACATTCTGGAATTCAATGATGACCCCTCCCAACTAGGTAATACATAAACAAACTTCATGTTTGATTTACACACTTCAATGATGTTTGTTGTTATAGCTTGTTTTCTATTCGATATCCACCTTAATCATTAATATTGACAATTACTTTAATATGGGTTCCATCTATGGCGTTAACGTAGTCGTACAACATAAAAATATACAATGATTTAATACTGCATATGAATGCTTCTTAAGAAGTGAACATATGATAAGAATGATTACTCACCAAAAAATGTCTTCATTGTTGTGACGTTGCATAAGGGAGCTTGTTAAAATCTCTAGATAACTTGAGAATATCTCATAAACTTTGTTGAATTGTGTTATGGGTCTTATTATTATTATTATTTATTTCCATATATGCATTTATTATGTCATAAGAGAGACGTCCTTATATGACGCATGCTGGTGTCGTGTCCTTTTTAGTGTGTGTCCAAGTTTGTCGTTATTTCCTTTAGTATTATTTCCTTTTTGATGTCGATTGTAAGAACTATTTAAAAGACCTAGTGGGTCTTGTATCGGTATGCAAGAAATAAAGTTTATTTCCTTCCTCTAAAAATTGTGAGATATTGGTAGCTCTCTCCTCCAACGAGCAAGCCCCGCTTAGGCAGCCGCGGTTCCGGCTCCACGGTATCCTCTTCCGCCGTAATCATAATCCCCCCTCCGACTAGGCCCATAACAACTTGGTATCAGAGGCTCTCTCCTCCTCGTCCGGCGACGCCCTCCACAGCCGCTGCCATTTTGATCCTTCCCCAACATCACTTCGATGCCAACAAACACGCTGCATCTTCATCGACTCCGACGCAAGTCCTCCAACCTTGTCGACGCAAGCCCTCCAGCCGACGCCCAGCCCTGTCGATGCAAGCCCTCCCAGCCGACCACGACCTCGTCGCCGACTGCCAGGGCCGCAGCTACGCCGTCGACGCAGCAGCCAGTCGCTGCCTTATCCACCGAGCAGCAGTGCTCCGTACGCACCCCAGCCCTCCAGCGACTTCCGCTCCTCCCAGCGACTTCCGCTCCTGGGGCCTTCGACGACGCCCTACCGCGTGCAATCGACATCCATTCCGCACGTTCCGCCCTCTGCTTCGCTCATAAGGAAATACGCACGACGAATCCACGGCTGCTCACGATTCCAGACGGACCCACGCGCGATTCCAGCATGCACGCGTAAGTTACTTCCGGATTTGGGCCGGCACCCACGCGAGGGGATAAATAGGAATTGATTCCTAAAATTATTCTGCATTTATTTCTTATTAGTTCTTAATTGAATTAATTAAGTAATCAAATTTGTGACGCCATCATTGGGAGACTACGTGGATCTCGCGGCACCGCTCAAACAGCCGACTCCGATAAATCTAGCCGTCCCGTCACCCGCTCCTTATCTCGTGCCAACTCCATCCACAATATGGGAGACTCGCAAGATTTTACGGCGACTCTCCAGGACGTGCTGCAGAAGGTTATGACCGCCATAGAAGCACGCTTTCGGGACATCGAAACACGGCATCGGGACGACATGGCTACTATCACTGCCAAACTTAATGAGCTGACCCGCCTGACCGTCTCCCTTCACGTTGTTACTACTCCACCCACGGATCACGCCAGCAGCAGTCAGGTTCCACCACCGCCGCTCATTCGCCATGAGCCACCACAGACATTTTTACGCCCTGAAGCGGCTATTCTGCCACGTTATACCCGTTTGGAACTCCCCACATACGATGGGAAAACTGATCCCTTGGGCTGGCTCACCAGGTGCGAACAATTCTTTGGCCATCAACAAACTCCGGCAGCTGAACGGCTCCCTTTGGCCTCCTTCCACCTTCTCGACTCGGCCTTGCTTTGGGTCACTCGTCTCCTCACTGATCAGCCAGGCCTAACATGGGACGACTTCAAGCGATTTTGCAACCTGCGCTTCGGCCCTCCCATCCGCAGCAACCCCCTGGGTGCCCTCACAACACTACGCCAGACAGGATCCGTGGACGACTATCTGGACCAGTATCAACTTCTTCTGGCACACGTCACGCTTTCCCCGGAGATGCAGGTGGGCATCTTCACCGCCGGACTTCGTGATCGCCTGCGACTTGATGTTGAATTTGAGGCTCCTCCAGACTTAGTGACTGCAATGAGTCTGGCCAGGCTATGTGACCGCCGCCTCCAACTGGCACAGGAGGGATATCCACCCGTCAACATGAGCATTCAGCAAGACCGCACCGAGGATCATCCAGCCCCACCAGTTCGTCGACTATCTCAGGCCGATATGATGAAACGACGCGCACAAGGCTTATGTTACAACTGCGACGAACAGTACACTCACGGCCACAGGTGCAAAAGACTTTTCTATCTGGAAGTCGAGGACTATGATGATGAGGGTGTCGGCTGACGCAAACACCATTGATCTCCCTCGAGCTTGAGGACAAGCTCAATTTGAAGGCCGGGAGAGATGTTATGGGTCTTATTTTTTTTATTTTTTTTTTCATATATGCATTTATTATGTCATAAGAGAGGCGTCCTTATATGACGCATGCTGGTGTCGTGTCATTTTTAGTCGTGTGTCCAAGTTTGTCGTTATTTCCTTTAGTATTATTTCCTTTTTGATGTCGATTGTAAGTCCTATTTAAAGGACCTAGTGGGTCTTGTATCGGTATGCAAGAAATAAAGTCTATTTCTTTCCTCTAAAAATTGTGATATATTGGTAGCTCTCTCCTCCAACGAGCAAGCCCCGCTTAGGCAGCCGCGGTTCCTGCTCCACGGTATCCTCTTCCGCCGTCGTCATAATCCCCCCTCCGACTAGGCCCATAACAAATTGTCTGCTGATTGTATCAATTAAATGAAGATAAGTTTTACCGACATTCTGAAATTTTTTATTATGAGCTAAGACAAAAATAATGTCTCTTAATAATCTATGCCCCACAAGAATGTCCTACAAGGTTTCAAATAAATTTCTATTCATACATAGTTGATTAAAATAATTTATATCTAGTCCAGTATATAATTGATTGATTAACATTTTTCGTAGGATATTCTTAGCGCTAACTCTATAAGATCTCTGGATATCTTAGGTTAAGCAAGAGCTACTGCAACTACTGCCCTCCTACGTCTACGGTGTTTGATTATTTCATCCTTTTGCATTGATAAACACGCACACACACACATAGAAGCATGCAAGCGCACACACACCACAAACACATTAGCACAGAAGCACATTGTTGGAACATTGCCCACAATGTTCCTGATTTGAAGAAGTCATCAAGTCAAGGATAAACGCACCTTGTATTTGATGCATGTGTTTAGTTGTGTTGATTTCAGGTATTAGATAGTGCAAGTCTAGCATAGGACTAGACTTAGTGTCATCAGACATAGTTTAACTAATGTGATCACTCATTGTGCAAAACATCATGTCGACCTAAAATCTAGACAATGTTAGACTTGTCACTCACTCATAAACATCAGGAAGAAAGATCTAGAAAGTTGGATAGTGCAAAAAATCAAAATTCAGGAAGATCAGAATTTGTCTAAGTCAAATATCATCTTGATGAGTTAGATATATCGGCTTGATAACCTTAAGCTTTAAGGAATATCGTCTTGAAGATACACAACTAAAGTCACAAATCGTCGATCAATTCATTCAGAAATGGGGGAGAAGGTAACAATTGATATCAGTTTTGATATTAGATGATGCATGATTAGTTTTGATATTTTTATTGTGTGAAGTTCATCTTTACTTGAGGTTCTAACTTCTTCAAATATGGGGAGATTGTTGGGAACATCGCCCACAATGTTCCTGATTTGAAGAAGTCATCAAGTCAAGGATAAACACACTTTGTATTTGATGCATGTGTTTAGTTGTGTTGATTTCAGGTATTAGATAGTGCAAGTCTAGCATAGGGCTAGACTTAGTGTCATCAGACATAGTTTAGCCAATGTAATATCTCATTATGAAAAACAACATGTCGACCTAAGATCTAGACTATGTTAGACTTGTCACTCACTCATAAACATCAGGAAGAAAGATCTAGAAAGTCGGATAGAGCAAATGATCAAAATTCATGAAGATTTGAAT
Source organism: Dactylorhiza incarnata (assembly GCA_033032865.1). Taxonomy (NCBI): domain Eukaryota; kingdom Viridiplantae; phylum Streptophyta; class Magnoliopsida; order Asparagales; family Orchidaceae; genus Dactylorhiza; species Dactylorhiza incarnata. Next base: position 976,142 of record JAWHQI010000401.1, on the reverse strand, counting down.
TTGTCTAAGCCAAATATCGTCTTGATGAGTTAGATATATCGGTTTGATAACATTAAGCTTCAAGGAATATCTTCTCGAAGATACACAACTAAAGTCACAAATCGTCTTGATAAGGATTAATTCATTCCGAAAGGGGGAGAAGGTAACAATGTGAGGTAACAATTTATATTAGTTTTGATATTAGATGATGCATGATTAGTTTTGATATTTTTATTGTGTGAAGTTTATCTTTACTTGGGGTACTGACTTCTTCAAATAGGGGGAGATTGTTGGGAACATCGCCCACAATGTTCCTGATTTGAAGAAGTTCTCAAGTCAAGGATAAACACACTTTGTATTTGATGCATGTGTTTAGTTGTGTTGATTTCAGGTATTAGATAGTGCAAGCCTAGCATAAGGCTAGACTTAGTGTCATCAGACATAGTTTAGCCAATGTAATCTCTTATTGTGCAAAACAACATGTTGACCTAAGATCTAGACTATGTTAGACTTGTCACTCACTCATAAACATCAGGAAGAAAGATCTAGAAAGTTGGATAGAGCAAATGATCAAAATTCAGGAAGATTTGAATTTGTCTAAGTCAAATATCGTCTTGATGAGTTAGATATATCGGTTTGATAACCTTAAGCTTCAAGGAATATCGTCTTGTAGATACACAGCTAAAGTCACAAATCGTCTTGATAAGAAGGATCAATTCATTCATCAGAATATCTTGATGAAGCTCAAACAGACAAATATCGTCTTGAAGTGGTTCAACTAATTCAATAACTCAAGTAGGAGCTCTCAAGTACTAAGTATAAATTGTGTTGAAGTTGTGGTATCGTCTTGAAGGCTTGGGTGAAGGTAAAACTACTTAAGTCAATTATCGTCGAGACCAGTTACAATATCGTCGAAGTCTAGACGATATTTCAAGAAGCATACCGAAATGATGAATGCTTGAGTTCATAACGTTTAGATATGACCTCCTCTTGATAGTCCAAGAGTCGGATCTAAAGTATAAGTCTTATCGTCTTGACAAGCTGAAATATCGTCTTGATAAGCTTATAATCGACTTGCATAGTGTTATAGAAGTGAAGAGTCAAATATCGTCTCGAAGACTCAAATATAGTTCAGAACTCATGTATAAATTAGAAAGAGTTCTTGTCGGTGTGAAGACTCAAATGTCGTCGAGAAGAGATGAAATATCGTCGAGACAATGCAAATGTCGTCGAGACAGATCAAGTCACGAAAATTCAAATGTCTGTCGTCGTCGATTGCATCAATCAGATGAGAGCTCTAAGGAAAAAGATTTCTGAAATAAAGACTGACGGATTCGACCGTTATTGCTCAGAGTCATATAAATACATATGAGATGTGAAGTGAAAACTCTAATCCAAGAAATATAATCAATCGAACAGTATTCTCTCGGAAAGCCCAATGCAGCCGACAGACTACCTTGTTCAAAGAATAACTTTTAGAAGGAGACAAGTTCAACAGTGAATCATCCAGTGCTCCTAAGTTTACTCAAGATCATTTCTCTTCCAATCTCTAAAAGAGCAAAGAATTTCTTGGACTCAAAGATTCAGATCAGATCAAGTTCTACAGAGAAGATTCTATCAAGATCTGTTGTTGATCCAGTGAAGGTTGTTCTTATCAAAGCCCAAGAAGACTCAACTCTTTCAAGATACATCTTCTTGAGTCTAGATCTATTGTAAACAGACATTATATTCATTTTTGTTGTAAGATCTCTTTGAGATCTGAGGTAGGGTTTGTTATAAACCTGAGGTAGGATTCTGAGACAGAATCTGAGTTGTAGGATCTCCTTGAGATCTGAGGTAGGATTCCAGTTGTGAATCCGAGTGTAGGAGTTTAACTCCGAGTTGTAAGATCTGTGGATCTGAGTTGATTTGGTTCAAGTGGTTGAGGCGAGCACATTGCTAGATATGCGAAGGGGGAAAGTGGACTACCCAACTCGGGGAACCACTATAGATTTCTGTGTTTGTGATGTTTGTTGTTATTGTCTCTTTAGTAGTTTTATTATTCCGCAAATATTTCAAAAAGTAGGACATCACCTATCCCCCTCACCTCTAGGTGAAGATTGACATCCCATAACTTACACACATAATGAATTACACACACACCTCAAACACAAACACAAACACAAACACATACACACATAAGCATATATAAACACACACAACACACACACATCGCACACAAACAAACAAACACATACAAAATACACAAGCATGTTATATGTACACACAATAAACATATGAACACACACACCCCTTAAGGACATAAACACATTCGCACACATATCCCACCCCCCCCCCCCCCCCCCCCCCTAGGAGAAGATTGGCATCCCATAACTTACACACATAATGAATTACACACACACTCCTCAACACAAACACATACACACATATGCATATATACACATCACACACAAACAAACATATACATTTGCATGTTATATATACACACAATAAACATATGAACACACACACACACACCTCAAGGACATAAACACATTCTCACTAACATATTCACACACACACACACATAAAAACATACATACTGCCAGAAATGAACACCTGCACATGCATTACAATACCTACATAAAATTCAATGGGCATCACAGTATTTACTTTATACCCTCACAAAAACCTACATTATCATTATCCTACACAAAAATCTATAACAATTCACAAAACCCACATAAAATTTCATAAAACATACATACCCTCAAGGTAGTAACAATGGCTATCATCAATCACCAAAAAATCAACAATCCATTTCCTAAAACCTCGAAACATCACAAAATCGAAAAAAAACTGCATTGGAAGCCCCGGCGGAGAGGGAGGATAAAATAGGCTATTATCAATTTTTATGGAATTGAGGCGAATTCCAATTTTTAATTTACTCATTTTATGTGATAATAAAATTTGAATTTGTTCATTTATATCTCATATTCAATACAGCACAATCTCTGGGCAACTCAATTCCAAACGCTCCATCAGACTTCAGGTTGAGGGATGATCATCTATCAGGAAGCTCTCTAAAAGGTGCTTTGTTCTGCCGGTTTTTTTAGATATACACTTTTGTGCTATTTGCCAGATGTGTTTGTGTGAACTTTCATCGTTATAGTTATTATGCTGTTCCTTTTACCTGACTGAGATATTATGAGCCTGTTAAAGATTTTGATTCTTTATTGCTTCTTTTGATTTCAAGTTGCCTCTCTTGTTTATCCCTGAGACTCTCTTATGAGAATTTGACTCTTGTAGATGGCGCAATTACTCTGACGATTCTATGAATTTTATTTTTAAGGTTCAAAAGAGTGAGAATAGTCAGATTGGATCAAGATTTGATCCATTCACATCCCTACTCTGGTAGGGCTTTGAATATTGTCTGCCATGAGAATTTCTGTTTTAAATGGCGGATATGAACGCAAAAAATAGTCAATCAAGAGGTGGCTATATTGCAGTCGAGCATAGGTCCTTTGTATTTCTTAGGTCCTCCATACTACGATAGGCATTCTTATAGTTGCTAGGTGCAGGTTCCCACTTAATCACCCCTCTTCTTTCCCCCTCTGCTAGTATACTTCTCATGTTTGGCTAGTAGGTTGATCATAATTTATCGAGGGTTCTTAATGGGAATCTCAGAGGCACACTTATCTATGGCCGCTTATGATTTATCTTCGTCACAGACAACTATAAGGTAGACATCTGGATGATTGCAGCTCCTAGATTCGTTGAGCGCAGTCCTTGTGAGTTTACTATATTTTGTTTTTTTTTAGTCAATGGAATGATTGGACTACCCAATCACTCCATTTCATTAGCCTAAGTTGGAACTCCTTTAAATAGAGATTATGTAGATTGTGGAAAGACATAAAATAGTTTTTGGATTCACCGAGAGATGTTCGATCTGTGTTTGGCCAGTGCTAAAGTCGACTCCCCTCCGCGCCTTTGGCGCAAAAGTATCTTGGTGCTTCCCTCTCCCTGTCGCGCACTCCAACCACCAGCCTAGTTAAACCTTGTTAGTGATATTGTATTTGGTAGATATAGCTTAGACTCACCTCGGGTGTTGTGATCACTCTCTCATGTATATATATGTTTATCCTATTGTTGAGGGATAACAATTCATTCATTCTATCATGGTATCAGAGTCTTTAGGGTTTCTCGCACGCATCCATCCTGATCCCGCTTCCGCCTCTCACTAACCAATCCTGCTTCCCGTCGCTAATTCGCCGATCCCGATCACTGCTTCCTGCCGATATCGCTCCTGATCCCGATCGCTGCTTCTCGCCGATCCCGATCGCTGCTTCTCGCCGATACCGATCCTGATCCTGATCGTTGTGTGAAGACCCTTATTCCGGGCTTCCCAAATGATTCGTGAATCGGACTTAGTTTCCAATAAAAATGTCGCAGTTTAATGAATCACATACAGATCCATAGTACAAAGAACATAAACACCAGATTTTATTCACTTGGTTTTTTTTTAGCTCAAAAACAGTCCTTAAAATAGGGTAAATATAGAGTAAAAACAACGCTAAAATAGAGCAAAACAATCTTCAAAACAGCACAACCAAGTTGTAGTATCCACCAAAAGTCCAAAATCAGCCTTATACGGGTTGTCCAACTTCAAAACCAGCCTCAAAGATGGTTGTCCAGTAAAGATACAGAAAATAATAGCAGCTAAGTTGCACAAAACAATTCACAATAACTAGGAAACCGAAAAGAGCAATTGTTCCCTCCCACATAACCCTAAAACAGCCCTAAAACAACACCACTAATGGTTGTTCAGCACCAAAACAGTATAAAAGAATAGCGGGAAACATCCAACATACTAGAAGAAACTTCAGCCCAAACCAAAGCACAAGAGAAATCCCCAAACCGTGCCCACTAATAGTAAACAGAACAAGGGCGGCAACAGAAACCAGAAAAGGAAGGAGGAGTGAGTTCTTACAGTGGGAAGAGGGAAGAGGGATTTCACTGCACGACCAATCCCTCGAGGATATGCAGAGGTTCAGTAGAATCCTTCCAAGAACTCCAAAAGATGCACTGAAGAATATAGGAGGCAGATAAGAAGTAACAGTAGCTCCAAAAATCAGCGGCAGCAAGCAGCAGTAGGGAGTAGCGGCAAAATTGCCCTAGACCGGCGACAGAGGGTCGGCGACACAGAAACGGAAGTAGCGGCACAGGGCAGTAATAGCTGTAACTACCAAGAGGAGGAGAGGAGCAGCAGCTAATAGGGAGAAGTAGAGCTCGGGGAGAAGCACCGGAATAGCAGACGACGAGATGCGGGGAAATGAACAGGGCTCGACGGCTTGATTTATAACATGTCAAATAACAATAGAAATACTAGGAGTCGAAGATGACGAAATCTAATTAACTTTCAAATCAATAATATTCAATTTAAATAATCCTTTAGAAATAAAAATAATTCTAATAAAAATGATATTTATAGTCAATATAACTTTATTCGACTCTAATATAATTTTATTTCATTTCTTCGCCAAGAAAGATCAACTCACCAAATTATTCGTAATTCTCGGCACATAAAGCATATCATGCAATGTTAAGGTTTTCTCGGAAGTCTTCCTATGATCCATTCGCCCACGTCCAAGGATTTATGTCGATGATGGCATGATGCATCACCTAAGATCATGGTTTTTCCACTAATGTTAACGGTGACAAAGTAAGAATGATCAAAACAAGTATGAACATTTGCTCTAGAATCAAGCCATCAATCGAAAGAACAAGAAGAATACTATGAGTGTAATCTAACCTGAGGATATATTAATCCGGTGCTTGAATTATATTAGCTTGTGGCTTACCTGCATACTGTTTGCCAGTCACAGGTTATATCTTCTTGTAAAAGCAATTGGTGGACAAATGATTTGTACGGTCGCAGACAAAGTATCATTTTCTTTTACCTGGGTTTTGGTTGGAGTGCCCAAGTTTGGGATGATATGGTTTCTTACGACGGATACCTTGGCGGAAAAGTTTTGTATGGTTCTTACTCTTTGGTTTGAAGTGATAGTGAGTGGAAGAGTTGTCATGTGATTCAATAAGGTTAATCTTAGGAGCATGATCTTTGGGAGTCTTAGAGTTATTGTTTGTATACTCTTTCTCTATACAGATAGCATTAACTTGAACATACATAAAATTGGCTTAATTATGCATGCATATGCATCTCATCTCGAATCTTAGCAAGAATGATGAGGCAGACTACTAAATAATTTTCGGATAAGATCGAATAGTTTACTCGAATCTTAGCAAGCATCTCATCTGGTTGGTGAAGTTTGGGTTTAATGGGCTTGGATGCATCTATCTTGAACTTATGGAGGTTAGAAACATTGTAGCATTTTATACCTGTATTATTGAGGTTACAGTGTGCTTCATGTGCATATCATAATTTTTTAGTCATATGATATTGGAGGAACACATCGTAAAGGCCGTCGGAAAATGCACTAAGTGTACAACCCCGATATTCGCCGAGTATACTCCCAAAGGCTCATTGGAGCATCATGGTAACATCGACCCATGCAGGAAGGGAGGTAGAGGCAAGGGGGACGAGCGGTGAGGGAGGAAGCCTCCCGCTTGCCCGGCCTACATAGGGGAGCGAGAGGTGGAGGGACAAGACCCCACCCCCAAGGGGGGCGAGCCCGGGCTGCTGCCCGGGGACTCGCCTCCGCTCCCACCAAGGGGGGCGAGCCCGGGCTGCTGCCCAGGGGCTCGCCCCCGCTCCCAGCAAGGGGGGCGAGCCCGGGCTGCCGCCCGGGGGCTCGCCCCCGCTCCCACCAAGGGGGGCGAGCCCGGGCTGCTGCCCAGGGGCTCGCCCCCGCTCCCAGCTAGGGGGGCGAGCCCGGGCTGCCGCCCGGGGGCTCGCCCCCGCTCCCACCAAGGGGGGTGAGCCCGGGCTGCTGCCCAGGGGCTCTCCCCCGCTCCCAGCTAGGGGGGCGAGCCCGGGCTGCCGCCCGGGGGCTCGCCCCCGCTCCCACCAAGGGGGGCGAGCCCGGGCTGCTGCCCAGGGGCTCGCCCCCGCTCCCAGCTAGGGGGGCGAGCCCGGGCTGCCGCCCGGGGGCTCGCCCCCGCTCCCACCAAGGGGGGCGAGCCCGGGCTGCCGCCCGGGGGCTCGCCCCCGCTCCCACCAAGGGGGGCGAGCCCGGGCTGCTGCCCAGGGGCTCGCCCCCGCTCCCAGCAAGGGGGAGAGACCGGGCCGTCGCCCGGTGATCTCGCCCCCACCCCCAACATTAAGGGGCGAGAGGAGGAGGGGCGAGCCCCCCCTCTCGCCCCCCGCGTCCAAGGAAGGGGCGAGCTTCTCTCGCCCCCACGCCCAGTAGGGGACGAGCCCAGGAGGGCATTCGGTCTGCGTTTGGCACTTCAGAACAGCGGGATTTGGCTATTCGCAGCCCAGTTTTGGCTATTCGCAGTCCAGTTTTGGCTATTCATAGTCCAGTGGTCTGCGTTTAGTGCTTCAGAACAGCGGGATTTGGCTATTCGCAGTCCAGTTTTGGCTATTCGCAGTCCAGATCCGAAAATCCTATAAATAGGACCAAGGGGGCACCATTTGAGAGATCCGGTTTTTTAGGCTAGCTCTCTCTCCCTTTCTCTCCCTCCCCAAATCTCTCCAGTGGGGTGAGGAGAGCCTCAAGTGGTGCCCAAGCTTAGTAGTGGCTTGGGAGGGGAAGTTCCTAAGGGGCTTCCGGGTATGTGGCGGGATTCCGGGTATGGTGCGGTGAGCGAACAAGACTTAGTCTCTGTGGAGTTCGGGGCCCTCAGCTAGCCGAGGGGCGACCAATCCTTACTCCTCCCAAGGGAGAGCGGGGGCGAGCCCCTGGGCAGCAGCCCGGGCTCGCCCCCCTTGGTGGGAGCGGGGGCGAGTCCCCGGGCAGCAGCCCGGGCTCGCCCCCCTTGGGGGTGGGGTCTTGTCCCTCCACCTCTCGCTCCCCTATGTAGGCCGGGCAAGCGGGAGGCTTCCTCCCTCACCGCTCGTCCCCCTTGCCTCTACCTCCCTTCCTGCATGGGTCGATGTTACCATGATGCTCCAATGAGCCTTTGGGAGTATACTCGGTGAATATCGGGGTTGTACACTAAGAATCTGGTTTCGACAATTGTATTTTATATCTACAGGATCTTGGATAGGTAAACGTCTAACATAAGTTATAGTTATAAAATATTCACTAAAAATAATATATTTTTCGGTTTTAAAAATATATTATAATATCAAATCTATGAACTAAAAAATCAAAAGTGCACTAATAAAAATTTAGTTTAGAAATTGAGTCTAAGTAAAGCGTGCGATCACTGCCCTAAAGAAGTTTTATCACTCTCATGTGGGGCTTTCGATCTTATCCGAGTTTGTACAAAAATGTCACCGTCATAGAATGTCTGTTTGGCATGAAGAAAAGAAAACTAGTTTTGAACATAAAAGTGAATGAAGTTTCTTATGTGAGGTCAGACGTTCATGAACGAGCGATGGTTCAACGGAGCCTTAACTGATTATTCGCTCTCCATTATGCTGGACTTCCTGCATCGTTCAGCTGCTTACTGGTTCTAGAAATTATTTATATATTACATTTAAATAAATTATTCTGATGGTTATTAATGTGGCTTTTGAAACTCTGAATTCTTGCAGCACATCGCTCTTTCTTCTCCCTCTCATCATTCCGGAGCAAAGCAGGCGACTCCAAGCCCAGGTGATGCCATATATATTGCCAATAGATTTTCACCAGCTTCAGCAATATATATATATATATATATATAGAAGCATATTTTAAATGTGCGCCTGGATGCTTTAAACTCTTCATTTTTTTATCCAAATATTTCTTTTTTAAAATTTTTGAAAATACAAAAAATGGAGTTTGTTAAGAATTTTTTTAAAATTAAAATCAATTGGACCCAAAGGCTCTGTTTGTTTGGGCGTTTTTGCTCATCTCCACTGGGGGGAAAACGTCATTGCTAAAAGAAATGTTTGTAAATGTCATTTTTGGTCTTTTTTTTTTAGACCACTGCCGCCGCCTTCCATTGCCAACACTTCTTTCTGTTCCCACCACTCCAACTCTCCCCGACGCTGTTCCCACCGCTCCAACTCTCACCGCCGAAACAAACAGACGAATAAACTTATTTTACACGTTTGTGTAGAAGAGTTTTTTTACGTCCGAACGGAATATGCATCATAAATAAGTTCAATTGACTTAAAATTTTAAAAAAAAAAATCTTAGCGAATTCTAGTTGTTGGTTTTATTTTTATTTTCAATCAATTTTAAAAAATGAAGTCATTTGTTTGAAAAATGACAAGTTTAGATCACCTGGGCGTACATTTCATTTGGCGTATAGAATCGGGGAATGACTTTTTTTGTCCAGTTTTGATTTGATGGCTTTAAGTTTGTGGTAGAATTATTAGGTGTTTATGTTAATTAATATCCAGATTGTATAAAATAATGGTTTTTATGCCTTTTTATGTTAATTATTATTATCCAGATTGTATGAAATAATGGTTATTATTTTGTTTGATGTATATCGTGACCTGCTCATTACTGTATTAAACAAAAACAGATGCAGAGGCTTCAACCTCTCTCTCTCTCTCTCTCTCTCTCTCTCTCTCTCTCTCCATAGAACTTGGGGGAGCTGGTGATCTATGCTTTAAGTCATTGTCATTGCGAGATTGCAGTAAGAAGAAATATGCGGAAACAATGGAGCGGAAGGAAGAGTAGAGTAGCTCTATGGTGCATACCGTGCCGTCGCGCACGGGCGTGAGTAGTTGAGCACTGTGTGAACGACTGCTAGTATTATCAAAAAAGGAAAGTGATAGCCTTTATTAATGCTCACCATTTACCTCTTGCACGTCCAAAAAGAGCCGGCCCGGGCCTTGCTTTATCCGGGCTCGGGCTAGGCTCGGGCACCAGCCCCGGCAGGGGGCCTGCTCAGCCCCCAAGGCCGGGCCATGCCTTTTAGTTTTAATTTATTTTTAATTTTTTATTTAAATAATTTCTTTATTTAAAAAAATACTATAAATGAAATGAATTGAGAGGGACAGGAAAAATTAAATTTTATTAATATTGAAAAAAAAATTACACATTTACACTAAAATTAAAAAAAACTAAAGATGCAAAAAATCAAATTTATTACTATTATTAATTTTAAATAAAGAAAATTAAAAAACTCGCTAATTTAACAAAATACATATTTTATCAAGTGTGACTGGCGAATATGCGATGCGCTTAATCATCTTTTAAATTTATTACATTCATCTTGTCTTCTATGTCCGATGAGCTATCTTCTATCGATGAAATGTGTTGTTTCATTTTCATAGCATCCAAGTGATCTTTATAGCATATGTAGATTTTCAATGATTTTTCGTTGGTGCGAGTTCTCCATGTTCGACGAGTGTGTGAGAGAGAGTGAGAGAGAGAATGAGTTTGAGAGAGAGTGTGATGAGAAGAGAGGAGGATCGGTTGGGTAGGGGGGAGGGGTTTTATAAGGTATTTTTTATTTTATTTTATTTTTAATTTTTTTTAATAAGCCTAGGCCCTAGGCTTAGTACTAGTAGGGTGCCAAATTAGTACTAGCATGGCAGCGTTGTGCCAGTGGCCAGCCAACTGAGCCAATAGGATCAACGGCTCAAAGAGCTGTTGATCCCAACGACTCTTAATTTCGCCTGGGCCGGGCCTTGGGCCCGGGCTGGCCTAAAAAATCAGGCTTTGCCCTGCCCGGGTCAGACACCAGGCCGGGCAGTTGTTTATATGGGGGCCTTGTAAGGCCCCCGAGCCTGACCTTGGCCTGGGGTGGGCTAGCCCGGTACCGGGCCTAGGCGGGCTTTTCCGGGCCTGGTCCAAGCCGGCCCTCCGGGCCCTTTTTTTGGACACGGCTACCTCTTCGTATTGGTTGATGGGGTGACGATGTCCCTCAAAAATTAAAGTGGTTGAATTGGACCAACAATGCCACAATTGTGATCGGCTTGTCGAGACGATTTCGACGAGCCCAATTTTGTGCAATTTCAACTTCGTTTGACCCATCAGTCACCGAATTGGAAAACTTTCCTTGAACCAGATCGGCCTAGCCTGGGCTGGTCTCCTCCTTCCTAGCGTCGGGAAGCGACGGATGGGCAGAAGCCACTGCCCCCCTCCCCCTCATTCTGGTTGTCAATCAGCAGCAGTCGGACAGCAAGATTTTGAAAATTTAGGAACTCATGATTTTCAACTGTTCAACGAAACTTTGATCCGAAAGTGCCTCCAAATTTCTCTCGAAAATGATACAAGACAAGTTATTCAATCAAATATTTTTGTGGAGTTTTGGCGAGGCGGTCATTTCACTTAAACACCATTGTGATGACCTAAGTTTTGGATCTCCGGTCGAGAAATTGTTGCCATCGGTGTAGTCTTGGTGACGAGACGAGATTTTCCTGAAATTTTATCAAGTTTCAAGCAGTTATTTTTTCCTCTGAAGCGGCGGTCACCTCCGGCCACCACTACTCTGGTGAACTTGACCGGACTGTTCAGATCCGTTCAGATCCACCACGGGGGTAAAGTTGCCTGATTTTTAAAAGTGGTGATTTGAAAAACATACCGGACCTTCGATGAAAGCTCACTAGCACCTTCATGTGCCGCTCTCTTGAGCGTGCTCATTGCATGCTTCCCCGGTGCGAGCTCTCATGAACACGCCACTCCAGTGACACGCTCTTCAGTGAACACGTCGCTCTGATGTGCTCCAGTGAACATACTGCTATGATGCAAGCTCTCGTGAACACGCCGCTCCATGCACGCTCCCGTACACGCTCCAGTGTATGCGCCGCTCTGGTGAACACGTCGCTCCGGTGCCTTCGATTCTAGTCCATTTCTCGGATCTTAAATGATCGTTGCATACCGACAGGAGTGAGCCGGCCCAATTGTCCACGCAGACCGGCCATTGAGAGAGACGGTCCAGTGTCCAGGCAAAAAAATCGTGCATGTCGTGCCACGTGGCTGTGCGCGTGACCGGTATGTACGGTCCGGGAATGATCCGTCCGAGTCGACGGTCCGGATCGCCCTGCACCCATAATAAATACCTCTCCGCCTAGCCCGCTCCGCCTCCTCGCTTTAAAAGTTCAAGAGAAACTCGACTCCCTCAGCACCCTCTCCCGGCCGTGAATATCCCCGGCCGCCATGGAACTCCAACTCGAATCGCCCCTCGAAATCATCCTCTTCGGCTTCTCCGCCACTGCAGCCTGCTTCCTTTGGGCATTCATCACTCTCCTCACCGCCGCCCTCGGCCTCTGGCGCCTCCGATCGCCTTCGCCTAAGCCCGCATACTCTTCCGCCACTCCGGCTTCCCCTCTGACGCCGGAGACGACTTCTCCGGATCCGGCAATTGTCGGGGCGGAGAGATCGGATAATTCGTATTCCGGCGAGGAGGGTTTGCCCGAGGGGATATTCACGGCGTACTTCTGCGCCGAGGGGGAGTTCGATGGGGGTGAGGATAAGGTGGGCGGGATGAGAATGGGGAATGGGGATAGCGAGGCTTTGTATTTGTTGGGTTTTGGGTGGAGGGGGGATCTGGGGTGGTATCGGTACCAGGATCGGACGGCGATTAACGGAAGTGTGGTTAGGTTGTGGGATGGTGGCAGTGGAGGCGTGGCGGCGGATTAGAAGCTGCGGCGGCCGGAGATTGGGTTGTAGATGTGGGAGTTGGAGAAGAACCGATTGATTGTAGATGATTGTTGTCGACGCCGGCGGTGCAATCTACCGTTATCCGATTAAGCTGAGCTACTAGAATATTCTGCTGGCCCCTCGAGCTGTTAAATGTTTTATTTTAGAAAAACATTTTTTCGGGTAATAACTTTTTTAGGGTAATAACTTTTTTCCTTTTAATTTCAGAAAATGTTTTATTTTAAGTACAATTAAGAGCACATTTTGATTTTTATTTTAATCTCTTCTTTCCCAATAAAGTAATATTTGAGTAAAGAAGAAAAGGAGTAAATTCTTTTTTTAATTTTTATTTTTAGGGTACATTTTCTAATTTGAAAAACATATATTTTATAAAACTAGGGTGGTGTTAAATGCACACCTAAATTGGTTATGTACGCACCAATTTTTACAAACCCTCCTCACCTGTTAAATGCACACTGATATAAAATCCAATTTTCCTCCTTTGCCGCCCTAGCCATTCTCGTGCCTCCTCCGCTCAAGCTGGTCAATGCGTAGATGTATGTCGATGGGATCTAAGGCTGATGTTTTATCATTTCATTCTTTTTCACTTATTGCTACCATAAATACAATAGCATTTGTTGGCAAAAGACAGGATTATACTCTTAGTATTCTATAAAAAAATAGAAAAAATTAAAATAATTTTTTTTTATTTGGTGTGCATATAACAATATGACATGCATTTAAAATTTTAAGGTGTGCATCTATCACTAGTGTGCATATAGCGAATTTTGATGTGCCTTTAACACCACCCTAAAACTATTCACTCTTGATTCGAAAATCAAATGCTTTAAATTTGGAAAACTTCTAATTTATTATAGGTTTTACAAGCTTATATATTAGTGTATTATTATACTCCACTCAAATGATCGATATAATACCGTCATTATTTTTAAAATATAATTTTTGATTAAAATCAACCAAACGATACTTCACTTCTCTAACTTAAATTATATATATATATATACTACGTTAAAAGAAAAAGTTGTCTTTGGTGCAACATTCAAAATTGTCAAATATAGTCTTATTGTTTTTATCTAATGACTTAACATATATTATAATATATTTAAAAAAATGTAACGTCTATTTAAGCAGTTGCATCATATTCTTAAATTAAAAGTAACAATGAAAATTCATAAAATTTAAAAAGTTTTTAGTGGAGCTCTTATACATACTATGTATGTTATCATTAGTCATGCTAATTTTATTAAAGTTGATTTGACAAATAATGATGAAAACAAATAAATTTAATTTTGAAAATTAACGATGAAAATTTAGTAATATACGTATATGTTTTACAAAATAAATATTGTAATATTGATGTATATTTTTTTACGATCATTTGGAGTACTCATATGTATATGTTGTAGGTGCAGCCCGCAGACGCATCGAGCACAGGCAAAGCCCGTGCTGTACAACCCTCATTCTCCGAGGGTGGGCCCACTCAAAGTCACGTAGGCAGAAGTCAAGGTCAAAGGGTCAACACAGAGACCAGCATTCCAAGACAGAAGCAGAAGAGACCCTGACGAGTATGCAGGCAATACTCGCCAGGTAGGCGAGTATCAACCAGAAGAGCTCGCCGCGCACAGAAGACAGCAGAAACCCTGGGCGAGTATTGGCCCGGCGTGTGCGAGCAGCACCCAATACTCGCCAGATGGGCGACTATGGCATGGTACTCGCCGAGTATCCTATAGTCGCCGGGTTGGGGGCTGGGCTATAAAAGAACCCCTACCCTTTGGTTTTCCTATAAATAGGACCCCAGGGGTACTTGGATTGGCACCTGGACTTGAGCTTTTGGACCCCGATTCCCGAACTCTCGAGCCCGTCACCCTTGCTTTCAGCCAAGTCGGTGCCTTCCCTGTACCAAGCTCGACCACTTTGGTTTCGGAGGGGAAGACTCTCTTGAGCTTCTGGGTACGTGGTGGGACCTCCCTACCGCAGCACCTGGGGTCCAGTTCATTGTTCTTCTAGCTCCATAGTCGTCGCCAGCCAAGTCATCTCGTTGGACTGCTGGGCGAGTAGCCTCCGGCTGCATCGGTCCGAATTTTGAGGTCAGGATTTTCCTGGCGTCAACACTTTGGTGCGGTGAGCGTGGACCGTAGTCGTTGGAAGAAAGTTCAGTAAGAAGGCGAGATGGTCGCAGTTGGCGACCATGAGGAGGTAGTCGGCAACCCGTCCGCAAGTGGCGAGTTCGTGACGCTAGCAGTTTTCGAAGCCTTCGCGCAGCGTATGGAGGGGACCATGCGAGCAGTGCTTCAGTCGCGCGCCGAGGTCACGACGACCTCGCCGCATCGCCCAGTTCCGTCCGAGGGAGGGAGTCCACCTCGGCGAGCAGGAAAGGAGCACGTGGAGGATGAGACCGAGCGACCAAGGAGGTCGCAGTTCTACCAGCCAACCTCGCAAGGGATTCGCTTCCGCGAGCCGGGCAAGCAGGCGAGGTACCAGGATACTCGCCCTTATGGCGAGTATGGAGGTGATACTCGCCAGGTGGAGGATCGTCGCCGGGCGGGAGGGAGGAGCCCCTTCTGCGAGGAGATCCTTGCCGCGCCAGTGCCAGAAGGGTTCAGGGACCCCTCCTTAAATTACTATTCGGGGAAGGAGGACCACGTCCGGCACATCCAATGGTTCGAGGATATAGTCTCTATCTGAACCATGTCGGACGCCTTCAAGTGCAGGTTGTTTGCCATCACCTTCCGTGCAAAGGCCTGGGACTGGTTCCACCAGTTGCCCGCCGGCTCGATCTACTGCTTTGAAGACCTGTGTCGTAGGCTGACGACCCGGTTCGACACGACCCGGAAGCTGAAGAAGGAGGCAACGGCCCTGTTCTATCTGGTGCAAAGGCCGGACGAGGCATTGGGATCCTATATCGAGCGCTTTCAGGAGGAGGTTCTGCAGATCCAGGAGGTGGATAGTCAAATCCTGTTGCTGGCCTTGACGTTCGGTATAAGTCAAGGTCTTTTCAAGTTGGAGCTCAGCGAGAATCCTCCCTACTCCTACGACAACCTCATTCAGAGGGCCAACAAGTTTGTCCGAGGAGAGCCTTCCAACCCTGACTTCTTGGCGAGGCTGGCGCAGGTGACCAGAGGCGAGGAAGGAGAGAGGGATAGGATCCCTGAGAAAAGGAAGAGAGAAGAGCCCCGGAGGGAGGAAAAGAAGAGGCCGGAGCGGCAAGAAGAAAGGAGGAGAGAAGAGAAGAAGAGGGATGAACCCATGAGGAAGGAAGCCAGGAGGAGCATCGAGAGGAGGCTCGTCGAGTCCCTGGAGCGTCAGGAGGAGGAAAGGCGCTATCAGGTCCCCGTCAACCGGCCACCATGGAGGCCGGCTGGACAGCACCAGCGTCGGGATCAAAGGGGGAGATCCCCGGAGAGAAGGCCTTTTCGCCAGCCGGAGAGGCGTCAGGAGAGGAGGAGAGACGAAGTGATGGCGGTAGCCGGGCGTGGCCGCCGTCAAGGAAGGAAGAAGCAGAAGCAGAGGAGGCGTCAAGCAGAAGAGGTTCCCCTCTACTGTGACTTCCACCAGTCAGAGGGACATGTCATGGCTGTCTGCCCAGACTTTTGGGAAGCCCGGAGGAGGCTAGCAGCAGGGGAAGGTGGAGGGGAGCAGCGGAGGATAGAGGCCCCCGCCGAGCCGCAGGCAGGGCAGGCTGCCGTCGTTCGAAGGAGGAACGAAGACCGGGTCGACCAGGGAGGTCGGGGAGACCTGGTTCAGGGAGGCAGAGTCGGAGTAATCCATGGGGGAGCGGGGCTGGAAGCTTCCCGCAAGGGAAGCCTCCATCAGATCTACCGCAGGAGTGTCGCCTCGACCTCGCAAGCACCACCCCGGATGGAGGAGATCACCTTTTCTGAGGAGGACATGCTAGGGAATGAGAATCCCTTCCATGATGCCCTCGTGATTCAAGCCGCAGTGGAGGACTTCACCGTTGATCGTATCCTGATCGATAACGGTAGCTCCGTAAACGTTATCTTCAAGGGGACGTTTAGCGGACTGGGAGTCGGAGCAGCAAGGGTTCGAGCAGCTGATGGTCCCCTCTTCGGCTTCTCCGGAGAGAAGAAGGAAGTGGAAGGAGGAGCAGACCTCCTTGTAACGCTCGATGGCACCTCCATCAACTGTCAATTTGTTATCGTCGACGCCCCGAGCTGTTACAAGGCTATCTTTGGGAGGCCGCTTCTCAACGCCTTCAAGGCCGTCCCATCTTCCTACCATCAGTGCTTGAAGTACTGCAAGGGAGACGTTCAGGTGAGGATCAGGAGCGATCCAAGAGCCGCGCGGGAGTGCTATCTCAGCGCCGTCAGCACCATCAGCTGGATGGCTGACGCAGAAGAATTCGGAAGGGTGCTGGAGAGCCCGGCCAGGCTGGAGGTAGCCGAAGAAGTTGAAGAAATTGAGGTACTCTCCGCAGAGGGAGTATCTGGGTTGCTGAAGATCGACGGATCGCTAAAGACGGAGGAGAAGATCGAGATGGCGGCGTGTCTGCAAAAGAACGTCGACATCTTCGCTTGGAGTGCCGCCGAGATGCCAGGAGTCGACCCTGAGGTTGCATGTCATCACCTCAACCTGGATCCCGCGGTCCAGCCCGTCCGCCAGAAGAAGAGGAGGACCGCCACCATCCTTGCCAAGCCAATCCGGGAGGAGGTGAAAAAACTGCTCGATGCAGGCTTTGTATCGGAGATCCAGTACCCAGGCTGGGTCTCCAATGTTGTAATGGTGAAGAAAACGGGAGGTAGCTGGAGAATGTGTGTTGACTTTTCCTTGATGAATAAAAGCTGCCCGAAGGATTGTTATCCCCTGCCTCGAATCGACACGTTGGTTGATTCAACCGTCGGTTTTTCTGTGATGAGTTTTCTTGATGCGTTTTCAGGATATCACCAGATCCGGATGCATCCCCCCGATTGCCGCAATGTCTCCTTCATCACCGATGATGGCTGCTACAGCTACAAGATGATGCCTTTCGGTTTGAAGAATGCAGGAGTCACCTACCAGCGGATGATGGACCACATCTTCAAGGGACAAAAGGGGAGGAACCTGGAAGTGTACGTGGACGGCCTCTTAATCAAAAGCAAGAGCGTCCAGGAACATGTGACCGATCTGGTGGAAACCTTCGCGACGCTAAGGAAATTCAAGATGAGACTCAATCCAGCAAAGTGCGTCTTCGGAGCAGGAAGAGGAAAGTTTCTGGGGCATCTCCTTACCCCGGAGGGAGTAGAGCCTAACCCCGACAAGGTTAAGGCGATCCTGGAGATGCAGTCCCCAAAAACGATGAAGGAAGTCCAACGGTTGACAGGAAGGCTGGCGGGTCTTAGCCGCTTCCTCTCAAAGGCCGGTGAGAAGTGCTCTCCATTCTTCAAAACACTCCGCAAAACTGAAAGCTTCGAGTGGTCCGAAGGATGTGAGACGGCGTTCGAAAGATTGAAGGAGCAGTTGACTCAGACACCTCTCCTTCAGAGCCCAAAGGAAGGAGAAGACTTGCTCATCTACCTGGGAGTAGGAGCAGAAGCAGTGAGTTCCGTATTGGTCCGAGAGGAAGGAAGGAAGCAGCTACCCATCTACTATGTCAGTCGGGTGTTGAAGAAGGCGGAGTTGAAATACCCGATCCTAGAGAAGCTCGCTTTCGCCCTGGTGGTGTCGGCGCGGAAGCTCCGGCCCTACTTTCAAGCTCACTCCATTCGGGTTGTGACTGATCATCCTCTCCGAAATGTCCTAGAGGGAGTGGAACATTCTGGGAGGTTAGCGAAATGATCGGTAGAACTCAGCGAGTTCGACATTTCCTTCTCACCCCGGGTAGCGATCAAGGCCCAGGCAGTAGCAGACTTCCTGGCTGACTTCTCAATGGAAACGGAGCCAGGAGAAGAAGCTCTCTATCCGATCTCATGGAAGATGTTTGTGGACGGAGCTTCGGGCAAAAGTTCTGTGGGGGTGGGCATCGTGCTCGTCAGCCCACAGGGAACAAGGATCGAGCAAGCCGTCGAGATCCTCTTCCCCGTCACAAACAACCAAGCAGAGTACGAGGTCATAGTGGCAGGCTTGCGCCTTGCCAAGGAGTTGGTGATCCGTGACATCCGGGCTTTCACGGATTCGATGGTGGTCGCGTCACAGATTCGAGGCGAGTTTGAGGTGCGCGACACCATCCTGCAGAAGTACTTGGTAAAGGTGAAGGGGCTGATTGGGGGCTTTCAGTCCTTCTTCGTCGAGCATGTGCCGAGAGAGGAGAACTCAGCAGCAGATCGCTTAGCCAAGTATGGGCCGAGGGCTGGAGGAACTATTACCGAACTCTTACATCCATCCATTGAAGAAGGGGAGATGATGGAGATCGAGCAACGCCCTTCATGGATGGATCCCTTCGTGGCCTTCCTAGTCAGCGGTCAGCTCCCAACAGGCGAAGGTGATCAAAGAAGATTCTGGTACAAGGCGGCGTACTATTTACTGCAAAACGGAGAGCTGTACCGCAAAACCATCTCCGGCCCCCTGGCCAGATGTGTCTCTGAAGACGAAGTACCTCGAGTGTTGGAGGAGATTCACTCGGGAGAGTGCGGAAGCCATTCTGGGGCTCGCACTTTGGAGCAAAGGATCCTAAGGCAAGGTTACTTCTGGCCTACTATCCGAAAGGATGCTGAGACCTTCTCTAAGAAGTGTCAGAAGTGCCAACTCTTCGCCCCTCTTCAGTTACAGCCGGCCCAGCAGCTCCGATCAATCACCGCCCCATGGCCGTTTGCCATCTGGGGGATGGATTTGATCGGCCCTTTCCCACAAGCAAGTGGCCAGAGGAAGTTCGTTCTCGTCATGATCGACTATTTCTCTAAGTGGATCGAGGCCAAAGCTTTGGCCAAGACCACCTCTCAAGTCGTGAAGAACTTCATTTGGGGAGAGATCGTCTGCCGATTTGGAATCCCTCTCGCCATCGTCACCGACAACGGTCCCCAGTTTGCCAGCCTGGAATTGGAAGATTTCTGCAGGCAGCTGGGAACCGATCTTCGATTCGCCTCCGTACACCATCCCAGGAGCAACGGTCAGGTGGAGGCCGCCAACAAGCTGATTATCAATCTGCTGAAGAAGAAAGTCGAGAACCTGAGAGGTAATTGGGCAGACCAGCTCCCCTCGGTCCTTTGGGCTTTGAGGACCACTCCTAGCTCAGCCACCGGGGAGACACCGTTCAAGCTCTCTCACGGGTCGGAAGCTCTCATTTCAGTAGAGTTCGAAGTCAGAAGCCCAAGGGTGGTAGCCGCGGAAGACGGAAACGAAGAATGGCGATTGAAAAATGAGGAAGCCCAAAAGCTGTCCCTCGATTACATCGAAGAGCTCCGAGACCTGGCCTCAGCTAGGCAAGAAGAGATCAAGCGCCGAATGGCTAGACATTTTGACAAAAATGTCCGCCTCAAACACTTCCAAGCAGGTGACTTGGTCCTAAAGAAAGTGGACGCGGCAGGCAGGTCAGCAGCCGTCGGGAAGCTCAACCCGAACTGGGAAGGACCCTTCATCATCCAAGAAGCTCTCCTGACCGGAGGATACCGCTTGCAGAACCAGGAAGGCGAGCTGCTAGGGAACACCTGGAGCGGCGATGACCTGAAAAGGTTTTATCCCTAAGGGGAATGTACATGCCCCCTCCTTTTGTAAATTTATTTATACATAAAAATTTACGTCTCCCTGAAATATGGGATGAGGCAGTCCTTCCTATCTCAGAAAAGTCGTTTAAAAAAAAGGGCCAGTGAAGTCGATCTCCACGCTAGGTTGGGAAATGAGCCTCCGACTTAACCCTCGTAAAAACTCAGAACGGATGATGGGACAGTGCCTCGGGTGTGCGTTCCCTTAAGTCCAAGCCTCTGCAATGATGGCCGAGATCAGCTCCCCCCTTGCACGTTGGCCGCGGTTCCCACCGACCGCATTTCTCGTCCGACTGAAGAGATTACCAGGAGAAAAGTCTGGACGCCGACCTCCCGATTAGGCGAAGAGATGATCGATTTAACTAGCTCAGAGGACCCTTGAATAAAGGTGTCGTGTACCCTCAAGAGCTGAAAGCTCGCAGCGAAGCAAGCCGTTTTTTCTAAAATATTGTGTCCGATCATGTGAGTTGGTGTGCTTAAGTGTGCTTAACTCCCTGCTAATTTGTTGAGCAACAGGAAGCAGGTTTGATCCACATCCAGCATCCAAGTAGGGTGGAGACCTCGGGATGGTATGTCCCCTTGGACCTCCCCGACTACCACTCCCTGCTTGACGTCATCCTGCATCAACATTCGACACCGCAAGTTGGAAGACGAGCCTCCGACTTGACCCTCGTAAAAACCTAGAACGGATGATGGGACGGTGCCTCGGTAGTGCGTTCTCCTAATACCAAGCCTCTGCACTGACGGTCGAGATCAGCTCCCCCCTTGCACGTTGGTCGAGTTACCCTCCGACCGCATCTCTCATCCAACTGGAGAGATTACCAGGGGAAAGTCTGGAAGCCGACATTACAACTTTGGGAAAGGGCAAGACCGATTCGACCGACCGAAGAATGGAGACATTCCGGCATCCAAGTAGGATGGAGACCTCGAGATGGTGTGTCCCCTTGGACTACCTTGACCGTCATTCCTTACTTTATAACATTCTTCGTCGACATCCGGTATCCAAGTAGGATGTAGGCCTCGGGAAGAGGTGTCCCTCCCGACCTCCCCGACTGCCATTCCCTATCTCTTTCCCTTAAAAAAGTCCATTTTTATTAAACTAATTCTAATGCACTCTTCACCAGGTGCAAGGCAAGGCCTTAAGAGCATGTGTCCCTCGAGATCCTCCAAGTGCCCCTCACGACTAGACTCAAGCAGAAGGAACCATTGAAAAGGCGAGTATGAAGGTAATACTCGCCGGATAGGCGAGTATATACCTGCGAGTATACACATACGAGCATACAGGTGCGAGTAGGCAGGCGCGAGCATTCAATCTCGCACCGAGCCGAAGAGCCTAGCGAGCATTCAATCTCGCACCGAGCCGGAGAGCCTAGCGAGCACTCAATCTCGCCCTGATCCTAAGAGCCTAGCGAACACTCAACCTCGCCTCGAGCCTAGGAGCCTAAGCGACATTCAAGACAGGAAGCAAGGCAGAAGAAGCATGCGAGATAAACCTTATCCTTTTTTTCATTTATATACTTGATATAAGTTACAAAAGAATCTGTCAAAGGTTTACAAAAGGTCGTCGGGCGAGCAAAAAGGGGTGCCCAGGCGACTAGGCGTCATCCTCGCCATCAATGTCAGCATCTGGTTCATCGCCGCCATCGTCATCATCCTCGTCCTCGGAGTCATCATCCTCGGAGTCACCAGACAGCTGGGAAGATGCTCGCAAGGGAGAGGTGGACTCCTCAGCGAGCAGCGCCGGGATGAGGTCCACCACTGTCAGCTCCATCGCCGCCGGCTTCAGAAGGTCGTCCGCCTTCAGCTGGCTCATGATGACAGTCCCCGTTGCTCGCGCGATCTCCCGACGAATGCGAGGCATATCGTCGCCGAGTATCCTGATCTGCTTGCCGACCCTGGAGGGGCCCGCCACCGCTGGCTGTTGCTCGGCAGGCCGAGTTTCCAGCTCAGCGATGCGAACTTGGGCGGCCTCCAAGGCCAGCCGGGTGTCGTCCAGCTCCTTCTCCAGCTGGGAGGTCTTCTTCGCCATCTCCACTTCGGCGGCCTGCGAAAAGAAAAGACGCAAAAGGTAAGCACACTATTCGACCAGGTGGAGAGTAGCCCACAAGCGAGTATAGAAGCGAGGCGAGTACCTCATGCTCCTTCTCTTTGAGCCCCATAGAGATCATCTTCTTACTTTGGATCTTGATCACCCCTTCATACTCGAGCAATCGCCTTGCCGTCGAATGGGCCAGCTCGGCAGATCGCAGCAGAGATCGCGAGGTTTGGTGAGCGAGATACTCGGAGGTCTCTTCCTGCAGTCTCTCGGCATCCTCGCGACCATGGACGGCGTGGAGCACGTCGAAGCCCTCGCCCTTGTCCTCCCAGTCCTCCGACCATGGCGGGAGGTTGGAGCTTAGAGACACCACGTGGGCGCTCTCCGTCTAGGTCACCAAGGGGCGACCATAGAGATCCTCGCCACGTCCACCAAGGTTGAAGTTCGGATGGGTGAAAGGCTCGCCAGCCTCAGAAGGGTCCGCCTTCTTGCCAAGGTCCCTATGAGCGACCTCCTTCTTCTTCCTCAAGGGCTCGGAGGGCTCGCCCCTCTCCTTCCGCTTCTTCGAAGGCCCAGATCCTTCGCCGACGATCAAGGGCTCATCGCCTCCTGGCGACAAGTCGATGGGCGAGTAGACCCCATCCCCGCGAGCAGAGTTCCCCGCACCTCCCTGTGTGGAAGCCGTCGCCTTCACCACCACGGGAAGAAGCTCGCGTGGCAGAACATGGACTGATGCGACAAGAAGAGAGGTAATTCCAGTTAGTCGCCAGAACGAAGACGAAGAGCGAGTAATGCGAATACTCACGCGATAGGTTACCTTCGCCCAGAAACACCTCAGCGAGTTCGTCTACTCGCCTCCTCCAGAACACCACATCAAGGCGGCGATTCTTGAAGGATTCGAGCAGTTTCTCGCCACCCTCGTTCAGGAAGGAAACCCCGAAGACGCTCTCCGACGGCTGGAAGGACCTTTCGGGGATCGCTTGGAAGTCGCCAGCGATGACGACTAGTCGCTCTCCCCAGCGGTGGTTCTTCTTCGCCGTGCCGACCAGCGTGCAGACATGGCTGCACAAGAAGACGACGCCCTCGCCTGTCGCCATGAAGTGAAATATCCGCCTAAAGACGGAAAGGTCGAAGGCGATCCCCTGGTCGCGCGGGTAGCAGAGGAACCCCACGATCATCGCCACCCCATTGGGGTTGATCTGGGCGGGGACTATCCCAAAGTAACGGAGTATCTGGGAGAACTCCGTCCACAGTGGTAGTCGCAAGCCCACCTCGAAGTGGCGAGTAGGGAACACCCGCTCGGTGGTCAAGACAGTGTTTAGTCGCTCGCCCTGGCGAGGAAGCCGAGCGACAAACCCTGGCGGGATGTACTTCGCCTTGAAGATCTCCAAGTCCTTCTCAGTCGTGACGGACTTCTTGAAGGTGGTCGCCGCGAAATTCTTGGCGTGATTGGCACGCCGAACAGTCGCCTCGTCAGACATCTTGGAGGAAAGAAGGAAAGAGAGGCGAGTATCAAAGAAGACAAGAAGAGGAGAGGAAGACAGAAGATACTCGCGTATGAGTTAGAAGGTCGCCGAAAGCGTAATAAATACTCACCCACCCCCCCTATTTATAGTAGTCGGGTAGCTTGGCTTATCGAGCACGACGACGCGATCAGGAATAAGGGGGTGGTGAGTATTAAGTTAAGGTCGCCAACTCAACAGTACGCGTCAGCAAGGAGTCGACCTCCAAGGCGAGAAGACCTGCAAGAAACAACATGAAAGAAGCTCGCCATGCATAGGCGACATGCAGACAATACTCGCCAAAACAAAAAGAGATGGAAAAAATCAAGACAAAAAATCCATCACAGAAAGAAGAAAGCAGAGCAAGTAATGGAGGGCGAGTTTCCAATACTCGCCTAAATAATATTACATCAAATCAACAATGTTTCAGAGTTATAGGGATACTCGCCAAAGGCGACATGACATGGAATAAAGAAAATAAAGAAGGACAACATCTAAGGAGGCGCCTGAATATTCGCCTGAGGATCCGCAGGCTGAGGATGTCGCCCGACCCAGCCCAAACTGCGAGCTCGCTTGAAGTGCTCGAAGGCTACGGACATCGCGTCCTCGCCTTGCCGTAGCTGGTCTTCAATCCTCGCTAGCCGACCGACCGAGCCCATGCTCGCACGCATCCCCACCATCTCGTCATGATGCAGCTGCTGGCGATGCTCGAGTCTCGCAACTCGGCGCTCTAGGTCGCTAACGGTGTGAAGGCGAGATTCTGCACCAGCCAGGCGAGTATCGAACTCTTCCAGCCGAGATACTCGCACCTCCAGCTCGGTCAAGCGACGATGAGCGTCAGTGCTCGCCAGGCGCTCAACTCGCGACTCCATGACAGTCAGGCGGCGATGGGGCTCGCTGACCGCCAAGCGCTCTAGCTTCGCCTCCAGATCCAAGATCGCGCGAGTAGCCTTCTCTTGATACTCGCAAGAAGGAAGCCTGACGGCATCAATCAAGGCTCCTATAGGAGTGCGAGTGCGAGCTGCAAAAAAGGGTAAAAATATCAGAACTTTGACGACTAGAGGAACCGAGTGAAAATAATGGCGACTATCACAAATGGCGACCAAGTACCTGGCCGAGGACTGCGAGAATGACGGCGAGGAGAGCCCCTGCCTCACTGAGGAGACGTACTGTGATGATGATCGCCTCGCCGAGCAGGATGGGACCCAGCGGTCTGATCCCGGCTAGGAGGCGCGTTCCCACGACCACGACTATCAGATGGTCGTCCTCCCCCCCCCCCCCCCCCCCCCCCCCCCCCCCCCCCCCCCCCTCGGAGGAAAGAAGCCCGAAGAGCCCTCAGTCCCGCCACGGCGCGAGGATTCACCTTGGTGAGTAGAGGGAGCGGTCGCAATCGAAGGGCGCTGCTCGCCCTGAGTCATGACGGAAGGAGGAAAAGGAGGAGGTGGCGGAAGCCCACCCACGGGCAGCTGCGAGCTGCTCGCCAACCCCGAAGAATCAAGAGGCGGTGGTGGTGGAAGCACGTTGCTCGCCAGAGGAGCCCGTTGCTCGCTCATCGGTCTCCTCTCCAGCAAAGAGCTGTGGAGAACTCGCGTCGAACGCCCACCACCCCTAGGCGAGATCATTGACGACGATCTCAGAGGAGGCACGGTCAGAGGCTCCTCCTGAGCACCGATGGTAGACGAATCTGCGAGCAAAGCAGAAACATTTAGCGACTACGGACCAAGTCAAGACTAATCGAGGAGGTGACGAGTAGGAAGCTCTCTACCTCGCGCAGGAGCGAGATTCTCCGATTGATTCTGGGCCGAGGTCCCAGGCATACTCGCCTCCTCGGCGACATTTGGAACAGGAGGATCAGCGGCCGGCGAGTTGCCCTCGTTAGAAAGCCCCAACTCGTCCAGCAGCTGCTGATGTTGGTCGCCCAAAGGGGCGGCGACCTCCTCTTCAGCGACCTTCTTCTCCCCTCTCTTCTTCTTCTTCGCAAGCCTCTTCCTCTTCTTAGAAGCGAGGAAGTCCTCAACCTCGGGAGCCAGGCGCGGAGGGAGCGAAGAACCATCGAACAGGCCGACAAGACCAGTCATGGCCGCCTTAGCCTCTGCAGCATAGTCGCGCGACATCTTGAGCGAGTTCAGAAAAGACGTGTCATCAGAGACCCCTACCCCTCTATTTATAGAGCTCGAGCGTCGGCCAGCGAGATGGCGAGTATAGGCCAAATACTCGCCAGAAAGACAGCTCGTCGAATAAGGGTTGGATGATTCTTTCCGAGCAACTACGTTACTCGCAAAGAGCGGGGATTGTGTACAACCCTCATTCTCCGAGGGTGGGCCCACTCAAAGCCACGTAGACAGAAGTCAAGGTCAAAGGGTCAACACAGAGACCAGCATTCCAAGACAGAAGCAGAAGAGACCCTGGGGAGTATGCAGGCAATACTCGCCAGGTAGGCGAGTATCAAGCAGAAGAGCTCGCCGCGCACAGAAGACAGCAGAAGCCCTGGGCGAGTATTGGCCCGGCGTGTGCGAGCAGCACCCAATACTCGCCAGATGGGCGACTATGGCATGGTACTCGCTGAGTATCCTATAGTCGCCGGGTTGGGGGCTGGGCTATAAAAGGCCCCCCCTACCCTTTGGTTTTCCTATAAATAGGACCCCAGGGGTACTTGGATTGGCACCTGGACTTGAGCTTTTGGACCCCGATTCCCGAACTCTCGAGCCCGTCACCCTTGCTTTCAGCCAAGTCGGTGTCTTCCCTGTACCAAGCTCTGCCACTTTGGTTTCGGAGGGGAAGACTCTCTTGAGCTTCTGGGTACGTGGTGGGACCTCCCTGCCGCAGCACCTGGGGTCCAGTTCGTTGTTCTTCTAGCTCCATAGTCGTCGTCAGCCAAGTCATCTCATTGGACTGCTGGGCGAGTAGCCTCCGGCTGCATCGGTCCGAATTTTGAGGTCAGGATTTTCCTGGCGTCAGCACGTGCGTCGTGCAGAGGCGGGCGAAACGCGTCTGGATGCGGCCAAAGGCCGCCCGACAGCATCATGTCGGGGCGGGCTTCGGCCGCATCCAGCCGGTTGCGCCCACAACATATATATATATATATATATGAGTACTCAAAATAACCGCACAAAAATTTTAACTAATATTTTATAATTGTTTTTTTTTCAAAAATATTTATATTTTAACAAAAAATCATTTTAAAGTAGGTCTATGAGGTCTAATAATTACATAACATAGTAGGTGTAGGAGATCTACTAAAAAGCTTTTGGATTTTATGAATTTTCATCATTATTTTTATTATATGGATATAGTGTAATTACACAAATTGTCATTATATTTTATGAATTTCCATTTTTTTCATAATATATGTTAAGGTATTAGAGTAAAAGAATGAGACTATATTTGACAATTTTGAATGTTGCCCCAAAGTCAACTTCTTATATATAGTAGTTAAAGATACACCTGATTCATTTTAGCATATTTCAGTATTTATATTATATATTAAGAGTATTTTTATATTTCAGTATTTATTTCATTAAAAGTGTTTTTATGATGCTTAAGAATGACTCCGAGTCATAACCCAAGAAATTTTCAATTTGAATACTTCTCTGGGCTTCTTTTTCCACTCCTTAGTTTTGTAATTCGTTTGGCGCGGCGATGGCGGCCAAAACGCTGTGGTTAACCATCGTTCGTGAACACTCAACCTCACGTAAGAAACTTCATTCACGGGAGCAAAAAAAACAGCCCCAGATAGAGCCCAAGTCTTTTTGCTTCCTCGTCACCTTTTTCTATGAATAAATGGAGTTTCTTCAGACATACTTTCAGATAAATTTAAAAAAAAATTAAGGGAATAGATGCTGAGGGGTTGATGTCTAACCTTAGACCTTTTCCTAATGAATATTTGATCCAGTTTGGTGTATATAGAAATTGCATAGCAGTGGAGCCATGATGTTGATGTTTCAACTTACAAAATTGGTCAAAATTTTCATAGGCAAAAGTTTCTAAAAGTTTATATGGGAGCAGAATTTTAATTTAAATGAATAATTAGGATAAATTCCATCTAATTTTGCATAATTATATGAACCCCTTCTCTATCTTTTAAAATTATCAAAACCTTTCCCTCCAAAGTTTTTTTTAATACAAGCTATGTTAACATTGTAAAGTTAGAGATCAGATTTTGAAAATTTTAAAAGATAAAAAGAGGTTCCTATAATTATGCTAAGTTAATGAAGAGTTCCCAGCAAGTAACTCTTACTTTAAATGAAGTTTGTTAAAATGATAGTAATCGCATTACTATAATATGACACGCTATCATGATAGTTGCGCATAACTATATTATAGGATACATTTTCATTTAAAGAACGGGTAGTTTGTTGGGACCTCCTCTGCATGTTTGCAAAGTTACAAGTAGCACCCCCTCTATCTTTTGAAATTACAAAAAACTCTCTTATAAGTTTAAAGTTCATAATACTCAAACATGCATAAAAATATCGCTTGTAGGAAAGTGTCATGTGGAAAATTTTGTGCATATAAACTTACGGGGGAGATTTTTGTAATTTCAGAAGATAGAGAAGTGCAACGTGTAGTTATACTAACTCCAGGAGGTTTGGGTTAGTTAATAATTTAAAGAAATTAGTTAATAGTGTATAAAGTCACTTATTCAAACTCTATTTATGACAATGGTGAAAGAATATTGTTGATTCTATGTAGCTGGAATTGTTAAAGTCTGGAGTAAAATTTTGTGCATGCATGTTATGAAATGTATACTTATAGGGAAAATTTTTGTAATTTCAAAAGATAAAAGGGTGCAACATGTAATTATGCCAACTCCCAGAAAAGGTTTGGGTAATTAATAGTTTAAAGAAATTAGCTAATAGTGTATAAAAGTCACTTATTCAAGCTCTATTTAGGACAACGGCGAAAGAATGTTGTTGATTCTGAATAGCTGCAATTGTGAACATTTTTCAAATATCAAAGTGTGTTCAAGCTTTAGCAGGCGTATCCCCAAGCCCAAAGAATGAAGTTTAGGGGCTAAGACCGCCCCGAAAGTCCCAAACACATGCTACAAGCAACTTTCTACTTTCCGCCACAATTTTACACTATCGCCGCCCGAACATCACAACTGTACTGAGATACTATTTTATTATTAAGAATGAAATAAAGCTGCATTCTATGTAATCATTTGTGAGATGCATATATGCCTATTTGGAGCTCTAAATGAGCTTTCCTTCATAGTATACACGAGATATTAGCGAAAATCTCGTATCATAACATAATTTGACGTCATTATAGCACAGAACGGTGAGGATTAGCATAGTCAAACACATGTTAATTTCAAAGCCTCCATATCTTACCATCAGTCAGAATAAGAAAGTTACTATGAATGCTAAGAGCTCAAACATATCTAACACTAAATTTCTCCTAGGCACAAAGAAATGCAGCAATAAATCTGGACTGTACATATTTACACTACTTTTTCTGAATGCAGCACATCAACATAACATGCATGACCAATATCATGTTAGAAAGAGAAGTGTGTGTAGTGCATGTTTATACTACATTGCTCTTTTCAAAAATAAAGTTATGGGGTGATATCTACTTCATGATTTTGGTGTGCGTGATAATCAATCATCAAACAACATTAATTTGCGAAAACCAAAAAAAAAATCGTAAAATAACAAGGACCAAGCACATGGGATTGGATTATCATTCAATTCTAGGTAATCGGCATTGAAGTCGGTGACAGCTTCATAGAAACCATGGGGGAAAGCATAACATCAAATGTCACCTTCATAAAGTTGAAATGCTAGCATGAATTGGTATTGCGGTAAAAGTCAAAGCTGGTGATAGCATATATTTCGGCTTCAAAGGTTCAAAATATATATTTGGGTTAATTACGGGTATCACCCCTTTGATTTTGCATGATTACAGGAACCTCTCTATTTTTTTTTTTAATTACAAAAAACTCCTCTCTCAGTTTGCAATGTTACAGGATACCCTCTTCCAATTAACATGCATTACTAAGTGGATTTTTGGCACTAAGCACCCTCTGATTAGGAGGTTTTTGCACATTGCATCCTAAATATTTATTTTTGGTGTTTTGAACCCCTCGAAGGATTTAATATTGGCATTTTGCACCATCCTAATTGAATATTTAGGGTGCTAAATGTCAATATTAAAGCCCTTGGGGGTGCAAAGTGTCAAAATTAAATATATGGTGCAATGTGCAAAAACCTCCTAATTAGAGGGTGCTTAAACTCCCGGGAGAGGTCCCAATAAATTTAGATAATTTATTAGCATGCCCATGATTGAATACAAGCACAAACCAAATCCACCACATTTCATCAAAAAATCTTTCCTTTAGTTGGAAAATTAAGCAATAACTTCAATTTACCTCCTAACTTTTGGCAAGAATATATGAAATAAAATATACAAAAGTTAGCATGAGTCGAAGCGCATTTGCAGTGAATTCAACAATATATTCAACTGATTCATCTTAAACAAATGCTAAATTGTGGAATACCTTTGATAAAGCTGGTTCATAAAAATGATTGACCTAATTATATAAGGAAGAAGAAAAAAAACTAAAGGTAAACAAGACTGAAATCTAGTACCGGAAAGGACAATCGTGATTCCGCGGCAAGAACAGCTCTTACCTGCAGAGGCCAGATTATTAATGGATGTAAAATGAATGAATCTATAGAGAGATTTATGTTGATTTCAAGAAAAAGAAAAAGGGAAGAAATGTAAATATATATATACATTATGAGAATAATGAGTCTCATAGTATGAGAGCTAGGGACTGAAAGAATCACACTATGAAATATCAACTGTAGTAAAAGGAAAAAAAAAAGGAGGGTCCTTTTGAGTTTCTCTCACTGTTAATTTCTGCATCTTCAGCTGTTCCTTAGATGCTGGATTGGAAGTCAGCTGCTGAAAGGTGTGCAGCGTAGTAAAATCAGAGGCTAATTAATCAAAAGCAAAGAGCTCCTCCATGGTCAACCCAGCGGGCGAATCTCTCGGAAAATTCACCGGTTTCAGAATTCTGAACTCCAACACTTTGGTCAACTTCTCTAGTTGTTCCAGCCTGTGAAAAACATTCTTTTTCAATACAATTTAAGATAAAATGTATACTCTACGATATCTTTTTTTTGTAGGGCTCCAAAAGGAACTTTGTATTTTGTAAGCTGTGGCAGAATGTCCGGGGTCCGTTATGGGACCCGGAACGGGATCCAAAAATTCACCATTTTCCGACCTCGGGGAAAGAGAAATGTAGAAGACTAACCTTGATGCTAGATGCTTCCCAACTTAAGTCTGATGTTGTTTCCGCATTTAAATCAACAATTGCATTTTCGGTAGAAAGTTTCTCGGAATTAATAAGTGACGACCTGCGATCGCAAAATAAGACAAAAACCTAGTAAATTATTTTCATGGGCTTCAATATAATCACTGTGTTTTAAATTTAAGTGTTCTACTTTTGTGTGCCAACCAATGAAATTTCGCCGACTGTCAGAAAATAGATGGTTAAAGTATAAAGAAGTGTGGAAAGGTGCTCTTTAGCCACTGATTTTTTAGATATTATGGTGATGTCTTGAGGACTATTATCAAATAAAATTGCAACTATAGTTAATATTCCGGGCATAATTCGATAAAAACGTTCGAACAAGGCACACCAATAAACCACAGCCTGAATATTAGATATATCCAAAATTCAAACATCTAGAATACCATGCAAGCAAACAAGCCAGGATATTAGATTGACACCTTTCATAGAATTCCTCTTCACATGAATTTCCTGAAGAAGATATGCGGTCAAGGTCTAGAAAATTCGAAAAGCTTGACTCGTCAAATCTTATTTGATGAAAGTAACCATGTTCATTATCCTCGAACAGAAGCCTACGAGAACTCACAGGAATGTACCTAGCAAAAAAGAGGACACGAGGGATTAGGATACCCACGATGTGGAGTGGCTATAGTAATGTAAAAATAACATGAATCCCAAAGAGAGAGAACCGTTGATACAATTAAACTTTTTTCGTACACTATGCGAACATATGCCTACACTCGGAAAATCTATTATTTCTGTTTGGAGAAACTTTTCGTACTTCAAGATTGCATGCGTACTGGGAAGAAACTTACCTGGAATAAGATATCTCTCTTCCAGAAGTTAAAATCTCCGGTGTTGACTCAGAAAGACCCTTTGCATTAACTGAGGTGAGCATTTTTTGAGGATCATCCTCTCCCACATTAGAGCTCGAACCGCTTGAACCAGGTGTGTTGCTCTCGCATTGAATATTTCCCTCCGAAAGGGATCTTTTAATAAATGATCTATTAAAACAAAAATATATGTTTGAAAATTATATCAGACCAAAAAAAGTTTTTTTTTATACTTTCTCTACATATAAAATCAACATGTTTTGAAGAATAACAAAGCATTCAGTGCGGAAAAGAGAGCAGTTGAATGAGATTTTAGTTCATGAAAGACATCCAATATTAACTGAACCTTAGACATTATGCCATCAACTTAACAAAATCCTCTCCTAACATTTAAATATTATATTAAAAAAAATTTAATTAAGTGTATAATTGGATATTGTGAAATTAGAACACCAGATATGATCGGTACCTCGTGTTCTTGTCATCAAAGGGTGGGCCATGCCTCCCGATATTGTAATGCTGATCAGAATCAAGCTCCCAAAGTGCTGCTTTACCTTCTTGAGGTTGGAAGTACCCTAAAAACCTGTGTTTGTTTTTTTAAATTACACAATCAAACTTAGAACACCAGAAACTTATCAAGTATTTTATGTTGCAGACATTTAAAAAAAAGTAGTGCAAATTGTAAGAAACATACACATTAATGGCATCTTGTTTCAGTGGATCCATGTAAGTATTGCTATAGTATCTCTGAACAGTCCGAAAGAACTCCTGAGACTGGGTCGCTGCTTTCGATTGACCTCTTCTCTCACAGAATATCTACAGTAGCACAGCAAATGAAGGAAATATGCAATAAAAGTATTTGGCAGGAACAAATGAATGAAATGATGGCTCTTATAGCGAAATCCAGATAGTTGGGAAAAGGATAATGATGATGATATCAAAGCAAGTAAATAATGTTACATATTTGTGCAAATTCGGAAAAAATATTCGCACTTGGAAGATACCTTGTTGTGAGCAGCAGAACCGCCATATTGTAAAGAAAGTGTGTCGCCCATTTTCTCATAGAGGTCCATCACATCATCGGACAAAGGGGAACTCAAGTCAATCACTGAAACATCAATGAATCCCAAGACATGGAGCTGCTGACCAAGCGAAGCTAAACCATATGCATATTGTGCTACATTTGTTCGATCGAGGCAATCAATACAATTTGTGCGGAGGACGCCCTTTTGAAGGATGGGATGTGTAGGAAAAGAACAAGCTTGATCAACATTGCTCTCTAATGTACTGATCTTATTTTGATCAATTGGTTCATTGATAGCATCATTCCTGCGCATGTAAATGTACAAGGAGCAAGATTAGATTTTAATTAATTGTTAGCATATTTGGGTACTCGTATTTGCATTTTTAACGTTTAAACTTGCTATTGATTTCCTCCTCTGGATTCTTTCTATGGTATCAATCTATTCATGATACATAAATTACTAAAATATACTTGATCATTTATTCATTGTGCCTTTACCAATGTAAGGGTGATGACGAGTCGAGCTGGAGTGAGCATGCCAAGTCCAAATAGAAGATTGTGATTTCCCAAAGGAGGGAATGTGGGGGAGGTGCCGGAAAGGATGATGTCGAGTGGCTTCGTCGAAAGAGGTCGTAGGACAATTTTCAGTCGTAGGACAATTTTCAGTCATAGAACAATATAGGGAGACGAGCTAAACCCTTCGCGGTAAGCATGAATGTTGTTATGGGGGGGGAGAGAATTAGAAAATTAGGACTTATCCTTACCATACCCCTTACTACCTTAAGTGCTGTTAGGGGAAAAAGGTTCCAACTATTACAAAAATGCCCTCATTACGGCTAGTACATCAGTTGTCAGTTTAATCGAGACATAAGATTATAAAATGAAATTACAAAAATAAAAGTTCATAAAGAGGTACAAGTATTCGGTGGTTAATGGTTTCCCCTGCGGAGGGTACGTCATTCCCCAATCATGAACTCGTAACACGAGTTCCCAGGACTTCCCAGGTAAGGCATGGGAGTCGTTTGTATTGCTGATGATAATAAGGTAATGACTCTTCTTTTCTTAAGCTTGGATTCTCTTTCCTCGAGATTTCATGGAGTAACATCAAATTTTGCTTGGTCTTAGATTCATTTGACTTTTTCCTCTGTGTGTATCTCGAACAGTAATCCTCGTTTGAGAAGTATTTTTTTCTATGTAATACCACTAAATGGTTGGAACATGGTCTTCCGCATCTCCTAGGTTTGAGAATAACAAATCTTATGTGTATTTGATCTTCTGTGTTTAAGTGTGCAGGAAACCAAGTCATATGACTCAAGGATAACATAAGAAGGTTGCCCCCAAGTTTGATGTCAGAATTCCAACATGTCCACTAGCACCGGCGGCAACACCTAGCGCGGGCGCTAGCTCTGATTAGGCAAGTTCATACGGCAATTTTAGAAGGCGATAGAGTCAGGCGGTAGCGGTAGCGCCGGCGGTAGCGCGGAGCACAAGAGGATTTTTAGAAAGGTTTCCTTGGAATGAAGATACGCACGCGGAGAAGGTTTCCTAATCCGGGATAGCGTCGGCGGTAGCGCTAGCGCAGGTGCTAGCTCCAAGGCTATAAAAAGGACCCCTTTGCTCCGTATTTTTCACCCTCTCCCACTTCTAAATTCCAGAGTTTCGTGCCACATCATATAGAGGAAGGTTCGGAGAGATACTCCCATAAATTCATGAAGGCTTAAGGAGATCCGTGGAGAAGATTTCAACACGCGTCATCATCGTGACGAAAGACCGCATCGACTACGATCATACTCTGCGGATCTTCGTCTACTTCTCCAAGAGATCCACATAGAGGGAGTTTTTTCATATTGTTGTCTCTTTATTATTGTAATCACGTAGTAAATTCGCCTCATGTTGGCGACGAGGTCTGGGTAGGACTTAGGACATAAATTTGTCTCGTGTTGGCGACTAGGTCTATGGTGTAGATCTAGGGGGTGCTCGAGGCCGTATCCGAGGGAGGATTGGCTAGAGCGGCTTGAGGACATATCCGGGGGGGATAGGCTAAAGCCACCGGTTCGTGGGGATACGAGTTGGGATAGAAAACGAAAAAGTCTTTTTACTATTCGCCTTCGATTTCTAGCGTTATAGAAATCTATTTTTGTAATCAATTTTATTAATAGTAATCATGTCTCTCTTTGTGTAATAAAATTGATTTGTTCTTCATTTCTCTAAATTGTTTTTTATCTTCAATTTCATTATAAATCAATTTAGATCTTTATTCAAAATCACTATTTTAATCTCTTAGTATTTCAAGTTATTCAAAATATATTAAAAGTTTTAAAACCCTTATTCACCCCCCCCCCCCTCACTCTAAGGGCGCCTATAGATCCAACAAGTGGTATCATAGGGGTTTTATTCCAAACGGTCTAACAATCGGGAATAATGGCGTATCATGATCTCGCTTCTATTAGTGGGGGAAATTTTTATGAAGAAGAAAAATCTCTTGCACCAATTTATTTGAAGAGAGAAATTACAAAGGGTGGAAATTTTTAATGGAAAAATTTATTAAAATTTTAGATATCGAAACATGAAATATAGCAATAATAAGTTCAGCAAATGAAACAAATAAAAAAGAACGTCACCTAAATGCAAAGGCTTTGAATTTTATTTTTTGTGCTTTATCTCAAGAAATTTTTAAATTGATATATTGTTTTTCTAGTGCATACAAAGTATGGAAATTTCTTGAAGAAATGTATGATTCTCCATCCACAGGTACGGAACAAACGCTAGAGGTAGAGAACATACAAGCCTGCACAAATGGTCAAAAAAGCTCCTCTCATGATGAATCAATGGAGTGCACATCAAGTGGGAGAGGAGAAGAAACTTTATCCTTGAAAGATGAGTGCCAAAAAGATGAAGATAACAAAGGAACTCTATGCTCAAATCTCATAGCATCCAAAAGCACTGTAAGGAAATCAAATCCTCTTATTGTTTGCAATTCTATTTCTACTTTACAATTGCTACAAATTACAAAGCACAAAATTAAGAAATTAAAAAATGAGAATTGCAAACTGCGCTTAAAAAACAAAGGTTTAAAAACAAAAGTTAAAGTAGAATCAAATTCTGATTTATCTAGTTTTACCCGTGAAAATATAAAACTTTGTTTTGATTGTAATGATATTAAAGAAAAATTCAAGTAACTTGAAAAAGAACTTATTTTTATACAAAAACATAATGAAAATTTATCTTCAGAAAATTTATTTTTGAAAAGTGATTGTGCTACGTGCCAAAATTATAAAATTGAAATCAAGGAGATGGACGAAACATTTGAGGAATTTAGAAATAACTATCAAACTCATATTGACTCTATTGTTTCCACTCTTAAAAATAACACAATTGTTTATAATAAAGCTAGACATAATCTTATGAGCAAAAATGATGAATTAAAATCAAAAATCAACTTGCTTATGAAAATTATGAATAAAAATTCTCAACACACAAATTCACAATATCAAGTAATATCTAAAAGCAAGTTGAATATGAATATGAATATCTTGACTAGGCCTAATAATGGGAGTAAGAAACACAAAGTTTTTGTAAATCAAAATCCAAATCATCATTATTTACAAAATCATGTTTCTCCCAACTTGAAATTGGAATTACACAAATTTCCTATGAACAGTACTTTCAATAATCATTACTATTATAACCTTCAAAATAAAGATAATCATAATGAAAATTTGATACATAAGAATAACATTAAACCAAGGTTTGAATTGAGGCCTAAGGCTAAAAATGAAATATTAACTTCACATGAAAGGACTCGTTCATCATTATCTCCCCACAAGCCAACACATTATATTTGGGTACCCAAAGGAACCTCCACACTTGGTGCCCTTTGGATACCTAAAACTCTTATTCGTTAGTTATCATCAAATGCATGAAGTAGAATCTTTTCAAAATGAAATATACAAATTTCTATTTCATGATATGCTTTAATGTCTTTTTATTTTTCTTCTTTTCTTATTTTTTTAAGCTATCATATCATGGTCATCTTATACATTATTAGAAATATGATTTTATCTCTTAAAACTTAATAAGTTTATAAATCAAATTGATCAAAATTCAAAATCATATTTTATTTTGATGACCTATCTATCTTTCTTAAAGTCATTGCCTATAAATATCTTATATTATCCATATAAATCAAATTCTAAATTTGTTATGAGATATTTATCTAAATTAATAAAATAATGAACTTCATTTTTTCTCTTTCGAAAATTTTGAGTCTATAAAT
Organism: Dactylorhiza incarnata; assembly: GCA_033032865.1. Classification (NCBI taxonomy): domain Eukaryota; kingdom Viridiplantae; phylum Streptophyta; class Magnoliopsida; order Asparagales; family Orchidaceae; genus Dactylorhiza; species Dactylorhiza incarnata. Next base: position 938,903 of record JAWHQI010000401.1, on the reverse strand, counting down.
TTTAAATATTAAGTATGGTAGCAACCAATAATACTTAAATATCTTGAGAAAAGGAGATTTGGGATGTCACCACATCACATCTCCTAATACCGGTGCGAACCCTTCACAGGGTAGACTTCGAGAAGTCCAAGATCCACTTTAAATTGCTTAGTCCAACTAAAGTCTAGCAAATATCAAATTAATTGTAGACTCATGCGTACTCTTGCAATAATCGAAAAAGAAAAACTATCATTATCTTAGAAATGTATATATATTCATTATTCGTGATTGAAAATAAAATCACAAAAGTCATATTGATCGAATATATTATCATCCTAAAAATTCAAATAAGCTCATAATTTAAACTTAATCGTTTTATATGTTCATGATCATATACCAATAGTGTATGTCTCACAATAGCGGGGGCGTGGGATTGGATGCATTAGAGACAACCTCTAAGTCATGTCTTGTCCTTAACCGGGGAGGGTTCCAGTGAGGCCTTGCGAGGCACTGGGGGAAAAGAGTGCTAGGTTGAGCGTTCTCTAGTGTATGCATATGGGAGTAACACCCCAACCTACGGCATGTGTGTAGCTCATCATGCCCATCCGTCACTTAGTACGGGGCTAGAGTGTAGACATATAGTTTGGGTATTTTTATCTAGGGCATACTTATTCTTTGCATGAACATCATTTCATACTATAATCATTTAAGTCATGCCTATTTTGCTTATTCAAACATGATATCTTGTGTTTACAGTTCCCATCTTTTTCAGGTTACATTATTTTGATAAACAGAAGCCTTAGAAAAGTCAAAATGAAAACATAAGAAAATATATCTCATGCGATGTTGATTTTGTAAAGTCATATAAGAAATCGCTAACGTTTCATGTAATTTGCATTATCTAGATATCTCCAAAAATTCTGAAATTTCTGCATGAAACTACTCTTGGGACACTTAATCAAGATCAATAATCAGAATTTTCAAAATCTTACAAAATAGTGTACTATTTGTCGCGCTAGCGCCGGCGCTAGCTCGTGTGTCCAATTTTCTGTGGTTTTAAAATTTTGAAAAATCACTAAAAATATGTTCTTTTATATGCACTACTTATTTTTGCATTTCTGTCTTTAATTGATTTTTGAAAAATTATAATACAAAATTGCAAAAGCCAAAATTACAAAATATTTATTTTCTCTTCTTTCCTTGTTTATTTATCTGATTTCTATTTCTATATGCAAAAATCAAATACAAATTGTTAAAACAAAAAAACTGTATGGACTTTATTGTTAATATCAAACATGGTTTAATCTATCATTTAGACCTTCTACAATGTTGTAATTCATCTTTTCAAAATACCTTAAACATTATTTTTATCATGTTTTGATATATCTAATCACATGTGCATCAATTGTATTGTAAAAGTTGTGTAGAACCAAGCTTAGTATGTCTCAAAGTATGAGTAAATATTTTATGGTTGATAATGATATTTAATCACTCACTTATTTTGGCAAAGTCTGCATGTGCTTTTAATCTAATAATACTTGTTTGTGTATTGTAATTGTACAATGAATTAAAATTGCATAAGTATCTTACCTACACCACTTTTATTTGCACTCTTAGGCTTTATTTGACGTGGCGGTGGCGGGCAGAACCGGCGGGTGGAGAGGGAGGGTTGGGAACGGAGGGGAGGAGGCGGGGCTCGAAAAGCTCCGTTTTGGAGCTTTTTCCATGGCGCGGCGGGTGCAAACGCGGCAAACGCCGCCGCCGGGCATTTGTTTACCCGCCTTGCGGTGGCGTTTGCCGCAAACGCCGCCCGCCACCGCCGCGTCAAATGAAGCCTTAACTAAGTTATCGAAGGCGAAAGGCGCACCGAGGCGCAAAGGGGTCCTGGAGCCTAGGCGCAAGGAGCAGGCGCGCGCCTGACGCATGTGAGGCCCAAAAAAGTAAAGAAAGTCATCCCTAAGATTAACAATAACATCAAACAAACATATACTTACTTTCTAGGAAAAAGAAAGAGATATTTGGTCCTTTAGAAAACAAAAGACCAAATTGTGCATATTTGCAGGCACATGACTTCATAATTCATATGCATGTTTAAGTCTAACCATGTTATATTACTTGTATACTTATATTATAGGGAAATTAAAGACTATTTAACTCATTAAGAATAAGTGCAGCTCACAGGAAAAAATATAGCTGCATCGTACATCCATTCTTCCATCAACCATTCGTTGCAACGTACATCCATTCTTCCAATAGACTCAATCATCACTGAAAAACTAGGATAATTAACAGCATTAAATGGAATAGCTGCATCATACATCCATTGAGCTATGTTCTTGCAAGCCCTCCCTCTAATTTCCTTCTTGCACACTTCGTTAATAGTACTTTGTTTCATTTGTTTTTGTTGGCCTTTTTTTGCATCTTCTCGATGTTTTGTGCAAAAAAAACATCCATTGGTCCTTTGGTTCGGGGTTTTTTAGACACAACGCTTGGACCTCTTCCACAAATCTTCATTCGATTGTCATCCATCTCTTCATCACTTCCAAAAGTATCTATGTCTGCAAAGTCAGGGAATGCTTGCTTTTCTGTGTTGCTTGAACTCATTTTCTTTTCCATAAATTCTTGAATTTCGGTGCGTACGTGTGGTGGGCATTTGAGACAAACTTTAGTATTTCTAAATCCCCCAACAATGTGTTGTTTAGCACGATAAATGCCACCCTTTGTGACCTTCTCACAAAAATTGCAAATTAAATCATTTTTATTGACCGTGGATGTCTGACGAACATACTTCCACCCTGGATCAATCCGTGAATGTACACTGGATGAACCAGAACCACTAGCATGAGTCGCATCCATTTAGGCCTATTAAACCATATTTATAAGTTAATTATTGCACATAAATAAAATAAAATAGCAAGTTATTATATAGCAAGTTAGCAACCAAGTTACAGGAATGGGCTTACTATCACAACAAAATGAAAATTAAAACAGAACATGAACTTTAGCAAAATGAAAATTAATTGATTAAAACAGAAGGTATCCTCAAAAGGTATCCTTTCATTTTTTGTTATGCATGAGTGAAACAGAACACGCATCCACGGACCGGAGCAAAATGAAAAATTAATTAAAACAGAACACGAAATGCATGAGTGAATGTATCACTTTGAAGATGGAGAAAGATAGCGGGAGAGAAAGAGAGCGGGAGAGTACTGAGAAGAACCTTCCACTTCGGGAGAAATGCGAGCCACTCTGCTGCGGGAGAAATGCGGTAGAGAAGAACGCCAAAGCTGCCTGAAGACGCCGCTGCTGGAGATGAAGACGCCGTTGCGGGAGATGAAGACGCCGTTGCGGGAGATGAAGACGCCGCTGCGGGAGAAATGCGTGCGGGAGAAATGCGAGCCCACTCTGCCGAATAAGCCGCTGCGGGAGAACTTAAACCCTAAATAAATTGAACCTAATCCGAGCTCTGTCCCCCCTTTAAACCGGGTTCGGGCCCAGGCGCGCCTAGGCTGCGCCTTAGGTGAGTATCAGGCGCTCGCCTAGGCGCGCCTAAGGCGCGCCTAGGTCAGCTCGCCCGCCTAAGCCCTCTCTAGGTGCACGGGGGTGCGCCTGGTGCGCCCGGCGCCTAAGGCGCGCCTAGGCGCGCGCCTTGATAACTTAGAGCCTTAATATTTAAGAAAAATGGTTGTGCTTTCAAAATTACATTGTTTGCAAAACAAGTGTATTCGAAGAACTTTGTACAAAACAAAAAATCATAAAATAAATTGACAAAGATAACTCCACCAAGCACTACTTGAACCTCCTGATAAGTCTTAATGAGCATTGTGAGGTTAAGCATCTTGGAAAGAATAGTAAAGTGTCTTGTGCAAACCATAAGCTTTTTCTTTACACCACTTATTCTAAAGCACAACGGATCACAAAAAAATCAATATTGAGAAATAAAGTGTGTGATCCCCCAAGCCTACTTTGCACCATGATAAGTCTTAATGAGTATTGTGTGTGCAGAGCACCTTAGTAGTTGTACATTTTTTTATGTGCATTGAAGTGTGTGGAAGTAAAATTATTTGTGTTTTATTGTGCACTTTACTCTACATATGTCTTGTATTTTTTGATTAAAACATTTGTTTACTGTTGGAATTATCGAGTCAATGTCGGTATGTATTTGGGGTTTAGTCTCACACCGCCTAACGGTGTTTTATGTCATGTTGTAAGTCATATATAATGCCCCCTTGTGGGATGAATAAACTAAGCATTTCTATTTTTCCTCTTTCAACATGGTATCAAAGCCAAAGATCTGAAACCCTAAAACCTTTTTTTCTTCCTCTTTCCCGTGAGCTGCCTCTCCGCCTTTCGATCCTATCGGCCGACTCCGCTGCTAGCGCTCCGGCTCAGTCAACTCGTCCCGCTCTCGTCGACGTGATCGACTTAAGTATCCGTCGATGGGAGCGGTTTTGTTGCCCTAGTTGAAGCCCGTCGTGCCACTCCTTCCGTTGGCGTCTTCCTGTGCATGTCTCGTCTGCTTAAAGCTCGATCGCCCTCCTTCTTCGATCCCGACTCCAGATCCAGTCGTCCCTCATCGTCATTCACCACAGCACATCCATCTGGTTTCTCCTGCGTCGTTCTCCCTGCTCTGGATCGACGAAGGCCAGGTCCTTCTCCAGTCGACGATCCTGCTTCGATCTAGTCGTGCTGCTTGCAACCCTTCAGCGACCACTCCTTCAGGTATCGACGATCCATTCTCACGATGCTTCTGACGTCCTTCTCAGTCGACGATGGATCCCGTCGTCTGGCTGCTGTTCTTGTTGCTGTTGTTGCCTCCCACTGCTGTCCTGTTGCTGCTCCTCTTCTTCCGGCTACTTCTGCGGCCTTGCCGCCCTGTGTCGTTGCTGCTATGCCGTGCCCTCTCCAATTTTTTTAAAAGTGTCTTTATTTTTGTGTCTCTATGTTTGTTTGTCTTGTTATGCCTATATGCACGTGTTATCCACGTGAGGGGGAGTGTTGGGACAAATGCGACTCGGATGATCTTTCCCGACTTTTCGCTTGCGTTCCACACGGCCTCTAGGCTTGTTGTATGTGTGTTTGTGTCTCCCCAGTTTGTCTTTCGATTGGTCATGTGTTGGGGAGCGATTATGTTGGTGTTCTTGTCTCATCGAGTTGTGTCGTGTGGGACTGTGTCGTGTGGGACTGTGTCGTGTGGAACCGCCCTTCTTGCGGATTATCCCCGACAGATTATCCCCGATGGATTATCCCTGATCACTCGTTTGATGATTTGCTCCACATCTTTCGTTCTCTTCGCATGTTGTGTGTGTATGTGATGTTGGTTGACCGCTTTTCCAGCGAGTCCGCGTCGTGTGTGGGTCCCGCGTCGTGTGTGGGTCAGTGTCGTGTGTGGCTATGTCCCCGACTTGATTCCCCGGTTTGGAATTCCCTGGTGGCTCGTCTGATGCTTGTCCCGCATCATCTACCTCCATTGCCGTTATTTGTTGTGTTCAAGCTGAAGGGTCCCCCCCTTCAGCTTGAGAGGGAGTGTTGGAATTATCGAGTCAATGTCGGTCTTGTAGTGTCTTTATGTATTTGGGGTTTAGTCTCACACCGCCTAACGGTGTTTTATATCATGTTGTAAGTCCTATATAATGCCCCTTGTAGGATGAATAAACTAAGCATTTCTATTTTTCCTCTTTCAACATTTACTCTATTCAAAATACACTTATATGCACATCATTATCTTCCATAACACTTCTTCTCATGAGTATTGGATCTTATTGCTAATTTTATACTCTATATATAAAATGCACTAGATAATCTAGAATGTTCTCTACAATGTTTGGTATGTTTTGAATTTGTGAATTATAATAACTTTGTAGTTGTTTCTTTTTGATATCCCTCTCTCATGTTTGGTTACTTTATTGTCAAACATAAAGATTTTAAATGAATATTGATTTACAAAAACATCTTGTTTTTTGGAACTTAAACTCGCATTTTCTTCTTATGAATCATCATGATTACAAAAGGATGTTTCTTGTATTTCTATAAGTTTTTCGCATCATTACTATATATTTTTACCTTGAACTTTCATGCTTATTTAAAGTCTTCTCTTTTGTGTGCATCATCGCTTGAATCTTAAAATTCATTTCCTTCAACAAGTGGTAGACTTGCTCAGTAAACTTTATATTGGTTTGTAATAAACATGAATATTATTTTTATGCTACAAAATCTGATTTATTTTTATGAAAATTATTGTGCTAAAACCTCCTCATCATCTCATTTCCTCTAAAAACTCGATCATGTCTTATCTTTTCTTATCAAATAACCTTTTTTATGTCTCTTGCTACCTTGACCCGTTTTTGCTAATAACAAAAGGGAGAGATCTAACATGATAAATAATAATCGCTATCAAATGGGAAAACCAACATGATTAAGTCTTAAGATGATAGCTTACATATAAAGGGAACATTCACATAGGGGGAGCATGTATTTAGGGGGAGCAATTCTAAATATTAAAAACGATAATTATCTTAAGTCATCACTCTCACACACACACAAGTAGGTTTCATCATGCTTATATATTAATGCTCTGATTTATCATTAATGGATTTGTTATTATCAAAAGGGAGAGTTTGTTGCAACATGGTCTTCCGCATCTCCTAGGTTTGAGAATAACAAATCCTATATGTATTTGATCTTGTGTGTTTAAGTTAAGGGTGTGCATAAAAAACCGAAACCGACCAAACCAAACCGAACCGATCAAGCCGAACTGATTTTCAGACCGAACCGATCGGTTCGGTTCGGTTTCAGTTTAGGGGGGCTGAAAACCGACATCACTTCGGTTCGGTTCGGTTTGTTGGTTGTGTAAACCGAAAAAACCGAACCGAACCTTAATTGTTAGAGAATAAAAATAATTAGCAAAGTTTAAGTATTATAATTTTGTTTGGATCGAGATATCCAACTTCTTTGTTCTAGGTGACACCAACTAACACTAAAATAGGAAAACTAATAATTTAAAAAATTATAAAAGCTTAAGTAATACATCAACTTAACTAGTTCGACCATAGTATTATCTTTAAGCCATGGTAATATACACGCTTACATCAATCATTTTTTGCTTGATTAAATATAAAAATGGCACAAATTATATTCATAATTAATTTAAATTGAACTATAGTTAGCACATGTTATATATCACATGACACGAGTAATTATTTCTAAGTTACCAATATATCTAAGTCAATTTATCATTTAAGTTAAAAAGAAATTAATGAGAACTTAATGAAAATATTTTGGTCAAATTTTATTATGAGTTAACTATGTAAGAAAACCGAACCGAGTTTTAAAAACCGAACCAAACCGAACCGAACCGAATGGATTCGGTTCGGTTTTGGTTTGGGATGTGTGAAAACCGAGGGTATTCGGTTCGGTTTCGGTTTTACCCAAAACCGAACCAAACCGAACCGCTTACAGACCTAGTTTAAGTGTGCAGGAAACCAAGTCATATGACTCAAGGATAACATAAGAAGGTTACCCTCAAGTTTAATGACAGAATTCCAACATGTCCACTAGCGTCGGCGGTAGCGGATAGATATTTTAGAAGGCGATGGCGTCAGGCGGTAGCGAATAGCGTCGGCGGTAGCGCGGAGCACAAGAGGATTTTTAGAAAGGTTTCCTTGGAATGAAGATACGCACGCGGAGAAGGTTTCCTAATCCGGGATAGCGCAGGCGCTAGCTCCAAGGCTATAAAAATGACCACTTGGCTCCGTATTTTTCATCGTCTCACACTTCTAAATTCCGGAGCTTCGTGTCACATCATATAGAGGAAGGTTCAGAGAGATGCTCCCACAAATCCATGAAGGCTTAAGGAGATCTGTGGAGAAAATTTCAACACGCGTCATCATCGTGATGAAAGACCGCATCGACTACGATCATACTCTGCGGATCTTCGTCTACTTCTCCAAGAGATCCACATAGAGGGAGTTTTTTCATATTGTTGTCTCTTTATTATTGTAATCACGTAGTAAATTCGTCTCGTGTTGGCGACTAAGTCTGGGTAGGACTTAGGGCAGAAATTCGCCTCGTGTTGGCGACTAGGTGTAGGGTGTAAATCTAGGAGGTGCTTGAGGCCGTATCTGAGGGATGATTGGCTAGAGCGGCTTGAGGCCGTATCCGGGGAAGGATAGGCTAAAGTCACCGGTTCGTGGGGATACGAGTCGGGATAGAAAATGAAAAAGTCTTTTTACTATTCGCCTTCGATTTCTAGCATTATAGAAATATATTTTTGTAATCAATTTTATTAATAGTAATCATGTCTCTCTTTGTGTAATAAAATTGATTTGTTCTTCATTTCTCTAAATTGTTTTTTATCTTCTCTTTCATTATAAATCAATTTAGATTTTTATTCAAAATCATTATTTTAATCTCTTATTATTTCAAGTCATTCAAAATATATTAAAAGTTTTAAAACCCTTATTTACCCCCCCCCCCCTCTAAAGGCGCCTACAGATCCAACTGTTTAGTCTATTCCTTATTCCCCGTGAAGAGATTGTGGCAGCTCTCTCCTCTTGAGCACACCCCGCCTAGGCAACCGCGGTTCCGTCATCCCCGCCTCCGGTCATCCTCCGGCAACCATACCGACGTTACGGGCTATGCCCATAACAAATTGTTCGTACATTTTCACCATTCACTTAGATACCAACGATGCCCACTATGAATCTAAGGAATGATAATTCATTTGTTTGGATATAAATACTTTGCATAGTAATGAAAAGTGTTTCCATTACTTTGCATATTAATGAAAAGTGTTTCCATTACCTTCTCGGGATACTCAAGATTCAACTCGCAGCTAATGTTGTAGATCAAAATGTCATCAAACAAATTACAAAGAACTCATTAAATGATCATCCCAAAGCTTGGTTAATCAGGCGCAATGGATAAAGGTACTTCATGCGTCAGAGAGCCCGCATGGTATGACCAACCATTCGAACGGGCCATTACTTGTCTCGAACTTCGTTTTCATTCATCATCCAATCATATGTGAATTTGGTGGTAGCCACTCTGCAGACTATGGACAAGTGATCAAGGTATTACTTGTAGTTGAAAGTGATCAAGCTACTTGTACAGATATCTACTCAGATTTGTCGGCTCATATCCTTCTTAAGCGTCGGTACTGCAAGTAAAACACAATAGCACATGGACTCGTACTCTCCTAAACATATTTGTCGGATCATATCCTTCTTAAGCGTCAATGGTGCAAGTAAAACAAAATAGCACATGGACTCATACTCTCCTAAATATGCTCATGTAACAACTTTTCAATTTTCTCCCACAACATCTTGTTCTCATGCAAACTTATCAAATAAAGCGCATGTTACAAAGCTTTCACCAGGCACCAAATTTATGCAATGTTGAGTATCCTGCATTGTCAGTAATCCTTCCTCCAGATAACTCTTGTAGGATGATGTCATTAAATTCATCGGTCCACTTATAATTCACGCAACCACAAGGTTAATTTTTGTAGAAGCCAGTACACTGACTGCCATCAGCGTGGTAGTCATTCCTTTCATGATCTTCATGTCGAACAACTTCGTCGATTTTTTGTCGGACGTCATATTGTTATCCTCCATCTCAACCCCGCCTTACAAAGGCGTCGACCTCCTCTTCACTTGAATAGTAGAATCTAGATGAGGCCTTTGTGGTCAAAATTCCAGCGTTGATCCATGATCCTCAGCTGGGAGGCTGCGAGCAGTGTTCTCCTATGACACCGTTTACGAATCTTGAACCAGTTGTCTCTAAGGTCTCTAAAACCCTTCGATGTACTCCAAATGTTTAACACAAAATGTTCAAATCTCTCAAAAAAAAGTTTCAAAAAACACATTGTCGCAAAGAATATTGCAACACATTTTTCTGCACCAAGATGTTATTGTTGTCATTGTTGTCATTGCATTGTCACCGTCGCCTTCGGTTCTTAAGCACATTAAATCTATGATAACACCTGACATACAAAAACTCTCAGTCACTAAGAACCAGCAACCTCCACTAGGCACAAGCCCTAACTTCCAGATAGAACACTCCGTTATGGGCTGCGTACCCACCTATCTAGTTGATTATGATTATCTCTGTGTCATCATTATATATGTGTTATCATTATGTAGGGGCCTCGAGCACCAGGTCTAGTAATAGGCATTATTAGTATTGTTTGTCTTTTATTATCTTGTAAGCCTATATAAATGCATATGGTGTATTGTATGGATTATTAATGAATGAATTCTAGTTCTTGTCCCCTTGTTGTGAGATACTTGGTGGCTCTCTCCTCTAACGAGCAACCCCGCTTAGGCAGCCGCAGTCATGGCTCCGTAGTATCTCCGTCATCTTCCCCGCCTCCGATCACTCCTCCGGCGACCTCCGAGTAGGCCCATAACATCTTGGTATCAGAGCTACTGGTCCTCTTCATTCTCCCATACCGTTGTCATTTCATGCCGCCCTGCTTTGTCGGTTCCTCCACTGATAAAGAAGCTCCAGTGCCGTCAATATCGCTTACGCCTTCACCATTCCCGACCGAGCTGCCGACCAGATCGTGCTTCGTCTCCTTCCAGAGATCTTGCTTCTGCATCGAGCAGTCATCCAGATCGCTCCTCCCGCAACAGCAGCGCAAAGAAAACTCATCTCCAGCCGCTGCATCCTTCTCCAGCGACAGTAGCGCACACTCCTGCTTCATCCGTCCTCCATCCACGTAAGATCACCGCGCCTCCTTACCCACGACGTCTCCATCTACAGCAAAAAGCCGACAACGCTACGCCTCATCAGCTGCTACCACCCAGAGCATCTTCGATCGACTTCCCCAGCTCCTTCCCCAGCATCTTCGATCGACTTCCCCAGCGCACACCCGTCTCTCTACTCCCAGCCCTCAAGCTAGCACCAGCGTCCAAGACCGACGCAGCCTCTCCGCCTGGATCGACAACCATTTGTTGCTTCTTCCGTCGTCCATCCCGCAGTTGACCTCTCCCATCAAGCAGACGGGCTTCTCTCGAGCCGCGCACGCCATCGATTCCTCGAGCCCTCAACCCGTCTTCTCCTCGAACCCACATACGCCTTCTGTGTCGTGGACCCATCCCAGCCTTTTCTTTTATTTCCTGTGCGTGTGATATGCAGGCCCATAACAGTGTGCCTCGGGAACATACGAAAGTTAGTAACAAATCCTAATAATTGCTTTAATTAATTGAGTAATTATCAATTGATTAAACTAATTATTACTATTATTTTGTTTCCAAAATTTAATTCATTGCAGCATTGCGGCATGACACTTAGTGTTGCGGATGGGGCCGCCCTCTGTTTGAAGTTATTGGAAATGATGAGCTCCATGGATGCACGTCTTCGGGACGCCGACGCACGTCGCCAAAACAATATGTCCGCACTCGTACACAAGCTTGATGCTTTGATAACCGCCTTTCCGTCGAAGCTTCCACTTTCTCCGCCACCGCCTCTCTTCGTGAAGTTGCCATCTTCGTCGTCCGCTGACGTGCCACTGCTCTCTGCGGTGATTGCCCCTCCGCCATCACCTCCCGTGGTGGTGTCTCCCCACCTTGGGCCACCTTCGTCAGTGACCGTGGTCGTCGTCCCACCGCCTCTGCTGGCCCTCGTCCCACCGGCCCCCGCTCCGCCCACCCCAACGGACCCGTTCCTACCTCCGGCCACATCGACGCTTCTTCTGTCAGCACTTGCTCCGCCGGCACCCGCTCCGCCAACCCCGACGAACCTGTTCTTGCCTCTGGCCCCGCTCATGTCGGCCCCTGCTTTACCAGGTCCCCTGGATCCCTTCCTTCCACCGGCCAATCCCAAGTCAGTGCCGCCATTTCTGCCTGACGCTTCTCGCTCTCCGCCGAGCTACAGTCGTTCCGCTCGTTCATCACCATCGTTTCTACTTCAGTCTCTGCTACAGGAACATAATACCGAGAATTGTTTTGGCGCGGAATTAAAGAGCCAGACGATCATGTAGTACAAGCCTCGTTCAAGCTTGAGGACAAGCTTGATTTGAAGGCGGGGAGAGATGTTATGGGTTGCATACACACCTATCTAGTTGATTATGATTCTCTCTGTGTCATCATTATGTAGGGGCTTCGAGCACCGGGTCTAGTAATAGGCATTATTAGTATTGTTTGTCTTTTATTATCTTGTAAGCCTATATAAAGCCATATGGTGTATTGTATGGATTATCAATGAATGAATTCTAGTTCTTGTCCCCTTGTTGTGAGATACTTGGTGGCTCTCTCCTCTAACGAGCAACTCCGCTTAGGCAGTCGCGGTCATGGCTCCGTAATATCCTCCGACCACTCCTCCAGCGACCTCCGAGTAAGCCCATAACACACTCTCAAATAGAGAAAATAGGGTTTTCAAATTATCAATTGTATCTATTAATGTGCAAGATTCATATATATGTATATTACATGAAGTAGGTTGTGGGTAACCACCCAAATAAGAACGAATAATTAATTACATTTTATTAAAATAATGGCACAACTCACGGGATATTGGGAATGTGGCGTTGGAAGTTACTCGATATCACTAACAAATATGTGAATTCATCAGGCTTAAGTGATTGCATTTTCATCAGCCAACCACTACAAATTATCAGCCATTGATCGTCGTCGCACTTGTTGATGGTGGTGATGTTGGGCATAAATGAAATTTATCGAGATTGCCGGAAGCAATGACCTTTGGTGGTACAAGAACCTAATGATGGGGTATTCATTCATTTACAATCTATTAAGAAGTTCACAATGGCGTTTGGACCAAAAGGTAACATTAAGGTAAAACCAACGTTATCAGGATCGTGATCCAGATTGTAGGATCGTACGATCGTACGATCCGTATTATGATATTCGGTCCGGATTGTAATTGGGATTGAAAACATCTCTTCTTTATGCGGCATCGCGAGTCGGATCGTAGGATCGCGGTCCCTAACCGATCCGAACGATTCGAGCGGGTCATATGATTTGATTAAAAAAAACCGAGTGACGTCTTTATTTAAAAAAAAAAAGACGGCCCCTATTTTATTTCGAGTCCCCGCTCCCACGTCTTGTGAAAACTCTATATCTCAACTATGAGTCTCTGCAAAGTTCCGACGATGACTTTCCGCTAATTTCATGTTCTGTCCGGCGTCGCTTCGTCCAGTTACTGCTATTTTCGGCGTCTCTCGGCCCCGTTCCTGCTATTTCCGGCATAGCTTCCTGGTATTTTTAGCAGTTCCTGCTCAGTGCGGTAGTTCCTGGTATTTCCGGCAGTTCCTTCACTATCTGGGTCGCTTCCCACTCTTTCCTAGTAATTATGTAGCCTTCTGGTAGTTGAAAAAAAAACATTTGCTTGTGCCCAAAATATCTTCTTTGCTCTGTGACTCGTTTTTTACTCTTGTAGCTGGTTTTCCTGGTTATTTCTTAGCCCAAAATATCTTCTTAGCCCAAAATATCTGCTTAGCTCTGTGCCCAAAATTGCTTTCTGCTCTTTCCTGGTATTTTCCAGGCAGTTCCTTTTTTTACATATAGTAAAACTCTTGTGTTGGCATCCTATTCGGCTATTCCTCATCGCTGTGACTCTCGTTTTTTACTCTTGTAGTTGAAAAAGAAGAAATCATTTACTGCCCAAAATATCCTAAAATTGTATGTTGATTGCTCATTAATGTTGTGTTGTGTCGGCATCTTCTCCCAAAAAAATATCCTACACTATTGATTAGTTTTATAATTTTTTTTGTTGATTGTCTGTGTAATTGGATGATATCAAATTCAATTTCATATTTTAAATCTTACTTTATGAATGTTGTAGGATCTTACGATCCTACAATCCGATCCGATCCGCAAAACAATCCCACCTAGGATCTCGATCCTAACAACCTTGGGTAAAACCCAATCATCACTAGGCCCAAATATGAGGGAACTCAATACAATTAACCATACATTAAAACAGCAATTGACAAATAATTTCAGTGCCTGTCATAATTCTTGTTTAATCGCCAAAGTTAAAAAAACATTAGCAAAAAGTATTTACCAATGAAAGGTAAAATAAAAAAATATTTTGCTAAAGAAATTGCATTGATTCATATACCAGACAAATTTTGATCTAGTGTCATTCAAAGAAATGTCTTTGTTAAAAAAAACTTAATGAGACTCATTTCTAGTGTAGTATATATAATCAGGTAGAGTCTCCATTTAAACATGCTGCACAAAATCACACGATACCAAAAAAACAGTAATAACTACACTTACACAAGTAAAGGCGTGCTCAAAGGGCCAGACAATCTTAAAGAAGAGGGTAGTTGACAATAGAAGAAGCCGGTTAAACCCAAGGCATCTGATCCAAGTTTGACCAATAACTCGAGCACATTTTTAGCTCTACAGCACATAAAGAAAAAAATTGTCGTCATAGTCAATTGTTAGAAAAAGAAATGATTAAGTTTAATACCTATGGGAATGTTCACTTAGATCCCAATGTAAGAATCTCAAATGATGTTCTGCCTGGAGATCTCTGTTAATGAAATCAATAGCTTTCACAAATTCAGCACGCAAAATGGATTCTCGAGGCCGTCTTTCATATGTCTGTGTGGGAATAGATAGAAGCATTAATAAACCATCGATACAAAAAGATCACAAAAATACTAGTTAGAAACTCGATCAGAAAATATTATAATGTGACTTTAGCACTTTATATAATCACAACATAATGATAAGTAATATAATAACTACCTTGATAAGGTTGAAAATGATAATTGGATTTCCATATCTCTTGACAAGATTGTCAAAATGAAGTCTTGTTGCTTCATAATTTTGGTCTTTCTGCACTGAAAATAGATATCATGTTTCAAAATCAAAATAAGTTTACAGTTTAGAGCTGTTACAGGGAAGTATTCAATTACAAATCTTAAGCTTACAGATGATATCAGGCTTCATATTCAGCCATGAACTATCCTGCGACCAGAAGAGAGGTATGGATCCCCTAATCTGTACAACAGAACTTACTTTTGATGGAACAATTTCAGAATTTACATCAAATACAATCTGTTCAGTTTCAACTTCGTTTGCTACTCTGCCTTTCTCATTGACTCCACGCTTTAAGTATCTGGTCATATCTCATATGTACATTGAAAGTTAGTTAATGAAGTATAATTTGTATTGGAAATCACCTTCCATATATTATGAAAGAGAGAAAACCTCGTTCCAGCATAGTGACGTGATCGCCGAGCAATGAGTGTGAAGATAAAATCTTTGCCAGAGACCGACAGTTTGACCTGGAACAAAATACATTTAAGAAGAGTACGCATCTGGTTAAACAAGGATAAAATGATGAAAAATAAATATAAAAATAGCACAGTACAGTGAAGTCACAAAAATAAGAAGGCCGGGGTAATACAGGTTTAACTAACAAATGCATTACTTGAAAGAAAATGAAGATTTGTTCCTTAAGCTGACACTAAATCAATGAAAAAACAAGTAGTTGTCTTCTCATAAAATCCTGGAAGGAAAGAACTTCAACAGATACGGTAACTAATTGCCACTATCAATAGTAAAACCCACCAAAAAATTTAAATTGGGTCCGCATAATCCCCAAACATTATTAATAATGTACCTGCTTGAAAAAACCATACACTAGTGCAACCGTCCACAACGTGCTTTTCAGGTGATTACGAATTCCACGTGTTAGGAACTCGTTCCACACGAACATTGTTTCATACAGACTATGCCCGGTCTCAAAATCACATAAGTTCTTCTGAAGACTACGCATTATATTGAACGAATAACTAAAGAAGAAGTCCCTTGTAAGATCCACCATGCAAAGAAGCTTCTTGTATCTATGAAATCAACAAAAAATTAACAACAGATTAAGTACTATACAATACATAGAGGTTAAAAGTTTAAGTAAAAATATAAAAGCAAATTTCATAAATTCCCTGCAAAAACATGATATAACTGTGCAGAGTAACAAGGAAAAAAGTATATGAATATACCTCGGGATGTAGGCACCATGATATCGTTATAACATAAAAGGGAATTGTGTCTCACTCATCAACCTAAGCTAATTCAGGAATGTTAATACACAAAAATGCTCAATATGAACCATAATAATTACTAATACGACTACGAAAGGTTTTTACTTCAGCAAATATATGAAAGCTAGATCAGTAAATATAAATGACTAAAATGAGTTAATGTTTGGAGCAAATCAATGAACTCATTGTCTCTCCCACGTGATAGCACAAAATGTGCAAGTAAAATTGTTGGAATCTTCGTAATTGGATAATGTTATAAGAAAATACAAGTATGTATAACATCATAGTCAATGTTTGATCTCTTCTTAGACAAAATAGGGACAAATACGACCTCCATGAAACATCCCACATATTTATTTACAGGGAAATTTAACAAAAGACCTGTTCTCATTCTTAGAAAATGTCATATTGGGCCGGACAGTAGAATGTGGAATTGCAATCATTTCTGTCTTAGAAATGGCATAAACTTTATGCCCACATATGGAGCCAACTTTCCGCCTTTTTGTAATAAGCAACATGTAGTAGGGTCCCAAGAACTTCACAAAACCTATAAAAAATAATATTTTGTCAATGATAGATATATAGAGTGCAACTCACTATAAACTTATAGTATATGAAATCAAAAGAATTAGAGGAAGAGCTCACCAATGATTCCATAACACTGAGTGACAAACCTCAGCCCACCACTTGACCTATTTCCATTATGTATTCTATTTAACAATTCTTCACACTCACTTTCAGTGTAGATTGTAGTATCCTCCCGAATGTTCAGCTCAGAAGGTTCCAATCTGTCAATCGATAGTACTCTCCAAATTGCTCTACTATTGTCCCATCCAATCATGTAGAATTTCTGCATGTATAACACAGAAATTTCAGTAAAATCGCAACAAATAACAAAAATTATACAAACTTCATAATGATACAAAATAGACATATAAGATATAAAAGATTAACAAAAATAGAAAGGAAATTAGTACCAACAACCTCTCAGACACTGAAGAAGATTGAACCACATAAAATAGCCTAACAAACAAGCTTTTCAGGCCCCGATGATAAGGTTATTGAACATATATGATAATAAAACTATGTAAATAAAATAGTACCAACCTAAGGCTACTACAACTGAAGAGAAGAAAGATTGAAAAACAACTAAACAGGCAGCAGCTCTTTACAGAAACATTCAAAAACAGCACTTAGTCATTCAAGCACAAAACAGTTTATAGATAGCAATTTAGCAATCAAATGTTTAAAGAGGATTGGGAAAGAAAGGAACAAGTACGAAACAAAAATAAAAAAATCTAAAAGAGGTCTGAATCGATAAAAAGGTAGAATAGTCATTAATGACACTATAAAACGATTTCGTGAAAGAAGGATCTATACTATAATGTAATAACAACTCAGGTGACCAGAGGATGATGGGGCGAAAAGAGACCTTTTAGCATTAATTAGAGATAAAACAGAATCAATCAAAACAACCAGAAACAAACAAACAAACAAGAACAATTGAGAATCGATCAAACAAAAGGACCAAGTACATCAACTATATGCTGAGACAAAACTGACAGCAGCAGAACAAAAACTAAATCTCACCGATCGAGTCTCATAAAGCTTAAACTTCTGCAGATGAAATCCCCCAGCACCGGCCTCCGCCGAAGCAGGCTGTCCCCCTACTCCGTCCCCCGCAGCCATGATTCCCAATCCCGAGCAAGCTCAGGCTCGGGCGGCGCGGCTCAGGCCCGCATCCAGTGGCCACAAATCACCTTTTCGGCGGCTGGAAACCTAGATCCCCGTTCGGTTGCTTCAAATACAGCATTTCCTCGGCGACCCGCAGATTTTTAGAGCTAACCCCCTCACCAGCGAACAACCAGCATAGCTTTAAGTATCGATAAAAGAGATCTGACGACTGTAGAAGATCAAGAAGGTTTTGGACACGAATCCAGCAATCGAAATCCGATAGCGGTGAGAGAGGAAAGAGATTCAGATGATTAGGGTTTGAAGGAGGAAGGAGATGGCCGGTTCTCGGCGCCAAGGATTACCAAGCCTCCCGCGACGCCTCACAATCCACAAATTTGCTTGAGAGCGACGATAACTCGGATTACAAACACGATATTCACCTTTTATTATTAATTAATATATGTATATATAATTTTCATTTCGGCGCCTTCTACTTGACCTTATTTATAAATGAGATCACGATACATGGTTTGCGGCAGTACGTTTCCCATTTCCGAAAGCTGCGATCGTTGATGCTTCCACGATTTATAGCGAGGGAGGTGAGAGAATCGGCGGTAATCTTATCGAAAAAAAAAAGAGGGAGAAGGTGAGAAATGCCGGCCAGTCAACTTTTCGCTGTATAAATATTACTAATCATAGGGTTCATTATGCTAAATTTCGTTAATGATGATATTCAATGAGTGCCAAAATAATTGTTGCGGTTACGCCGCCGGACTGAAAGCTGATTACTAAACGCGGCAAAATTCGAACGTTACGAGTCAACTCAGCGTCCACCGCGCATTGAATGATTGGCTCTTTTTGAGGTGAAATTTTTCAAGCCTGGACCGTGCTCAAAGCGGCGGGTTCGAAATAAAATGAAAAACTGGACTCAGACTCGTCTACTGGACTCGTCGATCATCTAGAACCGCGCGACATGTGTCCTGCTCTTCGACGACATCGCTTCGCCTGCACCGAACCGCGCCTCGCCGATTCTCCAATCTCGTTGGCCTCGAGTCCTGCTTGCTGACACCATCGACCATGCTCGCACCACATCCTGCGACTCCTCTAGTCGGCCCTAGCCACTTCCCATCTCAGTAACAAGAATACCCTAGCCGACCTCTGTCTCCCTCTAGCAGTCGACGCTCCTCCCTACATCTCTTTCCATTAGCTTGGGGATCTTCTCCGCCCGACCACAGTCCACATCCAGTGCGACAATCACAGTCCTAACCTATGACGTTTCGATCACCCAGACCTCTTCTCAGGCTCATATGTTACATTTCCAGTCCCGCTCCATGGCCCTTTGCGCCGACAAGGATGCTTGAAGCTTGGCTTGATTATCTCACTCTCCTAATTCAATACCTCGCGGTTACAGACGTCAACCTCCCAACGGTCCCTCCAACACCACCGCCATAACCCCTCTCGATCCATCCCTGACTATATGGGGTTTCTCCCCCTCATTGCAAACCCATCTAAGCATGTAAGATAAGCTGTGCAGAACTAGGGAAAGCACAGCATGTACACGTCTTGAGTTCAGATTGTGGAACAGGACATGTACACAGTCATGTGGCTGGCCATGTACAAGGCAAAACTGATTATATGGCCCGATTTGAGTCGTAGGATTGGGGGATTTTTTATCCAATGATTGAGGTTTAAGTCGGGGGTAGGTCGTGAATGAGTGGCTCAACCCCTCATTTTCAAATCTTTTGTCTATCTCCTAGGTTAAGAAAGAGGGGAGGGAGAAGGAGAGCTTGGGGAGGAAGAAAATGGCGTCGGCGGAGATCCAAGAGATCGATTGATGATTCGTCTCCAGCAAAGCTTAGAGGACGCTTCTCGGTTCGTGCTCCAACAATTTATTCAAGGATTCCATGGCTGAAAGAAAATTGAAGAAGGTAGCAACTCTTCTCTTTCCGATCTTTAGGAATACGTTGTGATTTTCTTGCGGTCTCTTCAAGTTTTCTTGAAATGGTGGCACCTCGGTTCTCTAATTAGAGGGATTATGATGACCATGGTTCATTGTCAACCAACGAGAAGTGAGGTTGTGTCCTTGGCATGATTGTCTTAGAGATCCAACGTATGATTATGGATTAGACATTGTGTGTGAAGCTTATTCGTGGTCGGTCGTATGCCCGAATCGTTGATGTTCGCTTTGACATTTGCATTAGGGTTTTTTCGTAGTTGCATAGCGTTGTTATAATGTCTGGTTTTCATGGGTGTTGTCCATGTTGAGGTTAAAGCTTGATGGTAATACGAATTTCCCAATACATTGATGGGTGGAGATATCCACAAAATTTTATCACAAGTATACGTTAGAAAATCTTAAGTGATAAAAGGTGTTTGATTGTGATTGAATTAGTGAGTTGGAAGAAGGACTCGAGAAAGGGGTGTAACCATCATCTCTCGTATATGAATGAATTGATGGTGTTGTTGCGGGTCGCTTAGGGCTCTTGGTAGACCGGTTTACTTGAACCACCTTAGCTCGGGAGCGAACCAAGCGCGTAAACAGTCAATTTGAGATTCGTTGATTACACTGGACTTTTTAGCGTGGAAAACCCGGAAAGGGTAAAAAAACACGTGGTCGGAGCTGTGTCGACCAACCTTCACTATCTTCTGGGAGTTACAATTAGAGATTTAGAAGTCGAGCGCGACAGGCCGCTGCTCGTTACAATAATAGAGAGAAAGAGAGAGAGAGAGAGAATTCCGAAGGTGACAGACCACCTCCAGAAAAACTAAGTCTTTTCTCCTTCTGAGAAAGGTGGAGAACAAAAGTGAGAACGCCTTGGAGAACAAAAGTGAGCGCGCTGAGTCGCCTTTCGGAAAGAAGAAAATCTTCGAGTCCGAAAGAGAATTCCGCGAAAGTCTGCAAGAAGCTCTCCCGGGTCCAGAAGGCAAGGTCCTCTCAAATGAAGGTTCTGGGCTCCTTTTATAACTTTGGCCGGGGGTAGCCCGGTAATTTCGCCGTTGTAACCACCGTAACCACCTGGCGGACGAATCACGTTTTCCGGTTCGGAGCACACGGATCGCCATTTTTCGTAAATGAACATCTCGCCCCCGGGCAGTTTGGGCAGTTCGGGCAGCTTCGTTGAAGGCGAAAAAGGCGACAAGCTGTTCCTGAAATCTGAGAAGCTGGAAAGACAAAAAGTGAGCATGCCAGAAAGACAAAATGTGAGAAGTCAGAAAGACAAAAAGTGAGTTGAGCGCGCTCAGAAGCGTTCTGAGCGCGCAACGAACGGAGAAGCAATCTAGGCGACTGGGGAAGCGTTCTGAGAATGCTCAAAAGCATTCCAAGCACGCATGAGCGCGGAGGTGTTCTGAGCGTGCAACGATCACGGAGGCGTTCTAAGTGAACAGGTGAGCGGTGCTGGAACGCAGTCGTCATGCAGTCGAGTTGCGGCTCCCAGCGAACGCGCCTATTTGGAAGGCTGGAACGGAAGCCCTCCAGGGAGGAGAACAGACTCTGCTTGCCCTAGACAGGGGGGTGCGGTTTCGACTGCATCCCCCGCGACCCCCGGGGAGGGTTTGGCCGCACCCCCCCCCCCCCCCCCCCCATAGGTAAGGGTGCGGCTTGGCCGCCCCCCCCCCCCCCCCTGGAGGGGTGCGGCTTGGCCGCACCCCATGGAGGGGTGCGGTGACCGCACCCCACTTAGTGGGGTGCAGACTAACCGCACCCCAGTAGTGGGGTGCGGTATTTGGCCTCGCTCGGCGTTGCTCCGGGCGTGAAATACGCGCGCGGCGGAGTTATGATCATGGGTTTGACCATTCATCCCACTAACTCCACTCCTCCTCAGTGAGTCTTCTCTCTAACCGCACCCCGGATCTCCTATTAAGTGTACGGGTCCATATCAAGAGCCCCCTAAACCTTCGGAGTCTGAGTCATCGCGTGGAGGAGTGCGGAGGTTTTGATTTCTTCGTGGCAATTAGATCATTGTCATCTTCGCGACGTCTTGGGTCGGGATTGTTGTCGGAGGACTAGCTATTGTGACTTGCGCAGCTATGAGTCTGTCGTTGTGCGAACTTTCTTAAGGTCACTGCTCGGCTCTAGTTGTGGGAGAAACTTCTATCTCGCCTTGTTTGGTTGTGAGCTTGTCGTCTTAGCGTCGAAGCCTGAGTAGCTTGGGGGCGATGCGACGAAGCAGCGCTGGCGCAAGGTGTGCTGAAGCGAGGTTCCCAAGCAGCGCTGAGGCGAGGTTCCCAAGCAGCGCTGAGGCGAGGTGCGCAAGGTGTGCTGCTGGGCGTTAGTACCGAACATCGTGGACTTGAATAGGACCAATTTTAGGACCCCCAAAGTTTCTGCGAAGGGCTGACGCTTCGCACCGTGACCTAACATGAGGGCGAAGTGCGGACGCTTCGTGTTGTAGTAATGAGGTCACTAGGGGAGGAGAGCGAGCTCTCGCGTCTGGTGGACGTTGGGTCCTTTGAAAAATATCAGAGCCTCTACTTTGGGACACCCGGTCGTTCTGTTCGGAAGAGCTCGACGTTTTTGTATGACATATACAAGCACTTGTTATGGGAGAGGTCAGAGTCTCTTGTCGGACGATCTGAACATTCTGTTCTGGGAGAGGTCAGAGTCCGTTGTCGGACGATCTGTACACTCTGTTCTGGGAGAGGGCAGAGTCCTTTGTCGGACAATCTGAACACTCTGTTCTGGGAGAGGGCAGAGTCCTTTGTCGGACAACCTGAACGCTCTGTTCTGGGAGAGGGCGGAGTCCTTTGTCGGACAATCTGAACACTCTGTTCTGGGAGAGGGCAGAGTCCTTTGTCGAACAATCTGAACACTCTGTTCTGGGAGAGGGCAGAGTCCGTTGTCGGACAATCTGAACACTCTGTTCTGGGAGAGGGCAGAGTCCTTTGTCGGACAATCTGAACACTCTGTTCTGGGAGAGGGCAGAGTCCTTTGTCGGACAACCTGAACACTCTGTTCTGGGAGAGGGCTGAGTCCTTTGTCGGACAATCTGAACACTCTGTTCTGGGAGAGGTCAAAGTCCGTTGTCAGACAATCTGAACACTCTGTTCTGGGAAAAGCAGTACAATTGAAAATGACGATTGTGGTTTGGGTGCATGATGAAAAGTAATAAATAGAATGATATTTGTTTGTTACATTGATGCTGAAAACACGAGATACAAGTAAATACGTCGGGCGTAGAACTGGCTATTCTTCGGGACTGTCGCTCTAGGAATTGCTCCCCTGCTGAATCATTCTTGACTTTTTGATTCAGGATCCTTGGTTTGGAGAAATTTTTCAATGAGTCTCCGACGAACGAATCGTTCGACTTCTGCGCTCAGTCGCGAACAATCTTCTGTTTTGTGCCCGCGACCTTGATGGTAGTCGCAGTATTTGGATTGGTCTCCAGAATTTGGTGCAAGAGCCCTAGGCCTCTGGAGAGAGGGATGATCGCGGATGGCAAGGAGAACGTTAGTCCTGGTTGTGTTCAGGGGAGTGTAGTCTTAATGCTGGCGAGATCTTCGGTCTCGGCTGGGGTTGTCGTGATGCTTGTTGTTCTTGTTGGGAACTGTCTGCAGCGACGACTCCTCTTTCTTCCTCTTTGAGCTCCCCTCGAACTGCTGGCGGTGTGCTTCGATAGCCTCGTCGGCGGCTATCTGAGCTTCAACTCGGTGAACGAGGTCGGGGTAACTTGGTACGGTTTCTCTCATGAGAGCTGAGTAAAAGCCACTTGGGCGGAATTCTCCAAGGAAGACTCCCCGCAAGAGCTCGGGATCGACTCCCGGGATCTGCCGAGCCTCCGTAGTGAAGCGTCGGAAAAAATCTTTGAGTGTCTCTCCATCATTTTGGCGGATCCCTGAGAGATGGGAGGGATCTCGGGCGATCCTGCGATTAGCGATGAATTGGTCCACGAACTGCTGCGTCATTTCTGTGAAATTGTTGATAGCCCCATTCCGCAGGGAGTGGAACCAAGTGCGCGCTTGCCCTTTCAAAGTTGCCGGGAACACCTGACAGAGGAGCTGATCAGGGGCGCTGTAAATCATCATGACGGTGGTGAAGTGATTGACATGTTCCAACGGATCGTCCGTCCCGTCGAATGTCTCGATGTTGGGAAGCTTGAAACCATTCGGAATTGGATGGGCCAAAACTTGAGGCGGCAGTGGGGAGCCGTGGTGTGCGGGACGGTGGGCGAGAGCTGCGCGTCGCCCTGCTTGGACGTACTCTTCCTCTATCATATTGCGTATTTTTTCTCGCGTGGTTCTTTCTACTGCCCGGCCAGGGACAGTTCTTCCTGGGAGATGGTGATGGTGGTCATCTCCTGGGCCTCTGGCTGGCGGAGCAGGATGGGCGGAGCTTGCTGCGTCAGAGGATTCTTCTGAGGCTTCTTCCTCTCGAACGGCCTCCTCGTTCGGGGCATGACTCGGGGCTGGGGGCGGCGGATCGTTCAACGCTGGCGGTTGAACGGGAACTCGAGGGGCCCCGAGATTTCTTACAAGAGTCAGCATCTCGGCTTGCTGTTCTTCTATCTGTCGCATGCGCCCTTCCAGTATTGTTGCGGGCGCAGGCACTGCCTCTTCTGCTAGAGGTGCATTGATAAGCGAGTGGGAGGGAGCTGGGTCGACGCGCCCCTCCGGGACTGATCCTTCAGTGGTGCGAGCACTTCTTCTTGCCATTGCACTTGGCGGCAAGTGTTATCTTCAGTTAGTCTTTGCAGAGTTTTGGGAATCGGTTCTCACAGACGGCGCCAAACTATTGTGGGTCGCTTAGGGCTCTTGGTAGACCGGTTTACTTGAACCACCTTAGCTCGGGAGCGAACCAAGCGCGCAAACAGTCAATTTGAGATTCGTTGATTACACTGGGACTTTTTAGCGTGGAAAACCCGGAAAGGGTAAAAAACCACGTGGTCGGAGCTGTGCCGACCAAACTTCCACTATCTTCTGGGGGGTACAATTAGAGATTTAGAAGTCGAGCGCGACAGGCCGCTGCTCGTTACAATAATAGAGAGAAGGGAGAGAGAGAGAACTTCGAAGGTGACAGACCACCTCCAGAAAAACTAAGTCTTTTCTCCTTCTGAGAAAGGTGGAGAACAAAAGTGAGAACGCCCTGGAGAACAAAAGTGAGCGCGCTGAGTCGCCTTTCGGGATAAGGAAATCTTCGAGTCCGAAGGAGAATTCCGCGAAAGTCTGCAAGAAGCTCTCCCGGGTCCAGAAGGCAAAGTCCTCTCAAATGAAGGTTCTGGGCTCCTTTTATAGCTTTGGCCGGGGGTAGCCCGGTAATTTCGCCGTTGTAACCACCGTAACCACCTGGCGGACGAATCACGTTTTCCGGTTCGGAGCACACGGATCGCCATTTTTCGTAAATGACCATCTCGCCCCCGGGCAGTTTGGGCAGCTTCGTTGAAGGCGAAAAAGGTGAGAAAGTTGTTCCTGAAATCTGAGAAGACAAAAAGTGAGCATGCCAGAAAGACAAAATGTGAGAAGTCAGAAAGACAAAAAGTGAGTTGAGCGCGCTCAGAAGCGTTCTGAGCGCGCAACAAACGGAGAAGCAATCTAGGCGACTGGGGAAGCGTTCTGAGAATGCTCAGAAGCATTCCAAGCGCGCATGAGCGCAAAGGTGTTCTGAGCGTGCAACGATCACGGAGACGTTCTAAGTGAACAGGTGAGCGGTGCTGGAACGCAGTCGTCATGCGGTCGAGTTGCGGCTCCCAGCGAACGCGCCTATTTGGAAGGCTGGAACGGAAGCCCTCCAGGGAGGAGAACAGGCTCCGCTTGCCCTAGACAGGGGGGATGCGGTTTCGACTGCATCCCCCGCGACCCCCGGGGAGGGTTTGGCCGCACCCCCCATGGGTAAGGGTGCGGCTTGGCCGCACCCCATGGAGGGGTGCGGCTTGGCCGCACCCCATGGAGGGGTGCGGCATGGCCGCACCCCATGGAGGGGTGCGGCTTGGCCGCACCCCATGGAGGGGTGCGGTGACCGCACCCCACTTAGTGGGGTGCAGACTAACCGCACCCCAGTAGTGGGGTGCGGTATTTGGCCTCGCTCGGCGCTGCTCCGGGCGTGAAATACGCGCGCGGCGGAGTTATGATCACGGGTTTGACCATTCATCCCACTAACTCCACTCCTCCTTAGTGGGGCTTCTCTCTAACCGCACACCGGATCTCCTATTAAGTGTACGGGTCCGTATCAAGTGTGATATAATCATACACGATATGTTATGTGTCACGGTTAGGTGAATCCATAGGAGATACCTGATTTGCATTCATGTTGCATTGTAGGCACATTTTTTAAAATACTCAATATAGAGAACGTGTTTGATGACTCTACCACCTAGTTAGATTTATTTTGTATGAATTATTTATATTGCTTGATTATTATATGAAGTGCTTACTTACATGATGATGTAGTTCCACATGATCTGTTAGGACGGACGGGAGGAGTGGGTTATTGAGCGGTTTGTGGTCAGCTCATAGTTGACCCTTATTTACCTCTCATGAGTATTTGGTTGCGGGGCATTTGCTCGTTAACGCATAATAGCCAAAAAAAGCCTTGTGAAGTGTTTTGCTATCATTTTCCCTGCACTTTCTTTCCTGTTATTTTGTCATGTGTGTCAAAATTTGCTTTGTATGAATGTATTATTTTGGACGAGTGATGTGGCGACAGTAAGACAGAATATTTTTTGTAGTGATGTAGGCACTCTCTTTGATTAATAAATTATGATGTGTTTTATTACTTTGAGTTATAAAGTAGTGCTTTTTATACATTGTTAACATCTAGCTTGTGATAGTTTTATGGTATGTTACCCGCCCAGATCCATAATTTACAGCAATTACAGGAGGGGTGTTACACAGTCGGATCAAGATTTTTATGTACAGCGGCACCGACCCCCTCGATTGGATCTCCTGCATCGAAAAATTCTTTGACCTTCAGTCCTAGTAACTATCTATATGGAGGATTCTGGGTTCCATTGGGTGCGTTGGATGCACGAGCAGGCAGGTTCATGACCTCTCATGGACAACATTGAAAGAGGAACTCCTCTGCCATAATGACACCCGTCAGGTATGTAGTGGATATAGGCGCCTCAGCTCCGTTCTTCAATTTGACATTATTGTCGCCTACATCATCGAGTTCATTGAGATAGACATACACGTCCCCAACCTATCCCCAGACCATTATTTTGGGTACTTTCTTGGGAGTTTGCAGCCCCATCTGCTAGCCTACGGGTCCACAACCTGACTACTCTCTCACACGCCATGGAGCAAGTTCATTGCCACGTCGAGGAAGAACTATATGCAGCCCTATCTTCATCCTCGTTCCGACCTCCTCACCAACCTCTGTGACCGTCGAAATCTCCATCGTCTCTCCCTCGCGTGGATCACCTGACTATACATGGGCCCTCGTTGATCAACCATGCAACCGCTAGTTATGCCTTCATTAGCACCCATGCTACATCGTTTACCTCACCAGTAGCACATCAAGCTTCGTTTGAAGGGAACTTGCATTTGTTGTCGGCAGCTGCTCGCCCACCCACATCTACCTCTCAAAAACATGTGCATGTTGCTCGGAATTGAAACCACAATCCTAAATCGGTGACTTGGATCCTCTAACGCTCATTGATGATCCCTACAAACCTTGACCTTGGGGGCAAGATCAATTTTCGAGAGGGGGATGTTGATACGAAAATGATTCCCCGAGGCAGGCCACGCTCATAGGAGAGTGACTCTTTGCTATGGGAGGTGGGCTTCTTAGATCATTGTTAAGATAGACGCTCATAGGAGAGTGACTCTTAAAGGAACTCTGTCCTCAAGAGTCGATATTGAGCATGTCTTGAAAAGTGGTATGTTGACTTTCAATTTGAATGTTTTGTCGTTTATAGACGAGTCTACCAAGAGCTGAGCTATTTCTGAGCTAATGGGAATGGAGGCATGGAAATTCATTTCTAGGTAAGGAAGGATTTTGGACACAAAGAGGAGGCAAGTATAGATGGTTGGTGGAGATAAAGTCGAGTGGCGAAGTGTTAAATTTTCTATGGATTGGTTGGCATCCCTTATTTTTTTCATGTTATCACTGTTTTTTTCATGCTTTTGTCGAAGTTTGGGTTAGATGCGACCAAGTTTTGATGCAACCAAATTGGGCCGAATCGTGGCCCAATTGGATCACAATTAGACCCTCTTGGGCCACTTCACTCTTGCCCGGGATGGGATAGGGTGGGAGGAGAAGGATTTCGTTGTGCCCGGAGAAAATGCGAAAATATGGGTATAATTTTTCGGTTAATGTTTTTTTCTTTCACGGTCATGTGCCCGCGAATCAAGAGCGCGGACCCAATTTTTTGTCTTTTGAAGATGATGGATACGGCCGTGAAGGATCAATAAGAACCAATGGCTAAGATCTCAAATTCTACTAATCCAACACTGCAATCATATAAACTCAGCACGTGCGATAAAATCTCGTAGTTTCGTGAATCGAATGTCCCACAAAGAAGTCGATTGAGATTGGACAATGGAAGCGGGAACTAATATGTCAGATTCAACATTTATCATAAAAAATGCTTTAGATTCAAAGGACAAGAGTCAAATTCATTACTCAAGAATTGTAAGGAGATTCATGAATGAACTGAATCTCATGTCTAAATTTGAGGAATAGTTTAGGCTTAAGTAATATATTGGATCTCAATTCTCAAATATTAGAAATGCATTTTCAGAGCAAGCGGTCGAATTGCGTTAGATAATTCACAATTAAATGTGCTTAATTGGAATAATATTGGGATAAGCGACCTTCTACGGAGTACTCGTATATCACATATGCAAAATGATAAAAATGCACGGTTCAGCTTAATATGTGATGTGCAAAAAAAGCGGATAAAATATCTCAGATATCGTGAACTTGGTCGTTAGACAATGCAAACTATGCATTCTTCGATCAAACGGATGCAACCCAAACCGCTCCAAATAGTTGTTGGCTCGATCGATCGAGCACAAGCCTCCCATTGTTCATTGTCGCAGCTTTCTCGACCTACGAGGGATCAAGAATCTGATAATGATACGCGGAGAGCGTCATTGTGAGTCGAGCCTGCTCGAGAGCTCGACGAGCTGACTCGTATAAAACTCGACTCGAATTCGAGCAAGTCGAGCTCGACCATTATTTCGAGCCGAGCTCGAGCTTTTTATTTATTTATTATATGTATTATAAAATATAAATACTAATAATACTATTAAACTAATATATTTATTATATGTAATTTTTTTTAGTGTTTTGCTCTCACCGAGCTCGCCGAACTCAGCCAAGTTCGTCGAGCTCAGCCGAGCTCAAGCTCGAGCCCATTGAGCACAGGCTCGTCGAGTTCGAGCTCAAAAAAAACAGCTCAAGCCGCCTATTTTCGATGAGCTCGACTCGAGCTCAGCTCGTTTGCCGCCCTAGCATCCCAAATGACAAGGTTTGTGGGCTCAAGTTTCTGTTCTATAACGCTCAGACCTAGGGCGATTGCTGGGTTAGCTTCTATTTGGCAACGCACTATTTGGTGAGGAAAACAACTGTTTGGCATTGATTTTTGCGGTTCACTGAGTCGCGAATTCGCGATAGAAATTGATGGTTGGATAGTGCTGGCACACTGCCAGAATGAGACAGAAACAGTGGGCCATATATGTATGTTTGGTATGACAAATATTACTACCGTTGCCAAGAAAAGAAATTAGTTTTGAGCATAAAATATTTGGCATGACAATTGACGTTTTTGTCCAAACTCACCGGAGAAAATAAGCCGCGCCAAACGAAGCATTAATTAAAAGTTTTGACTATCCGCACTCTATTTGTATGAGTTATTACGCATTTTTTGAAAATACGCCTTGTGCATGCATTTTTAGAGAAAATGTTCAACACGAGATCTACAACTTTCGTGTTGAACACTTTTCTTAAAAATACACGCACAAGACGTATTGCCTCCCTGATTAAAACATGGGCGTAACTATATCAATTTTTTGGAAATACTCCTTGTACATGCACTTTTTGGAAATACTCCTTGTAAAGGCATATTCCTAAAAGACGAGTAATAACTCATACAAATAGAGTGCGGATAGCCAAAACTACAGTACGGATATCAGCGCCCTAATTAAATGTTAAAAAATAAAAAAAGGTTTTGAATATAGAATTTGTTTTATAATTTCATGAAATGAAGTTTTTATTATATATATAGCACAATTGTCCCTTGTTCCTCCTTTGGAATTATATAAACAAATCTCCCCTCTGTGTTTTAAGTTTCATAACATGAATGTATAGAAACACAATAGGCCGCAGTTTAAATGTTTTAACATTAAAATTGTATTTGATAATTTTTTAACCATAAAAATAAAAAATAATGATTTTTTTAGTCTCTTCTTTCTAGGAAGGAGTAAAACAGACAAAAAGTAGGTAAAAATAGATAGCCTAAAGATTGCACAAATTTAATTTCCTCCCTGAAACGTTAGCTTCACTTGGGCAGAGTTTTCTAGCTCTCGCTTTCTCGAGCTCCCATCATATAGTAATTTCAAGCCGAGGTGAAATCGGCTTAAGCTCGAGTGGATCTTGAATCGGCTCGAATATCTTCACTCCAACTATGAGCCGGCAGGCGGCTTCTGGTGCGCAAGCAGACTCCCTAGAGTTTGCGACCGGAGGGAAGAAGGCATGGTCTGAGACACTCAATTTTGGAGATTTTTGCTCAGAAAACCGGGAGTAAACACTAACGGTGACAAAAACAAAACACCTCGCGCCGCAGGTGGCGTTTGCACCCGCAAAGGCCGGAAAATTCATAATTTTTAAGTATATAATTTAGAGTTCATAATTCGAGTGCCACGCCCAACACCATTTTTTGAAATCACACAACTTTATAATGATATTATATTATTAAAAATTTAAATTGCTTGGAGAAAACAGTTCCTCACGCACACACTTTCGATTATATTTTTCACAAGTCTATATATAATCAATCGTTCACCAAAATCTCAATAAATTCACAAAATTACAGATGCACTACATTATCCTTCGAAATTACAAAAATCTCTACCACGAATTTATATTTCATTAAGTACATGCACAACGTGCAAAGATGTTATGAAATGTAAACACAGAATTTTTTTTTGTAGTTTCAAAGGACAAGTAAAAACTATAATTATACTAACTAGCGTAAGAGTGGGTAATCAACATTGTGTGCATATATATAAGAGTATATAATGCACATTATGCATAGTGCACTATACTAGAATCAAATTTAAAAAACACACGGCTCAACAAAACTACAAAACTGAAAATAGATGAAAGAATACAGAACATTGTAATTGCATTCAACAGCATTCAGAAATTCACGGGGGCATAATCAAAAGATAAACTGAGGATGCGGAGAACAGAACATAGAAAATGTTGAATAATTAAAGCTTTCCAAACAGAAATAAAACAGATTTCTATATACATTACTTCAGTAGTGTTGGAAAAACAACACCAGAATCAAATTCTTATATAAGAAGGGAGTGAAGGACAACGGTTACAACAATTATAGAGAGGAAATGAGGTCGAGATCAAAAAAAATTAGGAACATAACCCATCTATACAGTAGAGAGTTTTGAATTGTTAGATCTATAACAATGTTTAACTGATAAAATAACATTAATGAAATCTTGAAGAGATCTTTTGTTAGAAACAAGTTATTTGAAAATTGAAAGAGAGCTCTAATAATGGTCAGTTCGGTAGGAGGGTTTTGATAGGGACAAATTGGAATTCAGACAAATCCAAAACTGGGTTGAATTCCTTATGTGTTCGGCATTCCAAAATCCACGGGAATTTGAATTGGAATTCACCATATTAGGGCTTGTAATCCTTCAACCATGCCGGTGAGAAAACTGCTGATGTCTCCGCAATTGTGACCTTGGCATGGATGGCACAAGAACAGCGTGGCTGCAGGTGGATCAAAGGAAAAAAAAATGCGGAGGAAGAAGATGAGGAAGAAAAAGAAAAAGAGGAAGAAGTGGAGGAAGAAGAAGCGGAGGATCGAAGAAAGAAGCAGAGGCGGATTGGGACCGGAAGCTGGAAAAACCAACACCAGACGCCCAGAGGCAGACCGAGACTTGGAGCTGGAAAAACCATCCCCCAAAACAAGAATTGTGAATAGATATAAAACAAAGCCAACCGCAATTTTGTCCAGCCGAACAGCCACAAATGAAATGAAATGATGAGGATAGCACAAGACATAAAAATGAAAAGAATCATTCAAGATTTAAAAAAACACCAAGAATTTTAATTGGAAAAAATTTATTGTCACCGTGAATAATGAAAGGCAAGAAAACAGGCAGAAATCATGTCCATAAGCATAGGTAAGTTCATTGATATTATGAGCATTAACCCCGGACATATTTTGAAGAACTTTAGAATAAGCACTTTCAAAAAAGATATAATCATTTCATTATATCCTCCATTGATATTCACTCCCATCATTTCTCAGATATAATTCTTTCATTATATCCTTCATTGATATACACTCCCAACTTTTGTACCCATGAATCCATCTGGGCACTCTCTTTCTAGCACTCATGTTGGGAAAATTTTTAATGATTTAATGAGAAAAATTCATATTGCCCTAGTAAGAGAATCTCGAAATTCTGTTTGATTGTCTGTTCTGGGAAGAAATTCCCAACGCGGTACCTCTATTCGTTTATGTTGATTCACAATACATATTTCATCAAGCAAAGGAAGATTAGTCGAACTGATGAGAGAATCAGGCAGATTTGCTTTGTATCAACAGAATCATCGAGCAGTAAACGGTGTAATAAAAGTTAAGTAACCATCAACCAAAGAGTCGTCGATCAATAAAAGCATAGTTAAGAGTGCTGAGACCTCAGCAAAAAGAACAAAGACTATTCTAAGTGGAGTGAAGGCATGATCATCGAACAATACACTATGCTCAATCGTTGATCGTAGAGCAGAGGTCGACGATTTCAGAACGGATACTAAAAAGAGTCATTATGGATTATAGCCGTAGGGAAGACGGAGAAGAAAAAATGTGGTGACAACATCCTTACTGGGGACTGACATTTTGGAAACAGGCATTCTGTCGTTAGTGTCAATTCAAAAAATATATAAATAAGAGAGCAATGAATTTATGAGCCTCAATCATCTACTTCAAATTTTGAGAAAAAACCCAGAAAGAGCCTCATTCTCCAAGTGGAATAGATGTTTGCTCTTGCAAGCTGGTTTTAAGAAATAGCTGCATGCTCACACAAATCATACCAGATATCTTCACAGTGAACACTGTGGAGTTGACTGCACACAGTATTCAAAGTTACAGCAAGCTCCATCAACAGTTCAACACCAGTGTCTCCATCCTATAGACTAGCCAGAACCTATATATGAGTTTCCTGAAGTTCTCTCTCAAAGGGCTTCTCAAAGGGCTTGACAGACTCTCTCAAAGCTCTGCATGTCGTGAAGTGGCTGGGAAGGTTGTGGCGACTGGCGACGAACAGCCCGACGGCAAATCAGCTCATTTGGATGCTTCTTCAAGTCTCTGTGCAGGTGAAAATCTAACCTAGGAGGACTAGTCACTAGAAGGCTTGGGGTGAGGCTGTTGTGATTAAGTGAGGAGGTTGTAGGAGCTCATTCTGTTGAAAGGAAGTGATAACTCCTGCATGAGGGGAATTAAAACGTTTGTGGAAGAGTTGAATGCCCAGTTTTGGGAAACCACCTATTTCTTGTGACTCATATAGCTAGATTACCTTCTCCATTTAATTTCTGCAACTTCCTTTACAGGAGTACCTAGCTTTTATTGACTGGTGCACTTGTGTGCATGCATTTGGGGTGAGATCTGCAAAAAATCATTACATACTATATTCATCCCCCTATAATACTTTTTATATTAATCTCAGGAAACTTTCAATCTGTATTAGAGACAGGTCAACCGCTAAGGCCTAACAGCTTGGTTAATTGGTCCTCTTCTGAATTTTGAATAATAAATCTCTAGAGCTGACTCTAATAATCATTATCCATGCATCCAATCCAGGACTCTTTTTAACACTCTCCTTAGATATCAATGACCTTTACCGTCCATTAAAATTTCATCATTGTCCTAAAAAAAATTCTTTGAAATGTATGTCTCCGGAAGCCAAACACATATATTGTTCACTAAATCCATGAGGGCCTGAAACAAGGAATAGGGGAAATACAAATACTAGATTCTTGCAATACTATCATGGGAATCAAATGGAAACAAGAATATGAGTTCATCTACTAATATTTCACAATCAAATTTATACCATAAAAAATCCTAGTGATGAAGGATGATGAAAGGCCTCCTTGGTGTCTATTTAAATAAGCTAAGCAAATAGAAGGTAGGCTTAACCCTTAAAAACAAGTTAGAAAGTGGTTTAACAAAGAATATAATCTGATATAATCTGGGAAACCAGGAAAATGGGGAGAGAAGGCTTTCAATAGGGAGAGTGTGTCAGAGCGTGCATTAAGCTGGATTCGGTTTGCTACAAAAAAAACAAATCAAAATAGAGATGTTCAGTAGTCCCACAGCAGAGAAGGATGGCTAGTGAGGAGAGATGAAGCTTGAAAAAGAGGAAAAGATAAGATAAGCAGCCAGACCACAGTCCTGTGGGAAACTCAGGCTTGTACCTTTTTGGCTCCCTAATTTCTTAAGTTAGAATAAAGACATAATTCATGCCATATTTTTCATTTATGATAAGATAACGCAGTATGCACATTAAGGCCTAGGTTGCCCCATTTAAGATCAAACCAAGCACACACAAGTTTGACTTGACATAAAATCATTCGAAACTTTAGCTGTAATAGGATTTCCTAGGGGGAGTGAAACTGGACTCTATAGAAACGTGACTAAAAAAGGAAATTTCATCACTCAAGTGGGAACACTCAAAAGGAATCGCGGCATGAGGAAGATGAGATCATCCCAACAATAATGGCCTCTGCACAAATCAGGAGAGCGACATTTTTCAAAGAAAAAAGTAGGGAAAAGGGCCTTTTAAGCTGAACACAGTTAGAAAAGAAAAAAGAACATTAGCAGGACATTATATAGGTTAGCAGTAATGAAGATTTCAAGTATAAGGTCACATAAGAATTCAAGCATAAGATGATCATAATGATATAAAGAAACAGTATAACTACAAGATAAGATCTAAGAGAATACATTACGTTCTGATGGATAAGTGCAGGCACAACATCCGAGCATATTTCAGAAGATGGGCATGAAGATGCCAGAAAACCAGCTAAAAAGCTGTTAACGAGAACAATCATGCCAAGAAGAGTGACTACTGCTTTAACCATAAGTCAAAGATAAATAGAAATGAACCCTAATACTTCTATGATGTCCAGAAAAACATTGGCATAGATAATTGACCTAGTTTCTTCGCGATCCTGCTTGATAGGAAACGTAGATGACAAAGGAACAGTGATTTATGGATCTTCTTCAGAACAAGAAAAAGAGACTGACTGAGGGGAAACTTGAAAACAGCATTACTGAACAAAAGATAAATTTCTCCTTCTAAAAACTCAATCTTGATGTTTAGGTTGCCAAGATAAATGCCTGAATCAAGTTTTCTGCTGCACGCTTCTGCTCTGAGGTTCCCGATATCTGAGCAACACGTTCAAAGCGAGAAGATTTTGAATCAACAATTTCTATATCAGCACCAGAGATCTGCATGGGGAAAAACAAAGAAAAATGAAAAAGGAACTGATTGTCGAGTCAAAAGATAGTAAAAGTTCAAATTGTTAACAAGCAACACATCAGTGAAAATGCAGCTATGCAAGATAAATAGGCAGCTTCTAGATAGGTGCCAAATACTATAATATCAGAGACCGTGATTATAATAGAAAGGTAATGGCTACATACGATCATAATAAGAGTATATAAATCACAAATCTCAGGCCCACAAACTTCTGAGGCCTCGGCAATCTTTAGACAATATTAATTTTCATTTTCAAAATTCATCAACTTTGCCAGTTTTTTGTTTGCAAAACCTGACAGCACTCTAGACTTTATCCCCTTGATTTACCGAAATTGTGAGTTTAAGATTTTTGTTTTGGGGAACATAGTTCTTGTTTGATTGATTGACTTGTCTCTACATTTTGCAATGACCGGATAAACGTTTCTTCCCCATCTTTATTGTTTGCTAATAGAGTTTTCATTTATCTGTTTGTTGAAATGAAATCATTGCATTAATTCCATAGTTGTGGATTAAACACTTGTAGCGAAGTGCAACCACTCTTCAATTGTGTGATTCTGTACAAGTCACTAATTGATAAAGTTGATTGTTAATTTGATTGAATTCTATGGTGTTTACTAATTTTGACTGTTCAACATTTCAATAATTTTGTATCATTAACTATACATTTGAACATAATGTGCCATATTAGTCATCAGTTTACTCTGATGTCTCTACAGCAACATTAGTTTTGATAGCTGGGGATTAAGCATTGTGTCGCCAAGTGAATTAACCTACAAATATGTAAGCCTTCCAACATAAACTTGATGTAGACAAACTGACAAAGTGATAATTTGGAAAAAGAACATACATACACTAGTTATGACTGTTAAATCCTGCAGAAATTCCTTGCTTTTAATACCACTACTACCTTCTAGCCCTTCTTACCGATATGTAGTGCTTCTCCCAATCATGTACATTTTGTAGTTCCGCATTGTTCTAATGAGTATCAAATGCTTTCTTTACCCACTGTTGATGTTACTTTTGTCAAATCCCGGGCTATTTGTTTGATGTACAAAGCTGAAAGCTAGGCCATTTTTGGCCTGATTATGTTCTTCGAATTAACTTATGTGATTATTATGGATTGTCTAGGTATTTTGCTTGATAACTTTTCAAGTTTACATTAAGCTTTTCGATAGCGTGTTTGTGTCAAAGTTTCACATTTTGTGAGATTTAACAATCCCTGAATATTTATAGCCTCTACTTAAATCTAATCAAAATCATAATTCAACGCCCTATAAATCGGATGTTATATTAAAAAAATGTGTAATTACATTTAGATTTTGTTTATGTTCTGGACATGCTTACAATAAATAGTTCCAAAGCATAACTTTGCAGCTAAAACTAATTTTTGGTATCAAAAAACTTTCTAATTACAACTAAGATTAGATCAGTAAGATATCCCTGCATCTCCTTGCAACTAGGTTTACATTAAATGGTATTAGAGGCAACGTTTGAGGTGTGAAATAATGTTTACAACTCAAAAAAACTTATTTCATTTCAGTATTTACATTAGCCTACGTAATTTCATTCTATTTAATATATGAAATTTTGCCCACATTAAAAAAATTAACATAAAAGTTGCATTCGTTCATTTTGATTTTTTCTAATTGCTAATAAAGGAATTAAGAATATGCATGCAACCTAATTACAGGATGTTAAATGGGAAGACATCTTTGGTAGACAACAAAATTTATCAAAATGCATCCAATACATAACCATGAGATACTAATTATCATCACTGCTACATGACTGAAGAATAGAGAACTTAGAAATAATGAAAGATAAAACAAAGGGATGATCAAGATCAAAGTCATACAGCATCCAAAGCTTACTACAGTCCATTACACGTTCACTGTTCTCGCATAACAAATCCTAAAACTTTATTAAAAAAATAATCTAAAGGAAAATTTGAAGTTCAATATTTATTGCAATCCTCTATATATTAATGCTTATTCTGGTATATAAAAGATCATGATTATTTGGTAGAGGATAATTTAAACTAATTATAAACTATAATGATATAAATATAAAATATCATGATCATTTATTAGAAGATCAATCAAGATAAACAAAGAGACGATCAAGATCAAATAATAATATTTCAGAGCTTACTACAGTCCATTACAAGATTTATCTGATATAACAAATCATTATTGGAAAAATATATAAAAGGAAATTTGATGTTCAATCTTTATTGAAATCCTCTCTCTATCTTGAGGCATATTCAAGATATAAAAGACCATGATTATTTTCTAGAGGATAATAAAAAAGAATTATAAATTGTTATAATATTGTCATTCATTCTCTTTTACACTTATCATGTAATTTTTATTAGAAAACAACCTAAAACACAACTTTTTATCGAAATGTAAAATTGAACTAAAACATACATCTAACTATGAATCCGATCCCACATTTGTTCTGATGATTGTCAGGTGATGTTTTGTCCACTGTTGATGTTATTTTCAGCCAATTCCTTGATTGTTCAACAGATGTGCTTGAGGATTAAAGTTTCTATTAAACTTTTCAGAGCACTTTTGTGGAAAAGTTTCACATTAGCCTCTGTTTAAATTTAATTAAAATAGTAATCTTATACTATATAGACCATTTTACATAATTGTATAATTTTGCTACTTATTGATCTAATATATTTGTTCTTTATCTCTTAATTATTTCCCCATTTGATTTTAAGTAATTAGGTACCAGAACCTATCTTTGAAGTTAATTTGCATATTTTCATAAGTTTTCAAGTGCCCCTAATATTACAATTAGGAATATGTCAGTTTGGCGTCATTCCATCTCTTTGCAACTAGGGCAGCACCTATTGGTATCAGAGCCTAACCATTTTTTAGCATTTACATTAGCCTGAGTGATTGCATTTTATTTAGTATGACTTTTTCTCAATAAAAATTTGCCTAGCAGAGGCATTTTAGTTGCACCCCATCATTTTCATTGGTACTAATGGCTAATCAAGAAACTGAGAAGACAAATGTTCCTAATCACAAGATGTTAAATAGAAAGAAATCCCTAGTAAACACATCCAACATAACCATTAGATGCTAAGTACCATCACTACCACACAACAAGCAAATAAAAGGCTAAAAATTACCAAGATAAACAAAGGGATGATCAAGATCAACATAAAGAATGCATGCAAAGCTTACACAGACCATTACACGTCGATTATTCTAACATAGCAAAGCATGAAACATTATAGGAAAATAATTTAAAAGAAAATACTATGTTCAATATTTAACATAATACTTTATGTTGATGTTTCTTCTGATATGAAAATCCATGACCTTCATTTTCTTTCATCAGCAATCATTTGATTGCTAATGAGCACAATGATTATGTATTTGGGTATATGCTATTTGATATATGAAGTAATAAAAATAACTATTTAAAGATCAGAAAGCTAAAATGAAATTTAATAAACCTAAAACAGAACATTTTCCTCTTGACTTAGCCAAAAATACTATATTGAACAAATTCTTTTGACACCAAAGGTGGAGATATTATGTTGTTTAATAATAATTCACTTTGGTTTATTGTACTTTAAAAAAACTACTTGATCTCATCTTAAAAGAAATATGGAAGTGCTGTAGAAAATATTTTGTATAAAATCTCACTTGTGTAGCTAAATTAGTATTTGATCTCAACTTAAAAGAAATATGGAAGTGCTGTTGATTAGTAAAATCCATTTAAATTGCATTTGTCGAGAACAAATAACAACTGGTACAGTTTCAGATTCTCTATTAGACACCGGTGAGCAAATCTAAACAAACAAAACTCTACTCCCCAGCCACACTACTGAAATATTATTGTCACATGTACAAATTAGCATCTAACTTCAACTTAATTTAAACCAGACCCACAAACTACCCAATCTATACAACCAAGTGCTTGAATTTATATGACTAGTCATTTCGATAACCAAAAAAGGAAACTGGAAAATGAGTTACCATACAGAATGAAACATGTATATGTCATGAGAAGCAAAAAACATGGAGAATGAAATGAAGTTCAGCATGAAATTTTACCTTGCGGATATTAGAGAGGTTTGATCCACCCTTTCCCAACACTTTGCTAACGGCATGTGATGGGATGTTCATCTCAACATATGCCGGCACTCTGCACAATCATAAACAAGAAGAGGCCAGAAAAGCTTTTTTTAATAATCAATAAAAATGATTAAGCACTCTGATAATAAAGTGCAGGATAGCAGCCTTACATTCATGATCAAGAATAAACAAATATTAAACAATTAACTAAATTTTTGCAGTGTAACACTATTAATAGTAATAGAAATTCCCAAAACATGTAAACAAAAGGAAAACATACCCCCCGTAGGACTTCGACGGGTATGATGAATGGCCACCATATGCACTCTCTCCAGGCTTAGCACAAAACATACAGAAATAATCAAGGGAAAGAAAATCTCAAGTGACGCACAATGTAGAAAATTAAATACATAATAATATGAACAAATCATGAGAATATGATAAAAATGAACAATTAATAGAGAATTAAGACACCTGTGGAGAGCTGTATCCATAAAGGCTGCTCCCAGAAAGCAGACCAAATCTACTTCCAGGTTCAGACCTATGATCATAGCCCAATGTACCAACAGAAGGAACACTGGACAGGAGAGGAGGTATGGACAAACTGCTCGGGTAAAGAGATTCAGTCTGAGTGGCGGAGTTGTTTCCCTCTCTATCTTTCAGAGCATCCTCCCTCAACCTAAATATAACCTGAAGTAATGCATCTCTGACCCTACTTACCTCACCGGATACCTAAGAGAAGTTGGATAGGATAAATTATTTGAGAAAAAAACAAAGTAAAATGTGTTTTGCTTAAAGCTACAACAAACCTCCACTTGCTCGTCATCAGGCGAGACAGATTTTGGCTTTTCCCCTTTTGAAATGCGGATGTCGGCTCTAGTCTTCTTCCGCATATCATTTATGATTGAACCACCCTTCCCGATAAGGCATCCAATCACTTTTGTTGGTACAAGAAGACGAATAGTCACTGTTTCCTCACCTTCATCATTTATCTTTCCTTGAAGCAACAAAACAGCCTCGATTGCAGCTGATTTCACATCATCATTAGACTGCAATTACAAATCATGCATGAGAACATAATTGCATATCATAAACATAACAAAAACATAGGAAAAAGGGATTAGAGCAGAACTTCTGTTGAAGTGACAGTGATGATACAGTCCTCTGTCTTTTTCTTTGTATCATCAACATCAATACGCGCACCACTGGATTGCCTCAAAGTTCTGATGGTGATCCCCCCTTTGCCAATAACGCGTCCAATTTTGTCTGATGGACACGAAACTCGTACAACTAATTCTTCAGAGCGTGGAGCACCATAACCAGATAGAACTGGAATGGTTGATGAGTACAAAGGCCAGGCACTCCCCGAGTCAGCATATCCATGAAGGTCAGAAACAGATTGTGTTCCACCAATAACGGAGGTCATGGATCTAGGAGGGGCAACAAGGGCATCGCTGCTATGGTAGAAATTACTCGATGGGTAAATAGGAACATCGGAAGGAATGATTATGCTTGGGGGAAGTTCTCCAACAGCTGTTTCGAGTGATATTTCTTCCTTTGGAGAGAATTTATACATAATTGCCGAAACTGCAAGCAGAGCCTTCTTCACCGCTCGGGCATCACCAGTTATCTGCCAAGGAATAAATGTAGTAAACTATAGAATAAAAGTTGTACTGCATAAAATGGAATAGCACAAAACTTAAGAAAAAATCTAGTTCCAGGGTAAATGAAATGGAGATGATTTCCCAAAGCAGAATAGCCCATACTGAAACTGAATCAAAATTTAGGGAGAAGATTCACTCTACACCAATCTAAAGGAACCGTTCAGCGAGTAAGTGATATTCAAACCCCAACAGAACTGTTTTGATGAGTAATTGACAAATAATCAGTGCATCCTCCAGCAATCATGAATCATCCCTACCTTATTTCATCCACGTTAGAATCTAAGCATTCAACCAAAAACTAATTGGTTGGAGAAGGAGAGTCCCAGGATCTATAAAATGCACAAAGCTATGCTAGTGTCCTGATGTGGAGCAATTCTGAACAATCCCCATTAACCATCTCACTTTTTGATCAACTCCCGCAATCACTCTCCTTAACCAACATACGAATAATAATTCTTCAACTAAAACGCGCAAAATATGTCATTTATATAAATAAAAGGTCACATTTACCTGAAGAAAATTATCAAAACTCAAAGCGCAAGAATGAGCAGCGTTGTTAGCATCCTTTGGGTTAATCTTGACATTTGCCTTGGTTTTGGCCCTTAATTTCTTGATTATTGATCCAGACTTTCCAATTATATTTGAAGCTTGACTGGTTGGAACAAGCAGTTCAACTTCCTCATTAACATCTTCATCAGCATCCTCAGTGTTTGACAATGCATTTGCAATGGCAGAATGTACTCTCAAAAGAGCATCTTGAGCAGGGCAAAGAGGTTCTGTAATTTCATCATCAGCGTCGACTTGGTCCTTATCCTTCACAAAGCAATATATATTTATAACCCTCTTCTGAGCACCAGGAAAAGGATCAACAACTTTGATCTTTGCATGTGTCTCTTGTCTAATGGAGTTGATCACTTTACCACCTTTGCCAATCACACTCCCAATCACACTATCCGGACAAAGTATCCGATAAAAGACTAATTCTCCATCACCAAAACTGTCGCTGTTTCCAGACCTTCTCCTTTGGTTCTTTCCATCGCTATCACCGTCCCGTTGACGATATCTCTTGCCACTTTCAGACATCTTCAAAAACCTGAGAATGGAAAAATGAATTATAAGTGGAGATTAAAAGGAAAGCTCTACAAACCAATGCAGATGTATTTGAGCAACATAGACAGAACACATGAATGATTATTCAATGGGCTGGAAGAAATAAAGTTTAACACTAAAGCAACTTTGAAATAATATTAACAATAAACAGATACAGCCTGTGAGGAAAGCGAAGCACAAGTATAACCATCTGATATACATGATACGAGATTTTTACAAACAATTTAAAAGCAGGAAATTTAGGAAGTATAGCGCACACCAAGCCACTACAGTCAAAAAATTCTCGCGGACAAAACTGGTCAAGAACCTACAGAAAACATAGAAGAAATGTAAATCTGAGTCGACGGAATAGTCTGACGAGAAAAAAACTATGAGGAAGTACGTAGATCGGGACCAGACGTGCAAGCGGGTATACGCTAAAATAGTTGAAGAAAATCAACCACTCGGGGAAAACAAACTGTCATCCGAGAAAATCCGACTAAACCAGGTTGATCTAGCGGAATACTATTTAAGGACATCTGAATCTGACGTTAAGGATCCAAACTTATGGCAAAGATCTGAAATATGAACAAGAAAAACAGAGAAAGGAACATAATTCGATTTAACCTAGATGAGCTCTTAGAATATTTTTTTTGACGAACGCTATAAACAGGGTTATGTATGGTTAAGAATCCCAAACTTTTGCCGGAGATCTTGAATCGAAAAAACGAAAAAAAAATAGAAAGCAGAAGAACCATCACCTCTCCGTCTTCAGGAACGGCCGGCGGCGTGCTCCAAAAGGAGAAGGCGGACAGAAAAATAATGCAGAGATTGTGGGAGAACCGGAGGAGGGATGAACGAGCTTTAAAGGATGGGAATAAAGGGGGCGTTTACGCCGTAAGAGGAGCGCCGGGAATTATGATGCTGCCCTAAACCCTAATTTTCCACGAATATGAAAATACAAAAATACCCTCATGAAGAGACTAAATAAATTATATTCTCAAAACTGTCATATTACGGGGATGTAGCTCAAACGGTAGAGCGCTCGCTTTGCATGCGAGAGGCACGGGGTTCGATACCCCGCATCTCCAATTTTTATTTTTTATAAAATTATAAATATTTTTTTTTTTTCACAGGTGATTTGTCGTTTTTTTGCTCGGGATGACAATGGTTATGACCGCCACCAAGAAATAAACTTTTTTTGAACATAAAAGTGGAGGAAG
This sequence comes from Dactylorhiza incarnata, assembly GCA_033032865.1. Classification (NCBI taxonomy): domain Eukaryota; kingdom Viridiplantae; phylum Streptophyta; class Magnoliopsida; order Asparagales; family Orchidaceae; genus Dactylorhiza; species Dactylorhiza incarnata. The sequence continues at coordinate 895,477 of JAWHQI010000401.1, read as the reverse complement.
TTTCTTATAAAATTTAGACCAAATTGCTAAATCATTCCTTATACTTTTGGTCTTTAATTAGTACATGAACTATTAGTAACCCGTGTACTTATAAATGCTTCAAATTAGTACATGAACTATTAAAATGATTCTAACTTAGGCTCCGTTTGGGGGGACTTATTTTCACCGGTCAAGCGGTTACGACCGCATGAACCGGACCTTAATTAAGGTCCGGTTCATGCGGTCGTAACCGCTTGACCGGTGAAAATAAGTCCCCCCAAAGGAAGCCTTAGGGTTTATTTGGTTGAGCGTTTCGCCGCTCCGTTTGGGGCAAACGCCGACGGAAGGCGGGTAAACAAATGAACCTCCGGCGGCGTTTGCTCCGTTTCCACCCGCCCGCCTTGAGAAACGCCCCAAAAAGCTCCGTTTGGAGCAGCCAACTCCCCCCTTCAGTTTGAACACTCCGTTTCCATCCGCCGGATCAACCCGCCACCGCCGAACCAAATAAACCCTTAGTCTCAAAGTTGTTTTCATACTTATGTTACCGTATTTTTTCCCTGAAATTAAAATCTTAGGTTTAGATTTTCTCCCAATAATGTATGCTCTCCACTTGAAACGGCGTAAGTCCTCCCCTTTCGACTTTCCTCTTGTCGGAGCTCCTCCATCTTCCTCCGTCGGGCACTTTTTCGAAATGGTAAGTCGCCTCCTCCCCCTTTCCCTCTACTTCTCTCGACGTAGATCCTCTAAGGCTCTATTTGAGAACCCGGCGGGACGCCGTTCCGGCGGGGATGACTCGGCGTGAAACTGTTTGGTAAGCTTCTGGTGATCTCCCTTTGAGGACGGCCGGCGTGAAAGGGGGCAAACCGGGCGTTTTGCGGCTGGCTTGCGGAGCACCGGCGATCGTTGCGAACGGCCGTTTTCTCTCCTCCCCGGCCGGCCATCGGGACGGGTTCTCAAACAGAGTCTAAATGTCTGAAACGGTGTTCCTTCTATGTTTCCAGCCACCACCACACACAATTCCACTTACAGTTAACTACCTCATAATTACTAAGAACTATCAAATCAATAAACTCGAATCATATAGAAATTTCACATACGCTTCCATTTTTTATAAATTTGATTCTCAATTTTAAATTTTGGTTAAAGCTTCTTTCTTTTGAACACTAAATTGATCATAAATTTCACATATCCTTTAACTACTTGACACTTAATGGTGACTAAATTAGATCGAAGTGATGTTACACTCTGCAATGTCACGATTATGATTATTGTTGAATATTTGAAAGCATGATTTTTATTTCTGTAAAATTTCTTAGAAATATCTAATTACTAGTACTATAGACTAAGTACAAATAAAATTTATTTTAATCCAAAACACAACAAAATAATTAACTTAAACTATCTTTTATATAAAGTTCCCGGTAATATAAGCATAAAAATAACTTTGGTACTAAATTTGAAATGTTTTAGTAGTGTAGGGACTGATTTGAAGCATTTATAAGTTCGGGGACTGGTTTAAAAAAGGAGCGTAGCGCTCGGGTGATTGCGAGTGATGGGAGAACCGTCACACCGGGGGAATGTCGTGATGTGGTACAAGCGCGCGGGGAACTGCTCCCCCCCCCCCCCCCCCCTCCCGTGCATTGTCGCGGTCAGAGTACTGTCGGGGTTGGCCGAATGGGCGTAGCCCCGTGCCAATCACTCGTGTCTACACACACACACACATACACATGAGTGATAGGCACGAGTCTCCGGCTCTACGGCCAGTGGAGAAACTAGGAATTTTGCACCGCCCAGACACAATAAATTTGAACATACAAAACATTTCTAAAAATACTGCTTATATTTTTGTTGCTCCTTCCATAGAACCACGATGTAAAATCAAAACATACATTGCAAATAATCAAAACATATGTTATACACCCATAAAGGCCTTCGGGTGCGTCTAGAGAAAACTCTGCTAAAGAGAGATGGGGTCAACGGTCAACGTATAATCGCTCGAGTTGAAGAAACCGCCGCCTAGTCCACAGCCAACCGCCCGTGCAAAGATGCGCGCAGAACGCGCCGCAGGGCCGCCCTCAACCATGCGCGCCAGCACCGCGCGCGGAGATGTCGCGCGCAACTGCAGGCACTACCGCGCGCGGTAGCGGGCGCGCCACCGCCACGACGCGCGTGGCGGTACCCGCGCGCTAGCATGCGCGGCAGCGCCGAACCCCCCCCCCCCCCCCCCCCCCCCCTTCAAGGGGTGCGGCCGAGCGGCACCCCCCCCCCCCCCTTGGGGTGCGACCGGGCCGCACCCCCCTTGGGGTGAGGCCACGCCCCGTGCGGATACGACCAGACCGCCCCTTCCTGCATAGGGTCCTGTGGCGTGCCTGGTCGGAACCCAGTTCCCCCTCAGGGGGCGCAACTTCCCTTTTTTCCGTACCCGCGCTCGCGCGCACTCATAATACTTCTGAGCGCGCTCAGAACGCCTCCGCGCTCACGCACGCTTAGAACGCCTCCGCACTTACGCACACCCAAAACGCTTCTGAGCACGCTCAGCTCACCTTTTGTCTTTCTGACTTCTTACATTTTGTCTTTTCAGCATGCTCACTTTTTATCTTTCCAGTTTCTCAGATTTCAGGAACAGCTTGTCGCCTTTTTCGCCTCCAACAAAACTGCCCGAACTGCCCAAACCAGAAAATATGATTCGTCCGCCAGGTATTTATGGAAGTTACAACGGCGAAATTACCGGAATACCCCCGGTCAAAGCTATAAAAGGAGCCTCAGGGCTTCATTTGAGAGGACCTTGCCTTCTGGACCCGGAAGAGCTCCTTGCAGACTTTTGCGGAATTCTCTTTCGGCGCTTGAAGATCTCCTTCGTGGACTTGAAGGTTTCCTTCGTCCTGAAAGGCGACACCGCTTCTCACTTTTGTTCTCCGGAGCCTTCTCAATTTTGTTCTCCGGAGCCTTCTCACTTTTGTTCTCCGGAGCCTTCTCGCTTTTGTTCTCCGGAGTCTTCTCACTTTTGTTCTCCAACACTCTCAGAAGGAAAAATACTTAGTTTTCCGAGAGGTGGTCTGTCACCCTCGGAGCTTTCTCTCTCTGTCTCTATTATTGTAACGAGCAGCGGCATGTCGCGCTCGAGTTCTAAGTACCAGATTGTAACCCCCAGAAGATAGTGAAGTTTGGTCGGCACAGCTCCGGCCGCGTGTTTTTTACCCTTTCCGGGTTTTCCACGTTAAAAAGTCTCAGTGTACTTAACGAATCTCAAATTGACTGTTTGCGCGCTTGGTTCGCTCCCGAGCTAAGGTGGTTCAAGTAAACCGGTCTACCAAGAGCCCTAAGTGACCCGCAACAGTTTGGCGTCGTCTGTGGGAAACTATTCCCAAAACTCTTTAAAGGTCAACTGCAATGGCAAGGAAGAGGCTCGCACTACTGAAGGACCAATGCTGGAAGGACGCATCGACCCAGCTCCCTCCCACTCGCTCATCAACGCGCCTCCCGCAGAAGAGGCAGTGCATGCGCCAGCAATTAGGATGGAAGGGCGCATGCAGCAGATTGAAGAACAACAAGCCGAGATGTTGGCTCTCGTAAGGAATCTCGGGGCTCCTCAAGTTCCGGTTCAACCGCCAGCGTTGAACGCACCGCCACCCCCAGCTCCGAGTCATGCCCCGAACGAAGAGGCCGTTCGAGAGGAAGAAGCTTCAGAGGGATTCTCCAACGCAACAAGTTCCGCTCACCATTCCCCGCCAGCCAGAGACCCAGAAGCTGACTACCGTCATCATCACCCAAGAAGAGCTGCCCTTGATCGAGCAATAGAAAGAACCACACGAGAAGAAATACGCGATATGATAGAAGAAGAGTACGCCCAAGCAGGGCAACGCGCAACTCTCGCCCGCCATCCCGCGCACCACGACTCCCCACTATCACCTCAAGTCCTGGCCCATCCAGTTCCAGACGGTTTCAATCTTCCCAACATCGAAACGTTCGACGGGACGGACGACCCGTTGGAACACGTCAATCACTTCACCACCATCATGAGGATTTACAGCGCCCCCGACCAACTCCTCTGTCAAGCATTTCCGGCAACTTTGAAAGGACAAGCGCACACTTGGTTCCACTCCCTGCGAGATGGGGCCATCAACAACTTTGCAGAAATGGCGCAGCAGTTCGTGGACCAGTTCATCGCAAATCGTAGGATTGTCTGAGATCTCTCCCATCTCTCACAAATCCGCCAAAATGACGGAGAGACTCTCAAGGATTTTTTCCGACGCTTTACCTCGGACGCTCGACAGATCCCAGGAGTCGATCCCGAACTCTTGCGGGGAGTCTTCATTGGAGGACTCCGCCCAAGTGGCTTTTACTCAGCTCTCATGAGAGAAACCGTACCAAGTTACCCCGACCTCCTTCACCGAGTTGAAGCTCAGATAGCCGACGACGAGGCCATCGAAGCACACCGCCGGCAGTTCGAAGGGAGATCAAAGAGGAAGAAAGAGGAGTCGTCGCTGCAGACAGTTCCCAACAAGAACAACAAGCATCGATCGCGACAATCCCAGCCGATACCGAAGATCTCGCCAGCATCAAGACTACACTCCCCTGAACACAACCAGGACTAACGTTCTCCTTGCCATCCGCGATCATCCCTCTCTCCAGAGGCCTAGGGCTCTTGCACCAAATTCTGGAGACCAATCCAAATACTGCGACTACCATCGAGGTCGCGGGCACAAAATAGAAGATTGTTCGCGACTAAGCGCAGAAATCGAACGATTTGTACATCGGGGACTCCTTGAAAAATTTCTCTAAACCAAGGATCCTGAATCAACAAGTCAAGAATGATCCAGCAGGGGAGCAATCCCCAGAGCGATAGTCCCGAAGAATAGCATGTTCTACGCCTGACGTAATTACTTGTATCTCGTGCTTTCAGCATCAATGTAACAAACAAATATCATTCTATTTTTTACTCTTCATCATGCACCCAAACCACAAGCGCCATTTTCAATTGTACTGTTTCTCCCAGAATAGAGTGTTCAGATTGTCCGACAACAGACTCTGCTCTCTCCCAGAACAGAGTGTTCAGATTGTCCGACAAAGGACTCTGCCCTCTCCCGGAACAGAGTGTTCAGATTGTCCGACAAAGGACTATGCCCTCTCCCAGAACAGAGTGTTCAGATTGTCCGACAACGGACTCTGCCCTCTCCCAGAACAGAGTGTTCAGATTGTCCGACAACGAACTTTGACCTCTCCCAGAACAGAGTGTTCAGATTGTCCGACAAAGGACTCCGCCCTCTCCCAGAACAGAGTGTTCAGATTGTCCGACAAAGGACTTTGACCTCTCCCAGAACAGAGTGTTCAGATTGTCCGACAACGGACTCTGCCCTCTCCCAGAACAGAGTGTTCAGATTGTCCGACAAAGGACTCTGCCCTCTCCCAGAACAGAGTGTTCAGATTGTCCGACAACGGACTCTGCCCTCTCCCAGAATAGAGTGTTCAGATTGTCCGACAACGGACTGTGACCTCTCCCAGAACAGAGAGTTCAGATTGTCCGACAAAGGACTCTGCCCTCTCCCAGAACAAAGTGCTCAGATTGTCCGACAAAGGACTTTGACCTCTCCCAGAACAGAGTGTTCAGATTGTAAGACAACGAACTTTGACCTCTCCCAGAACAGAGTGTTCAGATTGTCCGACAAAGGACTCTGCCCTCTCCCAGAACAGAGTGTTCAGATTGTCCGACAAAGGACTCTGCCCTCTCTCAGAACAGAGTGTTCAGATTGTCCGACAAAGGACTTTGACCTCTCCCAGAACAGAGTGTTCAGATTGTCCGACAAAGGACTTTGACCTCTCCCAGAACAGAATACTCGGATCGTCAAACAAGGGACTCTGGCCTTTACCAGAACAAAGCACTTGTATATGCCATACAGAAACGCCCAAGCAAAACACAAGAACGAAAGCAACCACACACTCACCCTTCGACAGCAATTCTCGCCCAAGGCACCACAAAGAGAGCAATGATCAAAGTCGCCGCAGAAAAATTGAAACCTCCGAACTCCTCCGCCCCGAAATTCGGACTCCGAAGGTTTGGGGGGCTTATGTTATACACCCATAAAGGCCTTGTGGTGCGTCTAGAGAAAACTCCGCTAAAGAGAGTTGGAGTCAACGGTCAACGTATAATCGCTCGAGTTGAAGAAACCGCCACCTAGTCCACAGCCAACCGCCCGTGCAAAGACGCGCGCAGAACGCGCCGCGGGGCCGCACTCAACCATGCGCGCCAGCACCGCGCGCAACTGCAGGCACTACCGCGCGCGGTAGCGGGCGCGCCACCGCCACGACGCGCGTGGCGGTACCGCCACGACACGCGTAGCGGTACCGCGCGTTAGCATGCGCGGTAGCGCCGACCCCCCCCCCCCCCCCCCCCCCCCCCTCCAAGGGGTGCGGCCCACCCGCATCCCTCTTGGAGTGCGGCCAGGGCCGCACCCCTCTTGGTGTGCGGTCAGGGCCGCACCCCTCTAGCGGTGCGGCCTAACCGCACCCCTCCTCAGGTGCGGCCAAGACACTGCACCCCTCTAGGGGTGCGGCCGAGCCGCACCCCCTTGGGGTGAGACCGGGCTGCACCCCCCTTGGGGTGAGGCCACGCCCCGTGCGGATACGGCCAGACCGCCCTTTCCTGCATAGGGTCCTGCGGCGTGCCCGGTCGGAACCCAGTTCCCCCTCAGGGGGCGCAACTTCCCTTTTTTCCATACCCGCGCTCGCGCGCACTCAGAATACTTCTGAGCGCGCTCAGAACGCCTCCGCGCTCACGCACGCTCAGAACGCCTCCGCACTTACGCACACCCAAAACGCTTCTGAGCGCGCTCAGAACGCCTTCGTGCTCACGCGCGCTCAGAACGCTTCCCCAGTCGCTTAGATTGCTTCTCCGTTCGTTGCGCGCTCATAACGCTTCTGAGCGCGCTCAGCTCACTTTTTGTCTTTCTGACTTCTCACATTTTGTCTTTTCAGAATGCTCACTTTTTATCTTTCCAGTTTCTCAGATTTCAGGAACAGCTTGTCGTCTTTTTCGCCTCCAACAAAACTGCCCGAACTGGCCGAAAGGCAAGATGGTCATTTACGAAAAATGGCGATCCGTGTGCCCCGAACCAGAAAATATGATTCGTCCGCCAGGTATTTATGGAAGTTACAACGGCGAAATTACCGGACTACCCCCGGCCAAAGCTATAAAAGGAGCCCCAGGGCTTCATTTGAGAGGACCTTGCCTTCTGGACCTGGGAGAGCTCCTTGCAGACTTTTGCGGAATTCTCCTTCGGCGCTTGAAGATCTCCTTCGTGGACTTGAAGGTTTCTTTCGTCCTGAAAGGCGGCACCGCTTCTCATTTTTGTTCTCCGGAGCCTTCTCACTTTTGTTCTCCGGAGCCTTCTCACTTTTGTTCTCCGGAGCCTTCTCGCTTTTGTTCTCCGGAGCCTTCTCACTTTTGTTCTCCGGAGCCTTCTCGCTTTTGTTCTCCGGAGCCTTCTCACTTTTGTTCTCCAACACTCTCAGAAGGAAAAATACTTAGTTTTCCGAGAGGTGGCCTGTCACCCTCGGAGCTCTCTCTCTCTCTATTATTGTAACGAGCAGCGGCCTGTCGCGCTCGAGTTCTAAGTACCAAATTGTAACCCCCAGAAGATAGTGAAGTTTGGCGGCATAGCTCCGGTCGCGTGGTTTTTTACCCTTTCCGGGTTTTCCACGTTAAAAAGTCTCAGTGTATTCAACGAATCTCAAATTGACTGTTTGCGCGCTTGGTTCGCTCCCGAGCTAAGGTGGTTCAAGTAAACCGGTCTACCAAGAGCCCTAAGCGACCCGCAACAACGTACATTGCAAATAATCAAAACATACATCAAAAGATTATGCAAGTTGTAGGAACAAAGCATCAAAAAAACTTAAAGATCAACAAATTCATGTGTTTTTGCTAAATTGATATTGGATAAACTAAAGAAATAATTCTGAAACGCACTATAAAATGATCAATTTAGTAGAAGACATAATCTAAAATACTATTGAAATACAATCATTCACCTGCTCTCACGGAGGTTGCACTGTTTGGAGCTGAAATAAGAAACTATGGTTGTAATGTTGTGTTGGAATAACCCCAAAACTAGGGAATTAGGGATTGTATACCTTGTCCTCAAAAGTCAGATCTGAAATAACCCAAAAACTAGGGATTGACTGGAACAATAAAACCTGAATATTTGGGCAGAAATCACTAATTAGAACCGTAGAAATCATAAAGGAAGAAATAACAAAAAATAGAAAAACTAAGTTGCAGGACCTGGACTACTGGACCTTTGTAGAAAGTTGCAGGACCTCCAGTCATTTTGCGCACAGTCAAAAGCAGGATGGTCGAAAGGTCTGAAAATCTAAAATATAAGTACGACACTACAATTTCATAGAGGCGAGAACAAGCGGAGAGGCACGTCGAAAGGTCGAACCATTGAAGGAACTCTGTCGAAACTCAGGAGTTGTTCTTCTTATCTGGCCGTGGCGAGCTAGGAGCCTAGAGCACAGTCGATTAGCACCGGCGAGGCAATGATGGGGATTAAAGGAGCGAAACAAGAGGCGAGCGGCGAGCTTAGCTAGGGCACCCTCATCGCTGAGTCGGAGGAGGAAAGCTAAGGAAAGGGTTCGCGAAAAAAATAGGCAGCGATTCGCGAAAATCACGCCCCTGGTGTACACTTTATCATGACCATATCATCTGGATCCCTCTGTGATGGTTGACATTGTGGTCGAAACGTCCGAGTCAACACTTCGACCTTATGACCCCCTACATAGAGTTTTCGGGGGTTCCGCTGCCCGGTCATCGGACTGGGGTCAAGGGGGCAGCGCCCCTTGCGGGATCCGGGGGCAGCGCCACGGGAACTTTTTTATTTTATACGCTCCAACTCGCCCAAATTCGAGCTCACCTGACCTTGAAATCACTACTCATCGAGCTTGATTTCTTCTTGCCTGGCCTTAAGCTTCCTTAGAGGAGGACACCTACACGGAGCCGCCTCGCTGCTTGCGAGTAGAACATATGCAAGCAGAATATCTGCGAGGAGAACATCGGCGTGCAGAATATCTGTGAGGTCTTATGTACTCGCCCCTGGTGAGCGAGGACTTCTGTACTCGCCCCAGGTAGGCGAGTTCTTCTGTACTCTCCCCAGGTGGGCGAGTTCTTCTGTACTCGCCCAGGTGGAAGAGTTCTTCTGTACTCGCCCCAGGTGGGCGAGTTATTCTGTACTCGCCCCAGGTGGGCGAGTTCTTCTGTACACGCCCTAGGTGGGCGAGTTCTTCTGTACTCGCCCCAGGTGGGTGAGGTCTTCTGTCCTTGAATTGGGTTCCCTCTTGAATCCCTAACAGAAACAAAGGACCTGTCATAGCGAGTGTGAACTCCCTGCTTAAGGGTGGGGGCTCGCAAGAACCACCGCTTAGAGACCACGGACAACAACTATGAGTCTCCGACAAATCTTGAACCTGAATTTGAATCATTTTGAATCATGAATCATGTGCATCAACTAAAGACACATGCACTTTTCATTTGTTCCAGCTTATGTCATTATCGTGACCGAATCTATACTCTACTCCGTAGTAGTCTAATAATTCTAGATATTTCTGCTTGACTCGTTTGCTTGTCTATCTTGTTAACTTTGATTCATGAAAACGGGTACACAAATATTCTTGTTACTCGTTCTCGTACTTTATTTTACTTTGCTCATATTCATTTCAATGTTCTAAGACTTTTTTCCTTCTTGTTCTAGAATTTGTCTTAGTGTCCATGACTGCGTCGCCTGCTTCCTGAGCCCGATCTGCGTCAAGCTCCAGATTCTGGATGTTTACCTTCTTGTCGTGACAGCTTCTATGTGTATGTTTCATTTCATTTAACTGTGAGATATTTCTTTTATGTAATAATTACGATCAGTCATTTTCTCTATTATCATGGACAACTGTTAGACTAAATAATATATGTATAAGAATTTGACATGATTTGCATGCTCATTTCTCTGGATTTGTCATCATATATAAAAATATGTACCTGAACTTGTATCACGAGTTTTATTAAAAATGCATGTGCATTTAATAATCTCACTGTCATATTTTAAGCGTGCGCATAAAAACAATCGGTTTTACACTAAAATAATAATTTTAAATTAAACTAATTATCAGTAGCTAAGCTTGTCACCTAACAGACATAAAGATTCTTTCCCCGTGTCTGTGGCATCACGACCCGCCCGTAGCGCATCTCTGATATTTGCTATTAGACGGGTTGTGACACAAAGTGTCGAGACGCCGACACCCAATCGTAGTTAAGTGCAAACTAACAACTGAGATCTCTTATTTGTGGGGTAGTTAGTCCCACATGCACCATAGTCGTGGACAGACGACGACAGTGATCATCCTTATCACTTCTAGGGTATTTAAGCACAATCATCTCTATGTTTTACGTCTGGTTGTCTGAACCCATACTCATTCTTCGTCCGTCTAGACGTATAAATAAAGGCGAGGCCACAGTGATCCAGCGTGATCCAGAGTGGGCCGACCCTAGGTCGTCACACCATGCATGCTACCCAATCATCGCAGAGGCGACATTTGTGTGTGCTTTCATCCATGGTCGGATCTCGCCAGATCGAATCTCGTCAGATCTTCGAGAAGGCTCACTTGACTTAGACTTGGAGGGTCGACCGCTATTTGAGGAGCAACATTGTCGTCGGAGGAAAAAGTCACCAAAGTTAGGAGATAAAGAACTCGAGTTCACTGGATTTGGCTTCATTATCACTTGAGAAATTAATGATCTCTGAAGCATTAATGTTGATGAATAAACGACGGACTATGAGATTCATAGGTCGACTAACCTCAGCCTGGTACTCCCATTTCTCGGATGAAGGTTCTGATGAATCAACTTCAGCAGCATCAGCTATTTGTCAAAACTCCTGAACACAAATCTACTATGAAACCCGAGTAAGAGGGGGAGGTCTCGACTAGATCTGGAGGGAGGATCTGCAGACATCCTAAGCTTGGTCGGAGCAGCTGTCGTCGGATGAATCTGGAGTTGGGCGGTGGTCGGTTTGGATTGGAAGGATACTGTCGTTTGGAGTTCGGTTTGAGGGAAATCTGGAGGTGGAGAGAAGTGCAGCTGCTATGGGGGTCACAGCAGCTAAGGAGACGGAGATGCTCGTCAGAGCTAATGAAGAAGTTGGCCATCTTGTATGGTGCAACTCGTCGAATCTAAAAGAGGAGGTGGACGTTGCTCGGCTATGAAGGAAAAGACTCATTGACGGTTGAAGCTTGTATAGTCTACTGAAGCTTCTATGGGCGGCCAGAGCTTGGGGTCGACTCTTTGGGAGGAGAAGGAGGTTGTGATGATCTACCGCCATCGTTGTCCAGCCAAGCCTCAAAAGTCACAGGATATGCTTGGATCAGCATCTGCAGCATTTCAACAAAAGTCCTCAGTAAAATCAGAGTTTATCCTCTATACCACTTGTATAAGGATAAAGTAAAAATATAAAAAAAAACAGTTGTTATATTACTGTCTAAACTGAAAGGCACCGTCTTACTTGGGCCTATAAATACCAAATGTTGTGTCTGATGTACTAAAAGGTTTTTGTAACAATAAAAACAGTGTTTAATATTAAAACTTGTGTAAGTTTTTGTTCTCTATTTTCTTTCCTCTCCTCAGCCCTCTTTATTATCAGTGGTATCAGAGCAGCAGTTACACCTTTGTTCTAGGGACATCATCAGAGGGGAATCATTATGACCTCTGGAAGTATGTTCTCGGTTTCTCAAACCTCCATTCCAGTATTCACTGGGGAGAAATATGCCTACTGGAGCATCCATATGAAGGCAGTTTTACCTCTCAAGGATTATGGGATATCATACAAAATGGGCCTAAATTGATATCTGAAAAGCCTTCTGACTCAGGTAAAACCATTGATCCTCAAATAAAAGATGATGATATACAAAAAGATGCTCGTGCAATCTGCCTTATATATCAAGGTGTGTCTGAGAGCATCTTCCCTCGTATTCTGGGAGCTCAAACTGCCAAAGCAGCTTGGGACATCTTAAAAGAGGAGTTTAAAGGCGATGCAAAGGTAATAGACATGAAACTACAAAACGCTTGGAGAGATTTTGAAAACCTATCTATGAAACAAGGAGAAAAGGTTGAGGTATTACTAGCAAGAACACTATTTATCATCAATCAAATTCGTAGTTATGGTGACACTATAGAGGATAGAAAGATAGTGCCCAAATTACTACGCAGCTTGCCACCAAGTTTTTATCCAGTTGTCACAGCTATTGAGGAGTCCAAAGACTTAAGAACTCTTTCTTTAACTGCACTTATGGGCTCATTAACTCTTCATGAAGAAAGACTGGGTTATTCAACTCAGTCACTGGATCAAGCCTTGCAAGCCAAAGTGCATATCACAAAACCAAGAAGTAAAGAGTTAAAGAAAGGTCTACCTCATCAAGCCTCTACATTTCAATACAAGCAAGGGCAAAATACCAAATGGGAACCTGAAAGAGGGAAAGCCAAACCATTCCCTAACAGTGACCGCACACGAGGTCCAGAGGAGAAATATTGCATCATCTGTAAAAAGAACAATCATCAGTCCAAAGATTGTTTCTTTAGATGCAAGTCCTGCCGTATCCCAAATCATTCTGAGCAACATTGCTGGCATAAAGGAAAGGAAGAGGCTAAATTAACAGAAATAAAACAAACAAAAGTAGAAGACATGTTTTATTCCTCTACATCACCTGATCCAACCAAAGCTGATACTTGGTATGTCGACAGTGGCTGCTCATGTCATATGACATACAATAAAGACAACTTCATTCAACTGGATGAAACAATTAAAGCTCAAGTCCAACTTGGAAATGGAGTCACAGTTAATATTGAAGGAAAAGGAACCATAGAAATTACAATTCATAATGGAGAAATCAAACAAATAGATGAAGTATGCTTTGTACCCTCCTTAACACAAAACTTATTGAGTGTGGGGCAGTTAGTACAAAGAGGGTATACTCTTACCTTCAATAATTCAGGGGGGCATATCTCTCATAATGCCTCAGGTGTCCTGTTAGGCTCAGCAACGGTTACAAAGAACCGTCTATTCATCTTAAACATGTCAAATGTAAAGCATCAGTCTTTCCTTTGCCAACAGCAACCTCAAATATCTCAAATGATTCTTTGGCATCATCGCCTAGGACACCTTCATTGGCAAGCATTACTAAAAATGAAACAGAAAGCTTTGGTCAGAGGTCTACCGGAACTAAATGAACAAGATATTTCCTTCTGTGAAGATTGCGCATATGGGAAAGCTCACTCTCTGTCGTTTCAAAAAATAGTGTCCAGTCGAGCTCATCAGCCGCTGGAATTAATACATGGTGACTTATGGGGTCCTGCACCCATCCCTTCCATTGGAGGTAAATTATACTGTACAACCCTCATTCTCCGAGGGTGGACCCCCCCAAGGCCACGTAGGCAGAGGTCAAAGTCAAAGAGTCAATACAACAGTCAAGCCTAGGAGCAGAAGACACCCTAGGCGAGTAGGGGTGCACTCGTGCGAGTAACTCGGATACTCGCCAAAAGGTGGGCGACCATAGGTGATACTCGCCCATCTGCCCGGGGAGATCGCATCAATGTCGCTAGTCGTCGGGCAAGGGCTGGGCTATAAAAAACCCCCTACCCCTTGGTTTTCCTATAAATAGGACCCCAGGGGTACTTGGATTGGCACCTGGACTTGAGCTTTCAAAACCCTGCTCTTGCATTCTGGAACCTGTCGCACTTGGCCGCTACTCCCGGTACTAGCCAAGTCGGTGCCTTCCTTGTACCCTGCTCGGCCGTTCTTTGGTCTTGGAGGGGAAGTCTCTTCGGAGCTTCTGGGTACGTGGTGGGACCTCCCTGCCGCAGCACCTGGGGTCCTGTGTGTTGCTCTTCTAGCTCTTCAGTAGTCGTCAGCTTAGTCGTCTCTTTGGACTGCTGGGCGAGTAGCCTCCGGCTGCATCGGTCCGAATCTTGAGGTCAGGATTTTCCTGGCGTCAACACTTTGGTGCGGTGAGCATGGATCGTAGTCAGAGAAGGAAAGTTCAGCAGGAAGCCGAGATGGTCGTAGGTGGCGACCATGAGGAGGTAGTCGGCAACTCGACCGCGAGTGGCGAGTTCGTGACACTAGCGGTTCTCGAAGCCTTCGCACATCGCATGGAGGGAGCCTTCGCGCAGCGCATGGAGGGAGCCTTCGCGCAGCGCATGGAGGGGATCTTGCAAACAACGCTTCAGCCGCGCGCCGAGGTCATGGCGACCTCGCCGCATCGCCCCATTCCGTCCGAGGGAGGGAGTCCCCCTCGACGAGCAGGAAAGGAGCACGTGGAGGATGAAACCGAGCGACCAAGGAGGTCGCAATTCTACCAGCCAACCTCGCAAGGCATTCGCTTCCGCGAGCCGTGCGAGCAGGGGAGATACCAGGATACTCGCCCATATGGCGAGTATGGAGGTGATACTCGCCAGGTTGAGGATCGTCGCCGGGCAGGAGGGAGGAGCCCCTTCTGCGAGGAGATCCTTGTCGCGCCAGTGCCAGAGGGGTTCAGGGACCCCGCCTTGAATTACTATTCGGCGAAGGAGGACCCCGTCAGGCACATCCAATGGTTCGAGGATATTGTCTCTATCCGAACCATGTCGGACGCCTTCAAGTGCAGGTTGTTTGCCATCACCTTCCGTGCAAAGGCCTGGGACTGGTTCCATCAGTTGCCCACCGGCTCGATCTACTGCTTTGAAGAACTGTGTCGTGGGCTGACAACCCGTTTCGACACGGCCCGGAAGCTGAAGAAGGAGGCAACGACCTTGTTTTATCTGGTGCAAAGGCCAGATGAGGCGTTGGGACCTTACATCGAGCGCTTTCAGGAGGAGGTTCTGCAGATCCAGGAGGTGGATAGCAACATCCTGTTGCTAGCCTTGACGTTCGGCATAAGTCAAGGCCTCTTCAAGTTGGAGCTCAGTGAGAATCCCCCCTACTCCTACGACAACCTCATTCAGAGGGCCAATAAGTTTGTCCGGGGAGAGGCCTCCAACCCTGACTTCTTGGCAAGGTTGGCACAGGTGACCAGAGGCGACCGTGGAGAGAGGGATGGAATCCCTGAGAAGAGGAAGAGAGAAGAGCCCCGGAGGGAGGAAAGGAAGAGGCCGGAGCGGCAAGAAGAAAGGGGAAGAGCAGAGAAGAAGAGGGAGGAGCCTTGGAGGAAGGAAACCAGGAGGAGCGTGGAGAGAAGGCCCGTCGAGTCCCCTGAGCGTCAGGAGGAGGGGAGGCGCTACCAGGTCCCCGTCAACCGGCCACCTTGGAGGCCGGCTGGACGGCCCCAGCGTCGGGATCAAAGGGGGAGATCCCCGGAGAGAAGGCCCTTTCGCCAGCCAGAAAGGCGTCAGGAGAGAAGGAGAGACGAAGCGATGGCGGTAGCCGGGCGTGGCCGCCGTCAAGGAAGGAAGAAGCAGAAGCCGAGGAGACAGCAAGCAGAAGAGGTTCCCCTCTACTGTGACTTCCACCAGGTGGGGGGGACATGCCATGGCTGCCTGCCCAGACTTTTGGGAAGCCCGGAGGAGGCTAACAGCAGGAGAAGGTGGAGGGGAGCAGCAGAGGATAGAGGCCCCTGCCGAGCCTCAGGCAGGGCAGGCTGCCGTCGTTCGAAGGAGGAACGAGGACCGGGTCGACCTGGGAGGTCGGGGAGACCTGGGCCAGGGAGGCAGAGTTGGAGTAATCCATGGGGGAGCAGGGCTGGAAGCTTCCCGCAAGGGGAGCCTCCATCAGATCTACCGCAGGAGTGTCGCCTCGACCTCACAAGCACCGCCCCCGATGGAGGAGATCACCTTTTCTGAGGAGGACATGCTAGGGAATGAGAATCCCTTCCATGATGCTCTCGTGATTCAAGCCGCGGTGGAGGACTTCACCGTTGATCGGATTCTGATCGACAACAGTAGCTCTGTAAACGTCATCTTCAAGGGGACATTTGGCGGACTGGGAGTCGAAGCAGCAAGGGTTCGGGCATCTGATGGTCCCCTCTTCGGCTTCTCCGGAGAGAAGAAGGAAGTGGAGGGAGGAGCAGATCTCCTGGTAACACTCGGTGGCACCTCCATCAGCTGTCGATTTGTCATCGTCGACGCCCCGAGCTGCTACAGGGCTATCTTTGGGAGGCCGCTTCTCAACGCCTTCAAAGCCGTCCCATCCTCCTACCATCAGTGCTTGAAGTACTGTAAAGGAGACGTCCAGGTGAGGATCAGGAGCGATCCAAGAGCCGCTAGGGAGTGCTATCTTAGCGTCGTCAGTACCATCAGCTGGATGGCTGACGCGGAGGAGTTCGGAAGAGTGCTGGAGAGCCCGGCCAGGCTGGAGGTGGCCGAAGAAGTGGAAGAAATCGAGGTACTCTCCGCAGCGGGAGTGCCTGGGTTGCTGAAGATTGGCGGGTCGCTGAAGACCGAAGAGAAGATCGAGATGGCGGCGTGTCTGCAGAAGAACATCGACATCTTTGCTTGGAGCGCAGCCGAGATGCCAGGAGTCGACCCTGAGGTTGCATGTCATCGCCTCAACCTGGATCCCGCTGTCCAGCCCGTCCGCCAGAAGAAGAGGAGGACCGCCACCATCCTTGCCAAGCCAATTCGGGAGGAAGTTAAGAAACTGCTAGATGCGGGCTTTGTATCAGAGATCCAGTACCCAGGCTGGGTCTCCAATGTTGTATTGGTGACAAAGGCGGGGGGTAGCTGGAGAATGTGTGTGGATTTTTCCTTGATGAATAAAAGCTGCCCGAAGGATTGTTATCCCTTGCCTCGAATCGACGCGCTGGTTGATTCAGCCGTCGGTTTTTCTGTGATGAGTTTCCTTGATGCGTTTTCAGGATATCACCAGATCCGGATGCATCCCCCTGATTGCCGCGATGTCTCCTTCATCACCGACGATGGCTGCTACAGCTACAAGATGATGCCCTTCGGTTTAAAGAATGCGGGAGCCACCTATCAATGGATGATGGACCACATTTTCAAGGAGCAAAAGGGGATGAACCTGGAAGTGTACGTGGACGACCTCTTGATCAAAAGCAAGAGCGTCCAGGAACACATAGCCGATCTGGTGGAGACCTTTGCAACGCTGAGGAGATTCAAGATGAGGCTCAATCCGGCGAAGTGCGTCTTCGGAGCAGGAAGGGGAAAGTTCCTGGGACATCTCCTTACCCCGAGGGGAGTAGAACCTAACCCCGACAAGGTGAAGGCGATCCTGGAGATGCCATCCCCAAAAACGATGAAGGAAGCCCAAAGGTTGACAGGCAGGCTGGCGGGTCTTAGCCGTTTCCTCTCAAAGGCCGGAGAGAAGTGCTCTCCATTCTTCAAAACGCTCTGCAAAACAGAAAGCTTCGAGTGGACCGAAGGATGTGAGATAGCATTCGGAAGGCTGAAGGAGCAGTTGACTCAGACACCTCTCCTTCAGAGCCCGAAGGAAGGCGAAGACCTGCTCATCTACCTAGGAGTAGGAGCGGAGGCAGTTAGCTCCATCTTGGTCCGGGAAGAGCGGAGGAGGCAGCTACCCATCTACTATGTCAGCCGGGTGCTGAAGAAGGCGGAGCTGAAGTATCCAATCCTGGAGAAGCTTGCCTTCGCCTTGGTGGTGTCGGCGCGGAAGCTCCGGCCTTATTTTCAGGCTCACTCCATCCGAGTGGTAACTGATCATCCCCTCCGCAATATCCTGGAGGGAGTGGAGCACTCAGGGAGGTTGGCGAAATGGTCGGTAGAACTCAGCGAGTTCGACATTTCCTTCTCCCCCCGAGTGGCGATCAAGGCTCAGGCAGTAGCAGACTTCCTGGCTGACTTCTCGGTGGAAGCGGAGCCAGGAGAAGAGGTGCTCAACCCAATTCCTTGGAAGATGATTGCTGATGGAGCTTCGGGCAAAAGTTCCGTAGGGGTGGGCATCGTACTCGTCAGTCCGCAGGGAACAAGGATCGAGCAAGCAGTCGAGATCCTCTTCCCCGTCACGAACAACCAGGCAGAGTACGAGGCCATAGTGGCAGGCTTGCACCTTGCCAAGGAGCTGGGGATCCGTGATGTGCGGGCTTTCACGGATTCAATGGTGGTCGCGTCGCAGATTCGAGGCGAGTTCGAGGTGCGCGACACCATCTTGCAGAAGTACTTGGTAAAAGTAAAAGGGCTGATTGGAGGCTTCCAGTCCTTCGTCGAGCATGTGCCAAGAGAGGAGAACTCGGCAGCGGATCGCTTAGCCAAGTATGGGCCGAGGGCTGGAGGAACTATCACCGAGCTATTCCACCCGTCCATTGAAGAGGGAGAGATGATGGAGATCGAGCAACGCCCCTCGTGGATGGATCCCTTTGTGGCATTCCTGGCCAGCGGCCAGCTCCCAGCGGACGGAGGGGATCATAGAAGATTTCGGTACAAGGCGGCATACTACCTCCTGCAGGATGGGGAGCTGTACCGCAAGACCATCTCGGGCCCCCTGGCCAGATGTGTTTCTGAAGACGAAGTACCTCGAGTGTTGGAAGAGATCCACTCGGGAGAGTGTGGAAGTCATTCTGGGACTCGCACTTTGGAACAGAGGGTCTTGAGGCATGGTTACTTCTGGCCTACTATCCGGAAGGATGCTGAGATCTTCTCGAAGAAGTGCCAGAAGTGCCAGCTCTTCGCCCCCCTTCAGTTGCAGCCGGCCCAGCAGCTCCGATCGATCATCTCCCCATGGCCGTTCGCCATCTGGGGGATGGACTTAATCGGCCCTTTCCCTCAAGCAAGTAGCCAGAGGAAGTTCGTTCTCGTCATGATCGACTACTTCTCCAAATGGATCGAGGCCAAAGCCCTGGCCAAGACCACCTCTCAAGTCGTGAAGAACTTCATCTGGGGAGAGATCGTCTGCAGATTCGGGATCCCTCTCGCCATCATCACCGACAACGGCCCCCAGTTTGCCAGCTTAGAGCTAGAGGATTTTTGCAGGCAACTAGGAACCGACCTTCGATTCGCTTCCGTGCATCACCCAAGGAGCAATGGCCAGGTAGAGGCCGCCAACAAACTGATCATCAACCTACTGAAGAAGAAGGTGGAGAACCTAAGAGGTAATTGGGCGGACCAGCTCCCCTCGGTCCTGTGGGCTTTGAGGACCACTCCTAGCTCAGCCACGGGGGAAACGCCGTTCAAACTCTCTCACGGGTCGGAAGCTCTCATTCCAGTAGAGTTTGAAGTCAGAAGCCCAAGGGTGGTAGCCGCGGAAGACGGAAGCGAAGAATGGCGACTAGAGAACGAAGAGGTTCAGAAGCTATCTCTCGACTACATCGAGGAACTCCGAGATTTAGCTTCAGTCAGGCAAGAGGAGATCAAGCGCCGGATGGCAAAACATTTTGACAAAAATGTCCGCCTCAAACACTTCCAAACAGGTGACCTAGTCCTGAAGAAAGTGGATGCGGCAGGAAGATCAGCAGCCGTCGGGAAGCTCAACCCGAACTGGGAAGGACCTTTCATCATCCAGGAAGCACTCCTGACAGGAGGATACCGCTTGCAGAACCAGGAAGGCGAGCTGCTAGGGAGCACCTGGAACGGCGATGACCTGAAAAGGTTTTATCCCTAAGGGGGAATGTGTATATCCCATCCTTGTAAATTCATTTCTTTGAATAAAATTTACATCTCCCTGAAACATGGGACGAGGCAGCTTCCTTCACATCAACAAAGTTTTCAAAATAAGGAAGCCAGGTGAAGTCAATCTCCACGCTAGGTTGGGAAATGAGCCTCCGACTTAACCCTCGTAAAAACTCAGAACGGATGATGGGACAGTGCCTCGGGTGTGCGTTCCCTTAAGACCAAGCCTCTGCACTGACGGTCGAGATCAGCTCCCCCCTTGCACGTTGGTCGCGGTTCCCACCGACTGCACTTCTCGTCCGACTGTAGAAATTACCAGGAAGAAGTCTGGACGCCGACCTTCCGATTCGGCGAAGAGAAGATCGATTTCACTAGCTCAGGGGACCCTTGAAAAAAGGCGTCATGCACCCTCGAGAACTGAAAAGTTCGCAACAAAGCATTTCGCTTTTAATTATTGTATCGGACCATATGAGTTAGTGTGCCTGAAGTGTGCTTAACTCCCTGCTAAATTCATTGAGCAACAGGAAGCAGGTCCGATCCACATCCAGCATCCAAGTGGGATGGAGGCCTCGGGATGGTATGTCCCTTTAGACCTCCCCGACTGCCACTCCATGCTTGACGTCGTCCTGCATCAACATTCACCGTAGCAGGTTGGAACACGAGCCTCCGACCACACCCTCGTAAAAACTCAGAACGGATGATGGGACAGTGCCTCGGTAGTGCGTTCTCCTAATGCCAAGCCTCTGCACTGACGGCCGAGATCAGCTCCCCCCTTGCATATTGGTTGGTCGAGTTACCCTTCGACCGCATTTCTCATCCGACTGCAGAGATTACCAGAGGAAAGTCCAGAAGCCGACATTCCAACTTGGGAAGGGGCAAGACCGATTCGACCGACCGTAGAGTGGAGACACTCCGGCACCCAAGTAGGATGGAGACCTCGGGACGGTGTGTCCCCTTGGGCCTCCCCGACTGTCGTTCCCTACTTGACGTCATTCTTCGTCGACATCTGGTATCCAAGTAGGATGAAGGCCTGGGGATGATGTGTCCCTCCGGACCTCCCCGACTGCCATTCCCTACCCCCTCTCTCATAAACAACTCCCTTACGTAATTTTAATGGGCTCTTCACCAGGTACAGAGCGAAGCCTTGAGAGCATGTGTCCCTCGGGACCCTCCAAGTAGCCTTCACAGCTCGACTTCACCAAGGGAAATATTGAAGAAAGCGAGCATGTAAGTGCGAGCATGACGGAGTACTCGGTCTCGATGTATGTGCGAGTACCTAGGCGAGTATACATGTGCGAGTATACAGGTGCGAGCATAGTAAGTGCGAGCATGCCGGAGTACTCGGTCTCGCCCCGAGCCTAGGAGCCTAAGCGGCATTCAAAAAAGAAAGCGAGCATCGAAGAAAAGGGCGAGCAAAATGATTATACTCATTCACTATCATAAATACATATACAAAAAATGCTTTGCAGATTTGCAAAAGGAAGAAAGGCGACTATGAATCCTCGCCACCATCCTCGCCACCATCATCGCCGTCAGGATCGAGATCTTCCACATCATCACCCTCGTCCTCAGAATCGTCGTCGTCAGAATCGGTGGATGAGAATGGGAGATCTCGCATGGGGGAAGTGGACTCTTCGGCGAGTAATGCCGGGATGATGTCCATGACCGTCAGATGCATTGCCTCCGGCTTCAAGAAGCCATCGGCCTTCAAGCTGCTCAGGACCACCTTCCCGGTTGCTCGAGCGATCTCCCTTCGGATATGCGCCATATCATCGCCGACTATCCGGATCTGCTTGCCCACCCTGGAGGGGCCCGCCGACGAAGGCTGTTGCTCGGCAGGCCGAGTTTCCAACTCAGCGATTCACACTTGGGCGGCCTCCAAGGTTTGCCGAGTATCCTCCAGCTCCTTTTCGGCCTGGGACAGCCTCTTTGCCGACTCCAGCTCGGCAGCCTGCAGCGAGCGAAAAGAAGAAGGTTTGTTTAAATAAGTTTGCAAGGTAGCGAGTATCCCAAAACGCGAGTAAAGTCGCATTGGTGAGTACCTCGAACTCCTTAATCCTGTTCGCCATGACGATCATCTTCGGGCCCTGCACCTTGATCATCTGCTCACATTCGAGCAGTTTCCTCGTCGTCGCATGCCCAAGCTCGACAGCCCGCAGGTTGGCTCGCGAGCTCTGATGGGCGAGATATTCGGCTGAGACCTCTTGCAAGGATTCGGCGTCTGCACGACCATAGAGGGCGAACGAAACGTCGAACGCCTCGCCCGCATCCTCCCAATCCTCCGACCAGGCGGGGAGGTTGGTGCTCAAGGTCACTTCATGGGCTTGCTCAGCCCAGGACACCAGAGGGCGACCATAAGCATCCTCGCTGCCCCCACCTTCGCCGAAGAGAGGATGGCCGCTAGGCTCGCCCGCCTCCGATGGATCGGCCCTCGCTTTCAGGTCCCTCCTGGCGACCTCCTTCTTTCTCCCAGGCTCGGCGGACTTTGCCTTGGCTTTCCTCTTCTTTGAGGGCCCAGCATCATCGTCGGCGACCTCCTGATCATCGCCGCCGGGCGACAAATCAACCAAGGCAGGAGTCCCCGCCTTCGGCGCCAAGGGAAGAAGCTCGCTCGGCAAAGAGCGAGTAGCTGCAACAAAACATAAAGAGAAAAACGTTAGACACCGACTGAAGACGAATTGGCGAGTATGACCCAATGCTCGTTTAGGCGACTACCTTCACCAGGGAACACCTCCGCGAGCTCATCTACTCGCCTCCTCCAGAAGACGACATCCAGCCGGCGACCTCGGAAGCTGTCGAGTAACTTCTCCCGGCTTTCCTCCAGGTAAGGAGGGGCGAACGCACTCTCGGCCGGCTGGAAAGAGGAAGTCGGCACGACGCCAAAGTCGCCCTTAATGACGACTATGCGCTCCGTCCAGCGATGGTTCTTGTTCGCCGTGCCGACTAGGGTGTAGACATGGCTGCACAAAAAGATGACACTTTCGCCAGTGGCGCCAAAGTGGAATACTCGCCGGAAGACGGAGAGATCAAAGGCGATCCCCTAATCGCGCAGGTAGCAGAGGAACCCCACGATCATCGCCACTCCGTTTGGATTGATCTGCGCCGGGACTATCCCGTGGTAGCGGAGGATCTGGCAAACCTCCGGCCACAAGGGTAGTCGCAGGCCGACTTCAAAGTGGCGGATGGGGAAGACCAGCTCGGCCGCCGAGAAAGAATTCAGGCGTTCATCCTCACGAGGAAGCCTGTCGACATATCCCGGCGATAAGTACTTGGCAGAGAACTCCTTCAAGTCGCTCGGCCGAGTAATCGGCTTCTTGAAGGAATTTGCCTCGAAGTTCTTCGCGTGACTTGCACGGCGAATAGCTGCCTCGTCAGCCATCCAAGAGTGGAAGGATTGAAGAAGCGAGTAGCGAAGTGGCGAGGAGAGGAGTAATCGAGAGATAGTCGCTAGAAGAAAGGGAAGATCGTCCAGAGAGTAATAAATACGTATCCACCCCCCCTATTTATAGTACTCGACAAAGCTTGGCTTCCCGCGTACGCTACCGCGAGCGCTAGTAGGAGGTGGCGCATATCGAGGAAAAGTCGCCAAAACCTAGGGTGCACGTCAAATCACTGATGTCGAACGAGCGAGCACCTGCATCGAATTTTTAGGCTACTCGCAACATCAACGCGACATTTAACAAATACTCGCGGAAACAAAAGACAAAAAAGAAAATCAAGACATCACAGCAAGCAGGAAAGACAACAAAGGCGATATTCATACTCGCCAAATAACAAATTACTTGAAGAAATCAAATAGTTCAGAATTACAAACATTTGCCAAAAGGCTACAAGCGACTACAAAAGGAAAAGAGGGCAGGATCTTAGGGGTTCGGCTGAGCGTCGGGAAGCTGCGGTTGTCGCCCAACCCAGCCCATGCTGCGAGCCCTCTTGAAATGCTCGAAGGCCACGGACATCGCATCCTCGCCTTGACGCAGCTGCTCCTCCATCCTCGCCAGGCGACCGATGGAGCCCGTGCTCGCACGCATCCCCACCAGCTCGTCGTGGTGCAACTGCTGGCGATGCTCCATCCTGCCCACCCGGCGCTCCAGCTCGCCGACAGACTGAAGGCGAGATTCTACACTAGCCAGGCGAGTATTTAACTCTTCTAGCCGTGATGCTCGCACCTCCAGCTCGGTCAGACGACGCTGGGAGTCAGCAGCCGCCAAGAGCTCTACTCGCGCCTCAACTGCGGTCAGACGCCGATGAGACTCGCTGATCGCCAGCCGCTCCAACTTCGCCTCCAAATCCAGGATGGCGCGAGTAGCCCTCTCCTGATACTCACGAGAAGGAAGCCCGACGGCGTCGACCAGAGCCCCGATGGGGGTATGAGCGCGAGCTGCAGAAAAAGACATGAAAGCAAAATCTTAGTGACGAGTAGCGAGAAGACTCTTCTTGGAAAATACTCGGAAAAGCAGCGACTCCATTTACCAGGCCGATATGCATCACTCCGCGAGTCGCGGTGAGGACTCCGAGATGGTCGGCGAGGAGAGCTCCTTCCCCGATGCGGGGACGGACTGCGACGAATGCCATCTCGCCGGTTCGAATGCGACCCGCCGCTGTGCTCCCTGCTGGAAGGCGCATCACCCCGACCGCGACCATCCACTGGTCGCCCTCCCCCTCTGGGAGCGAAGAAACCAGAAGATCCCGCCATCCCACCTCGACGCGAGGACCCAGCCGGATGAGCGGAGGGAGCCGAAGAAGACAGGAGGCGGCGATCATCCTGCATGTCGGCCGGAGGAGGAAACGGAGGAGGTGGAGGAAGTTGGTCCGCAGGTAGTTGCGAGCTACTCGCCACCTCAGGTCGCTGCAAAGGCGGTGGCGGCGGAGGAGGATTGCTCGCTGAAGGAGCCCTCTGCTCGCTCATCGGCCTCTTGTCTACCGCAGAGCTATGAAGGATCCACACCGATCCACCCCGGCGAGTTCCTCCGTCAGTCGTGTGCGGGACCATAGGCGAGGATCGTAGAGGAATGGCGCTCAGAGACTCCTCCCGAGCATCGGCGAGA
Organism: Dactylorhiza incarnata; assembly: GCA_033032865.1. Lineage (NCBI taxonomy): Eukaryota > Viridiplantae > Streptophyta > Magnoliopsida > Asparagales > Orchidaceae > Dactylorhiza > Dactylorhiza incarnata. The sequence goes on along the minus strand of JAWHQI010000401.1, from coordinate 870,871 downwards.
AGCGGATCTGCGAAATAGTACAGAAAACGTCAGAGACCAGCCGACACTTGGGCGACTAAAAAAAAAAAGTGGCGAGTAGGTATCTCTCACTTTGCGCAGGAGTAACTTCAGTTGGATCTTGAGCCGAGATCCCCGCAGTACTCGCCTCTGGAGCAGTATTCGGCGAAGGAGGATCAGGAGCAGGCGAGCCACCTGACTGGCCAAGACCCAAGTCGGCGAGCATCTGCTGAGTAGTGCCGACCTGGGAATCAGTGACATTCTCGGAGGCGTCGGCACTCTTCTTCTTCTTGTTCTTTTTCTCCTTCTTCTTCTCCAGGCGCTTCCTCTTCCTGGAAGCGAGAAAGTCTTCGAGCTCGGCATCGCGAGCAGGCTTCCGCAACGGCGGCAGCAGACTGGCAAGCTCGGCCAAATCCGCAGCAGCTTCCTCGGCAATACTACGCGACATCTTGAAGCGAGAACAAACAAAACCTTGGCGTCAGAGACCCCTCCCCCTCTATATATAGGGCCGGGGCGTCAAAATAGCGGGATGCCGACTACACACTAATACTCGCCCAGAAGACAGCTCGTCGAAAAAGGGTTGGATGGTTCTTTCCGAGCAACTGCGTTACTCGCAAAGAGCGGGGATTGTGTACAACCCTCATTCTCCGAGGGTGGACCCCCCCAAGGCCACGTAGGCAGAGGTCAAAGTCAAAGAGTCAATACAACAGTCAAGCCTAGGAGCAGAAGACACCCTAGGCGAGTAGGGGTGCACTCGTGCGAGTAACTCAAATACTCGCCAAAAGGTGGGCGACCATAGGTGATACTCGCCCATCTGCCCGGGGAGATCGCCTCAATGTCGCTAGTCGTCGGGCAAGGGCTGGGCTATAAAAACCCCCCTACCCCTTGGTTTTCCTATAAATAGGACCCCAGGGGTACTTGGATTGGCACCTGGACTTGAGCTTTCAAAACCCTGCTCTTGCATTCTGGAACCTGTCGCACTTGGCCGCTACTCCCGGTACTAGCCAAGTCGGTGCCTTCCTCGTACCCTGCTCGGCCGTTCTTTGGTCTTGGAGGGGAAGTCTCTTCGGAGCTTCTGGGTACGTGGTGGGACCTCCCTGCCGCAGCACCTGGGGTCCTGTGTGTTGCTCTTCTAGCTCTTCAGTAGTCGCCAGCTTAGTCGTCTCTTTGGACTGCTGGGCGAGTAGCCTCCGGCTGCATCGGTCCGAATCTTGAGGTCAGGATTTTCCTGGCGTCAACATATACTATCTACTATTAGTTGATGATTATAGTAGATATATGTGGTTATTTCACTTATCCACCAAGGCAGAAGCCTTTGACACCTTCCAAACATTTAAGAAAGCTGTGGAATTGGAGTTGGACCTACAGATTAAAGCATTTCGAACTGATCGTGGTGGGGAATTTACATCACATCAGTTTATGAAATTCTGTAAAGATGCAGGAATTAGAAGAGAACTCACAGCACCTCGATCACCTCAGCAAAATGGCGTGGTAGAAAGGAGGAACCGCACCATATTGGAAATGACAAGGGCCTTACTTCATGGGAAGAACCTGCCAAAACAATATTGGGTTGAGGCCACGCAGACAGCAGTTTACCTGCTCAATCGTGTGCTATCAAAACCTCTTTTAAATAACACCCCTTATTATCTGCTGAAACAAAGAAAACCATCAGTCGAACACCTAAAAGTATTTGGATGTATTGCTTATGCTCTTACTGCTCCACAGCAAAGAGACAAGTTGGATCGTAAAAGTAACAAATATATATTTATAGGCTATAGTGAAAATTCAAAAGCCTATCGACTGTATGATCCAGCTACTAAACGCCTAATTATTTCAAGAAATGTTTTGTTTCATGAAAATGCTGCCTGGACATGGCAATCAGAAGATCAAGAGCTCAATCAACCTAGAGTGATGGTTGAGCATTGTTATAGACCCATCCATATCACTACTAAGGATCAAGAGGAACCCAGTCCTGAAGATCAGTCCACTACCTTGCCAAGTTCCAGCCCTTCTTCATCATCTGCCATTAAAACAAGAAGTATTGAAGACATATATCAAGCTACAGAAGCTGTGCTTCTTGCATCTACACCTTTAAATTATGAGGAAGCCTGCTCAGACCCAAAGTGGCAATCAACTATGAATGAAGAATGGACAACAATCCAAAACAATAATACTTGGAGTCTAGTGGACCTTCCTCCCAACAAATCCTCTATTGGTCTCAAGTGGTTGTTTAAAACCAAATACAATGAATCAGGTAAGGTTTTTAAACACAAAGCTCGCTTGGTAGCAAAGGGATATGCACAAAAACCAGGAGAAGATTATGATGACACGTTTGCCCCAGTAGCCCGGATGGTTACCATACGTCTTGTACTAGCATATGCTGCACAACACAAATATCATGTGTTTCACATGGACGTCAAAACAGCATTCCTAAATGGAAAGATCAAAGAAGAAATCTATGTTGAGCAGCCATCTGGGTATATCTGCCAAGGCAAGGATAAAACAAAAGTATATCGCTTGCATAAGGCACTCTATGGTTTGAAACAAGCCTCAAAGGCTTGGAATGAAAACATAGATCAACAATTTCTTCATCATGGGTTTCATCGATGTGCTAATGAACCCTCCCTATATACAAAGTGGGAAGGAAATAAGCAAATCATCATAGGACTATATGTCGATGATATGTTAATAACTGGTAATTCCCAAATGATGATTGAAGACTTCAGGAAACAAATGACATCAACCTATGCCATGACTGATTTAAGGATGATGAAATACTTTTTGGGATTGCAAGTTCAGCAAACTAAAACAGGTATGCATATCTCACAACATCAATTTATTTTAGAACTTCTAAAAAGGATGCAGTTTGATATGTGCAATGCCACTCTCACTCCAATGCCAACTCATGAAACCTTGAAAAAGAAGATTCAAGATGAAGAAGAAGTTAATGCACAGCAATATAGATCCATTGTTGGATCACTGATGTACGTGACCAATACCCGTCCCGACATCGCAAATGCAGTCAATCAAGCAGCCCGTTATATGCATACACCTACCAAGAGTCATTTGCTTGCTGTACATCGTATTCTACGATACCTAAAAGGCACCGTATATTATGGTCTAACCTTCAAACAAGACCCAACATCAGAATTAGTAGGATATTCTGATTCTGATTGGGGTGCTAACCTAGATGACAGGAAGAGCACCAGTGGATTCATTTTCTTTCTAGGATCAAATCCCATAGCTTAGGGAGTAAGAAAACAACCTACCGTTGCATTATCAACAACTGAGGCTGAATACATCTCCCTCAGTTCTGCAAGTTGTGAATGCTTATGGCTTACCCGAATTCTAAGTGAAATCAAGGGGGCAGAACAAGAGCACCCGACGACCCTTTACTGTGACAATACCTCCACAATATTCCTAGCGCAAAATCCAATTACGCAGAAGAAAAGTAAGCATATCGACTTGCGGTTTCATTTTATACGGGATCTTGTGGAAAAAGGGAAAATCGATGTAAAATTTTGCCCTACCAAACTGCAGCTTGCCGATCTCCTTACAAAACCTCTACAACGAAACCAATTTGCAGACCTGCGCGGAAAAATTGGAGTCGGCACATCCACGACGTAGAGGGGGAATGATGATCTACCGCCGTCGTTGTCCAGCCAAGCCTCAAAAGTTACAGGATATGCTTGGATCAGCATCTGCAGCATTTCAACAAAAGTCCTCAGTAAAATCAGAGTTTATCCTCTGTACCACTTGTATAAGGATAAAGTAAAAATAAAAAACAGTTGTTATATTACTGTCTAAACTGAAAGGCACCGTCTTACTTGGGCCTATAAATACCAAATGTTGTGTCTGATGTACTAAAAGGTTTTTGTAATAATAAAAACAGTGTTTAATATTAAAACTTGTGTAAGTTCTTGTCCTCTATTTTCTTTCCTCTCCTCAGCCCTCTTTATTATCAGGTTGAACAGTTGTTGGGGAAGAGTTGCGCCTGACGACTGTTAGGAGGTAAGTCCTAAAACCTAAGCTTATAAGTTTATTTATATAAATAAATTATTAGGTTATAGATTAGGAGGTCTACGAGCTTCCTCATTCAAATGCTCGTAGATTGCACTATAAGACTTGAAATTTGTCTCTATTGGGCTTTTTCACGATCGTCTCGTCAATATGCACCCCCAAATGGTATGAGTTCAATTCTAAGTTCATTTGCTCATTTTACGCTTCCCAGGACGCTTATGACCCGCTTTGACTTAGAGTCAAAAACTATTCAAACGATGTCAGAATAGCACACAGACGACTATGTTGCACTTGTATTGTCGTTACGAGTCTAATGAAACTATCTAGGGTCGATTCTAAAGTCGTTTGCTCAATTTCACCTTTTGGGGTAAATTAGTTACTTAAAAACTACGTCCGCACTACAATTTCTACGATACTCATTGGAATTGAGCGCGAATGATTTTGTTGGGCACGTATAGACTTTACGAGTCTAACGACGCTAACTGAAGCTTATTCCGAGGTCGTTTGCTAAATCCCACCTTTTTGGGTAAACACGACTTAAAACTGAGTTCGCACGTCAAATTCTTTGATACTCATCAGAATTGAGAGCAGACGATTCTGTTGGACTCGTATAGACTTTACGAGTTTGACGAAACCAACAAATATTGATTCTAAGGCCAACCGCTCAGAAAATCATATTCAATGCACCGCGTAGCTCGACGCGTCCAATTTTTGTTAACTTATATGATCCTCATCAAAATGGAACGAAACAAGCATCGTTGAGTTTGCATGGGTGATATGAGTTTTAGGCAACTGACCGGGGTCGATTTCGAGTTAGTTTATCCAAAGAGACATTTCAGGGTTACCATATATCTAAAAACGACTTATTTCAGCCAACTTCATAAATATGCATCGGAATGCGACCAAACGAACATCGTTGAGTTGTATTGATCTTACGAGTGCAACACCACTTATTGGAATCCATTCTGAATTTAATTGTTCAAAAGGCCTGTTTGAGTCACTATAGCTTTAAGGTTCGGGGTAAACTAAATGTAGTCGGTTCATCGGGCCAACAAGGTCTCATTGGCCTCGAATAAGCTCGTCAAAAGAGGTCAATTAAATCAGCCAGGTCCCATAATTGGTTCAATTGGTCGGGTCAGAATTTTGGGAGTTACAGGTACAACCTCCAAGGAATCATAAAAAGAAGGAAGCCCTAGTCCAAGGATACTACAACCTCCAAGGACTCATGAGGTAAGCTTTCATCCATGGATGCTACGACCCCTAAGGAATCATAAAGAAAAACCTCTGACTAAAGAGGTTACAACCTCCAGTATTGTACAACCCATATTCTCCGAGGGTGGGACCCAATTTAAGCCACGTAGGTAGAAGTCAAGGTCAAAGAGTCAACACAGAAGTCAATAGTTCAAGACACAAGACAGCTCAGCCAGCAAGAGCAGAAGAGGGCCTAGGCGAGTAGGGGTGCACTCGCGCGAGTAGCTCGGATACTCGCCAAAAGGTGGGCGACCATAGGTGATGCTCGCCCCTTTTATAGGGAAGATCGCCTCAATGTCGCTAGTCGCCAGGAAGGGGTTGGGCTATAAAACCCCCGCCCCTTGGTTTTCCTATAAATAAGACCCCAGGGGTACTTGGATTGGCACCGGAACTTGAGCTTTTGGAACTCAGCTCTCGAATTCTCGAACCCGTCATCCTTGGCCGCTACTCCTGGTACTAGCCAAGTCGGTGCCTTCCTCGTACCCTGCTCAGCCATTTTTTGGTTGTGGAGGGGAAGTCTCTTCTGAGCTTCCGGGTACGTGGTGGGACCTCCCTGCAGCAGCACCTGGGGTCCTGTTTTGTTGCTCTCCTAGCTTCTTCATCGTTGTCAGCCAAGTCATCTCGTTGGACTGCTGGGCGAGTAGCCTCCGTCTGCATTGATCCGAATTTTGGAGCCTAGGATTTTCCTGGCTTCAACAAGTACGATAAATCTTTGGAATTTTATGTGATTAACTGCTTTGGGAACCTTGATGGTAATAAGCATATGTAATAAGTAATGGTTGACCTCATCACCTCATGTCATTGCAAAATTTATGGAATGTTTAAGGATGGCAGTGGATTCATGGAATGACAAAATTAATGACGATAAATGCAATTGTTTTGACTTGTCTTACATGTTATGACATTGTTCTTATTATATAAATGGATTTTGCTTATAAAATCTAATGTTGACATGTTTTCAATCTCATTACTACTTAGTCTATATGACTAACCCTATGTTTCTATCACTTGCAGGAATGAGGAAACTATTATAAAGAAGGAAAATCACGATATATAGCAAGAAATGTTCTAAAAACTTTTATAGTTACATCCTTATAAACACTATGTTATTCAGTAGTGGCTTTGCGATCGTGGTACAAAATAAGTTTACGTCATGTCTTATGAATTGTGAAATTTAAAATATTTACTTTCATTTAGTTTTTATTTGAATGTAATATGATGCATATAGAAAACGTTTGGATTGGATGCATTTAGTTTTTGCATATTATATTGTAATTACATTTTCACTCTACATAATGTATCCTGGATTTTGGATGAATCCTTTATATGCAATGTAGTGCTGATCATTGAGTGTTACATAAGTTATTTGCCAATGTTGTTATATGATTTCTGCATTTTAGAGAAAGTGTTGGTTGGTACTTAGGTTGTTTGTTCAAATTGGTGTCTATTCCTTGATTTATATATCCTATGTTGCTGAGTATTTATGTTGTTGATTGTTGTTTGTTGCTTAGATCCCGTGATACACAACTTGTGGGGTGAAAAATAATGTGATAAATGTCATGATTATGCATACCATGTCTTAGATATGATGTTGGTCACCTTATACGTGCCAAGTCATCACATTGTTTTAATTGCATTACTATGTCGATGATATGATAATGCACATAATGTGAATTAATGATTGAACTATTATGTATAGCATGTTGGGGTTTGAGTTTTATTTAAGTATCCTTGGAAGGTGGTCTCTTGCAAGGTTCTGATGAGTGTGGGTGTGTAGATGGTTAGGTCTTGAACCTGACACAATTATCATGCCACACACCTACACTCTATTACTATTGCACTTATTTGCTTACACTTGTTTACATACACTTGCATTGTGTATACATATGCTATTTGTGTTGACTCTGTTGGACTTTGAATTGTCAATGATCGGGGTTGACTTCAGTAACCTGTGACTGAGAATAACGAAGATGGTCAACGATTGCCAGAGATCTCACAGAACACCCGGTAGCTTACCAAATGAGCTCCCCATCCAGAATATGCGAAGATCTACCGATTCAAGGTCAAATTGGAAGAATGAGAGCTAAAAGAGAGGGACAAAATCAGGTACCTTAATTATTCTCAAGTTAATATATATAAGATAATGAATTGGGTCATATCGTTCGATAGTAAAGTCTTGTTCACAATAACTATCCTTCCCATCGAGAATATCCAAGACAACCCGTACGATGTCAAAACCGGATCTGACACCCTATCCATAATATGCATGGATGGATCAAGAAAAGTCGAGCAAGATCTTGTTAATTGGGTAGATGTTGGGGTCTTCTGTGATCTAGAAGTAATCAAAGAGTTAGTCTCATTACCAACGTAATATGAGCTTCTGGGGATGACGACATTCAGCGGGGGCGATATTCGGTAGGGGTGGCGACATTCGACAGGGGCTACATTCGGCGGGGGCGACATTCGACAGGGGCTACATTCGGCGGGGGCGACATTCGGCAGGGGCGATGACATTCGGCGGGGGCGACATTCGGCGGGGGCGACATTCGGCAGGGGCGACGACATTAGGCGGGGGCAACATTCGTCAGGGGCGGCGTCTTTCGGCGTGGGCGATCTATATTTATATACGTATATATAAAACTTAATTCAATTTTATTCAACAAAATCATATGGTATGATGGTTGTTATCTTTGCTTAACATAGTGAAAACCTGGGTTCAAATCTCACCATTGACCATTTTTGTGAGATTAAAAAATGGGTCATATGACCCGCTTTTTTAAATAATTTAGAAGTAAAATCATAATTTCATGTTGTAGGGTACTCTACACCTTCATAGTTTTAGGTCACCCCATAGTAGGTTTAGTAGACATATGAAAAAGTGGAGAGAGAGAGAGCAGTTTGATCCGACGGCTAATGAAATATCATGCCAGATTCGACGGCCGTAATCATTTCAACGACTTTAAAATGCATGGATTTGATATTTCTTTATATATGATATATATATATGTATATATATTTAACTACTACATAGAAGAAGTTGTCTTTGATGCAACATTCAAAATTGTTAAATATATCCTCATTCTTTTACTCCAATAACTTAACATATATCATAAAAAAAAATCATAAAATGTAATTACTATTTGTGTAATTACGTCATATCCTTATAATAAAAATAATAATGAAAATTCATAAAATCCAACAGTTTTTAGTAGACCTCCTAGACATACTATGGTAAGTTATCATTAGACCTACAAAACTAACTTCGAAATATAATGAATTACTTTAAAATGATTTTTTGTTAAAATAATTATAAAATAATGATGTATATTTTTTACGGTCATTTTGAGTACTCATATGTATATGTTGCGGGCAAAGCCCGCCATCGCCAGCCAGGTACTGTCGATTGCGGGCGGAGTCCGCTAAGAGTCAGTGAGCACGGACAAAGCCCGTGCGGAGCTGCTCGTATATATATATATATATATATTGTGATATGTATATTAGGTATGTGGGGTGTACGTGATCAATAGATTTGTTCATTCGGCTTTTTCCCGAGAGCGAAAACGTTATGCTTGTTGGCGGCAACAATTTCTTTTAGAGAACTGAAACCTGGCTTCCGATCCTCTTCTAGAAATGAATCTAGTAATTCGTGGAGACGAAGAACTCGATTTTCTTCCAGTCTGGTATCGTTTGAACTCAATTTTGACGCGCGCACCCTATATAAATATTATTTAAATTTCTATAATAATAAATTAATTTAAAAATATCACCACTCGTCCCGGTCATTGCCCTCATTGCTCGGAGAAAATTTTTGGTCCGCCGATCGGACTTAGAGCCTGTTTGGGAGGGTTTTTAGCTCTTTTTCGTTTTCTGAAAAACGTCATCGCACCTAACAAATCGTTTGGATTGTCTACCGGTGGGAAAAACTCATTTTCTCATCCTTTTGAAAAGTCATTTGTCCCCTACTTTTTAACCTTTTCGAAAAACACTTCCTCATCCTGATACAAGGTTATCGCATTTTTCGCCCGATGACAAACTTTTTCCCCGTGCGTACATTTTTCTGCTCGGGCGAGCATTTCTTCGCCCATGGGTGCATTTTAGGCCCGGGCGGGATTTTTTCACACAGTCACATTTTTTGCCCGGCAGCGCATTTTTCGCCCGGGTGCGCATTTTTTCGCACGGACGCACATTTTTTGCCTGGTCGTGCATTTTTAACCTGGGCACGCATTTTTTCGCCAGGGCGCACATTTTTTGCCCGACACGAATTTTTTGCTCGCGCGCGCATTTTTCGCGCGGGCGAGCATTTTTCACGCAGGCGGGCATTTTTTCGCCCGGGCGCGCATGTTTTGCCCGTGTGTGCATTTTTCGCCTGTGAGCGCATTTTCCGCCCGGGCACATTTTTTACCTGGGCGCGTATTTTTTCGCGCGGGCGCACATTTTTCTCCCGGAGTTGAATTTTTTCTCCCGGGCGCGCATGTTTCACCCAGGCGTAAAATGGGCGTTTGGGAGAAAAATGCGTGCTCAAGTGAAAATACTCGTCCGGGGTAAAAATGAGCGCTCGAGCGGAAAAATGAGCGTTCAGGCAAAAAGTGCGCGTCTGGGCGAAATATGCGTGCTCTGGCGAAAAATGCACCCCCGGGCAAAAAAAGCCCGTCTGGACGAAAAATACGTGCACCGGCAAAAATGCACGCACAGGCGAAAAATGAGGGCACAGGCAAAAAATGCGCGCCCGGGGCGAAAAGTGCGCACTCCGGAGAAAAATGCGTGCTCGGGTGAAAAATGTGGGCCCGGGCGAAATATGCGCGCCCGAGCAATATATGCGCGTCCAGGCGAAAATGCACATCCAGGCAAAAAATTCACGCTCGGGCGCTCATTTTCTCCCGGGTGCGCATTTTTCTACCGTTCTTACATTTTTAATAAAAAAAGTCACTGTAACGGAGATTTGCTAAACAGTTTATAAAATATTTCTCATTTTTGAAAGTCTCAATAAAAGGAGTTCACCGAAAGAAATCTTCTTTTGCACTAAACATTTTCCAAAATCACATTTTTTAACCATCTTTTTGCCACCTCTCCTTCTCCTTTCTGAAAAGCCCACCCAAACAGGCCCTTAGAGGAAGGTTCGTTTGAAATCTGACTGTGCTATCACACATCAGACCGCCATCAAAATTCATGATTAAAAAAAATTCAAAAAATGATATCCGACCGGATTTTAAAAAACGCAATATCCGATCAGATTTAATTTTTTTTATAGAAAAATAAAATTTTTAAATAAAGATAAAAAAAATCATAATTAATAATTAATAATTTATTTTAGGAAAAAAATAATTTTTAGTCGTATTAAAATCAATTTTTTGGTGCTCGAGCGGACCTTCCTCTAGGTCCGCCTATCAGACCCAAAAATTTATTCCCACTGCTGGACCCCCAACCATGGTGGCTTGAGCGGGGCTGTTGGAGAAGACATCACGTGTGTGATGGTGGCGAATGTGTATTGTTAAAACCAGCAACTGGTCTCCTGAGTTCGGACCCACTGGGGGGTGTAGCCGACGCTTACTTCTCCCTCCCTAGACTCTCTGACCGGTGGATGAGAAACTTGGAATAGACCCAAGGCTGTAGCGAGGAAGTCCCGCCACACACCCGGAAGATCTTAGAGAGCTCCCCCTCCCAAATCAAAGCTCAGCCGGGCACCTTGGAGGACACTGACTGCCAACCAAAACTAGCCTGGAGGAGAGGACTCTCAAGGAATCGGCCTTCTCCAAGGTGCCCTTAAGGGTCTATTTATAGATTTTTCTAGGCTGGTCTGCAAATAACATGAATCCGCCTTTTAGTTTTACTAACGGCACCCCAACTTGATCTGCTAACAGCCTAACTCCGCTGTTCCGAAGGGCTATTTGCAGCCCACAAGGGGAATTATGGTCATTTCCCCCTCAAAGCCTTTATGGGCGAGTGGTCCGTGGGGGTACCACCCGCTGGGCACCCGCTTAGCTGGACGAATGCCCACACTTCCGGGCGAGTGGTCCGTGAGGGCACCACTCGCCTAGCTCCTTTTCTCCTGCAGCTTACCCCCACTAACCCGGGGGTATTTTCGCCTGTCTGAGCCGGGGCGAATGATCTGACTGGCCTAGGTCTCGCCAGTTGGCCTGTGGGACCCACTCGACGAATACGGGTTGTACACAATCCCCGCTCTTTGCGAGCGGTTCCTGCGCTCGGAAAGAACAGTCCAACCCGGTATTCGGTGAGTGCTGGCTGACTGGTCCCATAAGATTCTGTGGGTCCCACCGTTGCCCTATATATATCTCTTCATGCCAGATTTTCCTGGAACGCTTTCATTCCTCGATTCAGAGCTTCTTCTCTCCCTTGGCCTTTCGCCGATATCAATGTCTTCCGACAAACCTTCCGCGAGACCCCTCTCGCAGGAGATGATCGAGCGCCTGGCTGCGGCCCAAAGTGTGACCGCCCCCAAGGCTGCCAAATTTGCTCCCTGGCTTATGTCTAAACGGGATCCGAGTGCCCCCTACGTCTCGCGTAGAGCCAAGGCGATTCGGCTGAATCGTCAAAGAGGCGAGACCGCTTCGGAGTCTTCGGCGAATACTCCCCAGGCGAATACCCCTCCGGCGAAAACTCCTCCGGCGAGGAATCCTCCGGACCCCGGGATGCAGGTATGAGGATTCCCCCTGTCTTTCTGTTTGGTTCCTGTCCTCTATCCTGCGCTCTCTCTGGCCGTTCGCAGGGGATTTCGGTGCCTGAGGCCGGCCACGGGGCAGTCTCGAGCAGTGTCGCGGTGCCACCTCTCGCGAACGAGAGGCCTCCTCCAGACCTGGACCTTGCTCCTCCCCCCCCCCCCCCCCCCCCCTCCGGGCGAGACCACATTGCAGTCCGGTAAGTTGTGAACCCTCTTGATTCGTCCTTCATACTGCTCGTCACTGACCATTGTTTTTCGTAGCTCTCATCCCCGACCTTTTGCCGCGGGACTTCATTCCTCCGAGCTCCCCTGCTCGACCGAATCCTTCCGTGCTTGCGGATGAGCTGAGGGTGTCTCCCGAGAAGGGACCCGATCAACAGGACCGCGCGGATGATCCTGCGGATGATCCAGCTCCTTCTTCACAGCCCTACCGTCCTGGAAAGGGAAAGGTCCTACCTCCCGCCAGTTTGTTTAAAACGCACCCCCATTCGTCTCGTCCCTCCGGTCATGGGGACCCCTCACTAGGTTATCGACCTCTGCTGCATTTAGTGCATCCGCTTTGTTTAACGTGACTGACCAGTCTATGATCTCGCAGGCTATCGGGAAGCCTCTCCCTTTGGATCCTACCACGAGGGGGAAGACGGAATGCTCTCGCCCCTCCCCTCTCCCGGGGATCTCTCTGACTTCCTCGGCGACTCCTCAGATCATGCGACCCTAAAGGAGCGAGTCACGGAGGTCTTGGGGAAGCTTATCCATATCCAACGGAACATCGCCGGCCAGGTGGATGATGTGCGGATGGAGGTCACGCGCGAGATGAAGGACCTTCGGAAGGACTATTCCGCCTTCTCACGGCGGTGGAGCGTCTGGGAGGTGAAGGGGGGGGGGGGGGGGGAGCTTTCTCCCGGGAGGCACGCTGCGCGAGCCCGGGATCAGCTTCAGCTGGCATCTCACGAGATCACCTCCATGCTTGCGTATTATCGTCCGCGAATGCCTCCGGAGGCTGGGCCGCGAGGGCATGGTCGGTGGTACTGGGAGGAGCGCTAGTCTGGTCTTCATTCGCCTCCTTTGTATTTTTCCTTTTATTCTATTTATGGTGCTGAGGATACCAGACTCTATTTGTGTCTGTAATAATTTTACATTCTGTGCTTGGCGAGTGCTTTATTTCTATTTTCGTTTATATTTCTCGCAACTTGCTTGAGCATGCCGAATGATATGATATTGCCGAATGCTTTCGTAACTCTTTCGCGTGGTCGTCGATCGGATAGCCACTGGGCATTCGCCATTAATGGTTGAGAGGGATCGGCCCGGGTTTCGAGGCGTCGGGAAGGCGTGATTGCTATCCGCACACCCGCTGCCTCGAAAGCCCAAGCGTCTTTTAGTTCTTCTATAAATAGGCCGTCCAACCACCATATTAATTACCTTGCCATCCGCTCTCTCTCCCCTCGCGCTAGCACTCGCGCTTCTCTCTTCTCTGCTGCTCCCGTCTTCTCCAGCATTCGCGAAATGGGTGGCGACGCTGAAGGTAGGGCCAGGTGTGCCAGCGCATTCGTCAATCATGTCTTCGACTCCTGTGACCTCTCCGAGGAGGCCTTCTTGAGCGCGGTTGCTGACTACGTTCCGCTGGCATTCGAGGCGCGCGAGTGGGCAACCTTGAGGAGGAAGTCCGGCTGGCTAAGGCCGAGGTCCAGCAGGCGCGAGAAGTCGATGCCTTGGCACTCGCCTCAGGAAGCAGGGGGCATTTTTATCCCCACCATGAGCTAGAGCGGCTGATGCAGGAGAATGCTCAAAGCGCCGTGAAGCACGCGCTGCAGGTGCTGCGGCAGGCTGGATACCTAAAGGAGGAGGCTGAATGCCTCTCTGCCCGACAGGTCGTCCCCAAGCTCTACATTCTGATCCCCTTCCCGGAAGATGAGGACGGCGAGCCGCGAGAAGACGCCCTCCTACCGGATTCGAGCGAAAGCGATGGATCTTCTGGCGAAAAGCCTGCCGACCCATGAGATGGGCCCTTTGTATTTTTTTGCTCTTTTTATTCTTCATTTTTGGATATAATCATGAACTGGGCGAGTTCCCTTGAAAGATATATATTGATTACAATTTTTGTGCTATCTTAATTTTTTCTCATTCGCCGCTATATCTCGCTAGGCTCATTAGGACGCTAGGCCGTAGTGTAACTGTCTTGACCACTCGCCGCTGCTCATTGACAACCTAGGATGCATCGCTCTTGTCGTCTTCCCGCTACCGAGTGAGCCTTTGGACCATTCGCGCATCACGGGGCTGCGTTTAGGTAGTTATGAAAAGGAGGTGAGATCACCGTTCCGGCGTGTGGTCTATGCGAGTGCTCTTGAGGTCACTCCTTGAGAATTTAGAACCTGCCACCGAGTGAGCCTTCGAACCTGCCAGCTAGATGAGAGCCTGGACAGCGGGTCTGCTCGGGGCCAGTTAGATGAGAGCCTGGACAGCGGGTCTGCTCGGGGCCATTTTTCCTTCAACATAGAACCTGCCACCGAGTGAGCCTTCGGACCTGCCAGCTAGATGAGAGCCTGGACAGCGGGTCTGCTCGGGGCCATTTTTCCTTCAACATAGAACCTGCCACCGAGTCAGCCTTCAGACCTGCCAGCTAGATGAGAGCCTGGACAGCGGGTCTGCTCGGGGCCATTTTTCCTTCAACATAGAACCTGCCACCGAGTGAGCCTTCAGACCTTCCAGCTAGATGAGAGCCTGGACAACGGGTCTGCTCGGGGCCATTTTTCCTTCAACATAGAACCTGCCACCGAGTGAGCCTTCGGACCTGCCAGCTAGATGAGAGCCTGGACAACGGGTTTGCTCGGGGCCATTTTTCCTTCAACATAGAACCTGCCACCGAGTGAGCCTTCGGACCTGCCAGCTAGATGAGAGCCTGGACAGCGGGTCTGCTCGGGGCCATTTTTCCTTCAGCATAGAACCTGCCACCGAGTGAGCCTTCCGACCTGCCAGCTAGATGAGAGCCTGGACAGCAGGTCTGCTCGGGGCCATTTTTCCTTCAACATAGAACCTGCCACCGAGTGAGCCTTCGGACCTGCCAGCTAGATGAGAGCCTGGACAGCGGGTCTGCTCGGGGCCATTTTTCCTTCAACATAGAACCTGCCACCGAGTGAGCCTTCAGACTTGCCAGCTAGATGAGAGCCTGGACAGCGGGTCTGCTCGGGGCCATTTTTCCTTCAACATAGAACCTGCCACCGAGTGAGCCTTCGGACCTGCCAGCTAGATGAGAGCCTGGACAGCGGGTCTGCTTGGGGCCATTTTTCCTTCAACATAGAACCTGCCACTGAGTGAGCCTTCGGACCTGCCAGCTAGATGAGAGCCTAGACAGCGGGTCTGCTCGGGGCCATTTTTCCTTCAACATAGAACCTGTCACCGAGTGAGCCTTCGGACCTGCCAGCTAGATGAGAGCCTGGACAGCGGGTCTGCTCGGGGCCATTTTTCCTTCAACATAGAACCTGCCACCGAGTGAGCCTTCAGGCCTGCTAGCTAGATGAGAGCCTGGACAGCGGGTCTGCTCGGGGCCATTTTTCCTTCAACATAGAACCTGCCACCGAGTGAGCCTTCGGACCTGCCAGCTAGATGAGAGCCTGCACAGCGGGTCTGCTCGGGGCCATTTTCCCTTCAACATAGAACCTGCCACCGAGTGAGCCTTCGGACCTACCAGCTAGATGAGAGCCTGGACAGCGGGTCTGCTCGGGGCCATTTTTCCTTCAACATAGAACCTGCCACCGAGTGAGCCTTCGGACCTGCCAGCTAGATGAGAGCCTGGACAGCGGGTCTGCTCGGGGCCATTTTTCCTTCAACATAGAACCTGTCACCGAGTGAGCCTTCGGACCTGCCAGCTAGATGAGAGCCTGGACAGCGGGTCTGCTCGGGGCCATCTTTGGAGCTTTCGGAGTTTTTCCTACAAGCTGCAGTATCAATCTCAAACACATATGTTAAACAAAATATTCTTATTTCAAAACATTTTCATTACATAGTTTCAGGGATAGAAACGTTTAAGATCGTCACCGCTCCAGGTGTGGCTGAGGGGTTGGCCCTCCACGTTCTGAAGGCGATACCCCCCGGACTTTAGCGCTTCCTCCACGACATAGGGGCCTTCCCAGTTGGGATTAAGCCTTCCCACTGCGGCAGACCTCCCGCCCGCGTCAACCTTCTTGAGCACTAGGTCCCCTTTTTCGAACTGCTTGACCCTGATGTGCTTATCGAAGTACTTGGCCATCCGCCGCTTGACCTCTTCTTGGCGAATGGCTGCTAGATCCCGGGCTTCTTCGATGAGGTCGAGGGAGAGCCGCAACTCCTCTTCGTTCCCCGCTCTCCAATCTTCCTCACCATTCGTGGCGGCCTTTACCCGTGGCGTCATGACTTCGAACTCTATGGGAATGACGACCTCGCAGCCGTGAGAGAGCTTGAAAGGGGTCTCTCCAGTGGCGGTGTTGGGGGTGGTTCTTAAAGCCCACAGGACCGAGGGGAGCTGCTCCACCCAATTGCCCTTAGGATTTTCCACCTTCTTCTTGAGCAAGTTCATGATAATCTTGTTTGCCGCCTCCACCTGCCCGTTGCTCCTGGGATGGTGGACGGATGCAAACATGAGGTCTATCCCCAACTGGCCGCAGAAACTAATGAACTCCTCGCTTGCGAACTGCGGACCGTTGTCCGTGACTATGGCCTGCGGAAGACCATGCCGACAGATGATCTCCCCCCATATGAAGTTGCGGACCACCTGGGAGGTGACCTTAGCCAGCGCCTTGACCTCCAACCACTTTGAGAAGTAGTCGATCATGACTAAGAGAAATCTCCTCTGCCCACTAGCCTGGGGGAAGGGTCCTACCAGGTCCATTCCCCATATGGCAAATGGCCAGGGTGCCGTGATACTCCTTAGCCTCTGAGCTGGCATGAGCTGAAGCGGGGCGAACATTTGGCACTTCTGGCATTTCTTGGCGAAGGTGGCCGCGTCCTTGCTTAGGGTTGGCCAAAAGTATCCCTGCCTCATTATTCTTGCCTCCAACATCCTGCTCCCCGAGTGGCTGCCGCACTCGCCGGAGTGAACTTCTTCCAAAATCCTCGGGACTTCATCTTCCGAGATGCATCGGGCCAAGAGGCCCGAGAGGGTCTTCCGATACAGATCCCCCTCATAGAGCACGTAGTTGGCGGACTTGTACCGGAAGCGCCTTTGGTCCGGAACATCCTCCGGGAATTTCCCTGTTGCAAGGAAGGTAACGAAGGGATCCTTCCAAGATGGCCGCTGCTCTATTTCCATGAGTTCCCCTTCCTCGATCGAAGGACGGAACAGATCTGTTAGGGTTCCTCCGGCTCGGGGACCGGCCTTGGCCAAGCGATCCGCCTGGGCGCTCTCCTCCCGAGGGATGTGCCTGATGGAGAAAGTCTTGAACGCTCCAATGAGGCTTCTCACTTTGGCTAAGTATCTTATGAGTGTAGGTTCCCTCGTCTCGAACTCCCCCTTGATCTGAGATGTTATTATCATTGAGTCGGTGAGAACCTCCACATAATGGACTCCCAGTTCCCGAGCCAGACGCAAGCCAGCGATCACTGCCTCATACTCCGCCTGGTTGTTGGTGACTGGGAAATGTATAACGAGTGTCTGCTCGATCTTCATCCCGTGAGGGCTCTCCAGCACTACCCCTCCTCCGAGAGAATTCTTACCCGAGGCCCCGTCAACCAGCAGTTTCCATGGAACATGACGAGGGGCTTGACCCTCCTCCATCTCGGCCACATAATCTGCCATGAAATCCGCCACCACCCGTGCCTTCATGGATAGCCGAAGGACGAAGGTGATATTGAACTCGCTGAGTTCTATCGACCACTTCGCTAGCCTCCCCGAATGCTCTACTCCCTCGAAGATCTGGCGAAGAGTGTGGTCCGTCACTACTTGAATTGAATGGGCCTGGAAGTATGGCCTGAGTTTTCTTGCTGCGATGACCAGAGCAAAGGCCAACTTCTCCAAGATCGGGTATCTGAGCTCCGCCTCCCTCAGGACCCTACTCACGTAATAGATAGGCAGCTGCTTCTTGCCTTCTTCCCGGACCAGGATGGAGCTTACAGCCTCAGTCCCGACTCCGAGATATAGGGATAGATCTTCCCCCTCCTTGGGACCTTGGAGTAGCGGAGCCTTGGTGAGCTGACCCTTCAAGGCCTGGAAGGCCTCCTCGCATTCCTTTGTCCACTCGAATTTTCGGTTGCCTCGTAACGTTTTGAAGAAGGGGGAGCATTTCTCCCCGGCCCGGGAGAGAAACCTGCTCAACCCCGCGAGCCTTCCTGTCAAGCGCTGAACCTCCTTGGCATTCCGAGGCGATACCAACTCCATTATGGCTTTGACCTTGTCCGGGTTAGGTTCTACCCCCAAAGGGGTGAGAAGGTGTCCCAGGAACTTCCCATTGCTGGTCCCAAACACACACTTCAGGGGGTTCAGGCGCATCTTGTACTTGCGCAGGGTAGCGAAGGTCTCCTCGAGGTCCTGGATGTGAGAGCTCGCGTTCTTGCTTTTCACCATGAGGTCATCCACGTAGACCTCCAAGTTCCTTCCCCTTTGTTCCTTAAAGACCCGGTCCATCATCTTCTGGTAGGTTGCTCCTGCATTTTTCAGCCCAAAGGGCATCATCTTATAGCAGTAGCACCCCTCCCGGGTGATGAAAGAGACATCTTTGATATCCGGGGGGTGCATCCTGATCTGGTGATAACCTGAAAAAGCATCCAAAAAACTCATCACAGAAAAACCGACGGCTGAATCAACCAGCGCATCGATCCGAGGCAGGGGATAGCAATCCTTAGGGCAGGCTTTGTTTAATAAAGAAAAGTCAATACACATACGTCAGCGACCATCGCCTTTTTTTACCATGACGACATTGGAGACCCAGCCTGGATACTGGATCTCCGATACAAAACCTGCTTCAAGGAGCTTGGCCACCTCCTCGCGGATTGGTTCTTCGAGCTTGTCGGCGAAGGCCCTCCTTTTCTGTCAGATGGGGCGGGCTCCTGGCTCAAGGTTGAGATGATGGCAAGCCACGTCTGCTTCGATGCCGGGCATGTCTGCCGCGCTCCATGCGAAGATGTCCACGTTCTTCTGAATGCACTCCAGCATCCTCGCCCTGTCTTCCGGGCTGAGGCCCCCGCTGACACGCACCTTCTCCACCCTTCCTCCCTGGGTGATAACCTCCATCTCCACTACTTCCTCTGCCGCTTCAAGCCGGGCCGGCTCTTCCCGTCTACCCCTCGCTTCTCGCCCCTCTACCCTGGCCTTCTCCTCTGCCGCACCTTCCTCCTCCATCGGTTCGACCTGCTCCTCCTGAGCTACCTCCATCTCCTTTCTTCGGGCACTACCCTCTTCCTCTTCTCCCCTCTTCTCCACTCCTTCTTCTGGCCCCTCCGGCCTCCTCATCTCTTCATCCATCTTCTCAGCCTCCGCCATCCAAGAGATGGTATTGACGGCAGTCACATAGCACTGCCTGGCCACCTTTGCATCTCCACGGATTCGGATCTGGACTCCTCCACTATGGAACTTCAAGCACTGGTGGTATGATGAGGGCACACATCGGAAGGCACTGATGAGGGGGCGCCCAAATATGGCATTGTAGCTGCTCGGAGCGTCAACGATGATGAACCGGCAGTTCCTAGGGACCCCTCCTAATGTCACCTGGAGGCCGACACCTCCCTCGACCTCCTTCCTTTCTCCTGAGAAACCAAACAGCGGCCCATCAGAGGCCTGCACCCTCTTCTTCTCCACCTCCATCGCATCGAAAGCCTTCTTGAAGATAACATTCACCGAGCTCCCATTGTCCACCAGGATCCGGGAGACCGTGAAGTTTTCTATCGCCGTCTGGATCACCAGGGCTTCGCAAAACGGGTCCTCATAATCGGGCATATCTTCCGAGGAGAAGGTGAGCTTCTCTGTGGGGGGTGGGGTCTGGGAAGTTGATGCGACGTCTCTCCGGAACATCGCCTGGAAGCTCCTTTTGCGAGAGGCCTCTATCCCAACCCCACCATGAATCACCTTGATTCCCCCTGGCTCCTGTATCCGCCCTGTCCTCGCATCGGTCCTCTTCCGCCTCTGGGAGCACTTCCTCGATCCTGGCCTGCTGCCGCCGTGGCTGACCTCTCCCTCTCATCTCCAAGAACTCTGGGCAGGTGGCGGTCGCGTGACCTTCTTCCTGGTGAAAGTCACAATAGGGCAACGCCACCCTGTCCCCTCTTCCTGCTCTTCCTCTCCCTCCTCTTGCTCCTCTACCTCCTCTTCCTCGGCCTACTGCCATAGCTTGCTCCCTTGGGGGGTGAGGGGGTCTGGGACCTTGCCTCCACCCCAGATTTATTCCTCCCGCCTCTCTTCCTTGATACCCCCCTTCCTGACCTCTCGCTGGTCCTTCCTGGTGCCTCCAGCCCAACCTGTTGTTGGGCTCTTGATTCCTCCAATTCTGAGGCGGTCTTTCGAACCCCTGACCCCTGGGTTCTTCTCGCCTTCTTCCTTCTTGCTGCCTCACCTCGGGCTCGCTCATCTTCGCC
Organism: Dactylorhiza incarnata; assembly: GCA_033032865.1. NCBI lineage: Eukaryota > Viridiplantae > Streptophyta > Magnoliopsida > Asparagales > Orchidaceae > Dactylorhiza > Dactylorhiza incarnata. The sequence goes on along the minus strand of JAWHQI010000401.1, from coordinate 850,392 downwards.
AACCTCTTGTAGAACTCCGGGTTGGCCGCCTCCCCTTCAATCTCCTCTGCTGCTCGCTCCATCAACTCCTCAAAGGACAAAGGAGGCCTTCTCTTCAGGTCCATCTTGAAGAACCCATCTCGCAACCCTACGATGAAAGCCATCTTGAGGGCGAATCCCGACACCTCCTGCACATGGTATATCTCCTCCTGGAACCTATCCACGTAATGTGCCAGGGATTCCCCCTCCCTTTGCCTGATCTTGAAGAGAGCCTCCGCATCCTTCTTCCTCTTTTTCGACGTCGAGAAGCGCAGCCGAAAGCCCCGGCGCAAATCATCGAACGCGTAGATGGAACCTGCGGGAAGCTGGTGGAACCAGTCCCTTGCTTTCTCCTTCAGGGTGGTTGCGAAGAGTCGGCATTGAAAAGCATCCGACATGGGAAGGATTGACGTCATGTCCTCAAACCAATGTAGGTGCACGACTGGGTCCTCCTTGCCGGTGTAGTAGGACATCTCCGGCCCTCGAAACCCCTCTGGCACTGGGGCCGAGAGGATCATCTCGCAAAAGGGGCTCCCTTCCCCTGCTCGGCGAATGGTCCTCTCGCGCGGAGCCAGCTCGCACACCTCAGCACTCGCCGGGCCGCTGAACAGCTGCCGCCCGGGGAGATCTCGCGCACTGCCTTCTGCTGACACTTCCTTCCCCAGCCGCTGCCCCGGTGCGTTCTCGCCGATCTGCAGGGGCGGAACCACGGGAACTGTCGGGGTCTCGCACTCGCTCCGCCCAGCGAGAACTGTCTGCAGGACTTCTCACTTGAACTTCTCAAACATCTCCAGCCACTCCCCTGTTGCTGGCGGCTGCGAGTGGCCTGAGTCTGAACCATTTTCCCCACCTCCTGTCATCGAACCTAGCTCGAGATTTTACTTCACCGGCTACGGTCCACGCTCACCGCACCAAAAATGTTGAAACCAGCAACTGGTCTCCTGAGTTCGGACCCACTGGGGGGTGTAGCCGACACTTACTTCTCCCTCCCTAGACTCTCTGACCGGTGGATGAGAAACTTGGAATAGACCCGAGGCTGTAGCGAGGAGGTCCCACCACACACCCGGAAGATCTTAGAGAGCTCCCCCTCCCAAACCAAAGCTCAGCCGGGCACCTTGGAGGACACTGACTGCCAACCAAAACTAGCCTGGAGGAGAGAACTCTCAAGGAATCGGCCTTCTCCAAGGTGCCCTTAAGGGTCTATTTATAGATTTTTCTAGGCTGGTCTGCAAATAACATGTATCCGCCTTTTAGTTTTACTAACCGCACCCCAACTTGATCTGCTAGCAGCCTAACTCCGCTGTTCCGAAGGGCTATTTGCAGCCCACAAGGGGTATTATGGTCATTTCCCCCTCAAAGCCTTTTATGGGCGAGTGGTCCGTGGGGGTACCACCCGCTGGGCACCCGCTTAGCTGGACGAATGCCCACGCTTCCGGGCGAGTGGTCCGTGAGGGCACCACTCGCCTAACTCCTTTTCTCCTGCAGCTTACCCCCACTAACCCCGGGGTATTTTCGCCTGTCTGAGCCGGGGCGAATGATCTGACTGGCCTAGGTCTCGCCAGTTGGCCTGTGGGACCCACTCGACGAATACGGGTTGTACATGTATGGGTGGGCGGGGAATTATAAGATGCCAGAGTGCAGTTGGGTTGAGGTGGGTGGTCGTGGGGTTCAAACTTGTCATTGACCAATGGAGTAGTAATTCACTAGTATCGAAGGCCGTTTATGACTCAGTTTGGCATGACGATAGCGGTCATGAACACGGTGGTTATGAATTCATGAACGTCCGATCTCACGTAAGAAAATTCATCTATTTTTTTATTCAAAGCTAGGTTTCTTTTCCTGGTGGTTGTCATATTTGTTGTCATGACAAACATACATTCTTTGACGGTGGCCTTTTTTGTCCAAACTTCACATTGAGTTCGACGAACTCCTTTCTGTGTTCGACGAAATAGCTTCTCAGCTCGACGAACTCAGTTCTCCAGCCAGTCTATCAGATTTATCTCTTCAGTTCGACGAACTCCAACGTGAGATCGACGAACTCAGCTATGCGCTCGACGAATAAGTAACAAGATGTTCAGATCGACGAAAGTGCTTCTCAGATCGACGAACTCAATTCTTCCAGCCAGATTCAACAGATTATCTTTCAGTTCGACGAACTCCAACTTGAGATCGACGAACTCCAGATTGTGTTCGACGAATCAGTAACAGATGTTCAGTTCGACGAACTCAACCTTCAGATCGACGAACTCTTATTCCAGCTCGACGAATTTTCTAGACATATCAGTTATATATTATTCTCTGAACTCAGATCAACTAAATCAGCAATGGATCTATTCTATTATTTATTCAAGATAAGTCAAGGATTATATCCTTCCTTTTATTTATTCCTTTCCATTGTTTTCTCTCGAGAAAGTAGACGTTTGGCTTATTGGAAAAGGATACATTTATTGAAAAGGAAAATGAATTAAAGATTTGCTTGCAGTTCCAAGAAATAATCCACCTGATTATTTTAAGCCTTAATTAAAAAGATTTGATTTCAAATTAGTCAGTTTTCTCTAAGGAAAAAGAAAGAAGAAGATTTACAGCAGAAAGAAAGATGATAGAAAAAATGAAACAGTCGAGAGAGAGATATACAGAAAGTCAAAAAGAAAGATCATCTTCCTCAAGCAGCACCCTTTCATTCTCTGAGAACATCAACAAGATCATTCTCTCAGTTTTCAGCTGCAAATTCTAATCTTCAAAGAGCAACAACAAATCTGAGAAACTTTGTCTCTCAGATTCATCAGCTATCAAGGAAGATATCTCTTTCAAGTGGAAGCTCCATCCTCTTACTGTCAACCATTTCTATCAGACAGGAGGAGCTTTACATCAACACAATTCACTAGTCTTCACTCAGCTTGTTGACAGAGAAGAACTTCATAAACCCTCTTTATCCCATCTTGTACAGGGTTCTAACTCCCTTCAAAAGTTAACCGTTTGGTGGCAGGGCACCTGATCAAAAACCTGTGGTTGGTGGCATGGCACCTGATCAAAAATCTGTGGTTGGTGTTTGAGCACCTGATCAAAAACCTATGGTTGGTAGAATAGTAGATGTACCCAGGTTTATTGGGGAACTACTATAGATATCCTTGTGTCTTCTGTGTTTATGTTTATTCTTCTGTACTGTGTTGTGCTGTGTGTTCTTTATTTCCTTTCATAATCACTCTGTTATACACATATAAATATCACTATTTTAATTCCGCTATAAAAATAAGTGAAAAACTTTTTAATACTCTATTCACCCCCCTCTAGAGTAAATCTAAGATCTAAACCTCACTTTCAACTTCTATCAGAGGTTACTTTCAGGCAGGCCGCACCTACCGTGGTGGAGTGCGGCCAGGCCGCACCCCTTAAGGGGTGTGGCCTCACCCCTTAAGGGGGTGCGGCCAACCCGCACGCCCCTCATGGGGGGTGCGGCCAACCCGCACGCCCCTCATGGGGGGTGATGCCAAACCGCACCCCCCCCCCCCAACATGGGGGGGGGGGGGGGGGGGGGGGGGGGCAAACCGCACCCCCAACATGGGTTGTGACCAAAGACCAAACCACACCCCCATGTTGGGGTGCGGAAAAATCGCACGCCCCGTGACGAGTTGCAGCCGAGTCCCCCCGCGTCTTGCAGAGAATGCGGCCGAAACCGCACCCCCTCGGCAGACGCTGTCGGAGCCCGTTTTCTCTTTGGTGCGCGTTTCCCTATTTCTCGAGTGGCACGACTTTCAGGGGGAACGTTATCGCTTTCATAACAACTGCCTTCCAATCGCACTCGCTCAATCTCCGTTCGCTCAGAGCGCTCCTATGATCATTGCACGCATAGAGCGCTCCCGTGTTCATTGCACGAACAGAGCGCTCCCGTGCTCGTTGAGCGCTTCGGCCGCTCTCGTGCTCGTTGCGCGCAAAGAGCACTCTCGTGCTCATTGCGCGCTCACAACATTCCCGTGGCCATTACGCGCTGTGAGCGCTCCCGTGCTCGTTGCGCGCTCAGAGCGCTCTGTGACCATTGCACGCTCAGAGCGCTCCCGTGCTAGTTTCGTGCTCAGAGCGCTCCCGTGGCCGTTGCGTGCTAAGAGCGCTCCCGTGCTCGTTGCACGCTCAGAGCGCTCCCGTGGCCGTTGCGCGCTGAGAGTGCTCTCGTGACCGTTGCGCGCTCAGAGCGCTCCCGTGGCCGTTGCGCGCTCAGACCGCTTCCACGTTCCCGACATGCACACAGTTAACCTTTCTTAATTTCAAATTGCATGTCTCGTTCGTCACCTTCATCACCTTCAACGAAACTGCCCGACCTGCCCGAAGGGAGAAACGACCATTCATGAAAAATGGTGTTCTGTGTGCTCCAAATCAACCAGCGTGATTCGCCCGTCAGGTGGTTACGACGACAAAATTACCGCGCTACCCCCGACCAAAGCTATAAAAGGAGCTCATGACCTTCATTCCAAGACACCTTGCTTTCTGCACCCGAGAGAGCTCCGTTGAAGATTTCCTCCTAGTCCTCATTCGGCGCTCGAAGATCTCCTTCGGGCTTCGAAGATCTCCTTCGCGGACTTGGAGATTTACTTCTCTCCGGAAGACCATCTTCCTAAGTGATTCAGGAATCCTTCGAATCCCGAAAGGCGACTCAGTGTTCTCACTACCATTTTCAGAAGAAGAAGTACTCAGTTTTCCGAGAGGTGGTCTGTCACCCTCGGAGTTCTCTCTCCCTAGCTACCATTGTAACGAGCAGCGGCCTGTCATGCTTGAGTTCTCAATCTCTAATTGTACCCCCCCCCCAGAAGATAGTGGAAGTTGGCCGACACAGCTCCGGCCGCGTGGATTTTCACCCTTTTCGGGTTTTCCACGTTAAAAGTCTTCGTGGCACTTACCAATTCACAATTGACTGTTTGCGCGCTCGGTTCGCTTCCGAGCTAAGGCGGTTCAATTCGACCGTTCTAACAGAGCATCCGAGCGACCCACAACAATAAGAGTACTACCTATTTGGCGGGCAGATCCGATTAGGTAGCGATCGCGGGCCGTTCAGCGGGGCCGCGGTTGGGCAACGTGGATCCGCCCCGCCCATGAAATTCGCAGATTTCATCCGCACGAAGGCGACAAAATGGTCACGATCACTTTCGTGCGGATTTCCTGGACGGGGAATCGCCGCGCCAAATCAGGCCATAGCCTAAAAACGTCTAGTATATTTGAAATTTGAATGTTGTAAAATCCATATACATTTTTTATGAGTTTTTTACTTGAATTTTGTTTAATGGAATATAGTCATATACATGGTTTTTACCTTCATTTTATCTTATTGTTAATAAATTTGAGTGACACGCACGGGCTCCGCTCCTATGGCCAACTGCGACAGTATTCCGATTGAGATAGTGCACATGAGGGGGGGGGGGGGGGGGGGGGGGCAGTGCCCCGCGCGACGTAAATCCTCGAGAGCTATACTCCGCCCATTGCACCGGGGTTTGAGAGCAACGACGAGAGCACATTTGCATTATAAGTAAGAGATTTTATCTATATACCAGCACATTTTATTAAACTTAAAGAAAATAATAATTAAATTATAAGAATTAAAATTTTTGTAATAAAAAGAGAAATTGAAAAGTATACCAAAGGTTGTCAATACAAGTGCGCGGATGGCTTTGTGCAATTAGGCTCCGTTTTCGGTACGTATACATACCTATTTCTATGTACGTGTATATAAGTGGATTTTCGCAGTGGGCCCTTCACCCCTTCATTTCCTCGACCTTTTGAATTTCAGAACTAAAACCCCGGGCGGAAACCTAGCTCTCGTACTCAAATCAACGCAGCACCTCATTATCGTCGACTGTCGACAAACATTGGACATCGACTCTCCTCCTGTAGAATCGACGAACAGTTCGTCGTTGAAGTCAAGGATTAAAGCACGTTTTAAGGTGGAAAATACCTTCCCAAAACTGGAAAATATTTGTTTTTATTTGTACATGTTTATGGAGTTCATATGCGTTTTTGACCTATTCTGATGCAGCACGCCCGGACCCGCCCCGGCTGGCGGAGTCACACCTGCCAGCGGAACACGAACTGGCACGCACCGTGAAAGGACTGCAGCCCAGACACCCCAACCCGTCTCCGCACCTATTCTCAGCGCGGCGGGTTGTTGAGGCTGGGGCTCGATCCCCAGACCTCCTTGATAAGCACCTTTCCTAACATGCCTCATCACCAACTCACCTGCAGGTCAGTTGGTGATGAGGCCTGTTAGGAAAGGTGCTTATCAAGGAGGTCTGGAGATCGAGCCCCAGCCTCAACAACCCGCCACGCTGAGAATAGGTGCGGAGACGGGTTGGGGTGTCTGGGCTGCAGTCCTTTCGCGGTGCTGCACCCGGACCCGCCTCGGCCGGCGGAGTCACACCTGCCAGCGGAACACGAACTGGCACGCGCCGCGAAAGGACTGCAGCTCAGACACCCCAACCCGTCTCCGCACCTATTCTCAGCGCGGCCGGTTGTTGAGGCCGAGGCTCGATCCCCAGACCTCCTTGATAAGCACCTCGGTGATGAGGCCTGTTAGGAAAGGTGTTTATCAAGGAGGTCTGGGGATCGAGCCCCAGCCTCAACAACCCGCCGCGCTGAGAATAGGTGCGGAGACGGGTTGGGGGGTCTGGGCTGCAGTCCTTTCGCGGCGCGTGCCAGTTCGTGTTCCGCTGGCAGGTGTGACTCCGCCGGCCGGGGCGGGTCCGGGCGTGCTGCATCATATTCATATGATTTTGGTCCGTGTTTTTCGAAATACATCGTCAATACGGAAGTATTACAAACGGTTTTCAAACCTTTAACACTGATTACTCTTGTATCTAAGCGTTAGAAACTGTTTCGAAGGGTTGTTTGATCTCTTGCCGAAATACCTCAGTATTATTGTACTGTTCTGAACTCTCCACATCTATTTTCTCCGTTTCTCTATCTAGTATAGTTTGACTAACTAAATATGACCGTATTAAGTTGGTATTACGATAGTATAACTTCTTTAATACGACTGTATTATAGTAATATTCTCATTGTGATACCATCTTATGTTTAGTAAGGTCGTATGTCCGTTTTAAGCTTCTATTCAATTTTTTTTATTGAAATACAAACCTTGAACATTATGTTTTGAATGATATGGCAGATGACTCCGTCTACAACTTTACATTGTCGATGTGCTGTTAGCTCGTTCAAGGAAAAAGCCAGTCTACTTCTCAGGTCATTGAATGAGAAGACGCAGAATGATTTAGAAGAAGCTGGAATTCTACAACTGTTCTCAATTCCAAATTTAAACCAGAATATTCCTCTAGTTCTAACTTTGATTCAAGCATACTCCAGGAAAAATAAGGCATTCCTTCTAGGCAAAGCTTATAAAAAAAAGACAGTAAATGAGGTGGCCTTAATGCTCGGTCTACCAAACAAAGGGTTGAAATTCATATTTAACAGGACTCCTCTAGCTACCTACGAGCAAAAGGATTTGGTAGCAGAAATGTTGCGGCTTTCAGAGGGAGAGTATACTGAAGAGTTAGAGGGCCAGAGAGTTGCAGCCCTAGTGAAGTATGTTTTGTGTAAAATATTTTTTCCACTAAAGATTATGAAAATACCCAAGTGTTTGCATATGTTTGGAGGATTGGAGGAGTTTCAAAAATATAATTGGCCCGAAGCAATACACTCTTTTTTTATACAATCGCAAATCCGGGACTTAAGTATGGTCGACTCGAAGAGGAAATCAAAAGATAGTTTGGGCTACATAGAAGGATGCTCGATTTTATTAGTGGTGAGCACTTGATATGATTGCACTTATTTTATCAGATAATTTGTTTACTTAATGTTAAGACTTGTACTTGCAGGTGTGGTTTTATGAGTTCACCAACTTTCTAACAGTTGATGATGACCTTGCGAGGCCACGACTATGTCGATGGTCTCCTAAGTTCAGCTTCTCTAATAAATTTTGTTCATAGCTAAATTCAAAGTTAAGAGATCGGGGAAAGGTATGATTTAATTTCATGTAGTGTGTACGCACATTGTGAAAATTGCAACTTGAATAAATTTTTTTCAAAACTATTTCGGATATTGTTAAAAACATTGTACAGGTTAAAGAGTGTTTTGAGAATATATTACCATCCGAGATGCTTCTATTAGGAGATGTACGAAATGAGGACAGTGATTTTGAAGAGTCCGATAAGATTAGACAAGAATCGGATAATGAATATTCAGTGAAAAAAGAGGCAGAGGACTACACTCAAGAAGAAACAAAGAGGTATGTGAAGAGAAAAGTAGAGGAGTATATGTCTATACTAGACAAAAACCACCAAAAGATAAGAAAGAGTAAAGAGTTAAAGGAGTCGAAGTTACTGAGGAGAAAAGAAAAAGTTAATAGAGAGATGAAAAGAGAGATAGATGTAAAGGAGGGAAACAAAATTGAAAATGAAAAAGTGGAGAAAAATGAGCTTGTTGGAGCAATTGAAAAATTACTAGAGATTGTGCTGAAAATGACATCAGAAATAGAGATAAAGTCGAAAATGCGACATGATATTGTCATGCAAGAACTCCATGAATTACGCGCACACATCAACGCTAAGAATCATGATTTCAGCACCAACATTCCAAAAGGTAACAACTACCCCCCTTCACCTGCATTTCCTAAACCTGAGGACAGCAAAAGTTGTAGCCAATCAGCCTCCCATCAATCTTCACCTCAATCACCAATAAAGGTTATTGATGGTGACAAGGTAAATGATGAGATTGCAAATGCTTTCGTCGTTTGTGCGCTTTCTTCACTTAACCAGAAGGCCGATAAAAGTAGGAGCTTGATAAAAAAATATTAAAGGGCGTCAAGACAGAAAAAAAAAGGAGTAATATTTCATCATCCAACCTTGAGATTACATATCCTAGATTGAAGAAAATTAGTAAATCAAAGCGTGTAATAATTGATCATATTATGGAAGAGTTCCCCAACATGTGCTATACTTTGAGATTTTACCTTCAAAATTGCATCTTATTAATATGTTATTGCTGATTATAGAACCTTTTTCATGCAGAAATAGTATAGTGATCGAAGCGGGAAGTATTACTTTATATCGATCACACCTTGATGATCTATTAGGGAGTGGCTGGCTTAATGATAGCCACCTAGACGCATACAACGTAGCTCTCAGTGTCCAAAAATCTCCTCATCCGCGAAAATTTAAACAATTCTTATACGTCTCACCAAATCATGTTGTTAGTATATATTTTCTTATTGCAAATTAATATACCCAAAGTCAATATGTCAAAGGCATTGTTATATATCACATAATTCTATTATGCAGAATTTGAAAAGTAACAAAAGGAGTGCTAAAGCACTTGTTAGCCACATCACGAATACATTAGTGGAGTACGCCGATTTATTCCTAATTCCAGTCCACCTTACTAATCACTGGGGTTTGCTAGTTGGAAACATTGTCGAAGGATGTGGGCAATTTTATGATTCATTGTACAAGGAAGCAAATTACAACAAGATTCATTTAGTGGTATGTTTTTTTTGATAGAAAGTATAATGTTTTGTTTGTATCTTCGTATATTTTGGGCGTGCAGAGAAATTATTTTGAAGAAGATCTATGTGACGTCCTTCCAAAGAGCATCCATGAATGACCATTCTTCTATGTTGATGACATTCCGACACAAGACAGTTCCGACGATTGCGGTGTCTTTGTCCTACTGTATATGAAGATTTTGGTTGGGAAAAAACAAATTGATTGGGCAAAATGTAAATGCTGGGCTAAACAAATTCCCAAATTAAGGGCCGAAATTGCTATTGAGCTCATAAACGCTTTTCCTGAGAAAGTTATGAGTAAGCGCATTGTAATTAACCTTTTGTCAAAGATATGCAGTTATCAATGTTGACATTCTAATAATTATTTTGCAGTTGCGTAGATGAAGTGGAGAGTTCTTCAAAGAGAAGATATAATGATGGGGATGCTATGTTTGCAAGAATTTTTGAAGTAAAACAGGAGGATAGATATGGACAATTCATGTAAAAGATAATATTACTTTATATCGTGTTTAATATTCAAATGGTGAACTTGATAGTGATTTTGCAGTTTTTTGGATTTTTATGTTAGAAATAGTTATTCTGGTATGGTGATGTCAAATAGAATTTGATTTATGTATTGTTTTGATATAGTATTGGAAGGTTATACTATTTATGCTAAAGTAGATTTTGAAAATAATGGACGGGTGATACCGCCGTAATACGGTAGGATAATGAGCAGATACTATCATATTTTGAAGGAAATATGATGATTTTGCGGTTTAGTGGATTTATATGTTATAAACAGTTAATTTGGTATGATTTATTGTAAATACATTTTGAGTAATGTATGCTTTTGATATAAAATTGGAAGGTTATACTATTAAGTTTTGAAAATATTTGACGGACGATACCGCCGTAATACGAAAGGATGAGCAGATATTATGGTGATTGAGAATTTATTTGGATTTATATGTTAGAAACAATTATTTTGGTATGGTTATTGTAAATACATTTTTATTTATGTATGCCTTTGATATAGTATTGAAAGGTTATACTATTGGTGCTATAGTTGGTTTTATAAATATTTGACGGACAATACCACCGTAATACGATAGGAACATGAGCATATACTAGTGTATTACAATTGGATGCAATGCAAATACATTTGTATTGAGCTTATAGTTAAACATTTTGGATACGAACGATGGATTTGAGCTTATATTGAGTATTACATTGTGTATTGAGCATATACAATTGTATTGAGCTTATATTTAACCAAATCAAAGTTGAACGTGATATCGAACATACAAAATATTCTTAATATACAGATATATGACTATTTGAATCAAAAAATATTTCAATCAGGGAGGGTTGTGTTAAAACAAGTTATGGATACAATTCACTCCAAATACTTACTACTGTAATACGATTGGATGCAGTGCAGATACAACTGAGTATATTTAACCTAAAGCAAAATCAACATTATATTTTTAGACTGAAAAACAGAATAAATGTTATTAATACAGATAGTTCACCATTTGAATACATCTGAGATACATGGAAAATCTAACGATATTTGAATTGAGAAGTCGTCATTCATTGAGAAATCATCGTTCTTGTCGCCATGTGTTAAAGTGGGGTTTGAAATAGAATTTGAATCAAACCCCGAATTATTATCCGTGAACTTTTGCTGAATTGGATGCTCATAAACATCATTTGCAGAACAACCCTTCCCTTTTACTGGCCGCAGTTTCTCTGTTTACCAAAAAAAAAATATTAAGGTGAAATCCAAAGTATAATAGTGAAAATTAAAAACAAAGAACTCATACTTTGTTTTTTGAAGTTTTGTTCCCAATAGCTCTTCAAACGTGTCTTTAGTGCCCCCTTTGGACGCATGGATGGTGGATCTTTCAAGACATCTTTGTCCTTCCGTAAGGATGAAAAAAAATCTTTTTCCTTTTTCTTCTCATTGTCGATCATATATTCTATAACTTGACCCACATCATTCGTTATACTAACCATGTATTCCTTTGCTATTTGACAATTTTCCATTCTTTGGCAAAGGTCATATGTCCACCGCATCATATGATTTCTGAAAATCAAGTTTGACTCGTTTCGGTTTACGGACGTAGGAATTGTAAAATTACATCTCTTCTTAGCTTGCATTGTAAATCTCCTTAATATGTAATTTGATTTAATTTTCTGTACATCACGAATATTATACACCCGGAGTACATGCTCGCACAATAAACCCTTCGTTTGAAAACCTCTACAAAAACACTCTATATTATTGTTCTTTGTGTCAAATCTCACACTCCATTCCTTCTGAAGAGCGGTAGTATCACAAAGGCATATGTTGTATACAATCGTATCTTGGTCATAATTGATTCCTCTAATACCCTCAAACCAAGAGCCCCCTCCATCAAAGCATGCTCAAATATTACATATATTTTTCTGGTGTATATCTTGGACATTTGTTTTAGAATCATGTAGGACTTGATTTTGAGAGAGTGCGTCCCTTGTTTGAATTTGAAAATTTTCCTCCTGTTCATTCCTTCGCCAACAAAAAATCAGTTTTTCCATACCAAGAAAGCATTCGGGAAGTGAACTTGTAGGCTTCGAGCAATCATGAAGACTGTGATTTGCTGATTCACTACGTTGTGTGGATAAAATGTCAAGATCAAATACCTCTTTATTAAAAGCAGTGGACCACTTTTTTATAATGTTATAGAGTTCATTTAACCAACGATTCTCTTGCAAATTTTCTTTGTTGATCATCTCGCTCCAATACAGCTCAAACTCAAATTCACTATCACATTTACTCATGCAATAAGGATCTAATGTGCTTGTCTTGGTTAAAAGTGGGTACCTTAGATGGTGCTTTCTTCGAAATGTGCCATTGGCATAAACGATGACGGGTAGTGGGTAAAACCCTCTCAATAGCAACTGCCATCGCCTGATCTTGATCTGTGAAAATTGTGATCGGTCGCTTGCCACCAACAAACTTTAAGAAAACCTCAAAGACCCAACAGAAAGAATCTATTGTCTCATGTGCTACAAATGCACATCCAACAAAAACATTTTGCCAATGGTGATTTACTGCTATAAAAGGAGCGCATGCTAAATTATACTTGTTTAGCCTGTAAGTGCTGTAAAAAATGATCACATCACCAAAACATTTGTAATCCAATTTTGCAGGGCAATCAATCCCAAAAAAATTATGCAGACGATTCATTTCATCTGTTTGTATATCAAAGGAGAACATGTTATCTGACAATTGTCTATCCTTAAAAATTTCCAATAATCTAGCCGTATCTCCAATTTCGATGAGCACCCTTTTTCCCGATGTATGAAGTTATATGCATCTGCTTTCGTGAACCCTACATTTTCAGCTCCGCCAGCTTCTTCCGCCATAAGGTTGAACGTGTCAATCGTTCGTATCCCCACTCCTGTCATATTCCTAATCAAGGTTGCTTGGCCATCAGCTACCTGGCGATGCGATCGCAACAAATGTACGTCTTCGGATGTAGCCAAATGATGATTGTGTTCTTCAATGAATTTTAATACCTTCCAATTTTTACCCTCTTGGTCAGCAGTAAAGTGCAAGCACGCCAAGCAGCCAGTCCTAAAATCCCGCCTATGAAATTTTCTCTTCGCATCAGTACACGGGTTATGAAGTTTAAAACCAGCTTTCGAACATGAATACTCTCGTCCCTTGATAATCCGTGTATGCGTCCAGTAAAATATATGTTGTTTTCGCACACTAAAGCCGCACTGACGAGCGTATTCAGAGTACATTTTGAAAGCTTCATCATCAGAATGAACTGTGCGAAACACCACTTCTTCTTTGTGCACATGCGAAAAAAAACCTAAGAATACACTTGATAATATGTAATACAACAGTAGTACAGTGGTAATACACTCGCATTAAAATTCATACAACTGTAATAAAACCTAATCTTACAACGTCTATCGACTCATTAAATGGCCCAACACTCTTGTCAACCTCCTGCGACTTCTCAGATGATTGATTGTAGTCTTCCATGAAGCTACAACGCTGTAAAATGCTGCGGGCGTGTAAAATGGTGGCTGTAAAATGCTGATATAATATACTCACGGATGGTCCTCGACGAAGAAACCCCGACCCAACAATTTCAGTAAGTTGTGGAGAAATGGAGGCTCCTCTTCTTCGAAGATGACACTGTAACCGCTGCTCCCGATGGATTTCTTTTCTTCGCAACACCGCAAAATTTGAGCGAGGGATTTCTCGGAAGAAAATGACACTGTAAAAGATGCTCCCGCTGTCGTAGTTGTCTTCGCCGCGCTAAACCCCTAGAACGCCTCTTTCAAAAATTGAGAGGAAAATATGAGTCCTCTACGAAATAAAGAGTATTTATACGCGCAACTAATAATACACGCGCATACTTCCCCCAACAAACCAACAAACCAAAAAAAGTCGAAGGTCTTCCAGGTTTTCGCTTGGCAGCTACTCTCTTCTCCGTCTTCCGCATCCGCGAGAAAGGGCGTTTGGAGCTGATCGAAGAGTGCCGGGTGTTGGCTAGGGTTCTCACAGCTGATCGGTGGCGGCGAAATGGGCGTATCGTTCAAGGTATCTAAGATCGGGAAGCGGTACGCTCCAAAACCGATCGCTGAGCAGGCTGAGTGCTCTCCCAGCGAGAGCCCAAAGAAGATCTCCCATGCATTTAATGGACCTGGATTAAAGAATGTTCGTATATATTTCTACTTAACCTTTCTTGCAATCGCCCCACTTTCTTTCCCTCTGCCCCCGACACCGCAATTCCGATCTTCCTGGAAGTTTTCATTTGTAGTCAAGCATATATACTGTTAGTGTTACCCCATGCTCATGGCCGTAAAGTGAAATTTCTGCCGATGCGATGCTATGCAGATCAGGCTTTCCAATTAATGTTGAATCGGATTCGATGAGTTTTGTAATATTTTCTTGATGCGAATTTAGAGCGTTGTTCTTTGTTTTTTGCTCAAGTCTACTGTATTTCTAGTTCCTTTCAACATACTTGAGTTGATAGTAATTTTAGGACTGCCGTACATTTTTATTGGGGCAATCTCACATGATAAATCTTGTTCATATTTAATGATATTGTTTAGGCTCAGTTTGGCGCGGCGGTTTTGATCCGGTGAGTTTGGACAAAGACGCCACTGTCATAGAATGTATGTTTGGCATGACAGCAGTTTTGACCGCCACTAAGAAAAGAAAACTAGTTTTGAACATAACAGTGAATGTGTTAGGGCACAACTACTAGAGAGATTGAGAGAGGAGAAGATCTAGAGAAAGAGAGGAGAATTTAGGTCTAAAGAGGGAGAAGACTAACCTTGAACAATTCTTGCATACCCCCAAAAGGGGGGCTGCCCGGGTATATAAATACCCGGGCAAGGAGGGGGCCGGCCGGCCCCTCCAAGGAGGGCTGAACCCGCCTGGTTCAGCCCTCGGCCGGCCGGTTCACTGCATGGGGGCTGAATCGGAAGGTTCAGCCCCGTTGTTTAGCGCACCGTTGCTCCTCCGTACGTAATGACGCCCCGTAAAGCGTAGCGGGGGCGTAACATTCCCCTCCCCATCAAGAACCAACTTGTCCCCAAGGTGGTAGTCGGGGTAGAGCTCCTTGAAGTCGAAGAAGTCCACCCACGAATTGTGTGCCGGCGACAGGTTCTTCCATTTGACCAACAACTCGGGCCGGTATTCCGCGCCCCGATTCTTCCACTTGAGCATCAAAATATCTTCAGGGAGCGGCCGCAGCTCACCTGCCGAAGTGACCTCCGGTAACAAGGTACTCGGTTGTACATGCGGCCCTACCTTCCGTTTGAGCAAAGAGACATGGAACGTAGGATGGATGCGCGACCCGTCCGGTAAAGCCAGTGTATAAGCTACCGGTCCCACCCTGTTGACAATCTGAAAGGGACCGTAGTAGCGTGGGGACAGTTTCTGATTGCCGCGACGAGCAACGGACAACTGCCGGTACGGCTGGAGCTTGAGGAACACCTCGTCACCCACGGCGAACTCCCGCTCAGTGCGGTGCTTGTCCGCTTGGGTCTTCATGCGATCCTGGGCTAGACGGAGATTCTCCCGAAGTGTGACCAACATGCGATCCCGGTCTAGCAGAGCACGATCCACCGCTGGAAGAGCGGTGCTCCCGGCCTCATAGCTGCCCAGGGTAGGGGGAGGTCGGCCGTAAACCACCTCAAATGGTGTCATCCTGCTGGCGGAGTGGTATGCCGTGTTGTAACAGTACTCGGCCCAATGCAACCAGTCCGGCCAACTTCGCTGCTCATCCATCACAAAGCAACGCAGATAAGTCTCGACCCCACGATTAAGCACCTCCGTCTGACCATCCGACTGCGGGTGGTTGGCCGTGCTGAAGTGTAAGCGAGTGCCCTGCAGCCGGAACAGCTCCTTCCAGAACCCACTGACGAAGGTAGGGTCCCGATCAGAAATAATGGCGCGGGGGAGGCCATGCAGGCGGACGACCTCTCGAGCAAAGAGTGCGGCCACAGACTCCCCGGTGTACGGATGGCTGAGCGCCAGAAAATGGCCATACTTGGACAGCTTGTCCACCACCACTAGAATGACAGACTTCCCTTTAGACTTCGGCAGTCCATCAATGAAGTCCATGGACACCGTGTCCCAAATCTGCTGCGGAATCTCCAACGGTACAAGCAGCCCTGCCGGAGAAGAGGTTTCATATTTCTGCCGCTGGCAGATCTCGCAGTGCCGAACGAACTGCTGAATATCCCGACGCATGCCTGACCAGAAAACGTTTGCCCTCGCCCTCTGAAGTGTCCGGAGCACCCCCGCATGCCCTCCTGTGGGCGACGAGTGGAACTCATGCATCAACACGGTCTTCCAGGCTGAATCAGCGGGCACGACCACCCGGCCCCGATAGTAAAGCCGGCCATTACACAAGTGATAGCCAGCTGCGATGGTCTCTCCCCGCTGTAAAGCCTCCACCAACGGACGCAGCGTATCGGATCGCCGGACCTCTTCCTGAATATCCTCCACGGAATCAACCAACGGCCCCGAAATATGAGCGAGAGTAGTCTCTGGCAGACGAGAGAGAGCATCGACGACCACATTCTCTTTACCCCGGCGATACACAATCTTGTAGTCGTAACCGAGAAGCTTAGTCACCCATTTCTGCTGTAACGGAGAGGAGACCCGTTGGTCTAGGAAATGCTTCAAACTCTGGTGATCCGTCCGGATCTTAAAGTGTCGGCCCAACAGATATGGTCGCCAAACAGCCACCGCATGAATAATCGCTAACATCTCCTTCTCGTAGGCCGAGAGGCCCAAAGTACGAGGGGCCAAAGCCTTGCTGTAAAAGGCTAGCGGTCGCCCTGCCTGCATCAAAACCGCCCCAATGCCGACACCTGAGGCATCCGTCTCCAGAACGAACTCCTGTGTGAAATCCGGTAAGGCCAGAACTGGCGTGGTGGTCATGGCCCTTTTGAGGGCCTGAAATGCCTCCTCCGCCTCCTCACTCCAAGAAAAGGAGTCCTTCTGCAACAGCTGGGTCAGTGGCCGGGCTATCTTGCCATAGTCCTGCACAAACCGCCGGTAATACCCTGTGAGCCCCAAAAAGCCCCGCAAGGCGCGGACTGTAACCGGCCGCGGCCACGACTGCATACTCTGAATCTTTCGTGGGTCGGCCCGGACGCCTTGACCGGAGACCAAATGTCCCAAGTACTCCACCTCCTCCTGACCAAAGGAGCACTTAGAACGGTTGGCATAGAGATGGTGCTGTCGAAGTCGGGCAAGGACCTGTTCCACGTGGCCCACGTGGTCCTCCCAGTTCGCGCTGTAGATGAGTATATCATCAAAGAATATCAGAACAAACACCCGCAGAAAGTCTCTGAATATCTCGTTCATGTTGGCCTGAAATGTAGCGGGCCCTCCAATCAGCCCATTTGCCATAACCAAGAACTCATAATGGCCGTCATGTGTCCGGAAGGCCGTCTTATGGACGTCCTCCTGAGCCATCAAAATCTGATAATATCCGGAACGAAGATCCAGCTTGGTGAACCGTTGTGCCCCATGCAGCTCATCCAGTAACTCTTCTATGTGAGGAATCAGAAAGTTATCTTTGACAGTAGCGCCGTTCAAGGCACGGTAGTCCACACAAAATCTCCAGGAACCGTCCTTTTTCTTGACCAGGATAATGGGGGCCGAGAAGGAACTCGTACTCGGCCGAATGATGCCGGCTTCCAGCATTTCGCGGACACTGCGCTCGATCTCCGCCTTCTGGATGTGTGGGTAGCGATATGGACGAACATTTGTAGGCGCAACGCCCGCCTTGAGCGGAATACGGTGATCTCGGAACCTTGCCGGAGGTAAAGTACGCGGCTCCTGAAAACATCAGCATAAGCGGTCAGAAGTAACTGTAACTGAACCGGTACCTCAGAAGGCGTGGGGCCGCCGGTCTGGACCTCCCGAAGGACGACCATCATCTGTCCATCCCCGCTCAACCGCTGCATGCTGCGCAGAGAAACCTCCTTAATAGGAGAGGACATGAGACCCTGCAAGCAGAACTGCGTGTC
This sequence comes from Dactylorhiza incarnata, assembly GCA_033032865.1. Classification (NCBI taxonomy): domain Eukaryota; kingdom Viridiplantae; phylum Streptophyta; class Magnoliopsida; order Asparagales; family Orchidaceae; genus Dactylorhiza; species Dactylorhiza incarnata. The sequence goes on along the minus strand of JAWHQI010000401.1, from coordinate 832,292 downwards.
CCCGTGCACAAACTCCATAGTCATGTGGTCCCAGTCGAAAGTCACCCGCTGTAATTGGCGCAACCACTGAACTCCCAGCACCATGTTTGAGCCCCGAATAGGTAACAGGTAGACGTCAGTCCGCCCCACATAGCCATGTAGGCGCAGCTCCACTCCCTTCAGCACCCCTTCGCATCGCAGCTTGCTGCCATCCGCCACCATAACATGAAAGGCAGCCCCCTTGTCAACCACGTGCCCAACTCGTCGTGCCACGTCGGGGTGTATGAAATTGTGGGTACTCCCACTGTCCACCAATATAGTAACCTTCTCTTGGGCGATCCGGCCCGCCAGCCGCATAGTAAGCGGAGGAGCGCAACCCTCAAGAGCATGAAGAAAAACCCCGAACTCCCCCTCGTCACAGTCCACCGCCAACTCCGCATCTGGAGCCGGCTCATCGTCCCCATCCTGCTGTAACATGAAGACCTGTATCTTCTGGCATTTATGGCCGGGCACAAACTTCTCATCGCAATTAAAGCATAGCCCTTTCTCCTTCCGAGCCGCCAACTCACCCCACGATAACCGAGTCACGGTCGGTTTGTTACCGGCGGTTTGCTCCCGTCGTGCTGCTGTGGCGGTAGCCGTAGTCGGCCTACTCGCGGTGCGGGCTCACTGTCTGTTGAACCGCTCCTCCTGAATGCGTGTCAAGGTAATGGCGTGGTTCAACGAACGAGGCATGTGAGCCTGCACCTCGTCACGAATGTGCTCCTTGAGCCCTGATATGAAACAGCTGTAGAGAGTCCTCTCCGACCACTGAACTCGGTTCGCCAACTTCTCGAACTCGGTGCGGTACTCCATCACTGACCCCTTCTGACGGAGCTTCTGAAGAAGGGCCTCGAAGTTTTCGTACTCCAGTGGGCCAAATCTGGCCGTAAAACCATCCACAAACTCTCCCCACGACACGTAATCCCGTCCCCGCAGGACCCCCTGCGTCCACTGGTAAGCGTCGTCCTTCAAGTGGAAGGACGCCAACTGCACCCACTGCCCTTCCGGCACCTCATGATACTGAAAGAAGAGTTCTGCCTTTTGAATCCATTCTAACGCGTCGCCGCCCTCGAACTCCGGGAAGTACATGCGAGTTAATCCGGGAGTCAAGCGTTGTCCCCCATGGCCTCCTTCCCGTCTTGCGGGCTCACCTTGCTCAAATCCGTAGCCTTGGTACTGACCGTTTCCCCAAGGGGGAGGTTGTTGTTGTCCGGCCCACGCTTGGCCAAATCCAGCCATGCCCGGCGGCCCAAACCCACGGGGAGGAGGGAGAATCCCTCCCCCTTGGTATCCCGCGGGATCTGGAGGTCGCCGGAGCCCAACCGGCTCCTCCCAGCCTCGACGAAACCCCCCTGGTTCCGGCCAGCCCTGCCGGCGCTGCCCCTGGCCTGCTTCGAGGTCGCCGACCCCTCCTGCTGCCGGTCCTGGCGGAAACGACCCCGCCGCAACCCCGTATGCCGCCGCCGAGCCTAACGCTGCACTGTATGCCGCTGCCGAGCCCCCTGCTGTCCCGTACGCCGCGCCGCTAGGGCCTCCAGCCCCCTGCCAACCCCCGCCAGGAGAAATCCAGCCAGTCCCAGGCGGACACCCGCTCGCCCGCACGCGGTCTTCGTCCGATAGCCGCCCGCCTTCCGCAAGCCGCGCGGGATTTGCCGCCCCATCCGCACCCGATCCGGTCGAATCCTCACCCGTAGTGGCCTTCCCTTTCAACAAGGCCTTCAACTCTTCCATACGAGCGTCGATTCGTCCTTCCATGGCTGCCATAGAGTCGGTGAGACCAACCATGTTCTCCTCTAGGGCTTCAATCCGTGAAGACTCTTCTTGAATGCGAGTGGTCACCATGTCCGAGAGAAAGAACAGCTTTGATACCAAATGTTAGGGCACAACTACTAGAGAGATTGAGAGAGGAGAAGATCTAGAGAAAGAGAGGAGAATTTAGGTCTAAAGAGGGAGAAGACTAACCTTGAACAATTCTTGCATACCCCCAAAAGGGGGGCTGCCCGGGTATATAAATACCCGGGCAAGGAGGGGGCCGGCCGGCCCCTCCAAGGAGGGCTGAACCCGCCTGGTTCAGCCCTCGGCCGGCCGGTTCACTGCATGGGGGCTGAACCGGAAGGTTCAGCCCCGTTGTTTAGCGCACCGTTGCTCCTCCGTACGTAATGACGCCCCGTAAAGCGTAGCGGGGGCGTAACAGAATGAAGTTCCTTAGGCGAGTGCGGGAGTTCACAAGCGAGCCACGGTTCATAACCACCACGTTCACGACTGCTACCACCGCGCCAAACGGAGCCTTAATATCTGAAAAAATGAGTATTTGTTATTTAAAGAAAAATTCTACCGACGGTTTAAATTTCTTGTCGACAATTTGGAGGATTTCACCAATCATTATTATTTTTGCTCCAATATATTATGTAGCCTTCACATCTTCTTCTGTTATCATGGATGCCTTTAAAAATGCACCGCTTATTATTTGTTTTTTGAGTATGTATGGTATGTGAAAAGTATATTGGTGTATAAATCCAATAATGGGCACATAGGCTTAAGTTTTTGGGTTGAAAACAAATTTGACTATCGACCCAATCTTACTTTCCCTTTTGTTTACACCTCCTAACACGCCAACAAAGTTATTCAATTTCGATCAAGTTGGTCATATTATTTTTTCTTTGTAGTTGTGGCGCCTTCTACAAATATTAAGCATGGTCCTTATAGCTGAATAAATTTTTTTGCCGATGTGGGAAGTCCGCACATGATTGTGGGATTGCTAAGGAATATAGATGTATTATCGTCACATTAGATAAAAAAATGTTTGTGTAGAAATGCTAAGTAGTTGGCCCCCTTAATTCTAAAAATAAGTATTATCGTTGTCTTAGGACTAATTTTAGTTCTCCTTTGATCAACACTCTCAAACACTATAGTTGATCTTGGACACATCATCAATTGCATAATATAGTTTTATTGGACATTTTGTTATTAATTTATTACAAATGACATTAAGTAGTTCACACAATACATAAAACCTAATTAATTTTTTTTCTATAGTTGCATAAGCTAGTTTAGTTTTTCAAGCATTTAGGTTAGAAAATGGGTTTAACCTTGGTGTATATCTGCTTTGATTACGGAAAAAACATCAATTGCATATGATGATGCATTAGTTGGAGATTTTTACCCCAGAGAAAAGTCACAATTATTGGTTGATCATTTTTCATGCGGTTCATAAAACTTAATTGATTATAGTTTTACGACTGCGCATGTAGTGTCTTCTGCTTTCTATTTAAGTGTTTTTATTTTTCACTTCACTTCCCATTTTGTGTTTGATAGTTTACTCACAGTTGCCTCTTATAGATTCTCTTGAAATTCTTGAAAATGCATTGGCATGTGAATTGGTTTCAGAAGTGGAGGATGTGAAATTCAGAGAGGAAAGGGAATAAATCATTCCTCACAGAGTCAGGTGAGTCAAGGATTCTAGAGCTATCTTGGATGGGCCTTCCAAGAGGCAGGTGATGCCCACCCATGAGTCATCCATTTCTCTTTCTTCTTCCAGATCTCCCTCACTCGTCGCTAAAAAATGGAAGGTAAAGAAGACTCATTTTTCATAAAGTAGTTGTTTGACCAATCTCAAAGACGATGCAATCTTAGTACCAATAGTGGCCATTCTTCCCATTTAGGAATCTTTCAAGGAGGATTATTTGCATATAGAATTTAGAATCTAGCATCTTTCTCGAAGCATATTACCCCTTTCCCATATTCTATAACGTCTTCCCTTTGACGGGAATGAGGCTAAGAACCTAGAATAACATGATTGACAAACACGTGAAAAGTTCTTAAAGTGAATCTAACACCCGTACTGTGTGTGAGAAAAGAAGTGATTTGATATGCACTTCTTGGTTGGATTTTCATACCTTAGACTTTAGATATTCTAATTTCAGAAGAGAGGACTCGGTCAAGGGCAAATTCTCCTTACTAATATTTTGCCAGTGGGTGAGTAAAAAAGAGTAGAGCTTTTAATAAGATTCTCTCGCGAGGCTAATGTGATTTCCCTAAGAGGGCTTATTACATGGTAAGATAAGGTAGCCTCACATGCTTAATCTCAAAGAAGAGGTCTAGCTTGTATATAAGCGCTAAAGGCATCTACTTTTAGTAGTCTAATTATAGTTTCAACACACCCACACTCTTCTTTTACTCCTCTTTCCGTAGGTGAGCAGGGTTGCCCTGTTACTATTTCGAATGGCGATGACTCCCGCTTTAAGTGTGTTCCGAGATTTTTTCCTTCCTCGACAAAGAGATAAGCTGGTTCACCTTTTACTTGGATCATGCGATTGCGTGTCCTCTCGATGAGAATGTTCTATCCCCACTCTTCTTTCATTTTGCTCTTTGTGGGTGAGCAGAGTGCCCTGTTTCTATCTGGAGTGGTGACCCCCACTTTAAGCACATACTGAGACTTTTTCCTTCTCTAACAATGACATAATCCCGCCGTTCTTTTACTTTGGTCATGCGACTGCTTGTTCTCGTGATATCAACGCTCTGCCCCTTTTTGAACTCCCCCCCTCGTTGGCCAGCCAGGCATCCCCCGTGTACTTGGAAGTCACCTATTTTCTTTCTCACTTCCCTCATCGAACTTTCCCACAGATAAGTTTAGGAACCTTTATTTTTCGGGGCCTTAAGTCTTATTCTGGCCAAAAAGATAAAAAAGATCATCATACCTAAAATTTTAGAGGTGAATGGGGCCATGGGGGTATACAATCAGACTTGTGTGTGTTTGAGATACATTCCTGTTTTGTCTGTTTTTAGGGCGGATAGATAACTTCTTTGAGGGCGTGAGGCTCTTCCATTATTTAGTCCATCATCCCCTTGCCCTTTTGGTTTGCTTCATTTTTTTTCACTCTCTTTGATCACCTCTCTAGGTTACTACCATGTACCTTTTTAAGCGTACCCTCGATGAGGGATTCAATAGACTTTTGTAGTCGTGGTCAATCTTTAGCTAAATGGACGTTATTTGCAGTACAACTTTAGATTGTGTTGTATTGAAGCTGATATCATTTGTGGAGTGTTTCTAAATAGATCTTTCTCCGAGTGACACATGTTATTTCTGCCATGGTGATGTTCATGGGACCTACCAATATTTGGAATGCATTAACCCCCATACATGGTGTTTCTACTTTGCCAAGATTTTTGTTTTTGCGGGGGCACGTTGTCTCTTGAAGTTACAAGGCTATCATGCCGATTTCCTTAGAGAGAGTTCTGTCGCGCCTTAAATTTTCTTTGCCCACCCACCCATCTCGGTGTTGGTTTTGGGTACAAGTATCCTGTTATTTAAAATCATTTATGCCTTTCCTGAGAGTATGACATATGATAGTCATGTTGTCGCTGTGCACTGTGAGGGTGATCTGGTTCTCTCCTTTGTTGAATCACTTTCTTCCTTCATCGATGAGATAACACGAGGATCTGTCTTCCATCATGGTAAACCAATGGAGGTTATCCCTGGTGTTGGTTCTTCCTTTCTCGATCATTACACACCTCGTGCTGTGGCTTTTCTCACAAGTTGATTTTGGTTCTTCATTGGCCACGCCAGTTTCTTCTTCCCCGATATGCGTATAAGTAAAGTCAAGTATGACATCATAGTTTTTTTTTCCGTGTGTTGAGGGGTGTTTGCTGAGATGGAACCTCGATTGCCCCTCTCACAACCCTCGAATCAGTGATTCTCTAGAATATAAGAGGGATATAATTGCGAGGTATCCGCGCTATGCTCTCGAGGAATGGTTTCTTCGAAGAGTCCTCTTCAAGAGAGATCTTAAGCCAAGACTTAAAAGATCCCCATTTACTAGCCCCACTTTCCTTTATATGATAGGGGTACAAGATACCATGTGCCGCATACACGACTTAACAAATTGCACTCCATTATACTAATCAGTTACTACATCGCATATACGTATCAACACTCTGCTCTTGAAATCGAATGTGTCCTCAAGGTCAAGTAGCAGTGATGACATCCTCTAGTTCCAGGGCTTCGAAGTCAGCCACTGTATTCTCATCATCTTCGGCCCTGAGCAGCACACACAGTTCTTTATGGGGACATTTGTAAAGGAGGGAGTACGACTCTTTGCAGCAGTAACAAAGACCTTGGCGGCGAAGGTCCAGATAATCCTGGTGGGTGAGGTAATGGTTGTTGGATGATTTTATTTTGGTGGTGGAATTGGAGGCAAATGCTGTAGATGGGGTGTTGACGGGGTTTGTGGTGAGGGAGCTTCATGTGGAGGCAGAGAGAGGGAATGGACTTATTTATGTGGGCGGTGAATGATCGTGATGTCGAGGCCGAAATGTTTAAGAGACCGGGAACCTCCAGTGTCATGATAAATTCCACTTCCACAAAGAGGGCTTGCTGAATGACCACGATGAGTGTGAGAGGGTTCAAAGTATGCAAACGAGTGGGATGTGCGACTGCAAGACATGCATGAAATAGCCGAGGTAATGGGCCATGGATAAGCCCGGGACATGATGTGCCAGGGCCAGCTCCATAAAATTGCTAACATATGCCTCTACTGACTTGACTTGTTGAAAATTGCAGAAATGCTCAAAGGCGTTCCCAGGGCGACACATGTCATAGCGTAGTCGTTCCTCGTTGAGCATGACCCACATCATGTGTGGCATTAACAGGCGAAGCCAATTCATCCAATGAAGGGCGGACCTCTCCATGTAAATTATCGCAAGAGGGACCTTGCTGGTTTTTTGGGGTGAGCTGTAACTCAAATGATAGTTCCGCGCTCGCGATCCACCTAAGCAGGTTGAAACCATCGAACATGGGAACATCTATTCGTCGGGATGCAATGTGCAGGGGATTTAATAGCGGGGGAGCTCCAACATAAGGATTATTCTAGCTGCTGAGTCTTGTCAGATCGACGATCGATGAATTGGTGGCCGCGACGGAGGATCTTAAGATGTCTGTTAGGGAAGATTCTACTACATCCATTCGAGAGGAGTGAGTGCCCATAGAACGCTCCACCTCATCTAGACGCTCGACCATGACATGGGTCAAAGACATTCACCACGTGAGTAGTGAGAACCGACGGCGGAAGTCACACAACACGACAACAGAGAGAAGAGGTGGCTGAAACTCAGCAATCATGATTTACTTGCTGTGGTCCCATTTTATGTCTTCAACGTCGTGTGTTGTAAGACATGCGGTATGTTGGTATGCACGAGTGTGAGGCTCTGTTCACGTAATGTAGAGAGGCTTGTTGGATCGTGATATTGGGTGCGTGATAACGCCCTGGAGGCCACATATGCGAAACAACGTTGGATCAGAGGCCAGTCACTGAAGCGGAAGGAAACACGTGAGCTTGGAAGGCCAGTCACTGAAGCAGAAGGAATCAGGAGCAGTGCGAGAGCAACATATCGGCCGCTAAAGTGGAAGGAGACGTGCGGAATCGGTGAGAGACGTGACTAAACCTTAGGGAGAGTAGATCTGGAGTAGGGTTTCTCGAGACCTAAGTTTAGTAGGGGGAAGGCGGCAGGCCGAACTAAGTTGATATGCACCAAATTGAAATACAATAAAATGTATGAGGGATACAATCACGAAGTATACTCGTGTGTCGTGTCACGCTCTTGAGGTCTGGTTTCCTCGAAGAGTCCACTCTAAGAGAGATCCTAAGCCAAAACTCAAAAAATCCCCGTTTACTAGCCTCACTCCCATTTATATAATAGGGGTACAAGATACTATGTGCCGCAGACACGACTTAACTAATTATAGTCCATCGTACTTATCAGCTACTGCAATGCATATATGTATCATTGTACTTGACATCATTCGCCTCCATCAACGTCTGCTCAAAACAACACAAGAATGCCCAATGTCAAAGGCCCGTGCGCACGATCATGTCATATGATGAGATGCAATGAAGGAGACGGGTAAGGTAGGTCATGATGTTTTCCTTGAGATCCTCAATGTCGACCTATGATGGGGTCGATGGTTTGAAACCTTTCCATGACATCCAAAGCGGGGCGTTGGTGGAGGAACGAAGGCGGAGGAATGTGCGTGTTAATGAGGGTTGAAGGGAAGTGGCGACAACTGATGTTGGAGGTCCTTGTGTGCCTGCAGGCTGCTGCATAGGATGAAGCTTCATCATGTGTGCAGAACTCCCACACTGGATGTAGTGCTCACGTGCTTTCGGGATGTCTTCTTGGCGGATGCACACGTCTTGTGATAGTTAAGTTCCTGGAGCCGATCGTAACAACAAGAGAAGCCCACTATTAACCAAAAAATGAAATTATTATTTCATGTCTGATGGACGGGTGTCGTGTGTGGGATGAAAGGGGAAAGAGAGGGAGCCCTAGACCTCAATTAACCAAAAAATGAAATTATTATTTCATGTCTGGTTTCAATGTGTGCCCCAATAAATACAAACTCTAACATAAATCAAATGTGCCCGGTCGTGACCAACCAATCTTGTGAATATATGCAGATGAATTAAATTGACATGCAGATTAATTTAAAACAAAAAAGTGACAAATAAAATAAATGTGAATAAAGATATAATCCCAGCGTGGTCACACCCTGTTGACCCAACTTCTCCTACCATATTTGGAACTGATGAACGTGTCTGTGACGTCATTCCCCTCCTTCAAATTGAACTTGTTCTTAAGCTCGAGGTCTGAGTATGCTTTTCGGAAGTCCTCTAGTGCCTTCCAAATCTCCTCCTGTAGGGATTTGTCTCAGCAGATAAGAATCTCGTAGGTCCCTCTATTGAGATGGGATTCAATGGCCTCCAATGGCCTCCAATGGCCATGGTATCAGCCATCCCTTGAACACTAGCAATGCCTTAAGAAGGGTCGTCGGGACGCTCCTTGAGAAGCCTTTAGTCGTGAAACGTGGAAGACACAGTGTATCCTTGACCCTTCTGGCAGTGCTATACGGTAAGCAATTGTCCTAATCCGCTCCAACACTTGAAGGGACCATCGTAGTGGGATGAGATCTTATTGCTCAGTTGGCGCGCGATCGCCAACTGTTGGTGGGGTTGAAGCTTCTGTCGCACCAAGTCATGTACATGGAAGTCCATGTCATTGTAATACCTCTTCGCCCGCTCCTGGGCTTGCAAGAGATGATCCCTAGCGAAAGCTAAGATCTGATCCCTTCTCTAAAGTAGCTGATTATTCCCTCCACGTTAGCCTCACTCAATGCATAAGGAATGATGGCTAGCGGGTCGTGGCCAAAGACCACTCGGGAAGGCTTAGTCCGCCACGAGTAATATGACATGTTGTAGGAATACTTGGCCCAGATCAAGTGCTTCACCCATTTTTTGGGGTTGTCCACTTGTCCCCAAATGTGCTACACCAATGCTCTGGATGCTGAATGAAGGAAGCATAGTTATGTGCACATAAATCAAAATGGATTCTTGGGTCTGCCCTCTCTGATGTCTTTGGCTTTGATTTGAGGGCATGATTCCGCAGCAAACGTGACGGTATAGGGGGCCACTATTTCAGTGGTACTCTGTGAGCAGCCACTTTGTGCATTTATTGTCAAAGGTTAGGTCTTTCTCCTCTGAGAGAAGCCACTTTGTGCATAGTGCCAAAGGTTAGGTCTGTTTCCAATCTTCCCCCGCCCATACCCCCAATGATTGGGGACTATATGGGTTCTGTTGTTGTTGTTATCCACTTGTCCCCAACTAAGCATCACAAAAACTTATTTATTTTGTTCATGATGTCTTTCTGGCCATCAGACCGTGGATGATAAGCGGAGGAGAATGCCAACTTTGGCCCACAGAGGCCTAACGTATTGTGCCAGAAATTACCTGTAAACACTGCATCGTGATTGTAGGCGATATTCTCAGGTATTCCATGCAGGAGAATGATGTGCTGAAGGAAGACGTGCGCCACGCGGACCGATGCTTTATGGGTGGCTCAAAACTATGAAGTGCGTCCCATTGGAGAAGAGATCTACCACCATAAGGAGCATCGTCTTTTCGTGTGAACGTGACAACTCCTCTATGAAGTCTGTTACATGAAATAAATAAAAAGCCTATGTATTTAGGCCCATAAGGCCTCTCCTCTCTAGCTCCTCCTTTAGTCTCACATATTACATTTAGCTCTCTCTCTCTTTCTAGAAATGGAGACCCTTTGTACATTGTAAAAGGAGTAGAAAATGATTTTATAAGAATAATAAAATATTGACCCCATTTTATTTTCAAATTCCACATGGTATCAGAGACAAAAATTCGATCCCTCAAATATTTTTTTCTCGGTTGAGCGTTTGCTCCCGTCAACCGACATCACCCTCGCTCCCGTAAACCTTTTTTTTCTTCGATTGAGCTTTCAGGTTGAGCTTTGAGCTTTCGCTCTCGTCAACCAGCCCACACTCTATGGCAGTCCGCGGTTCGCTGGTTTGCCTGTTGAACGCGTTGGTCTGTCCGCTAGTTTGCAATGCGTGTTCGCGTGTTCGCTCTTGTTCGTGGAGGTGCTCGCGTGGTGTGCGCTGTTTGACTGTTCGCTGGTTTGCGTGCTTGTTTGCAGCGACTGTGCTCGCTTCTTTGTCCGCTGGTGTGCTCGCTGGTTTGCAGCGGCTGCTCGCCTGTTCGCAACGCCGTTCCCGTGACTGTTCGCAACGCCGTTCCCGTGACTGTTCACAGCGCCTATTTGCTGGTGTTCGCTGCTCCTGTTCGCACTCGCCGAGCTCTTCCTGTTCGCAGTCTCATCTTGGCCTATCCCGTGGACTCTTTCCTGCGGTTCCTCCTCGAGATCGTCCAATCGACGACCCGTATTTCTGTCAGCGGCCTCTTCCCGGGCAGTCTCGCCGAGCTTTCCTTGAGAACGCGGTCTCTCAAGAGTATTCTTCTGTGAGGTTGCCGTGCTCCTCATCTTAGAATGCCAAGCTCCTTTCGCGGCCTCCTCATCTGAGATCGCCATCTTCCGCGCTCCTGTGGCCGAGCCCTGCTAATATCGCTTTTTTCGCTTCTGCTGAGGTGTCTCATGTATCCTGTCATGAGAACACCAGTGGCTCCTACCCCGAGCAACACCAGAAGACAGACGGCTCCCTCCAATAAGTTTTGCGGTCGTCGATGCGTTGACCGTCCTTGTCCGCTCACTTAAATCGACATTCTGCAGAACGAACTCTGCCACATGCAGGCGCTGATTGCTCGCAACTCTGGACCCGTGGCCTCCTTATCCCATGCCTGTCTCTCTACCTTTCCTCTTGGCTCCTCCTGGATTGCAGACTCCGGAGCCACTCATCACGTCTCTCCACAACAACCTCCTTGGTACTTGGACTCTCCGTATCCGAAGTTCATTACAGTAGCAAACGGCGACACCACTCCCGTTGCTGGATCTGGCGATATGTTGATCACCCCTTCTCTACCACCGCCTGCCTCGACTCCTCTTCGTGTCTACTCTCGCCGCTATCCTCGATCTCATGCCCCACGACAACCTCCATCTACTACTGATACTCCGCCGACAGCTGATTCGGCGATACCCTCCACCGCGCATCCACTTCCAATTATGTCTCCCTGCATCGTGTCTCCTCTGATTTACGTAGGTTTGCAATCTCTGTATCGTCTATTTCCACTCCCTCTTCTGTGCAGGAAGCCCTTTAGCATTCGGGGTGCCGCGCAGCAATGGATGAGAAAATGTCTGCTCTTTGGGACAATCACACTTGGGACCTGGTTCCTCTTCCGCCTAATCAACATACTGTGAGCTGCAAGTGGCTATTCACTTTGAAGCATCATTCAAACGGGACTGTTGATCGCCTCAAGGCTCGTCTTGTTGCTAGAGGTTTTACTCAACAACACGGTCTTGATTATGAAGAGACATTTTCTCCGGTGGCATTAAAAACGCCTTCACGACGATCTAGTTTATGTTGATGACATCCTTGTGACTGGTGATGATCTTCCCGGCATCACCCAAATCAAACATCTTGCCTCACATTTTCAAACTAAGGATTTGGGACGACTCCGCTACTTCTTGGGAATTGAGGTGGCCTGACGACCTGATGGTCTTGTCTTGATCTACTTCATGATGCTGGCTACTCCGGATGTAAGCCCGTGGATACACCTATGGATGCAAATCATCAACTCCGCGCTTATGGATCTGACTCTGATCAACTTCTCCATAATCTGGAGTATTATCGCCGTCTTGTTGACAAGCTAATCCATCTTACTGTCACTCGACCTGATATTTCATTTGCCGTCGGCGTGGTCAGTCGCTTCATGCATACCCCTCGGGTCTCTCATCTTCAGGTCGTTGAGCGTATTTTTCGATACTTGAAGGATGCTCCGGGACAAGGACTGGTATACAAGCCATCTACTTCTCTATCTCTCATTGCCTATTGTGATGCTGATTACGCTGGGTCCCTGGACGATCCATGAGCGGCTACTGCACATATTTTGGCGGGAACGTGGTTACTTGGCGAAACAAGAAGCATACTGTGGTTGCTCGGTCTTCATCTGAAGCAGAGTATCGCTCCATGGCTGCCTCCGTCTCAGAACTTACATGGCTTGAAAGTCTCCTCACTGATTTAGGTGTCAAACTTCCTTCACCAGTTGTTCTCTTTTGTGATAGTCAAGCTACTATTCACATCGCCGAGAACCCTGTGTTTCATGAGTGTAAAAAACATATTGAAGTTGATTGCCAATTTTTCCGGGATCAGGTTCAATTTCGGAAATTGATTCTACGACATGTGAGGGCTGCTGATCAAATCTTCGACATTTTCACTAAGGCCTTGTCTCGCCCACTATATCAACAATTCCTCTCCATGTTTGGCGCCTACGACTTGTACACTCCAGCTTGCGGGAGGAGTGTTATAAGAAATAAATAAAAAGCCCATGTATTTTGGCCCATAAGGCCTATCCTCTCTAGCTTCTCCTTTAGTCCCACATCTTTAGTTTAAATTTAGCTCTCTCTATTTCTATAAAAGGAGACCCTTTGTACATTATAAAAGGAGTAGAAAATGATTTTATGAGAATAATAAAATATTGACCCAATTTTATTCTCAAATTCCATAAAGTCCATGGAGAACTCTGCCCAATTTTGTGTTGGCATCGAGAGAGGCTATAGTAGGCCAACTTGGTGCGTTTGCTCACTTTTGTTTTACTGTCAGATGATGCAGGTGCGCACCGCCTCCTTGATCACGCCTTCAACCCCTTCCATAAAAAAATATGCCCGAACTCTCTGCAATCTCTTCTCCAGTCCCTCATGAGTGAGGCTGTGGATGGTGCTGATGATGAGTGGGACTAGTGTTGATGTTGGCCGAAGGTAGGCGTGCAAATTTGGCCCGGGTCCGGTTGCCCGACTCGGGTCTGCCCGGGTCTGAGCCCGATTAGGCCTGGGCCCGGTTAGGCCAGGCCCAGGCCAGGCCTAAGGGGGCTCAACAGGCCCCTTATTTGGGCAGGGCCTGGCCTGGTGCTTGGCCTGGGCCAGGCCCAGGCAAGCCCGGGCACCAGGCTTTGCCTGGTGCCCGTTGAAAACGATGAGCTGGGCGCTGCCCAGCTTTATAGCTGTGTAGAACCCAGCATTTAATGCTGGGCAGCGCCTATATGCTGGCGCTGCCTGGGCTACCACGCCTAAATGCTGGGCGTGGCCGCCCAGCATAATGGCTGCCTTTTGGCAGCCATTTATATATTATAATGGCTGCCAAAAGGCAACCATTTATATATTATAAAATATTATAAAATATTAGTATTATAAAATATATATTATAATATATGGAATATTTATTTATTTTGGGGCCTGCTTGGGCCCTGTCTTTTAGGCTCAAGCAGGCCCCCTTATTTCGGTGAGGCCCGGGCCCGGTTTGGCAGAGGCCCGGGCCCGATTTGGCAGAGGCCCGGCCTGGGCCTGGCAAAAATAAAGCCCGGGCCCTGGGGGCCCGGGTCTGGCCCGGGCCCGCAGGGCTTTTTTTGCACGCCTAGCCGAAGGTATACTTTCCCATTGAGCTTGATTAGGCCCTCTCTATAACTCCTTAGACTAGGGGCACCATTGCGCTCCTATATCTACCCTGAATGGGGTTGGAGGTGACCTCCTCCTGAATGGCCTCAAACAGTGTTAGGTGTGGCTCGGAGATGGCGAGCAACACCCCCTCTTCCTTATCGTGGAGGGAATAAGCGTCTGTCGCTCCGTTGAGCCTTCCAACTTGGTACTCGACCGTGAAGTCAAACCGCAGGAGCTTGATGATCCAAAGCTGCTGTGAGGATGCCGTCTTCTGCTCCAACAAGTATTTAAAGTTGTAGTGGTCAGTCTTGGTTATGAAGTAGCCACCTTCTTCTCGCCAAAAGTGCACTTGGAATGCTTGAGGAAGAGCTTGTGGCGGTGAAGCGCCTCGAAGACCATCCGCACCTGGTGGTATTGCTCGACCTAGGTGAAGCTATAAATCAGTATATCGTCGAAGTGAACTTAGGAAAACTTGCATAAGAATGGTCCGAGTACCTCGTTCATGAATGCTTGGAAGGTAGATGGTGCACTTGTATGGTGAACGACATTAATAGGAACTCGAAGTGGCCATGGTGGGCGCGGAAAGCCGTTTTCTCCACATCGTTGGCAGGCATGCGAACCTGATGGTAACTAGAACGCAAGTCCAGGTTGAAGAATAGTTGGGTTCCGTGTAGCTTGTCAAGAAGCTCGTCGACTACTGGAATCAAGAATTTATCCTTGATGGTCTTGGAGCTCATCTCCCAGTAGTCCACACAGAAGCGCCATGACCCATCATACTTCTTGATTAGGAGGATGAGTGATGAAAAGGGGAACTGGTTTGGACCGAATGATCCCTTCCTGCAACATCTCCGTACATTGTTTCTGGATCTTGTCCTTATGTAGGAAGCGGTACTTGTATGGTTGGATGGCTACCAGTATCGTCCCAGGTGATAGGTGGATGTGGTGGTCCTGAAATCTCGACGGTGGAAGCCCGAATGTGATGCATGACGGTCCTATTAGGGGGGGAGGGGGTAATTGGTGAACTCGACATACAACTACATGAGACCCGACGATTGGTAACTTGCAATAAGCCAATAATAATTTTATAAAATTGATGCTAGATAAACCACAATGATGAAGCTTTTACAAAGGAAAACAAGAAAAGTTGTATATATGCAAGATGTCGCCTAATTAAATTGCGTACATAACATACAATGTTTCAAAAGCTTGACAACAACAATTACAAACGGATTTATCTCAAGTAGAGAACTAGAGCACGATTCAACATGAAATAAAAGACTCCCAACTTAGAAAACTTACACAACTAGTTGGTAGAGGGATTGGAGGGTATTCTCGGGGATGAAATCAAAGTAGGAACTAAATTTTGGTTTACGGTGAACCTTTGAACTGCTGGACAGCGGGCAGTGGCAAGTGGGACTGTTTCTAGATTTTTCGGGCTGTATGGGACTGCTGGCCGTGAGGAAGATGCATTGGGGGTTGCTGGACGAGGCTGACAACATGTATGAGAGGAAGCTTGGTGTGCTGGGCAGCAGTAGGAGTCCCGACAGCTGCTGGAATGGAGGTTCGGGGCTACTTTAATTAAATTCAGTTGCTGGATTTGAATGAAGTTCTGGAAGCAGGAATCGAAGTCCCGGGCTGCAAGATTAAATGCCAGCCGCTGGAATTGAGGGGGGGGGGGGGGGCTCGGTTTATATGCGGGGAGTCGGTTAGTGGAGTTCAGTTGGGTGTAGAGGGGTAGAGGTGGGTTCGGTTGTCCTGGGGGTGGTTTTGGCGCGAGGGGAGAAGCGGGAGTGTGAGGGGGTGGGCTGGCTTCAGTAATGGGAGTGGTGGGTGGACTCCACGTGAGAGACAAATGGGGGTAGTGGGGAGTTATGGAGATAGTGGGGTAGTGGGCAGAGGTGGTTATGAGGTGGTGGTTATGGTCATTATGGGGTGGTGGCTGGCCGTAGGTGGTCGCCTGAGAGGCGGCCGGTGGTGGTGGTGGTCGGAGGTGTTTTCCGGCGATCGCCGAAAAATTAAAAATGAAGGAAACTTGGAGGGTGATGATGGAGGTTCACCGGAGAAGATAGGGGAAGGGTTTCTGGTGATCGTCAGAGACCGGAAACAGGGAGAAGCATATGTTCCAATTATTGTGATGCAAACTTATGCTTTGATACAAAATTGGCTGTAGAACATGATAATATCTTGGCTTTCTAGTGGAGATCTAACGTGCCTTGAAGAAAAATTGTAACAATCAGGCATGAATATTTTAGGAAAACAACTATTAATCTTAAAGAATTAGTCATTAGTTTGAAAGGAAATTGGGAAACAATTAAATCCACTTGAGGAAAGATTCATGGCTTCTGTTAGATAATAATGACAAGAAATATAGGGACAATGAAAATACCAGCACAATTGAAATCTCTTGTAAAAGAAGGAAATTCATATTTATACAAATTTGACAATACTAAATCTCAATTTCAACTAATAATAAAATGCTAGTAGTAGCATAAGAACAGAGAAAGACAAAAGGAGAGCTCAAGGAAAAGCAAATCTTGCAGTGATATTTTCCGAAGTGTGTATGCTTCACACTTGCTCATGGAGCATAATCAGGCATGAGAAGTACTTCTACATCCAAAGACAAGGTTAGCATAAAATTGTCTTTTACTTGTTTAAGACCTATATTCATAATCACCCAACAAATTCATATTTACTGACAAAAGAACCGGAAGGAATGCTACTTACAAAAGAATGCTAATAAGCTATTTGTTATTACATCATTATTACAGATCTGTTCTTTTGGAAAAGCCACAAGCTGCAAGTTTGATTCTTCAAGAATCAAGAATATAGGAACTGAAAAAAACTGCAAGCTACAATCCTCTTCTCTGCTACAATTCTAGAGCCCCACGGAAAATCATAGAATCCCAAGACTAACCGCTAACTATCTATATGTGAACGTCATTCATCACCAACACTTGCACTATTTCCTTGACATTGATTGTAGCACACCATTTATATCTCTAAATGAAGTTTCAAAATCTTGTCCAATTCATGTTCATTATAACGCGTATTACTCAATTTCACATATTCACCTTGATATTTTTATCTTTAAATTATATCCATCTATTATATGCCCCTGAACGCGCTGCGATTCACGGGGAAACATTACGCTCTACGACCAAAGGAGGCCACATGAAGCAATGGGGTTGAACCATCTGGTTCAGCCCCCAATCACTAAAAGGAAGCCTGCGGGGCTGAGCCACACGGTTCAGCCCTTATTGAGGGGGCCGGCCGGCCCCCTCTAGTCCCAGGGTATTTATAACCCCGAGACTCTCTTGGAGGCTATGAAGATTATTATTCAGGTATTCTCCCTCCTTCCCTCTCAACCCTAACCCTTATCTCCCCTTCTTCTCTAAATCTCTTTCATTCTCGCTCTCTCCCTTCCGCGTTCATAACATTTGGTATCAGAGCATCTTCCTGCGGCCATGGTGACCACACGCTCGGACGCAGAAATCGCAAGATTGGCAATCCTAGAGGAAAATTACGTAGGGTTGACGGATACGGTGACGACTATGGAAGAAAGGATGAAGACATCCACGAAACAGTTGGAAGAATGCTTAGATGCTCGCATGGAGGAGATCAAATCCCTCCTCGCTCAAAATCTGAAAGGAAAAACGACGGTTAACGATGGATCGGAGGTGGAGGACTCGCATCACCAGTCGATACCTCATGGAATGGGGGAATACGCCCGACAGCAGCCGGTTGCGCCGATTCACGCGACGGACAGATCGTCGAGCGTCTGGATGAGGACCGATCCGCCCAGACCCGCCGGAATTCAAGCGTGAAGGATCGGGGAGACATCGACTCAACCGCCAGAGATGGGAGCTGCCGCCGGTGGGTGGAGCGGGGCCGGAGGAGGCCGTCCAGGAGCGTGGAGGCCTGCAGAGTCTCTGGCTGGGCCGTCCGCCCCGGGGACAACGTCGACAACCTGGAATGGAGCCGGGACAGCATCGGCAACCTAGAATGGAGCCGGGATGGGCCGTACGCCTAATTGGCGACCTCCAGAGCATACGCTGGGGGGTTTTCAACCTAACGGAGCATCGGGTGCTTCGTTTGGAGGTGTCGCTGAACTCCTACTGCTGCCACAGGCCTTCGAACCACCTAGAGGCTACAACAACGAAAACCAAGGATAAGAACGACCTCCAACAACCGCTCAACAGGGGGGCACGTACTTGCAGGGACCCCAAGGGCCACCAAATCACCCTATGGAACAACGGAGGCCGGGAGGGTACGACCAGGAACCAGGGGGATACGGGCAGGCAAATCAGAGAGCGTACATGCCACCGAAGAGGACTCGAATGAATTTTCCCAAATTTAGGGGAGGAGATGCGTTGGAGTGAGTGCAAAAAGCGGAACTTTTTTTCAATTACCAGGAAATTCCCGAGGAGCACTGGGTGCAGCTGACAACTTTTCACCTAGAGAAGGATGCCTACCAATGGACGCAGTGGTTCTTGAGGGGCCGTGATTACGCACCTTGGACTGAGTTCGTAGAGGAATTTGCAACCCGATTTGCCCTCTGGAGTGTGAAGACGTTGAGGCCATGCTACAGAAGCTTCGACAGAAGGGAACGGTGATGGAGTATCACACCGAATTTGAGAGGTTGGCCAACAGGGTTCGCTGGGAAGAGAAAACACTGCTGAGTTGTTTCATTTCGTGGCTGAAGGAGCATCTGAGGGACGATGTCCATGCCTATATGCCCCGCAGCTTGAGTCACGCCATCTGTTTTGCACGGATACAGGAGGAGCGTTTCAACAGACAGAGGAACCACACCATGGGCAGAGCACCCACGACTACCACACCTGCTAGGAGAGATCCTCCAGTGGCCGGCCGCCCGACGGTGACCAGACTGACCTGGCCTGAGCTGCAGGCGAGGAAGGAGAAAGGCTTGTGCTTCAACTGTGATGAAAAGTATGGGCCTGGGCACAAGTGCCAGAAGATCCAGGTTTTCATGCTGCGAGAGGAGGGAGAGGAAGAAGAAACCACCGCGTTGAAACTAGAGGAGGAATTAGATCTGACATCTTGTAAGGTATCCGTACAGGCAATAGAGGGTTATAAGGCCCCCCTCACTATGCGCATAGCGGGGAAAGTGACCCAGGAGCGGGTTACACTTCTGATCGATAGTGGGAGCACCCATAATTTCATCAACCCTGCCGTGACACTGAAAGTGGGACACACATTAGACCGTGGCGCCGCTTTCCAGGTCATGGTGGTCGATGAGAGCAAACTATGGTGTGAAGGGGTGATGAGGGGAGTCGAACTGCGGATGCAGGGGTACACTTGCCGCACCGACGTCTACCTTTTACCCATCCGGGGATCTGATATGGTACTAGGAATCCAGTGGCTGAGACAGTTGAAGAGAGTCACCTTTGACTGGGACCAGATGACCATGAAGTTCACACATATTGGGAAGGATTACTGCCTTCACGACCTCAAATCATCTCCGTTGAAGGAGATCTCTGTCAGGAGCTTGGAACGTCTAGGCGAGCAGGGCAGCTTGATGGCGATGATCGTGGGGATAGCATCGACCACTCATATCCCATCAGAGATTCCGGAGCAGATGCGACCCGTGTTGACCCAGTACGAAGATGTCTTTCAGGAGCCGCACACACTTCCTCTGCCGAGGTTCAGAGACCACGCGATTCAACTCAAGGTGGGGTCGGAACCCACCAATACCAGACCGTACCGCTACCCGCACATACAGAAGGCAGAGATCGAGCGCAACGTTAGAGAGATGCTTTCTACCGGGATCATCCGTCCCAATACAAGTTCCTTCTCTTCGCCCATCATTCTCGTTAAGAAGAAAGACGTCTCATGGAGGTTCTGCGTTGATTACCGAGACCTGAATAGTTCTACAGTCAAAGACAAATTTCCCATACCCATGATTGAGGAGCTGTTGGACGAGCTACACGGCGCATGCCTATTCACCAAGCTGGACCTGCGTTCCGACTACCATCAGATTCAAATGCGGGAGGGGGACATCCACAGGACTGCTTTCAGGACCCATGACGGACATTACGAGTTTCTCGTGATGCCTTTCGGGCTAACCAACGCCCGTCTACATTTCAGGCCGTGATGAACGAGATCTTTCGGCCACTTCTGCGCCGTTCAGTGTTAATCTTCTTCGACAACATCCTGATCTACAGTAGCAGTTGGGAGGAGCATCTGTAGCATGTGAAGCAAGTCCTCACCATTCTGCGCCAGCATCAGCTATATGCCAAGCAGTCCAAGTGCTCTTTCGGCCAAGCGGAGGTCAAGTATCTGGGCCATCTAGTTTCGGCACAGGGAGTTCGGGCCGACCCACACAAAATCGAGAGCATGATAACCTGGCCCCGTCCTACGACGGTCCGGGCTTTGCGGGGATTCCTCGGGCTCACGGGCTACTACCGTCGGTTCGTGAAGGACTACGACAAGATCGCGAGACCGCTCACTCAGCTATTACAGAAGGAGGCCTTCGTGTGGCAGGAGGACGCCGAGGCGGCTTTTCAGGCTCTAAAACGGGTCATGACGACTACGCCGGGCCTAACTCTTCCAGATTTCAGCAAGGAGTTTGTGTTGGAGACCGACGCATCCGGGGTAGGAATTGGCACTGTATTGATGCAGGAAGGAAGACCCTAACCTATTTCAGCAAGGCCCCGGCTCCGAGGACCCTAGGGTTATCGACCTATGAGAAGGAGATGCTAGCCATCATACACACGATGGCCTTATGGAGGTCGTACTTGCTGGGACACCACTTCAAGGTTCACACAGACCACCAGAGTTTGAAACACTTCCTGGAACAACGAGTGACCTCCCCTTTTCAGCAGAAATGGGTGACCAAGTTGTTGGGCTATGATTATGAGATTGTCTACAAGCAAGGGAAGGAGAACGTGACCGCCGATGCTCTATCACAACTCCCGAAGAGCTCACTCTCCCACATTTCGGATCCCCTGATCGACTCCCTCGACGACATACAGGAAGAGGTACAACGGGATCCCGAGCTCCAGATCATCGTGGATGCACTACGACAGGGACAAACAACCACACCGGGGTACCAGTTACATGGAGGGCACCTATATTATCAGGAACGAGTAGTGCTTCCACCTACCTCAGCCTGGAAGACAGTTATGATGCACGAGTTCCATTCTTCTCCGATGGGGGGACATGCATGCGTGCTCCGAACTCTCCAGTGGCTGAGGGAGAATGTCTTTTGGAAGGGTTTATGACAGGACATACAACAGTTTGTGTAGCAGTGTGAGGTTTGCCAACGACAGAAATATGAAACGACCTCCCCAGTGGGTTTGCTCACTCCGCTGGAAATTCCGCACCATATCTGGGACACGATCTCCATGGACTTCATAGACGGCCTACCCAAATCTCAGGGCAAGTCAGTCATCTTGGTCGTGGTCGACAAACTCTCGAAGTATGGGCACTTCCTCGCCATGAGCCATCCCTACACCAGGGAATCAGTAACCGATCTTTTTGCTCGAGAGATCTTTCGACTGCATGGCGTACCCCAGTCTATCATTTCGGATCGCGATCCGGTGTTCGTGAGCAACTTCTGGTGGGAGCTTTTGCGGTTACAAGGTACGCGGTTGCGCCTGAGCACGACCAACCATCCCCAGACGGACGGACAGACGTATGTTCTCAATCGGGGGGTGGGGTGGGGTGGGGGTGGAGACATACCTCCGATGCTTCGTGTTGGACGAGTCACGCACTTGGACCTGCTGGTTACATTGGGCAGAGTACTGCTACAACACCTCCTATCATACAGCCAACATGCTTACCCCGTTCAAGGTCGTCTATGGCCGCCCTCCGCCATCCTTGGGTTCTTACGAGCCAGGCAGCACGACTCTTCCAGCTGTCGACGACACACTGCACGACCGGGATCGTACCTTGGTCCTCTTACGGGACAACCTCAAAGCGGCTCAGGATATGATGAAAACACAAGCAGACAAACATCGGACAGAGCGGGAGTTCGCGGTCGGAGACGAAGTCTTCCTCAAACTCCAACCTTACTGACAACTCTCCGTCTCCCGCCGGGCAAATCAGAAATTGGCACCACGGTACTACGGGCCGTTCCGCATTACTCATCGGGTAGGACCGGTGGCCTACACCTTAGCGCTTCCCGAATGCTTCCGTATTCACCCAACCTTTCATGTCTCCCTTCTCAAAAAAAAGATTGGCGACGCGGTTCAGGCGAGCCCTCTATTACCTGAAGCTACTACAACAGGGGAACTGCGGCCCTCGCCGGAGGAAATCTTGCTGACCAAGTGGAAGAAGTGGGGCACTGAATACCGTCCCGAGATCCTGGTTAAATGGAAGAACTTGACATCTGCACACAACACCTGGGTTGATCTGCTAGAGTTCCGTGACTTGTTTCCGAATTTCCACCTTGGGGACAAGTTGGTGCTTGATGGGGAGGGGAATGTTATGCCCCCGAACGCACTGCGATTCGCGCGGCATCATTACACTCGACGACCAAAGGAGGCCACAGGGAGCAATGGGGCTGAACCATCCGGTTCAGCCCCCAATCACTAAAAGGACTCTCTAGTCCCATGGTATTTATAACCCCAGGACTCTCTTGGATGGGCTATGAAGATTATTATTCAGGTATTCTCCCTCCTTCCCTCTCAACCCTAACCCTAATCTCCCCTTCTTCTCTAGATCTCTTTCATTCCCGCTCTCTCCCTTCCGCGTTCATAACAATCAACTTTATTTTTGTAGTCAACTTTTCAACATACAACAATTTATAACCTTCTTTGTTTTCTTTAAATTTTCTGAACATGCAATTTTTATTCGTATTTGACTTTTTTGCACCCAGTTCTTCTGTTAAAAAAAATCTTAAAATTAATGTGCAAACTTTATATGGTTTGAGACTTGCTCAATGTTGCCCAATTTTCATCGCAATTTGGTTAAATTATAGCATGCCATGCGCAAGAACAAATATTGAATTTGATTTATTCCCTTTATTTTTGCATAGGATTTATGATTCTGTTTTTGTGCTTCACCCTGAATGAAGGAAGCATGGTTATGCGCACATAAATCAAAATGGATTCTTGGGTCTGCCCTCTCTGATGTCTTTGGCTTTGATTTGAGGGCATGATTCCGCAGCAAACGCGATGGTATATGGGGACACTATTTCAGTGGTACTCTGTGAGCAGCCACTTTGTGCATTTATTGTCAAAGGTTAGGTTTTTCTCCTCTGAGAGAAGCCACTTTGTGCATAGTGCCAAAGGTTAGGTCTGTTTCCAATCTTTCCCTGCCCATACCCCCAATGATTGGGGACTATATGGATTCTGTTGTTGTATTTATGACTCTCTGTATCACGCCATCAACACTTACCATTTCTCCTATGGGTTGTGGAGACTGGTAAAGGTGTTTTTCCCCTGTATCTGTATAGTTAAAATGTTGTTAACGTTAAAAAAAACTGTTTGATTTATTTTTCTTAACCAATAGGGAACATTTCATTTTCAATCACCAATGCTCTGGATGCTGAATGAAGGAAGCATGGTTATGTGCACATAAATCAAAATGGATTCTTTGGTCTGCCCTCTCTGATGTCTTTGGCTTTGATTTGAGGGCATGATTCCGCAGCAAACGCGACGGTATAGGGGGCCACTATTTCAGTGGTACTCTGTGAGCAGCCACTTTGTGCATTTATTGTCAAAGGTTAGGTCTTTCTCCTCTGAGAGAAGCCACTTTGTGCATAGTGCCAAAGGTTAGGTCTGTTTCCAATCTTCCCCCGCCCATACCCCCAATGATTGGGGACTATATGGGTTATGTTGTTGTTGTTGTTGTGTATTAACATGAATTCAATACCCTCTAGTAAAGAAGTTTGAGATCAGAGTTATGAATTTTGTGATGTTTGTCTTTGTAGGCAGATATTTCAGAAGCTGCAAATCACTTTGTTGGTTCTAAGGCATCAGAATTTTCAGGTGTGTTTTGCGGTCTTTTCCATTTGGTATATCTTTAAATGGTTAAATGTACTTAGTTGTACTTTTTTTGTTCAATTTGACAGAGCATGATGTATCCTTCACAATGAACCTTTTACCAAACGGATACTTCGTTGGTAAACCATCTGAGGTGTGTTTATAAAGAGAAATATGTGATCCTTCTATTAGGAACATTTTAACTTTTATTATCAAAATATAACATTTTTTTCTCCATTTATTGGTTTCTTCATCGGAGAGATGGAATATTTCTGTGAACAAAATTTTAATCTAGATAGGTTTTTCCCAGGTGGAAAATTTCAGGTCTTTGTTGCAAGATGTGAAGTCGCTGCATCCATATAATAGGGCCTCTAAACCCATTTTTTCGGTAAGTTTCAAGCGCAAGCTGCGCCTCATATTATCCACTACTTAGTGTGTATCTAAGGTTCCTTTAGACTTTGTTATCCATTGCACTGTTATCTTTATTTAATTATACTGATGTATGATCATATTTGATTGTATACATCAAAACAGGAGATATGAATTTCTTTGCCTTTATCTTGGTTGGTTTCGATGTGCAATTTTCATAAAAAACCAATGGTATTGGTATTAGAAGATAGTCATGAAGTCATAAAACACTCGAATACGCCACCATTATCTATACTATTGTTGCGTCTCACTCGAGGCTCCTAAAACCGGTCGAGACTGGACCGTCTTAGCCCGGGAACAGCCAAGCGCGCAATCAGTCACATAGAAATGAGACGTCTGTCAATGAACCTTTTTTACCGTGGAAAACCCCGGAAAGGGGTGAAAAATCACGTGTCCGGAGCTGTGCCGACCAAACTTCACTATTTGTTGGCATTGTACAGAACTTTTTAAGAGAAGGCGAGGGCGACAAGCTGCTCCTCGTTACAACTTGCGGGGAGAGAGAGAAAGACGTTTGGAGGGTGACAGACCACCGCTCTCGAAGCTAAGTCCTTTCGCTTGCAGCGGTGGGGAGCACTGCGCTCTGGGGCTTGAATGACCTTCTGAATTTACTTGGGATCTTGAGTGGCGCGATCTGCGCGTCTGGATCTTTCTGAAGCGTATCTCGTGGTTCGTGGTGGTGTCTGGAGTGCAGAGCTTGTCGTTGACTAGATGGCGGTGAACACTGAACGCTCTGTGCTCGGGAGGAAGCTTGGATGCGGATGGAGATCTTCAAGTGGCCTTCGAAGATGCTTGAAAATTCTTCAATGGCGTCTTCGAAGGAGAATGATGTTCTCAAGGAGCTTTCTTGCACTTTGGAGGAGAAGGTGTGGAGAAAAGGATGGAAAAGAAGGAGAAACCGGGGTCCTATTTATAGGCCCAAGGGGTGGTTACGGTAGTTATACGGTTATTCGCAGACCCTAACCACCATAATTGTTATTAGCAGGCCGATTTTATATAGTTTTGGACGCGTATTATTTAAATATTTTTCTATACGCGAACCGACATACTTTCGGATATTCGCACCCACCCATAATGTGTGGTTATGCCGGTGGTTTCCTGCTCATCGGAGGGTGGGGATTGCACGAGGACGATCAGACGGCGGCAGTTGAGGGTCCGACCGAAGAGGGGGGGGGGGGGGGGGGGGGGGATCGGCCGACGGCGAGAAAGCCGTCCGACGGCGAAATCCGTCCGACAAGGGGCCGGTCGGCCGAGAGAGGCCGGACGCGGGGGCCTCACGGTTGCGCGGTCGCGGCTGGCCGGCCGTAAGTGTCCCGCGGCCGCGTGCTAAGGGCGTCTGAACGCGAAGGCCTCACGGCCATGCGCCAAGGGCGGCCGACCGCGAGGGCCTCGCGGCCGCACGCCCTTGGCGCGTGGCCAAGGGCGGCCGTCTGAGAGCGGTCGGCCGCGGGGCCTAGCGGCCGCGAAGCCTAGCAGCCGCGCGGCTAAGGGCGGCCGGCCATGGAGAGCCGACCGCGGGGACCTCGCGGCCGCAACGGCGCGCGGTCAAGGGGGGCTGGCTGCGGAGGCCTTACGGCCGCGGGCGCGCGGCCGACCGGGGGGGCTGGGGGGGGGGGGGTGGGGTCTTGCGGCCGCACGGCGATGGGCGGCACGTCGGCGGCCGGTTGGCGGGTCTTGGGCGGTTAGAGCGGCGGTTGGGCGCGCGGATCGCGTGCGTGGTGGTTTTACCCCCCACTATGGTAGTGGGGGTCATGGAATTCCGGCTAATCGCAGCCTGGAATTCCTATATAACGAGGGTGACCCCATCAATAATATATATAAGCAATCTAGCTGTTTTCTACTTTTACTCCTAACCCATTCTCATAATTATACTTTTTACCATCCAAGTGGGTGGTATGAGTTGTTTTATTTTGTAAGCTGAAGAGAGAAAGAGAGAGAGGGTTATTTTGTTTCCTAGAAATAATGAATTGTGAAATCGTGTCATACACCATAGAAGAGAGGGAGAGTGGGGACAGGTGGGGCTTTTCATCTGACTAATAATTCAATTTAAATCTGTTGTTTGGAACGGAAAGAAGAGATAACAAAGTTTCTTTAAATTCATAATAATATAAATTATGTGAGAAATATGCACCATTTTATGGAATAACCTATTTGTAGCTCGGCACACCAAATAAATTAATAAATTCTATAACTTTATGAGCTGTATTTTTTTTATACATACATTTGTTAAATAGTAAATAATAAAACAATATATATAATTAATATTGAATAAATTCTATGAGGTGGATTATTTATATATACTAGCGGAACATGCGCATAGGCGTGCAACGACGGTGGTAGTACCCTCCTTCGCTGGAGGTCTCTGTGCAATCCATATTTTGCAGCACGCTGTGTGCGAGGGACCTCGAGAGACGGTCAGGGGTGCTGCTGCCCCACATTACTGACGAAGGGCATTGCGCAAGTTCCGCTAGTATTCTATATGCGAATAGTGAAGTGATAATCAATACTTGTTGCTGAGGTTCGTAATTATAGATTTTTACAGGAATTACTGGCAGTCATGGTTATGCTGTTAAATGCTTTCTTTGTTCAAATAATATGGTTATTAACAGGAACTCTTGGTAAAGTTGGATAAATAAATCCAGCTTAGAATAGTTATTATAAATCTGTTGTTGTTAATTGTCACTGTAAATAGTGATATATATTAGATAAGCAACTTTAGCAACCTCAAAATTCTCAGCAAATCTTAAGCAACTGTTAAGGACTTATAGATGGATATCATATGCTATACCAACTTGGTCTCACTGTAAATCTTGAAAAGGTTACTTAGACAACAGGATAAAACGAATCAATTATTTACATATGCAAGCATATGCACGTTTGTAAGTATTTCTGTAGATCTCTTTTATATGAAATAAATATAACTGTAGCAAAATTAGCTTCTGCCTGGTTTATAAGATATTTATATTAGTTTTAAAATTTAGAATTGAGCATCCAGTGGAAGTTTACAATGTAATATTCAACTATTTATGTCATAATTTTTAAGAAGCTTGTACAAGAGAGTAAGTGACCGTGGATATGTTACGAGTTTAACCCCCCATCCCTGGGTGGGCATTACCCGGTGGGCAGGTTCCCAATCTGGGCCCCCAATCCCAGGGCATGGGCCTCGTAACAGGGCCGCGGCCCACACACCCCAACCCCTCCCCGCCTCAACAACCTGTCGCACTGAGAACAGGAGCGGAGAGGGGTTGGGGTGTGTGGGCCGCGGCCCTGTTACGAGGCCCATGCCCTGGGATTGGGGGCCCGGATTGGGAACCCGGATTGGGAACCCGCCCACCGGGTAATGCCCACCCAGGGATGGGCAGTTAAACTCGTAACAGGATACACCTTGAATGGTCCACAATATGTGTTACTGTAACTCTTTAGGAGTGTTTGTGCTTCATATTTATCTTTCACAATTTATGCACATATCATGGTGAGACCAAGTCAAAATTTTAATGGGATTTTGATGCTGTGTATTGTGGACCTGCTCCTAATACATTTAAGATTTTCTTGTGTTGAACACCTACAATCTTGTTTAGTCCCTTTTATTCGGTTTATCATACCTAATAATGTATGATTCACTGTTTACAAACCTGCAAGCTACACCTCTATGATGTTATGCTGTTGTACTTCTATTCAGAATCGAACAGCAGTTATGAAATAGCTCCTACTTTGTATGTCAAAGTTTTATAGTTCATTGGTATGATGTATATATTGGGAAGTTCTAGAATATTTTTATATCTTGATTATTATTATCCATTCTTACTTCATTTCAATGTGCTTACGTTCTTGGAGGCAATTGAGACCGGATGGCTTCCCGGAGATATTCTTGATGATATACCTTGCAAATATATCAATGGAGCTGTCATCTGTGAGGTCAGTCAGCTATTGTATTCCTCCAAACATTCTACTATTAGTTCTGGTGTATGTTTACATAACACTTACAGTTAGGAAGGCCTATTGCAGAATATTGTTCTTTTATAATGCTTGTTCATATGCATTATTAATCACGTGTAGATTGTGCTACTATATAAATTTAAATCAGGTATTTGCAATGCCTATTTTTACTACAAATATTATTTGGAGTAGCATTTTTCTAGCCTCTATAATATAATTTAAACTTATCTTCTCAATTTAGGAATTTTCTCAATCTTGTATTGCTTTTCTTGGCAGCATATTGTTTTCACATATGTATTACTGATTGTATGATTCTACCGTTGAATAGTTCAGAGTAGGGGTGCAAACGAGTAGAGCTCGACAAATTTTCAAGCTCAAGCTCATACTTGTTATTTTGAGCTCGATCTTGACGAGCTCACATATACATGCTCAAGCTCAAGACCTTTATATGGAGCTCGAGCTTAACTTATAAGCTCGCGAGCTCGAGCTTCTGAAGAGCTTTTTAGCTCATGAGTTGTATTATATATATTTATTATTTTTTAAAAAAGTCCTATTAAGAAAAGCTCACGAGCCGGTTCGCGAGCTTATGAACAAGAATATATGAACTCAAGCTTGGCTCGCAACCGAGCTCATGCTCGTCGAGCTTGACCTTGACCTCGACGGACTCGAGCTTGAGTCGAGTTCTTTTTGAGCTTGTTCGTCTAGCTCACGAGCCGGCTCAACTCAACTTGCACTCCTAGCTTGGAGTTGTTTTCAATCTCCACAATTTATGGTTAAGTGTTATTTGTATTCAAGTCATAATATGCTACTGATTTGCAAACCTATAATATGAATACTGCTTTTATCTTATCCTAATATGTTTGGCATAACTTAAATTTTCATTTGAACATGGATAAGGTTACTTGATAATATTATTTTTCCCAATTTATGTATGTTGACGTGTGTGAAGGAGGGGAAAAATGTAAATTAATGAGTAAACAGAGGACTACAATATGGTAGAGTAAAGTGCCATATATAAATACGTCATACGTAAAAAAATAAAATACATCTAACAGTCTCCCTCAAGTTGGGCATGTTATATTATTCATACCCAACCTTCTAGTAAGTTCCACAAACATTTTTTCCGCTCAATCTCTTAGTAAGCTTATCAATTAGTTATACTTTTGACTATACAAAGGGAGTACACACAATTTCTTTCACAATATTTTTCTTGATAAAATGTCTCTCAACCTCAACATGTTTGTGTGGTAAACTGAACTGGGTTATGAGCGGTTCTAATTGTTGTCTTGTTGTCACAATACAAGTTAAATGGGCATGTTTCATGTAAGCTGAGATCATTCGTGAGAGTACGAAGCCACATCCCTTCATATATACCATGAGCCATGACTCTAAATTCAACTTCAGTACTAGAATGAGCTATAACATGTTGTTTCTTACTTCTCCAAGTGACAATGTTAGTCCTAATAAAAGGAACAATATCTTGTCGTAGATCTTCTTTAATCAACATATTCAACCCAGTCAACATCAATATAGTATGCAATCTTCAAGTTATCACTGGGTGAAAAAAGAATGCTTGTACCTGGTGAAGTCTTCAAATATCTCATAATTCTGTGAACATCTACGTGTCCGACCTTAGGAGAGTGTACATATTGACTTACAACTTCCACCACATATGCAATGTACGGGAGAGTATGAGATAGATATATCAACATTTCTACAAGCTTCTAGAAGCCTTAACCTCGTGCACCAACTTCCCATCATCTTTTTCTAGTTTGTGATTGACTTCATTAGGAGTATCAACAATTTACAACCACTTATCCTGTTTGTTCTAGAGATCAAGGATATACTTCCTCTGTGAAATAAGAATCTCATATCTTGATCTTACAACCTCAATACTTAGGAAATGTCTTAGCTTTCCCAAGTTTTTCACTTCAAATTGACGAGCAAGTTTTATTTTTAAGGTTTGAATCTCATCGCCATAGTCACATGTGATCACAATATCATCAACATACACAATGAGGGCAATTTGTTAGTTACCTCCTTCTCTTTATGTTTGGTGAATAAAGTGTCATCCACATGATTCTGAATATAGCCAAAGGAGATCATGACTTTGTGAAACCTTCCAAACCAAGCTCTGGGGATTGTTTCAATCCATAAAGAGCTTTCTTCAATTTGCAAATTTTTCCATCAGAGCCGCTTGGGTTAAATTCAGAAGGCAGCAACATATAGACTCTTCTAACTTCCCATGAAGGAAGGCGTTCTTCACATCCGGCTGTTAAAGATTCCGTCATTTCCATGCTTCACATGTTAGTAAGAGCCAAATTGAATTCATCTTTGCCACTGAGGCAAATGTCTTCTGATAGTGAATGCCACGAGTTTGTGATGCAAGACGAATCTATAGGCGGCGAACTTACGATGCCCTAACCTTAGATGTAGTGCAAGCGAGCACAAGACAGACGCAAATGAAGCTATAACCAACCTTAAAATGAAATGAGTGCATACACACAATCCAATAACATGCCAATTTAATACAAGTGCAAATGTAAGTCCAATTTAAATTGACAATAAACAATTAATTAATATAATAACTTAACAAGTGCACAATTGTTCACAGTAGAAAATTGAATTGAAAAGCAAAAGTGAATCCACAAATAGTTGAGGCGCAAGTAATTTTAAGCATGCACCGAATACGTTCTGCAAGTCAAAGGCTTTTCACGGAAACAAAACCTATAACATTGCATCTCGCTAAATATAGCATCAAATACACAATAATAGAAAACAATAGACAACAAACTATAATTTACGCGTGCAAGCGGCGCCGAAGTGAGGAGATGATGAAGATTTGAGGGATGCAAGCTTCAACCAAGGTAGAGGGCTACTTCGGAGGGTGGGTGGAACGCTGTAGATGGCTGATTGGAGGACTGAATAGGGAAAACAGGTGCTGAGTTGTGTCTTTTAGTGGGCTGGATGATGGTGGCGGGGGTGAGGGAGATTGGAGGAAGTTGGGGAAATGGTGTTGAGTGGATGATTGGAATATTGGAGAAGGGTTGGGGTTGGATTAGGAGATTTCGTGCCCCTGGAATGAAGATTCAGGGGCTGAAGGGTGTATTTACTGGGATGTTTTCAGGAAACGAAAATAGAAGAGGGGCTTTAGGCTGTTGAAGGGTTTGGGTTGCCTTCAGGAAGAAAAGGTGCGGTTGAGTTTTGGAAAACAGGATTTAAGAGGTAACTGCCATGAGTCGGCAGTTACTGCAGGAAACAGGTTTACGGGAGGTGAAACAGGCGGACGACTTATGGGATTTATGAACAAGGAAGGTCAAGGTCAGGATTTCAGGGCGTGGGGCTTACGTGGTTTGGATCCGGCAGAATCGGAAGAAGGTGGAGGAAGTTCAGCGACAGTGAATAATAAGGGGGAAGGGGGCAGGGGTTTGAAACTGTGAAGGGAGGGAGGGGGCTTATGGTGGTTGAGCGGTAGTGGGGAGGAAGGATCGTCGCCACCTTGGAGTCACATCAAGGAAACTCGACTTTGCACCGAGGGGCTGGAGTCCACCAGCATGACCGAAGAAATGCTTCTGCAAAAACCGTCAATCCCCCAAAACTGCCGCCTACAACGTGTATATATAACATATAACTAAAATAGGGCACCTGAATTGGACGACTCATATCATTCGAGCCGATCGGGTGTTAAATATAACTCGAAATAAACAAAGTCATATATGAAAATGATTTAGAACGACCATCCGAACGGATCTGTGGGCTCGGATCGTTCGAACGGGAAGCGGATCACCACGATCTCCATTAATTCCCCAGGCTTGAAAGCACTCATCTCCGGTGAGTGAAAATGATCATGTTTTATGTAGCCTAGGGACAATTCACTCAAGCTCCTCTGGGGTAATCCAAGTATCATCTGAGAGTGAGCAGTTTCCCCAACGGACAATATATCGCAGCGTATCACGCCTGCACACATCAACAAAGTCAAGTATAACAATCTGAAGTATATCTCCGGCGGCAGTTGGTAGCTCCGAGTAAAATGTACCTCCGTTTGAAAGTTGGACTATAGTGGAACCATCAATGTCGTAAGGTGTCCCTCATGGTGAGACTCATTAGGCTGAAGCTGGGATGAAGTGGGAGACAATAAAGGAAGTTGTGGCTCATACATGGGAAGGAAGAAGGGGTCCACATACACACGCTTCTCATAGTAAGAGATCAAGTTCTCCACATTGAATACTCATTTTATCCCGATATTCTGAGGGATGTCAAACCCATATGCATTCGAACCCATCCTTTACATGACTGTATAGGGATCCATTCAGCAAACGCTTAATTTATTTGTTGTTCTCGTTGGAAACCTCTTAAATCGTATGTGAATCGTACTCTGCTCCCCAATTTCAAAAAATCTGATCCCTCTTGTGCTGGTTTGTTTGATTTTTATAATAATAATAATAATTTATTGCAATTTCATATCGGACAAATTCATGCAGCTCATGACCAACTCCCTATACTGAGGTTCTATGATGCTACATGGACTGGATCTGGTGGAGTCGGAAGAAGGTGGAGTTCAACGACAGTGAATAATAAGGGGGAAAGGGGCGGGGGTTTGAAACTGAGAAGGAAGGGGGCTTACGGTGGCTGAGCAGTAGAGAGGGGAGGGGGGTCGTCACCTTGGAGTCGCACCAAGGAAGCTCGATGTCGCATTGAGGGGGTTGGAGTCCACCAACGTGACCGAAGGAATGCTTATGCAAAAACCGTCGATCCCCCAAAACTACCGTCTACAACGTGTATATATAACATATAACTAAAGCAGGGCACCCAAATCGGATAGCTCATATCGTCTGAGCCGATCGGGTGTTAAATACAACTAGAAATAAACAAAGTCATATATGAAAATGACTCAGAACGACCATCCAGACGCATCCGCGGACTTGTATCGTCTAAATGGGAAGCGGATCACCACGGTCTGCATCAATTTGAGTATAGCCTCTCGCCACCAATTGTGCCTTAAACTTCTTCACAACACCTTCAGAGTTTTGTTTTACTTTAAAGATCCATCTGAATCCCACTGTCTTCTTATCTTTATGAAGGTCTACCTCAAGGGTTTGCATTTTTTCTATCATTGCTTTTGTCCATTTTAGAAGTCGAAGTGCTTCCTGCCATGTAACGGGAACAAATATAGAAGATAGAGAGAAGATAAATGCTTTGTGTGCTGGGATTAAAGAGCCATATGAAATGTATATTTAGATGCGAACAACATACGACATAAGCCTGGAGGCCGTGTGGAACGAAGACGAAAGATCGAAAAAGATCACCCGAGTCGACTTCGTCCCAAACACTCCCCCTCACGTGAAACACGTGAATGCATGCATATAACATACGAAACACTTAATGATGCAGGACGACGCATAGGGTTTGCGCGCCTGTCGGCTATTTCTAGGAATCCCTAAGTGCATGTAATTTAAAAATTGAGATTTGAGCGGGCGTGCACGAACTTTAAGAAATTAAGCAACTAGATTGTTTTGTAAAGCATAAATTTACTATTTTTGTTTAAAATGAATTTTCTTGAAATATGGTTCAATTCTAAATCCGGGGAAGGAAGTTCACAACTTTCGTTCCGTTTCCATTGTTGTAGCAAACGGAAATCGTGAACTCCAAATACGTTTCCGTTTGGAGTTTTCGGCGTAGCATTCGCTGACAAAATCCCGGGCGAAAACCCACAATGAACCTAATATCCTAAAAAGAAAATTTAGATGCACACAAAGGAAGAGAGAGAGACAAGATACCCACGGAATGAGGCGTCTTTCCGCAATCGAAGTCGACGGCGATCCCGCGAGGAATTTCTTCGTCACCTTTGATCTCTCGCTCCGAGGTCGGCCTCTATCGCACGAGGGCACCACGGAATAAATTCGCTTACTCTCACACTAAGTAGTTCCGCGGAATCTCAAACACTTACTAGTATAAGGAAGCTACAAACTAAACAACCTAACTTCTCACTCGCTTTCACTCCCAAGGTGGATCCACGAAATCTCAATCACTCAAGGTGGATCCCCGAAATCTTACAAGCAACAAATTAAATTGTCATACCACTGTTCATTGGAATCACAAGTAGCAACTTTCCTCTATTCACTTACTCTTCACCGAGCACTCCAAATAACTCATCCCTTCACTGTAATCAATACCAAATAGTAACATTAAAAATATAACTGTTCACCATCAACATTTGACTTTTACCAGGGAAATCGCAAACACAACAGAGGAGCCCTCTCAAGCTACAGGAAATCTTCTTAAACGCCAACTACAGGAAATCTTCACTGTAATCAATACCAAATAGTAACATTAAAAATATAACTGTTCACCATCAACATTTGACTTTTACCAGGGAAATCGCAAACACAACAGAGGAGCCCTCTCAAGATACAGGAAATCTTCTTAAACGCCAACTACAGGAAACAAAGATTTCAGAGAACAAAGTAAAGAGAGCAAAATCAATTCTCACACACAGGACTAGTCATCTCTCTTCAACGGGAGACGGGAATCACAACAGATCAAACAAAAATACCACCTAACACCTACAACTCCTAAACACTATTCATCATCCCTGTCATCGGAGGGGAAACATACACAACAAATCTTTCTTCACCACCAGCAGGTATATACAGCAACACCCCTTTTATAGGGTTTCAAAAAGAAAAACAGAAAAGCACCGGTAAACCTCCGTGGGCAGCCATGGCAGATCGTCATCGTGGTTGTCGTGGTCGTCGTGGTCGCGTGCGGAAACTACCCGGGAGAGTGGCTCGTGGGGTGCAGCGTCGGGGAGAGGTCGAGCGTGAAGCACGCCCGGGCTTGAGGCTGGAAATGACGGAACAGGACTTGCGGCGGTTGTGTTGGCGGCGTGGGTTCTGTTCACGTGCAGCGAGGAACTGGGGGAGGGACCTGGAGGCATTAATATAAATATATATATATATTAACAGATATTCTGTTTTTTTTTGTTTTAAAAAAATATATATATGGTTATACAGATTATATATATATATGTATATATTTCCACAAAATGCAAATTGCACAAATTGCAAAAAGCCAAAAGTGATAAATAAAACGTGCTAGACGCCGGGCCGATAGTGGTCCGGTCGGGTGCAGCGTCAGGTACTTTTACGTCGACCTGAGGGGGCTGGTTCTCCACCACTTAAGGAGACAAATAAAACTTAAAAAACAGCAAACACTCCATCATCACCATCATCGACGAGAAGAGAGCAACATGATCAATATCTCCGGCAGGAATTGCAAAAGAGACCATTGACATCAACATGAAAGGCGAGGCGGAGCCCGACACGACAATAACAGGAAAAAGAGCAGCGGATCCATATCTCACAGGCGAACAGAGGGATGGAGCCAGAAGAAGGTCTGGATCATGCAGCAGGCAGGGCGGCCCTGGATCAACAACAAGCAGGGCGGCCCCGGATCAGCACTAAGCAGGGCGGCCCTAGATCAGCAACAAGCAGGGCGGCCCTAGATCAGCAACAAGCAGGGCGTCCCAGAATCAGCAGCAAACACGATCTCATCGAAGAAGAAGGGAAGACATAGGCGAGCGCAGGATGGAGCAGAAGGTCAGCCGAGCAACATCAAGCATTGACAAACATCAACAGGAAGCAGAGACGGGCTCGATGGGCTTGTCGAAGATAGATCAGAGCGTCGACCACGCTGGATGCTGCTTCCGTCGTAGAACACGAACGTCGTGGGGTGGGGGAGTGAAAGTTCCGCTCCCGTCGATGGAATCAAATGTCGATTCCGTCAACAGGAGCGGGAGCAGAGCTGCTCGACCGGATCCCTAACAGCTCAACCGACGAGGTCGAAACAGAGAAACGGAAGCGAGAAATCCAGAGGCGGCTAATGGAAAAAACGTAGGGTTTCAGAAGCCAGGAAATATTAACCTCCCTCTGATACCATGTTCGAAAATAGAAAAAGAAATATAATGTGTTTTATATTCATCCTCATAGGGGCTTTATATAGCATTACAAACAACACTTAAACCTAGATTTAAGATGTGAGACTAAACCCACAAATACTAAAAGGCTTAAATAATACTAAAATACTAATATCTTCAGCAGTATGTATGGGGATGCGGTTGCCCAGACGACGAGAAAGCATACAATTAATGAGTTAGGCAACGATAAGAATTGCATCACCCCAATACTATTTAGGAAGATGCATGGTAAATGATAAACATATGGTAACTTCAAATAAATGACAGTTTTTCTCTCAACAACACCATTTGGCCTGTAGAATAAACACAAGTAGTTTGATAAATAATGCCAAAATTACTCAGATATGTTTCAAATTTGGAATCAATATATTCACTGTCATTATCACTGCGAAGAGTTTTAATTTTTTCCCTAAATTGAGTAGAAACCTTTTTGTTGAGATTTTTGAATGAGTGAAAACTTCATTCTTATTGACCATCAATTATATCCAAGTGGTATGAAAAAAACAATCAAAGAATGTGATAAACAAGTGATAACCAAAAATAGAAGCAATCAGGCACGAACCCCACACACCATATGAATAGTATGAAAAGGGACAATGCGAAGTTGAGAAGTATGCTTAAATGAAACATACTTATGTTTAGCAAATTAGCATACATCACACATAAAAGTTCGAAACAAATAATATGAAAAAAAAGGAAATAAACACTACATATTAGTAGCAGATGAATGACCCAAACGTCGATGCCGTGTGTTAATCTGTGGAGATTGGAGTGCATGAAGCACCTGAGGTGTAGCATAAACATCAAACACATAAACCCCAAACTGCATCCTACCAGAGATAATCACATTCTTCCTCTGCAGACTTTGAAAGACACAATGAGAAGTAAAGCAAGTGACAGAGTAGTTCATAAAATTTATTATATGACTAACAAACAAGAGATTGCGAGTAAACGAAGAGATATGAAGTGCAAAACAAGGTAGAGAAGAACAAGGGATGAATCCCGTCGCATCAATGAAGGAAAGAGTGTCATCAACAATGCTTACATTGTCTCTGCCTGATAAGGGTGAATATTGAATAAAATCAGATGATGACCCAGTCATATGGTTAATGATACCAGAGTAAATGAATCAATAATTGGTAGGACGGGTGGTAGCAGAATGAGCACTTGGAGTACTTGAACGAGCAAAGGACAAGGATGATCCATAAGTGGCTCAGAAGACAATCCCTGCATCATGCATGGTAGGGTCATCATCTTGTCAACTAAGAAAGAACCAGGCAAAGTGAGGGTGTCTGAAACCATGCCATTAGAAGTACCATCATCAGTGAACTTTATCAAGTGAGTGGAACGTGGATGAACAAGATCCAGTCTTCCATGGTTTCTACCATGGCCACGATCTCCACACGATGCAGTCCCACCTCTAGACGAGGGAAGTCCATGCATCTTGAAGCAATTATCCCTAGTATGACGACTCTTGCCACAGTAGTCACACATCAGATGATCTTTGTCCGTGTACTTGGGTGAGCAGTCTTGAGTACTGTTACTTCCAGAATAATGAGTAGCAAGCAGAGCCTTCTGAAGGAGACCTCTGAACTCCAAGATTGTCGACGTTCATATCTCTGTCACACAATGCTATATGTCTCTACCAAGGAAGTGATTGAAATGCGGCCAAGAATTTGAACAATAATATGGTCGAAATCCCAGTGTAAGCCATGTAGAAACTCAAACACTTTGTTGTAATCTTCATGTGCTCAAACAAGTATCTCATATGCGTTGCATATAATGTGGAGGAAGTCAAAATGATTATACTCCTGATACAACTGGGTAGTAAGACAGACGGTGGCTTGTCTCCCCGCCAAATGAGAAAAATCTTCTTTGTAACCGAAAAATTTGAGTTATGTAACTGTGTTCCCTTTTTGTGAGTATGTGTACCCGACTCTTATCCAAGAACATATAATTCCTAACAATAAGTTCTTGCATAAAATTAACAAGCCACGAGATAACCAACTAGTTCTCGGATTCCCATTGTCTCCAATCACTAGTAGTCTTCGCTGGTTCCATCCACAGCCAAACAGTCAGTGACTTTTTAGAGCCAGAGCAATAGACGAGAACAAGAGAGATGGTTTTTAGTATCAAGGCGAGTAGTGGTGATTTGAGGGACGGTATGATCATGATCAACCCAAGTAGATCCAACAGGTTGTGTTCCGTCACGAGAATAAACCATATCAGACATAGTGAGATAAGAGAGACAAGGAAAGAGGAAAATTTTCAGATGAGGTCAAAAAACGGTCACTGGATAGTCGCCATCACTGGAAAAAAACAGAGACACCACCAATAGTACCTCCCAAGGTCTTAGAGCATTAAACTCTAAAGGTTCAAAGCCATAAGATGACTCATTGAGGAGGTAAATTTTTTTTATCTGTAGAAGCCCTTAAAGGGGGAAGACCCTATAATGGAGAGCTATGAAGATCCAACAAAAGGATTGAAGGATCCTCCTAGTATGTAGCAAAGGAGGGAGAAATGAAATTTTTGTGTAAAAAATCATGGCGATCAGATGGTCTATGAAATATTGGCAGCCGACGACTGTATGCTCTCGCTTGGAAGCAGGGCTCCTCCCTGCCCCCTCTCCTCTCCCTCCTACTCTCCGTTACTGCCATAGGCCCCCCCGGGATCCAAGAAAGGGAACTCTAACCTAGGTCACATACAAAGATCCCAATCGGGGGTCCATATCAGTTAACTTATGTTGTATTTGATAACAGTGAAAATTAGTTTATACAAAACACCATAGCTGGTGCAACTTGACTTGGGTTAGCTATTTTTTGTATTGTCTATTATTTTAAGCACATTGGCTATAGACTATTAATTATTGAAATTATGTTGACAGCGGGAATTGTAATATTATGTTCTTCCCTGTGTAAGGAATCGTTTCTTTCTTGCTTCACACTGTTTTTCTCATAAACCTTCTTGCCATATCTCTTGGAATATTATCATAGTAAGAAACACAATTTAAAAAGACTTTGTTTTTCTCTGTTCCAGGTGCGCGATTATAGGAAGTGTCAATCGGAACAAGGAACTATTTCTTCTATTGATGTTGTTCCTGTTGTAAACAGAATCCGACTTCGGATGTCCCTAGAAAATGTTGTCAAGGACATTCCTCTAATAGCTGATGAATCGTGGACTTACAGTGATCTTATGGTACTTATCTGTAAAACATGGATTTCTTTTTCAACATGTTGCTAGCAAAATTTAAACTTGCCTGTATTCTATATTTTTGAATGATATAGGAAGTTGAGTCTCGAATATTGAAAGCTTTGCAGCCAAAACTCGATTTAGCTCCTGTTCCCAAGTTGGACAGGCTTTGTATCGATCTTGCCATTATTAAGGTATTCAGCATATGTAAAAACAAAACTGTAGTTTAGAATTTTTCTTGCTACTATTAAGCTTCTTCTGTAATCCTTACTGCAGCTTAATGTCGATGTTGGAAGGAAGAGAAGGGTACTACCAAATACTGAAGTCACGGTCACCTCTAACAATCAAACTCATGGAAAGAAGATTTGCATTGATGGAGCACCTGAAATGGCTAAGTATGCTGGAGATTCAGGAACTCTGTTAAGCAATTCAGCGATGCAGCGTGTTCATGAGAGTGTGACCAGTCAACAATTGTCCGGCGCTATTGGAATGTCACGGCCAAATACTTCTCTTCATGAAGCTGCTAGGACAAGTTTAGCTGTTGCCGGTCACACAAAATTTCAGCCTGGCGTCAACCACGCAGGAGTGATGCAGGATCACGGCTTATCTCCTTCAAACTATGTTGGTGTTACTGGAAGCATTCCGCTGCCTCAAAGCATGGCGGCGTCGTACACAGATACTGCTAATGCGAATTTCTCTTTACATGGACGAAGAGAGGCTCAAGATCCCCAATCCACATCAATGGCAGGCTTGAAGAGACCAAGGCAGACTGTTGCAGGTCTAGATGGCTTTAGTGGACAAGAAATGCAGTGGAAGAACCAGACTGCACATCCACAGATTGATGCAAAGGGGTTTCTATACTCAAATGCTGGGATCCCTAGGTTTTCTCATATGAATCAAGAGGCCATAGCATCTATGTATTTTAACCAACAGGCAATGAGATATGGGCCAAAGGAGGAGCAGATTGAGTCGGATAAGTTTGATAAGCAGATTGACCCAGCAACAGCAACTGATAATTCTTTGGATCAACAGCAACTGCGTGCACAGCATCAAGTACAACAGTCATCCATGAGGAGCAATACTCCACCTATTTCGCAGTTGCATAACTCACGTGTGTTGGCTGAGAAGGATTCGAGGAAGGACGAAATACTTCAAAAACGGAAGGCCTTGCCCAGTCCCCGTGTTTCTTCTGGACCCATGGTTCAATCTCCCATTTCATCAAAATCAGGAGAATTATCTAGTGGTTCAATAGGTGGTCAATATAGTGCAATAGACAGGATACATGCAAACTCAAATACTGCAGTTGGAGCCCATTCCATTGTTTCGAGTCCTACTGATTCAGTACATAGACAGACACAACCTTCTGCTTCTCTAAAGCGGAAAGCTAATTCTGTCCCTAAAACACAAGCCATGAGTGGGATTGCATCTCCTGCAAGTGTGAGTAATTTTAATGCTCCAATGAATGCTTCCAGCCCATCAATAGGAACATCATCTATGATTGATCAAATGCTCATGGATAGGTTTGCAAAGATTGAAATGGCAACCCAAAGGTATGAATGCACTCAGAAACATCATGTTCATCGGCATATGCTTATGAATGCATTCGTTCAATAAATATGAGCATATGCATGTTTAAATTTGCACAAAATATACTTGATTCCATGATTATCGAGTGATCTTTTAACACTATTGATTTTGTTAGTGTTTATTTTACTTAGCATTGACGATGAGGCGAACAAGTGGAGAATTGCGGGAACATGAGGTTGAAAATAAGGTGGGAAAGGAGAATAGCTTAGATATTTGTAACGCCCGGTCTACTGTGGGTGCGTTACAGGTCTGCAGACCAGTTACCCCAACCCATTTCCACGGATCTGATCGGCCGCAACCGCTAATTCCAGTGGCGGGTTGTTGAGGCCGGGATTTGAACCCCAGACCTCCTGGATAAGGGAGCTCTAAACTATTCCTCATCACCAACTGAGCTGCTCCCTTATCCAGGAGGTCTGGGGTTCAAATCCCGGCCTCAACAACCCGCCACTGGAATTAGCGGTTGCGGCCGATCATATCCGTGGAGATGGGTTGGGGTCACTGGTCTGCAGACCTGTATCGCACCCCACAGTAGACCGGGGCGTTACATAAAAAGTGCACTTTTTATTGTAACGACCCAGGACCGACTCCAATCGGGACAACGTCCACCGAGAGCTCCAGCGGGACCCAGCTGGCGTCGTTACCGGGCTGCAGCCCAAGCACCCAACCCCTCTCCCTCCATAGGCGGGTTGTAAGCGTGCTCGGGCTGGAGTAGTACTGGGATGGGTGACCTCCTGGGAAGTCCCCATGCTGCACACTTAACTATCACGTTTGCTTCATCGAAGGGAGGCTGTGGCCACCAACAACCCGCCAGTAGGCTGGAGAGGGGTTGGGGTGCTTGGGCTGCATCCCGGTAACGGCGCCAGCTGGGTCCCGATGGAGCTCTCGGTGGACGTTGTCCCGATTGGAGTCGGGCCTGGGTCGTTACAATATTAGCACTCACTAGTAGGTTTATTAAGTTTATAAGCACGGGTCACGGAATTATTGCTTCTCAACTCCTAAAATTTGGATTTCTCATCAAGTGAATTCTCGAGGTTTTGATCTCCTCTGACATATGTAGTAAACTTAGAAGTACCCCAATTTTTTTTTGAAGCCGAGTGATTGCTGTTTATAATGATTATTTTGTTAATTTTTTGTTTCATTATCAGGAATACGATGCTTGCTTTATGTTTAATTACCTATGTTGAGTTGGAAAAGATCGGAGTGCGCAAATTTGATTACATTAGGGCATTTGTATTTTAGTTTCATATTTCTTTTATGACGGAAGATGTCTAGGTATGACAGTCATTGGAAGGGCGTGGTCAAACACCAAAATCAATGAGATGGGATTAAACTGGAAACTTAGCATATTACTTTTTTTAACTACTTAGCGGATAATCATAATTTAATGAATGTCTTTGCCCTGATTCTAATTCTTGCTTTTTTTGGCTTTTCTTCTTGGCAAAAATGATAAATCAATCCCTAAGGTTTATCACCTTTTTGAAATAAATCCCCAAACTATTTTTTGTTGGAAATTAGTCCTCAACTTTTGTGTTTACCAAATCAGTCCCAATAATCTTATGTCAAAAATATCAATAGAAAAGTTGTCTTCAGCGTCGCAATCTGTAATTATGAAACACTAGAAAGAGCATGAAATACAAACTAACCTCTCTATTTTATGTTACGGATAAGCGGCCACTTAACGCCACCAAAGAACCGGCGGCGCTCGATGCATGGTTGTCTTTGACACTATTGTCTTGGAATCTCAGCTCCCTCGCAAGAATGTTTTTTAAATTAGCCTTTTTTACTCTCACCCTTGAATGCCATCCGCCTATGGATAAGCTCGTAAATGAAGACGCC
The DNA here is from genome assembly GCA_033032865.1 of Dactylorhiza incarnata. Taxonomy (NCBI): domain Eukaryota; kingdom Viridiplantae; phylum Streptophyta; class Magnoliopsida; order Asparagales; family Orchidaceae; genus Dactylorhiza; species Dactylorhiza incarnata. The sequence continues at coordinate 789,470 of JAWHQI010000401.1, read as the reverse complement.
AAACGCTACTTCCATGGCTTACGCCGCTGGTGATCTCAGGCGTGTGATACTCATGGGTCTCCATGTACATGCACGAGAATGCTGATTTCGACTCTACCACAAATTTAAGGTCCATTTCGTCATGGTTTTCCGCAAGCTCAAGCAACATGACAACACGAAAGTTGGTTGTCTGCAACAAGGAAGGCGATTGAGAGTAGGGGCAATGCCCGAATGGAAGCATATATCAAAGTCCGAGAGCATGACATGGCCGTCGGTGCAAAAGAGAATTGACGCAGAGTAGGTTGTGAAGACGAACTCTAAACCGATGTAACCTTAGATGCAGTATTGGGGAAAAGTACCAGTCAATTCTAAATGGCAGTGTCTCTGCCTGAATCACTCGCCCAGGCTCTACACGGTGATAAGGCCTGCAACGATCCACACCTCGAGCCAAGCAACAGACCAACGCATGTCGTTGCGCTTCAGGCCGAGGCGCACCGCCGACCCTCATCCACTTCCCTCCTGACAATTTTATGCACTCTTTGACTTTCTTTTCCAAGTCCTTTTCATCCTTCCCTCGCGGTACTTGTTCGCTATCGGTCTCTCACCCTTATTTAGCCTTGGATGGAATTTATCGTCCGATTAGGGCTGCATTCCCAAACAACTCGACTCGTTGACAACACCTCGTGTTGTGACAGGGTTCAGGCCGAATAGGGCTCTCACCCTCCCCGACGTCCCCATTCCAAGGGATTTGGGCCCAGTTCGTCGCTGAGGATGCTTCTCCAGACTACAATTCGAGCCGCATAGCAACCTGATTCCCATACTGGGCAAATTTCGGTTCGATTGTCGTTACTAGGGGAATCCTCGTAAGTTTCTTCTCCTCCGCTTATTGATATGCTTAAACTCAGCGAGCCACCCCGCCCTTCCTGGGGTCGCATGTCAATTTTCTTCTAATGACAATTTAGTTCACTGGATATCTACAACTTTCTCAAAGCAAGATGAGGATCAACTGGGGCTTCCATCCCACCCATTAATCGATCATTACCAAGAGGAAATCATCCCGATCTTCAGCCTGCCACACATCAGCGCATGACAAGCCATTCTCTGCATCTTAGATAAAACCACCGCATAACATCAAAGGTCTTAAGGAACGATTCAATGCTTGACGCCTAGGCGGATGTGCCCTTGGTCAGCTTGCCTCAGGCGCAACTTGCATTCAAAAACTCAATGGTTCACAAGATTCTGCAATTCACACCACATATTGCATTTCACGTGCTCTTCATCAATGCGAAAGCCAAGATATCCATTGCTGAGAGCCCTACAACTCTTTAGGACCAAACAACAACTCCACATAACAAATCGCTTTGAGGATATGTGGTTGAAACTCTGCTCATGCTGCATATTTACCTTGACATAAAGCTGCACCGAATTGATATCCCCTTCCGCCTATAACATGTTCCCATCGGCCAGACGTCACCACGAAGGAGGGAGGTGGGTTAAGGGTAGGATGGGTCTGGTTGTGGGTGTGGGTGAGGAGCAGGAAGGAGCGGGATGGCGACATTCTTTTCATGGCGTCAAGGCGTACCAAGGCGAGCCCCGACCGCCTTGACGCTTTGGCGACAAGGCGGACGCCTAGGCGACAATAAGACGAGCAAATGCTAGGCGACATTTAAATTTTTTTTTAAAACAAATGAAGAATATAGACAGCGGTTATTTCAATAACCGCTGTCTATAGTCCCCTGCCAGTGACTATAGACAACGGTTATTGAAATAACCGCTGTCTATAGTCACTTGACAGTGAATATAGACAGCGGTTATTTTAATAACCGCTGTCTATAGTCACTGCCAGGGGACTATATACAGTGGTTATTGAAATAACCGCTGTCTATAGTCCCATTTTTTTTTAAAGATTGAAATAGAATTTTGATTACGTATACAAAAAACCTAAACAAAATTCATACAAAACCGCAATGATATTGAGGTAATACTAATCTATCACACATTAAGTCAATCACACATATAAATACAGAACTATAGAAGCAGTAGGAACTAGGAAGTAGGAAAATATGAATTATGAAATGATTATTCAAATTAGAAATTATACCATTCAACTTAGAAATTATACCATTCCAACTTAGAAATTAGAAGAGCAAGAAAAAAATCGTAAAAACGAACCTAAGGAAGATGTCGACTTGTCGAAGAGAAATCGCCTTTAGGGTTTTCGCAAGAGCAGCAAACGATCCAGCGACGGTAAAAAGTAAAAAGACGGGGTAAATTCTTTCGTTTATATCCCTATTCGACAGCGGTTTATATATAAACCGCTGTCTATTGTACACGTAATGTTACAATAGACAGCGGTTTATATATAAACCGCTGTCTATTGTACAACTAGACAACGGTTTATATATAAACTGCTGTCTATTGTACACGGAATGTTACAATAGACAGCGGTTTATATATAAACCGCTGTCTATGAGAGTATAGACAGCGGTTTATATATAAACCGCTGTCTATACCCGTAATTTTTTAAAAAAATAAGACGGCCTTCGCCTTGTTTTCAATCGGCCGACTGGACGCCTAGGCGACGCCATGATAAGAATGGATGGCGGTTAGGGGATAGTGGATAGCCCTAAGAGTTGTCACTTGAGTGGCTCACAGAGTCACACCATGAGAGGACCAACGGTTTCAAAAAAGCTGAACCAAAACCTCGATGGCCTCCGCTGCTAACATACTCATGTATAAATGGGGAAAAAGAATTATGGTAACCAATATGGATGGCTCATAGTGTATGTTCCTATTGGTTGCCACAAATACTAATATAATATCCAAAATAAATAAAAAAATACATGGAAAGATGCTGAAACGACTATCCAGACGCATCCGTGAACTCGGATTATTCGGACGGAATGTAAATCAATGTCTCCTGCGAAAATAAACACTAGTGGGCTATCGGGGCCGTGCATGGTGATCTCCACCAAAAACACTCTGACTTGAGGACGCGATAGGCGAAATCAAGGGCGTGGAGATACTCGAGTGCGAGAAGTACCTCAACAACGTAGAAACAAATGACGGGAAGAGGGAGACAATAGCCGGGGCAGTTGAGAAGGAGGGAATGAAGCTTTTCTGTTACATAACTACCCACTACTCGCCGGCCACCTCCGACGGACACCTTTGACCACCTCCGGCTAGCCACCACCCCACTACCCCGTAACCATCACCATAACCATCACCCCACTATCCCATAACCACCTCCTTCCACTATCCCACTACTTACATAACTACCCACTACTCCACTACCCCATTATCCCCACTTCCCCAAAAATAGGCCACAACCTCCTAAAATCTCTCATAGCCATCCAGTCTCCACTACTCCATAATTTCCTAACCCCCACTCACGGTAACTCCTCCCTAATCCTGAAGTAATTCCCTCAGCCCACTAACTCACGCAATCCGTACGGTACACCCCAACCCGCTCTCTGCCTTGAATATAAACAGTGTGACGGGTTGTTGAGGCCTGTAATCGAACTCAAGACCTCCTTTATAAGAGGATTTTAACATCAACTCTCATACCCATCTGAGTTGCAGCTCAGTTGGGTATGAGAGTTGATGTTAACATCTTCTTATAAAGGAGGTCCTGGGTTCGATTCCAGGACTCAACAACCCGCCGCACGGTTTATGTCCAAGACGTAGAGCGGGTTAGGGTGTACGGACTGCAGTCCGGCTATGGGCCCGGGTCTTGACCTTTCTATGGTCGGTGGGCCCACTTTCAACAAAACTGCACTTTTGTTGAAAGTGGGCCCACCGAACATAGAAAGGTCAAGGCCGACCATATAAAGGTCAAGATCTGCACTTTTGTTGAAAGTGGGCCTACCAACGGATTCACAAGAAACAATCATCAAGGGCGATTGAAATTCGAATTGAGTGAAAGGTGCTTCCTCAACCAGATAATTAGGACCTACCAATCGATTGGCTTCTTTCGCCAAAGTAGCACCTGCAGAGCTCAATCACATGGAAGAACAACAAAGAACTTCTTCCCTCCACGAGTAGTGGACTTATCAACTGGTCTACTTTAGCCTTCCTCAAAGAGCCCAGGATACCCCGCATCCCTTCACTCTCCTTTCCATTATGAATTGGGGCGAACGCCCTTCCACTTCTGCGTAGCAAAGCTGACATTCTCAAATTCTTTCTGAGAAAAAAAAGCATATGTAGAGAAAGACTCAGACTTCTTCATAGCACGAAGAGTACAGAGTACCTAGCCGGATCTCATTCCCTGTTGATTTCGCCAGCCCGCTAAAAAGAGAGAGAGCTAAGAGAGCTAAATGAATCAAAAATGTGAGCGGCGGGATGGGACTGTCAAATGATGGGTGAGAGACTTTTGTCTACATCGAGCTGTCAAATGGGTGAGTTTCTCGAGAAATATGCCCTAAAGGTAGATATTAGATATTTGTTTCGGGGTAATTTGAGTTTTTCTATTCTCTTTCTTTTTATGCATCTACTACCCAATCCAAGCGTCATAAAAGCGAAAAATCATTCCTTCTCTTGTCGGAATGGGAGCAACTATTTCACTCTCTACCTAGTAACAAAGACTAGAGAATATAGAAAGAGACTCATCCGGCTTCTACATCCCTGACTGATGTATGCAAAATCCCACCGCGTGGAGGTAGAAGGCCCACGGGTCGAATACCCGGATCAAATCAGAGTTCACGCCGCCCGCCCTTAAAAAAAGGCATCTTGCTTTCAGTTGTGCATCCGGATTAGACTCTAAGGGGTAGCAGCGTACGAGAAAGGGATGGGATGCCCGAACATAGAAAGGTCAAGGCCGACCATATAAAGGTCAAGACCCGGGCCCACCGCCAGACTACAGCCGGACTGCACTTTTGTTGAAAGTGGGCCCACACTACGTGGATTCGCTAGAAACCGGTCAACCAACATCACCTACACACACAACATGCAGAAAGGAACCAACGATGTAGAGCAAATCATCAAACGGGTGATCAGGGATAATCTGTCGGGGATTATCCACACAAAGGGCGGTCTCACACGACACTATCCCGCACGACACTATCCCACGTGACACAACCCGCTGAGATTAGAACACCAACATTAGTTGCATCCCCAACATGACCAATCGAAAGAAAACATGGGGAGACACATACACATAAGCCTGGAGGCCATGTAGAACAAAGACGAAAGGTCAGGAAAGATCATCTGAGTCGTCTTCGTCCCAATCACTCCTCACGTGAAATACGTGAATACAGGCAAAGTAATACGTAAACAAACAGTATGACACCACATAAGCTACTAAGAAAAGAAAAAAAATCATCACCAACAATCTCGAGAGAGGACAACAACAGGAATCACCAAAAAAGGAGGCAAGGAAGCTCTGGATCAGCAGCAGCGGGGGATCAATGAAGAAGGGCAGCAACCGGGCGCGACGAGACGAGCGAAAGAAGGGTCGAAGCAGCGACAGGGGCTTTCGATAGGAGAGGCATCGTCGATAAGGGCAGCAACTGGGCTGGACGGAAACAACGACAGAAGCAGCAGCGGAGGCCAGGCTTCTTGATCCGAGGGAAGAAAGAAGACAATTTGCTGGAGCTCACGAAGAAGACATGAGATGACGGGCAGGCCAGAGACGGGGCAAACAACCGCTCCTCATCGAAGGAGGAAGACATCGGCTGCAGAGGGTGCCGTAGCTAGCAACGGGAGCCTTCCGGCGGTGAAGAGACGAACGAGCCAATGTGGGACGGAGTCGACGATGGCGCATAGCTCGTAGGAGGAGATCCCTGCTCCTCCCATTGTTGGAATCAGGCGTCGATTCCGTCAATGGGAGCGGGAGCAGAGCAGCTCGACATGACCCTTAACACAGTTAACCGGGTCGATAGCGAGAGGCGAAATAGGGAAAAACGGCTAGCGGGAAGGGAAAAAAGGTTTCGGGAACAATTATTCTCTGCTCTGATACCATGTTGAAAGAAAATGAATAGAAAATACTTGGTGCATATTATTCATCCATATAAGGCTTTATATAGGAAATACATGGACACTTAAAACTAGACAGACAATGTTGGACTTGTTACCTCTTGGGGAGACCAATCGGTTGATTCACATTGAAGAGGGCCTAGCCGGTTCCAAGCCTTGATTTATATAGATAATGCCACATCTAACACCCTCCCTCAAACTCACGGGGGATCATGCACTAATAGTTTGGAGAGAAGAAACTCCTGCTGAGCGCGAGTCTGAGGCTTGGTGAGCAAATCGGCAAGCTGACGCTCGGTGGGAACATAATGAGGAACAAGAGTACCCTGAATGTTCTGATCACGAAGGAAGAAGACATCAACACCAATGTGCTTGGAGAGTGAGTGCTTGGTTGGATTCAGGGTAATCTGGATCGCCCCGGTGTTGTCATAATAAAGAGTGGTTGGACCAGAAGGAGCAGCACCAAGATCAACAAGTAACCAACGAAGTTAGACAATATCATCAACTGTAGTGGACATGTCACGAAGCTCTGTCTCTGTGCTAGAACGAGAAAGGCCGGTTTGCTTCTTGGATTTCCAGGCAATGAGAGAAGAGCCCAAGAAGAGACAAAATCCGGTGACAGAACGATGATCAACAGGATCACTGACCCATGTAACATCAAAATATGCTTGTAACTAGAGAGACCTGTTGCGGGGGTAGAATAGACCATGAGTGATAGTAGCACGAAGATATCAGAGAACACGCAACATGTGTGCATAGTGAATTGTTGTGGGAGCACTCACAAACTGACTCAACACATGAACAATAAAGGCAATGTCAGGTCTAGTAATGGTGAGGTAAACCAGGCTCCCAACCAGATGGCGGTACCGTGTCGGATCGGAAAGAGGAGAGCCCTCATCCGGACGCAGCTGAAGGTGGAGCTCCATGGGAGTAGCAGCAATGCGAGAGTCGGACAGTGCAGCACGGTCCAGTAAGTCTAAGGTGTAGCGCTGCTGAGATAACTGGTAGTCAGTAGGAGTAGCAGGGAACTCGATGCCTAAGAAGTAACGCAGTGTGTCAAGATCAGTCATCTGAAACTGCTGCTGAAGGTGATGCTTGACAAACTCAACATGGGAGGTATCTTCACCAGTTATAATCATGTCGTCCACATATAACAGGAGAAGGGTCCGACCCTGTGATGAAGAGTAGACAAACAGAGTTGGATCATAGTGACTAGGCTGAAAACCAGCTGCAATAATTGCTGAACTAAAACGCTCAAATCAGGCTCGAGGAGCCTGTTTGAGACCATAAAGTGCTCGACGGAGACGACAGACAAGGTCAGGAGCGATAGAGAGGCATGAGGGAGGAAGCATGTACACCTCCTACTGCAAGTCACCGTGAAGAAAAGCATTCTTCATATCCAGCTAAAACAAGGACCACTGACGAACAGCTGCGACGACAATAAGGGTCCTTATAGTAGTTATGTGGGCCACAGGAGCGAAGGTCTCATCATAGTCCCGATCGTGCTCCTGTTGAAAACTACGGACCACCGACCGGGCCTTGTATCTCTCCACTGTGCCATCTGAGCGAGTCTTCACTTTGAAGACTCACTTGCAGGTGATAGGGATTGCACCAAAAGGTAATGGAACTAGATCCCAAGTAGAAGTGTGCTCCAAAGCACTCAACTCGCTTGACATGGCGGCCTGCCACTCAGGAATCAGGATAACCTCCCTGTAGGTACTAGGCTCTGGAACATCACAAGTAGACACTGGAAGGGATGATAAGTCAAGGACTGGTAGATCAAGCAACTGAGTAGCAAGGTTGAGCCGATCGGGTGGGTTCCGATCACGAGTGGGATAACGTCGTGCTGGAGGATCATCCACAGGTAGCTCACTGGAAGAGACCGGATGCAGAGGGGCAGATGGCGCATCTGTAGGACAAGACCGCCGAACATAGTGCTAAGAAGGAGCAGGGGCACGAACCTGGACAGGAAGGTCAGGAGACTGTGGGGATGACTCAAGAAGAGCATGGGCACGAACCTGGACAGGAGGGTCGGGAGACTGTGGAGATGACTCAGGAGGAAGGACATGAGACGGTGACTCTGGTGGAGACTGATTGTGAGGTAACTCAGCGAAAGGTGACACCGACGATGGTATGGAGAAAGAGAACATCATCAACTGTAGTGGAAATGTGAGTAGAGGAAGAAGGAGACGAAGGCGAGGATGAAACAAAAAAAGGGCGGTCCTCAACCAAAGTAACATCTCGGGAGATACGAACATGGCGAGCTACATGGTCATAAGATCTATATCCCTTGTGCTCAGGACTATAACCAAGGAAAACACAAGTGGTGGACTGAGCAAATAGTTTGGTGCTCTCACGAGAGTGGCGAAGAACATAGCATAGACAACCAAACACACGTAGATGATCATAACGAGGAGAACGACCAAACAAACGCTCACCAGGACTGCTACCCTGTAGGAAAATGGATGGATGGAGGTTGATAAGATAGACAACAGTGGATATGGCCTCAGCCCAGAAGTGTGGAGGCACATGAGAGGTAATGAGGAGAGTATGACCCGTCTCATTGATATGACAATGCTTCCTTTCCGCAGTGTCATTATGAGAATGAGCACCAGGACAGGAGAGCTGAGGTAGAGTACCATGAGAGGCCAAAAGATCACGAAAGGCATGTGACAAGTATTCCCTCCTGAATCAGAGCGAAACGTGTGGATAGACGTGGAGAACTGAGTACGTACCATGGAGACAAACTCAATGTAAATGCGAAAGAAATCAGTACGAGAACGCATCATGTAAACTCATGTATAACGAGAGAAATCATCAACAAAAATAACATAATGACGATGACCACCTTTCGAAATAAAGGGGGCAGGACCTCATACATCAGAATGAACTAAAACAAAAGGAAATGATGATCGAAACTCGCTGGATCGATATAGGAGTTATAGTTTTTTGTCAAGCTTACAGCCCGCACATGAGTGCGATCGATCAACAAACACACGACCTAAGATACCCTGACGAACAAGATAGGATAGACGAGTTCCACTGGGATGGCCGAGACGGTAATGCCACTGCGGAAAGCTGATCGACGAAAGACAGATGAGAGATGCAACATGGAAATCTGATAGCGAAGTGGGTGAAGGAAGCCGGAGATGGTCGAGCACATAAACCCCTCTACGGCGACGACCAGTTCCAATGAGTGTCCCTGTGTGACGATCCTGCACATGACACAAAAGTGCATAAAAAATAACAAGGCAACCTCGGGAAGCAAGATGACCAACATATATGAGGTTCATGGAAAGCTTAGGGATATATGCAACATCGGGAATGTGAAAGTGGGCGGTATGCAGGGTACCACAACTAACAACGGGCAAGGTGGTGCCATCAACAATGATAACATGTAGGTCAGAAGAAGCGGACCGGCGAGAATGTAAGGGGGATGCATCAAAGGTCATATGGAAAAATGCACAGAATCAAGTAACCAGAAAGCCTTGGTGATACTTGCAGAGGCAGATGCAACCGCTGAGTCGGTCTGTGAAACGGAGGCATCGATGACAACAGACGCCGAGGACGAGGGAGCACGACTCAGACAGATCTGCTGAACGAGCTGCATTGTCTGATCAGGAACAGAGGTAGGGTAGGATAGGAGCAGCTCGATGTGGTGCGCCCTGCTGGCTTAGGACACATTGTAACTTGCGACACTCCGAACGAATGTGTCCCAAGTTGTGGTAGTAGTGACAGTGAGGAACATGACGCTGGGATGGCCAGGAGCCTGGTAGTGCACCCGACAAGGTACTAAGTGAAGCAGCTGAAGACGGCGATACGAAGCAGGTGCACTAAATCCAGGAGGAGGTAAAACTGGCGGATCAGGTGCCGAGAAGCCGTATTGAGGAGTAGTGAGAACTGAGTGTGAGGAGGAGGCGCGCATGCCCTCCAAAGAGTGAAGACGGGTCTCCTCAGTGACAACAACAAGACAGTCACGCAGGGATGGTAGAGCAGCCCGGTGCATCAACTGAGCACGTACAGACTCGAACTCGGGTCGAAGGCGCATGGGGAACTCATGCATGCGCATGTGACCTCTCTCCTCAGCAATAGTGGTGCAACGAGCACAAGTGGTGCAATCAGAGATAAACATCCCATCCAACTGACGCCATAAATCACTGAGCTCCGCAAAGAAGGTCTGAACAGAGCGGTCTTGCTGATGGGCAGAAGCAAGCGTTTGCACCAAGGAGTACTTCTGCCCCTGGCTGGAGGGCAGATAGAGCTGACGTAGATGATCCCAAATTTCCCTGGCAGTAGGAAACTCACATACAACCATACAAATGGATATCTCAGCAGACTAACAAAGAACGACAATGATCCGGGCATCATCATCATGCCATTTCTTCCCATCTGTCCAACTGGCGACAGAAGGAGAGGATGCATCTGTCCCACTAGTGGAAGAAGGAGAGGATGCATTATCAACAGGGATGGATGGTGGAGCCGGAGTAGAGCCATCAAGATGACCCCAAAGATGCAATCCACGAAGAAGCACTCGAACCGTGGAAGACCAGTCCTTGTAGTTGTTCCCATTGAGGATGATGTCGGATTTCGGAAGGTGGAAGCAGGCTTCGATCGATCGACGGGATCGGTAGGCGAGATCGACGACGAGATCGACATCAGGCTTCGACGACGGGATCGACATCAGGCTTCGACGACGGGATCGACAGCAGGCTTCGACGACGGGATCGACAGCAGGCTTCGACGACGGGATCGACAACAACCTGCCTCTGGCGCAGTCGACTTCGATCGATGGGATCGACAGGATTGATCAACGGGAAAAAAAAATCAAACCGCGCTCTGATACCATCTTTTGGGGAGACCAATCGGTTGATTCACATCGAAGAGGGCCTAGCCGGTTCCAAACCTTGAAACTATAAGGGTCCGTTCGGTTCAACTGAAATGGAGATGGTTTTTGGTTTTGGGCTTTAATAAAGCAAATATAGGTGTTCGGTTCAACAGTTTTGGACAGGTTTTGGTTTTCTTTGAAAACCCAGAGTTTTCTTAAATGCCTAACCCCCAAAAACGTGTCTTCCGCTGTTTTTTCTGGGGTTTTGGATGGCACAAGCGAAGACGCAGCGGCTCCCTCCTTCCTCCCTCCCCGTCGATCTCTGCAGCTGGAGGTTTACTCGCCGCCCGTAAAAATTTCTGGCTTCCTCTTCCTCGCATCTCCATCTACTTTTTTACTTCGCATCTACTTTTTTACTTCGCATCTCCATCTACTTTTGTTTTTAGATCTTCATGTCTTTCGGCCCTACAATTACACATGGATCTCATGCTCTAGATTGTGTGCTTGATGATAACACCCTAACCAGGCATAAGCTTAAGCGTGAATGGGATTTTCACCTTTTCCATTTAAGCATAAGCTTGCGTGTTCTTTCGGCCCAGATTTTCCTGATAATGGGATTTTCCTGAATGTCGATGTTCTTCCAATCTTTATGTTTTTTCTGATAATGGGATTTTCCTGATAATGGGGTTTTCCTTAATGTCGATTTTCCTGATAATGGGATTTTCCTGAATGTGAATGGTTGTCCGGTCTTCATGTAATTCCTACATAGCTTATCGTGAATGGTTGTAATCTTCATGTGAATGGTGGCATATAATGTGAATGGTTGTAATTCTTGCATATAATGTGAATTAGTTGATTTCCTGTAAATTAATAATGTGAATGGTTGTAATGTGAATTAGTTGATTTCCTGCCCAATTTCAATTCCTGCAGTTCAAAATCTTCCTGCAACCGAACAACATAATTGGAATTCAGGCAAAACCAAAACCTGTTGGTTTTGATTTTGGCTGAATTCCAATTCTTCAAAACTAAAACCTGCGATCCGAACGGACCCTAAGGAAAGATATGATGTACTTAGGTATTAATGATGCTATGATTAAAGATAGGGCGCAATGACGACAAAGGATCCATATAGCCGACCCCACTATGGTGGGATAAAGGCTTGAGTGTTGTTGTAATGCCACATCTAACAAGACTAACACCCACTCACACACAAATATTTATATAATAATAAACTCATGAACTCCAACATGTATAAATCATAATTATTGCAAATTAAAAGTCGTCGTAATCATATTGTTGCATGTAGAGTTCACCCATTATCCCCCCTTATGGGACTGTCCTGCGTCAGAGTGGGCAACATGCGTGTAGTAACAACTTCGCCAACACTTCTGGATTGAAATTGGAGTACATTGTATGATAAGCATGGAAATAGAGAATGAGGGTTTGGTAAGCCATGAGGGAGAGAAGTTTGAATGGAGGTATGGCTGGCTGGCTGGCCAGGACGGCACATGCGTAATGGAAGCAAAACACGCTACCGGGGGCAAAAAATTCAGAAGAATGATAAACCTGATATACTCCAAATGATGGGAGTGAATCTGTTAGGGAATAACCTTCCCAAGGTAAAGCCTGAAGCGTCGATTGGGGGTGTCTTCAGATAGAAGAGAGACCCAGAGAAATGTTTTGGACAAGAATTGGAAGAAGATAAATGGCAATCACAAATAATCATGTCCAAACCGGTTACAACATGGATTAATATACCATGTTTAAGGCAATTCCACTCCAACTTAACTGGAACAGTTAAATATACCGCCACATTACTCACCACACACCACGACAATTTATCGACGGATAATGCGGCAGTTGTTGTTGCCGCGAAATTCAAACATTCAAACAAAAACCAACATAATATTTGGAATGTAACAACTATTCCATCCTTTGATATCCTTGTCCTCAAGGATCGAGAGCTGGATTGAGTTTCACAATGGCGTGGTAGTCTTCCCACGAGGCTTCATCGGAATCTGAATTGGACCATTGCACCAGAACTTGGGGGTTTGCCGCTCCTCCCCGTGGAATCATGCGTCGTTCGAGGATCCTCTCTGGATGTCTCCTTGAAGTTCCTTCTTCAGTTATCTCCATTGGAAGGTTGATTGAAACCGGTTGATCACGAATATGTTCCTTGAGTTGGGATACCTGTAATGTGTTATGAATGCAGGTGGTGGAGGGAAGCTGCACCTAATAAGCCACTGGGCTTATCTTCTTAATTATTTGAAATGGCCCAAAGAACTTGAGAGTTAGCTTATTAAAATTCTCTGTTCTTGCAGTAGTGTTTGTATGGTTGCATTTGATATACACCCATGACCCCCCCTGAAATTCTTTTTTCCTTCCGATGTTTATCGGCCATTTGCTACATTTGATTTTGTTCCTTAAGAATATTTTGTTTCAGGAAACGAATGGCCTCTTCCCTTGCTTGCAAACTCCTATCAATTGCGGCCACCATCGTTGAGTCCTCAGGATATGGAAGATGTATAGGGGGTGGTTGGCCATACACGATTTCATAAGGGGTAAGCCGAATGACATTGTGAAAGGAAGTATTGTACCACCATTCTGCAAGGTGCAACCATTGGCTCCAACTATTTGGTTTTCCGAACGCCACACATTGAAGATAGTTTTCCAAACATCTATTAACTGCTTCGGTTGTCCATCTGATTGGGGGTGATATGTCGTAGACAAATTCAGCTTAACCTTGTTGATTTTGAAAAACTCTTGCCAGAAGGAGCTGATATAAATGACGTCTCGATCACTTACAATGGATCGGGGCATACCATGGAGTCTATAAATTTGATCCATGAAAAGTTTAACTACAACATGAGCGGTAACTGGTCTTTTGAAAGCAATGAAGTGTATATTTACTCAACAGATCCACTACCACCATTACCACATCGTGTCCATCAGAGTTTGGAAGCCCTTCAATGAAGTCCATTGAGATATCCCTCCAAACTTGATCTCCAATGGCCAATGGCTGTAAGAGTCCAACTGGCCGACTGATCCTGGATTTACACTGTTGGCAGATAGAGCAACTTCAGATATATTGATAGATTTCCTCCTTCATGTGCTTCCAAGAAAAGTTTTGTTTTATCTTTCGGTGACCTGAATGCCCCCCCCCCCCCCCCCCCCCCCCCCCCCAATACTGGAGTCATGAAAGATATAACAAATGAGATTCTTAACTTCGACCACATTCCCTACTACTAATTTCCTCTTTCTTTTTAAAGCTCCATTGGTCCATTGATATTGTGGCTTAAGATGATTATTCTCTGTCTTGAGCCGAATGATTTCATTCACCTTGATTCTTTGATCTGCTTGAGTAAATCAGTTTGGGCTAGACCAAGGAGTGTAGCATGCCATCATTTTAAAATCATTCACCTTGATTCTTCGATCTGCTTGAGTAAATCAGTTTGGTCTGTGACCAAGGAGTGTAGCATGCCGTCTTTTTAATTCTTCCTGGATAAGGCGTATGCAGCGGCATTTAATATTCCCTTCTTGCAATGGATGCTATACTCAAACCCCATTAATTTTTCCATGTACTTTTGCTGTTGAGGAGTTGTTAGTCGTTGATCTATCAAAACTTTAGAGTCTGATGGTCGGTATTGATGACAAACGGTGCCCCAATTAAGTAATGCCTCCACTTTTGGGTTGATAGAACAATGGCTAACAATTCTTTTTCATAAACTAAAAGTGAGTCATATTTTGGACCTAAAGTCTTGCTGAAAAAGATGAGTGGATGACCCTCCTGCAGCAGCACAACTCCCACACCACTGTTGGAAGCATCCGTCTCAAGTATGAAGGACTTGGTGAGATCTGACAGGGCTAATACCGGGGGTGTACCCGACTGCCTTCTTGAGCTGATTGAAGGCAATTTCAACATGTTGATTCCAAGAGAAATGTTTCTTCTTGAGGAGATCAGTGAGCGGTTTAGCAATTTTACCGTTGCTTTTGATGAACCTCCTGTAATACCCTGTTAGTCCAAGGAATCCTCTCAATTGCTTTAATGTTGTAGGGAGAGGCCAATCAACCATATCTTCAATCTTCTTCGGATCCGCCGATACCCCTCTTGAAGATAGTGTGTGACCTAAATATTCAATTTGTGGTGTGCCAAAACAACACTTCTCTTCACATATAACTTCTCTTGTCGTGGTACTTGGAGGGTGGTCCTCAGGTGGATTAAATGTTTCTCCCACGTATCACTATATATGAGTATATCATCAAAGAATACTAATATGAACTTTCTCAAATAAGGATTGAACACATGGTTCATGAGGCCTTGAAAGATGGGGGGAGCATTTTTTAAGCTAAATGGCATTATCACAAATTCGTAATGTCCCTCATGTGATTTAAAGGCTGTTTTTTCAATGTCTTCCGGAGCCATTCTAACCTGGTGATATCCGGATCTTAAATCAAGTTTTGAAAATAAAACGGCTCCAACTGATTCATCCAATAACTCCTCTATTATAGGAATGGGGAAATTATCCTTAATAGTATTATTATTAAGGTTCCTATAATCTATGCACATTCTCCATGACCTGTCATTTTTGACCAAAACTATTGGTGAAGAATATGGGCTCATGCTCGGCCTAATAACCCCTGAATCCAACATTTCCCTGATCAAACTTTCAATCTCATTCTTCTGTAGAACAGGATACCTATAAGGACTTAGGTTCACAATGTGATGTTTTTAAATTTATGTGATGATCATGCAACCTTTGAGGTGGCAGCTTATGGGGTATGTTGAAAACATTTTCATATTCATCCAATAATGTTACTAAATCATTGGGTAGAGTGGATTGTTGATTACTTGGATGAAGTCTTCTGCTCGATGTTTAAAGAATGTATAGAAAGAGATTGGGTCTGTTTCCTTCAACCAACATATGGAAAGGTAAGATAATTGGGGAGTTTTCTGAATAAGTTTGTCCATCTTCCTTTCGTTGATAATGTGATTTCCCAGGTTTCTACTCCTTCTAAGAGCAATTTTTTTCCCTTGAGCCTGAAATTCCATTTTGAAGTTTAAGAAGTCCCACTGTATTGGGCCTAAAGTAATCAACCATTGAATGCCAAGAACCATGTCACAATCTCTTAAGGCCAAGACTAGCATATCAACTCCAAAGGAAACTCCCTGTATATTCCATTTGAAGTTTGCACACATGTGAGTAGGGGTGTTCACGAACCGAATCGAATCCAATCAATTCGAATTCGAACCGAAATCGAATCGAATCGAATAACTAATCGAATAACTATTCAATCGAATCGATTCGGATTTGAACATGGATTTGAATTCGAATTCTAATTTTATAATGTTTAATTATAATTATATTTAATATTTATAATGCTTAAATATAATTTTATAATGTTTAAATATAATTTTAAATTCAAATTATAATGTTTAAATATAATTTTATAATGTTTTATATAATTTTATAACTATTCGAATCTGAATTCGGATTCGAATCCGAATTCGAATTCGAAAAATACGAATTTTAATCGAATTTTCACGAATCGAATCTCGAACTATTCACGAACTATACTATTTGTGAACAGCCCTACATGTGAGTACTTAGTAATCAATTACCATCTGCCACAACCACCTTAAACGCTGGAATAGGTGTCAACTCGCAGTGTGGGTGATGGGCTATATGCTCGTCAATGAAATTATGAGTGCTTCCCGTATCAATCAAAATAGAGATGGGAGTGCCTTGATGAGTTCCAGTTACCTTTATGGTTTGATAATCATTGATACTCGTTAAAGCATGCATATAGACTTGCGGTGTTATTAGGGGTCCTGTATTTTAATTCGTCACTTCCGGAATCGCCATATTAGTGTTAGCTTCTTGTTCATCTTCGTCTTCCTCCATTTCTATTTCCAGCACATATACTTGAGACTTATTCCCACATTTATGCGCCCTTACAAACTTCTCTTCACCCCCAAAACATAACCCCTTGGCCCTTCTATCTTCCATCTCTTTAGAAGATAGTTTGTTGGTGGTGCGAGATGGCTACTCTTGGGTTGCAGAGGAGTAGGTTCTCTGAGTGGCTTGGGAATTTTTCTGAGTGTTGATGTCGGTTATGTCTCCAGTCACGCTCCAATTTCCAAGTGGATGAACGATTTTCTGTTCCCCCCCCCCCCCCCCAAGGTATTGTGTTGCTCTTGGATTCTTGCTAATTCATAAGCCTTCTTGAGTGTGTCTGGAGCAAACATACAAACTAGAAGTTCGATCTCTTTCTTGAGCCCTGCTAAGAAAATACCGATGGCATACGAACTAGAAGTTCGATCTCTTTCTTGAGCCCTGCTAAGAACATATCGATGACATACTCCTCAGAAATCAGAACCTTATTTCTTAAGGCCTCAAATTCATCCATCTATGCTTGTACCGAAGAGCGCTGCGTTAATTGTTTGATCTGGCTTATGAGTTCTTCAAACAAGTTCAAGCCAAATCTCTCATGTATAGCTATAGAGAATTCATCCCAATGCATTTCGTCTCGACTGATTCTAGACTTCATGAGAATTTGATACCAAGCAAGCGCCTTCCCTTCCAAGTTGACAGATGCCACTTTCACCTTAATCTCCTTCGGTGTTCCGTCGATTTCAAAAAATTGCTCACTCATGTAAATCCATTCCTTGACGACATCTCCCGAGAAATGCGGAAATTCAAGACTGGCGCATCTAGTTGGTAACGCATAACCTACACCTTGATTTAGCCGAGATTCAACATTGTGGTGAAGGGAACCAGACGGAGTTTCTCGATCCACCGCCAGCGCTGCGATCATATTACGTAACTCCTCCATGGATTGCTTCATAGTATTGACCTCCTTGCGCAAATCTTGTTGTCTCGTGTTGTGGTCGCCCATTTCCTCAGTCGACCGGAGGAACGAACAACTCTAATACCAGTTGATACACTCCAAATGATGGAAGTGAATTTGTTAGGGAACTGCCGGTGTCATGTGCTGCCACTGTACCAAAACTTCGGGACGATACTCAGTGCCCCGCTGCTTCCAGCGAACCATCAGTACCTGCTCGGGCAGTGGGCGTAGCTCGCCTGCCGTAGTGGCCTCCGGTAGGAGGGGACTGACGTGCACAGACTCACCCAACTTTCTTTTGAGGAGAGATACATGAAAAGTCGGGTGGATACGCGACCCCTCTGGTAGAGCCAAGGTGTAAGCGACAGGTCCCACCCAACGGAGAATGCGGAAAGGTCCGTAGTAACGAGGTGCAAGCTTCTAGTTCGTTCGGCGGGCCACAGATAACTGTCGGTAGGGCTGAAGTTTGAGGAAGACCTCATCACCCACTTCAAACTCTCGCTCAGTCCGGTGCTTGTCGGTTTGGAGCTTCATCCGATCCTGTGCAATACGCAGATTGTCCCGAAGAGTAGCCAAAGTACGGTCGCAGTCACATAATGCTTGGTCCACTGCTGGTACGGTCGTGCTGTCCGGCTCATAACTGCTCAAGGTGGGTGGGGTATGGCCATAGACGGCCTCAAACGGAGTCATCTTGCTGGCGGAATGGTATGCGGTATTGTTACAATACTCAGCCCAGTGCAGCCACTGGGTCCAGGTCCATGGCTCATCCATCACAAAGCATCGAAGGTACGTTTCCATGCCGCGGTTGAGAACTTTTGTTTGTCCATCCGTCTGGGGATGGTGCGTCGTGCTCATCCGTAGGCAAGTGCCTTGCAAGCAGAACAACTCCTGCCAGAAATTACTTACGAACGTCGGGTCCCGATCCGAAATGATAGCCCGCGGGATGCCATGAAGCCGAACAATCTCCCGGATGAATAGATCTGCAACTGACTCGGCCGTGTAGGGGTGACGTAAGGCCAGGAAGTGCCCATATTTTGAGAGTTTGTCCACGACGACTAGAATGACGGACTTGCCCTGCGACTTGTGCAACCCCTCGATAAAGTCCATGGAAACCGTGTCCCAGATGTGCTGAAGGATCTCAAGAGGAGTAAGGAGGCCTGCCGGAGCGGTAGTCTCATACTTCTGCCTTTGACAGACGTCACATTGCAGAACAAATTTCTGCACATCGCGTCTGAGCCCCTTCCAAAATACATTTTCCCTAAGGCGCTGGAGTGTCCGAAGGATACCTGCATGTCCCCCGGTAGGTGAGGAGTGAAACTCATGAAGCAGTACCGTCTTCCATGGGGAGGTGGAGGGAATGGCCACTCGATCCTGATAGTACAACCGCCCATTCCTTAACTGGTAGCCTGGGTAAGTGAGCTCCCCTCTCTGAAGAGCTGCCACGATATTCCCTAGTTCGGTAGCTCATCGGACCTCTTCTTGAATCTTGTCCAAGGAATCTATGAGCGGACCTGAGATCTGATGAAGCGTGCCCTCTGGCAACCGGGACAAGGCGTCGGCGACCACGTTCGCTTTGTCTTGCTTGTAAATGATCTCATAGTCGTACCCTAGTAATTTGGTGACCCACTTCTGCTGAAGAGGGGATGCCACTCGTTGCTCCAAGAAATGTTTCAGGCTCTGGTGATCGGTGCGGATTTTGAAGTATCGCCCAAGCAAATAAGGCCGCTAAACTGTGACAGCATGGATAATAGCCAACAGCTCCTTTTCATATGTCGACAATCCCAGAGTGCGGGGCGCCAGTGCCCTTCTATAGAAGGCTAGAGGGCGGCCTCCTGCATCAGAACCGCCCCGAGCCTCACCCCGGATGCATCTGTCTCCACCACAAACTCCTTAGTAAAGTCGGGAAGTGCCAAAACTGGAATGGTCGTCATGGCTCCTTTTAGAGCCTAAAAAGCAGTCTCGGTGTCGTCCTGCCACTGGAACGCATCCTTCTGTAACAGTTGTGTCAAGGGTCGTGCGATCTTGCCATAATCTTTGACGAACCGTCGGTAGTAACCGGTGAGCCCCAAAAGGCCCCGAAGTGCTCTAACGGTTTGAGGACGCGGCCACGTGACCATGCTCTCGATCTTCCTGGGGTCCGCCTTGACTCCGTGTATGGAGACCAGATGACCCAGATATTCCACCTCGGGCTGTCCAAAAGAGCACTTGGACTGCTTCGCGTAGAGTTGGTGCAAACGGAGTATGGTGAAAACTTGCTCCACGTGAGCGACGTGTTCCGCCCAGTTGGCGCTGTAGATCAGGATATCATCGAAGAAGATCAGTACGTACCGCCGAAGGAGAGGTCGGAAAACCTCATTCATGACGGCCTGGAAGGTAGAGGGGGCGTTCGTGAGGCCGAAAGGCATCACGAGGAACTCGTAGTGCCCGTCATGCTTCCGAAAGGCCGTCTTGTGAACGTCCCCTTTGTGCATGCGTATCTGATGGTAGCTAGACCGTAGGTCCAGCTTGGTGAATAAGGCGGCGCCATGTAGCTCATCGAGCAGTTCTTCGATCACTGGAATTGGAAATTTGTCCTTGATGTTTGAAGCGTTCAGCCCCCTGTAGTCCACGCAGAATCTCCACGACCCGTCCTTCTTCTTAACCAAAATGATCGGAGAAGAGAACGAGCTGGTACTGGGTCGGATGATCCCTGCCGATAGCATCTTTTTGATGCTTCTTTCGATCTCCGCCTTCTGTATGTGTGGGTAGCGGTATGGTCAGATATTTGTCGGCTCTGCTCCGGCCTTCAACTGGATCTGGTGGTCCCTGAACCGCCGAGGTGGGAGAGTGTGCGGCTCCTGAAACAAGTCGGAATACTGCCTCAACAACCCCCGCATCTGTAATGGCATGTCCGTTTGGACTGTAGGATCTGTCTTGATCTCCATGACGAGGGCCATCGGCCTATCCTGTTTCCCCAGTCGTTCCAAGCTGCGGAGGGAAATCTCCTTCACTGGGGACTATTTAAGGCCCCCCAAGCAATAATCTTTACCACTCTGGCTAAACTCCATGACCATCTGTTCCCAATCAAAGGTCACCCGCCGTAACTGTTGCAACCAATGTACCCCCAACACCATATCTGAACCCCGGATCGGTAATAAATACACGTCCGTCTGCCCGACGTAGCCTTGTATCCTTAACTCCACCCCTTTGATGACTCCCTCACATTGCAGCTTACTTCCATTCGCCACTATGACGTGGAAGGCCGCGCCATGGTCGATGTCGTACCCTGCCTTCTGAGCCACTGTAGGGTGGATGAAGTTGTGTGTACTTCCACTGTCCACCAAAATGGTCACCTTCGCCTGACCCACCTTACCAGCGATGCGCAGGGTGAGTGGTGCGGTGCACCCCTCCATGGCATGGATAGATACCCCAAAGTCTGTCAGATCCAGCCCCTCCTCAAGCTCTGTGCTGAGCTCCTCGTCTACCTCGTCCTCCTCCCGAAGCATAAACACCTGGACCTTCTACCAAGTATGTCCCCGAGTGTACTTCTCGTCACAATTGAAGCACATGCCCTTTTCTTTCCTCTGGCCACGTGAGTTTCGTCACTGTTGGACGAACGGGTGGAGTATCCTTCCGAGCCGCCATCTGGGTGGCTGGGACCTGGGTGGGGGCTCTGTTCCGCTGTCTGCTGAACCGCTCCTCCTGTATTCGTGCGAGGCTGATGGCATGACTCAGGATCTGAGGCATATAAGCATGGACCTCGTCTCGTAAATGATCTTTCAAACCGGAGACAAAACAGCTCAGCATGGTCTTTTCCCCCCAGGAGACCCGGTTCGCCAACCTCTCGAACTCGGTCCTGTACTCCATCACCGTTCCCCGTTGCCTCAGCTTCTGTAAGGTAGCTTCGACGTCCTCATAGTCCAGGGGGCCGAAAAGGCCTCCACGAACTCTGCCCATGGGGAATAATCACGGCCCCTCATGAACCACTTTGTCCACTAATAAGCGTCGTCCTCCAGGTGGAAGACCGCTAACTGCACCCACTGACCCTCCAGAATTTCCTGATAATTGAAAAAAAGTTCCGCTTTTTGCACCCATTCCAGAGCATCGCCCCCCTTGAACTTTGGAAAGTTCATGCGCGTTCGCTTGAGTTGCATGTAAGGTCGGGGATTTGCCACCCCATACCCTCCTTGACCTTGACCATACCCTCCTTGCCATTGTTGTTCTGCGGGCTGATTTTGTCGACCCCACGCTTCCGGATAGGGAACTCCCCCATGGCCGTCGCCCATTTGCTGTCCTCCGCCGTGAAAACCCTGCCACGAGGGTCGTTCATTCCACATTTCTCCATTTCGAATCCCCATTGCTCCTCCAAACATTGGTGGTGCCGGCAATAGCCCCGCTCCCCCTCCGACCGGAGCACCCATGGCCCCGGGTGGTCGAAAAGGACCCACCGGCGCCTCCCGACCTCGCCACGGGCCGGGAATAGGCCGTTCCTGCTCTGCTGGAAGCCCGCCAGGGCCGCACCCTGGCGCAGCAGCCGATACGGGCTGTTGCGTAGCCGGCCGCGCCGGCGGCTGCTGCGCCGGCCAACCGCCACCGGGTCGGCCGTAGCCGGTCCCCTTTGGCCCGGTGAAACCTCCCCCTTGCCCATACGGTGCGCCACCTGCGGTCTGAGTCGATCCCGACGCCGCTAGGGCCGATCCCGTCCACGCATGCTCCATGCGGCCTGGATTGGGTCCGGATCCGCACAGGGGGGCCACGCCCGATCCTCCTGGGGCACTGTTCGTGGATGGTAGCGCCGTGTGAGACGCCTCCGCCTCCGAATCACTGTTTGGTACAGTTTTTCCTCTTAGCGATTGTACCAACAGTGCGTTCATCTCCTCCAGGCGACCATCCATGCGTTCCTCCATATTTTTTTGGGTTGTTTTCATTTGATCTTCGATCGCCGCTACCGCATCGGTCAACCCGACATAGTTCTCTTCGATGGCCACTAAGCGAGCAAGTTCGGCTTCGGAACGTGTTGACACCATGGTTGTAACACCCTCCCTGTTACATAGCATATAACAGTAGGTTCGGCCGGGACCCCACGCCATATGAAACGAACAGAATAGCGCGTTACTTAATTAGCATTAAACAGTTAAGAATATAACTATCTCAGCCCACAAAGTCGCATAACGGAAGCATTTACTTTCAGATAAAACCAGTTCATACATTGTCTACATTAGCAATTAGGAATGAAATACAACAAGTTATTTACAAGGTTTGTTCACAACATGTTTATAATAAAGGTGGCTTCCAAACATCGGCACGCAGGCCGGCCACACATGAAAACGATAAACAAATCAACTCGGCCTTTGAGGGCCAGCTCCGCACAGCACAACACAGCAGCAGGGGCTTCAGCCCGCTATTTCCCGCTAGCCTCGCCAGGACCTGTACAAACAAATCCACCAAGCGGTGAGAAAACAAGTAACCGATCAGCTTTAGCTGACCCAGGCTTATAACGACCCCACCCTATGCTCGGGGAGGCAATGCTCCTTCCCTGCAGGCAAGCAACAACAGTATATATTTCACAGGTGCGTCTAAGCACCGCATAGAAACATTCATCACATGGTGACATCAAGTCACACTCTTTCAAGTCCTAGGTGATACCAAGTCACACGCTTTCAAGTCACACCACGCTTTGTGCACTCTCGGCACGCTATCCACAAGTTTTTTTTCAACTTGGGTTTACACTATGAGCTACGACCGTCAAGGCTAGCATTACCTTACGGTTTCTAATCCCACAATGCCCCAGGTGAACATGGAGGAGCGACATCATCACCAACTGGCTATGGGACGGGTTTGGTTCAGCTTGTGCCCGCGCTCATAAATGTCAGGATTCACCTACGCCTGACACGGGTGCAGCTTCCCCTTGTGCCCATTAAACTATAACCTCACAGGGTCATCACCTCAGCTTCAGGGGCGAGGTCTAAACACGATATAGGTAAACTCAATGATTACTGTCTCCGGCGTTAGTTCTTAACGCTGGGCGTTAGCCCTTAACGCCGGGCGTTACTCTTAACGCTGAGCGTTAGCTCATTTCCGGGTAATTTCTGGGCAACACCTCCAGAACTCACTACAGCACGTCTCAGTACTCAGAACCCGAAAAACACAACATATGACGCTACCGCCGACGTTAGCTCTAACGCCTGGCGTTAACGAACAGAACAGCAAACAACATCACCAATCCAGACCAACCTGTCCAGATGGGCTTCACACAGCATGCCTATGTCCGTACTACCATTCCAGACTCTAAATGCAAATTTTGTGGGGATAACATCAACCCACCGGAAGAACCCATCTACTAATTAGTAGAAGTCTTCCTGAGCATGCAAATCAAAGGACGCACATGTCCAAAGATGACGGGAGGAGAATCGTTACCCTTGGTGCTTGTTTCAGTGCCATAGAATCGAAAGGAGATCGGCTGGAATCTTTTGAAACAGTTTCATTTCCTCTGAATCGACGATGGCAGAAACACAAAAGAATCTCCTTCACTGATTTGCCTTCGACACAACAAAAGGCTAGCCTAAAGAGACCTCCTTCCTTCTGATCCCGACCTCCCAGTCTTTGGAAAGAGCTTGGAATCAGAACTTAGAAGGGAAACTGAATTTGGCTGCCTTATATACTTTTCTTAGCTAACGCGGGCGTTAGCACTTAACGCGGGCGTTAGCCCCTAAGGCGGTGGCCGAACTTATCCACAGCCGCTGACCAGCCACTTAAGGAAATTTGACGGGAAGCTAACGCTGGCGTTAGCTCTAACGCCAAACGACATCCCGTCCCGACGGTCGGGCTGCCGTCCCGACGGTCCGACGACACGCTTAAGTTCTAGGCTAATGCCTGGCGTTAACGCTAACGCCTGCCGCTAGCTCTCAGACTTAACAATCCGCTGAGAAAATCTGGGGTGCTACAAACATTTCTCGAGAAGAACATAAAGAATTTCTCGAGAAGGACCTAACGCCTAGCGTTAACCATAACGCCTGGCGTTAGCGCCTTACAACAACCCTCTTTCTTTTGCTGGGGAAATCTGGGGTGTTACAATGGCCGCAGGAGCGGTGCTCTGATACCAAATGATACGATCTACGGAGAAGAAGAGAGAAAGAAAGCTACGGCTACAAGAAATTAGGGTTTAAGAAGAAGATGAACCTGAAATTAGTCTTCAATAATCCTCTCATCAAGGGGGTCCAGGTTTATATAGCTCTCCCGGACCCAAGGGGCCGGCCGGCCCCCATAGGGGCTGAACCTGTCCGGTTCAGCCCCGTTTCTTCTGACTTATTGCTGGCGGGCTGAACCGGATGGTTCAGCCCTTTCTTCCTCCGTTACCTCCTTCAGCCTGCGCTTGTATTGATATCCTCTGAATCGTGACACGCCGCCCGGCGTAACATTTTGGCATTTTGGGCTCCTTTTTTATTGTGGTTCCATATTTAAGGAAGGATGTAGGTTAGTGCAGAGAATATCTAATCGGATCAGAATGAATATTGAATTTTATATTATTTAAAATAAAGTTAGATATGATCGAGGACACTCATAGACATCTAAAGGAGAGGGTGGTTGTTTAAATGAAGTAAAATGTTTAATTTGGATCTATTTTTACCAACATATTGTTCACGCTAAGCTTGCATGAGACTAAAATGTGAATGTATATTATACAATCCAGAATTACTCTGCGCACATTTCATTGTTTTTTTTTTACTTTTTAAATTTATTACATTACGTCATGGTATGGTTCAATTTGTTATCTTCTTAAAATCTTGAATAATGACTTATCTAATACAAGCTTCTCAAAACTATAGAAAACGTTATAATAATGTTCAAAAGCTGTTTTTTTAAAGCAAAACGGTTTGACTACTATGCTGATTTTTGTTTTGAGCCCATTCTCGCAGGAAATATGAAATAATTTAAAGCACTTATGTTATATGTTCAAATGTATCAATGTGTTTGTATTCATGTTGCTGTTCATTAGACACCTGTAAAATCAGAGCAAAGGGCAAATTGGTAATTTGACTTGGTTCGGAACAGTAGGCTAAATAACATAACTCCTATGCAATGATTTGTTTGCTTGCATGGAGTGCATTAATCTTGTAATCTTACCACCTTCCCTTTCAGATGCCATATAAATGCCAGAAAGAACAAGGTTGAAAATTATCCTACCAGAAAGCCCCTAACATATTCATGTCAACAAATGAAAGTCTCACTGTCAAATTCATTGAACTCTGAGGATTTCACAGATCCAGTGGATACTCTTTCAAGGTCTATTCGAGGAGGAAACATCAATGCTTGCAAGACGAGATTAATAACTTTTATTCGTCCCGAGCATTCTTATCAACGTTAGTATTTATCCTTATTTCATCTACATCTGTTTCTCTGAACTATTGAATCTATGTATCTATTTTTCTTGCAGTTCCCGGGAGGACTAGTAGCAAATTAATCATGAGTGAGAAGCCCTTTGATGGCACCGTGGCTGTCCAATTTGGTGACACCGATGATTCTGAACTTCCTACTTCTCTAGAATGCTGTCTAACCTTGCCCACTACTGTGAGATCCCTGTCTCAATCAATCACCTTTGTCTCATTTATTTGTGCTCACACTTCCTTGAATATATTCTTGCTTCGATTTATTTTTTCAGCACTTTGCAGATCTTCTTGCCGCACAGTTTTGTTCACTGGTAAGTGCTTCGTAAGTAAATTCTGCCAATGTACCATGTATATTCAAAATCACGGTCAACTTCAACTTTCTGTGTCTTGTAGATGGAACGGGACGGGCATCATAAAACCGAAGATCAGGTATTTCTAGCTAGAACCCCTGTATCCCGGATGGGATCAGTAGGCCCATCTCTACCCCAAGGAATGGCATCAGAGAATGTTACATCTGGGGGAAAACATGCAGATTTATCTCCTGCTCAATTGTCTGCCGCTGCAGTTCCTTCCAATAACAGTGGAATCCCTCCATTGACCTCACATAATCTTTCCAACAATACTGGAATGCTGGGCCCCGGAAGTGGTATCCCTGCCAGAAACCAACAATTTGAGCAATCATTACTTCAGCAGCAGCAGCAACAACAACTTCAACAGCAGCAGCTTCAGCAGCAGCAACAGAAGCAGCAGCTTCAGCAGCAGCAACAGCAGCTTCAGCAGATGCAAGGCCCACAATCCCAGTTGCAGCAGCAGCAACTCCCCCTTCCCCGCATCCAGAGATCTTCTCCCGCACTCTCGAACAATTCACTCTCTCATTTAATTGGGCAGAACTCAAATATTCAAATGGGTGCTAATCCAATTGGGACCAATAAGCCCGCCCATATCCAGCTCCAGATGCAACAACATAATCAGCTCCCAACGAAAGTGATGATGGGACTCAACGCCGCCATGGGCATGGGGAATATGGGCAATAATATGGTTGGAATTGCCGGTTTAGGTAATGTTATGGGCATGGGGGGCGTTCGTGGCCTCTCCCCGCCAATGGGCTCCTTACCTGGCTTGGGTAGCGTCAATTCGAACCAGATGCTTCCGACATCTGCATCCAATTTCAGCACGGGCATACGCCCGGCTTCCATGTCGTCCGCACAAGCTGCTGCAGTGGCGACGAAGCTAAGAATGACCCAACAGAATAGGGTGGGAATTTACAGTTCACACCCCGGGATTGCTAATTTAACTGGGAACAGCAGCCAGATGCTCGGCACCTCAGCTAGCTTGTCGATGCTAAGCCAGGCTCTGAACCGGTCGAGCATGAGCAATATGCAGGCTAATGCTTCCATGGCTTCCATGGGACCACCCAAGATTCCGGGCTCTAATTTCTACTTGAGCCCACAACAACAGTTGCAGCTACCACAACGATTACAGCAACAGCAGCAGCAGTTGCAGCAACAACAGATGCAGCAACATTCACCGCAATTGCAGCAGCAGCAGCAGATAAGCTCTCCTCTTCAGCAATCACAGGTTACTTCTCCGTCAATGGCTGGTTCTCCCACTCTTATGCAACAGCAGATGAATCCAATGAGTCCCCAGCAGTTTAACGGCAGCATCAGCGGTGCACCGCCTGCTAGCCCACAGTTGGGATCGCAAACACACAGCTCCATTGGCGGCATCGCCGGCTCTCCCATGGAGCAGCTGCAGGGTGCAAATAAGGGAGGGAGCTCCAACGTTTGACCCAGAAATTTATGCGAGTGCATTGATAATCGCTGTAATTGCGTCAGCGGCGGCATTCAATCCTGTGCGTTGTGTCAAATAATTTTGATTTTTGAAGTCATCGGATACGTCGTTTAGATATTTTGGAAATGTAAATTGTAGTTATCTTTTGATGAAAACAGCTTATGCACATATTTTCTCCGGTTTTCTTTCTTTCTTTCTTTCTTTGTTGAGTTACATCTACTGCCTGACTGTCAATGAATTTTCATGGTACTGTTATTTATGTAGATGGATATATCATATATCAAGGCTAGAGAGAAGGCATTCTGTTTCTGGTGGATAAAGCATCTCTGTGCTGACTACATTGTGTCCCTTGTAAGAAAACCTGCTTATATTCTCTCTTGCTTACAACTTTTTAGCCTGGCTTTATTTCAACTGTATTTTTCTGTGTGTTTGGTTCTAGAAATTATACCCTGTTTGGAATGTTATTTCGACTCCGTGATAATTTGTTGGTTAAATTGAGATTTTGATCATATTATAACTCTGTTATCTTTTAGCCTATTATTTAATTTCGAAAATAACTTTAAATATTTTTTTAGTAATTTGATTAATTGATTTTCCGCATTAAATCATGTGGCTAAGTACGATGTCAAAGATGCTGCAACCATTAGAGGGGAACATACAGGGAATTAGGGAGAAATATCCTCCTGAACGATTGGCCTTTTAAACCGATAGAAGAACTTCTATGGCTTCTTTATGATATCCTTTGCCAGATCGTCGCCACCTTCCCCCTCAAGCTTCCCTCCTCTCCAAAGTTATAAATATCGGATGTCGACGACATACATGATTGAGCTTTAAAATGTTGGGTGCTGGATGTAGGAGATATGCCAGAGATATTTTAAAATATCAGATTCTGATATCTTAGAAGTTAGAACTATATATATATATAACTAAATAATGCATATCCCATCTTTATATATATTTATATGTTTTAAAGGATGTAGGACCACATAGGTCTATATTTAAAACTCTACTCTCCCTATTGGCTACAACCACCAAGATGTGGTTTTTTGAGTAGCATATTGCAGAATGATTGTGTTTTGCGGGCAGTATGAAGCAATGACTGCTACTAGCAACGGGTGATCACAAGTAACGGTTGGCTACGCAAGGATCGACAACGAAAATCAAATCAAGATGGATAGAAGTAAGCAACCACAATCAAGGGTAGAGTCGAGGCTTTAGTTGTGGGTAGAGCAGTGGCCTTATTTGCGAACGAAGTAGAGGGAAACATGATCGACAAAGCCGATTAGCTGCCACACAATGGTGTCAGTCAATACTGATGGCAATAACTGCATTTCGATCATGCGCATGGGATATGTACATAGTTATTAAAAGCTCAAGGCGCATTAAGGCACAAAGGGGTCTTGAAGTCTAGGCTCAAGGCGTAAGAGCGCGCCTGACGATGGCAAGGTGCAACCACATCCAATTTAAATAATCAACATGAAACATTAGTTCATCTTCTTGATAAGATTCTTCATCCAATTTACTAATTAACCATTCATTACTATTATTTATATCTCTTAAATAATTGAATCAATATGGATAGAAGTAAACAACCACAATCGAGGGTAGAGTCGAGGCCTTAGTTGTGGGTAGAGCAGTGACCTTAGTTGCGAACGAAGTAGAGGGAAACATGATCGACAAGGCCTATTAGCTGCCACACAACGGTGTCAGTCAATACTGATGACAATAACTGCATTTCGATCATGCACATTGGATTTGTATATAGTAATTAAAGACTCAAGGCGCATTAAGGCGAAAAGAGGTCTTGAAGTCTAAGCCCATGGCGTAGGAGCGTGTCTGACGAGGGCAAGGTGCAACCACGTCCAATTTAAATAATCAGCATGAAACATTAGTTCATCTTCTTGATAAGATTCTTCATCTAATTTACTCATTAATCATTCATTACTATTATTTATCTCTTAAATAATAGAATCAATATGGTCAATTGCATCATATCTAAGTCTCAACCCTCGAATATGTTTCACATACACTGATACACTAAATCATGCAAAAAAATATTGAGTTCTTACATTATTTCTCTTTATTTTGGAAAAAAAGTTTACAATAAAACTCTTACCTATGCGCGTCTTTTATGCTCCAAAGGCGCAAAAATGACGCACAAAGGCGTAAACCTCTGAGCCTAGTGAGCTTTGAGTCTTAGGCACGCCTGAGGCACACCTTTAACATCATAGGATCTGTACACCATTGATGTTTTGCTAGAATGACTTTCAATGTGTATTATTACTAAGTTGAGAGAAAGGATGGGAAACTTATGAGATTTGGGAGATATATTTGAGAACATATTTTGTGTGCTCTTCGCTAATTGTTAGAGAGCATTTGATCTCTGTGCGGTTGTGCACATATGTAGCTTGAGTTTTCGCTCATGCGATGACATACTATGAAGCATGCGGCCTTAGCATAAATGATGTCGTCATATATCATTCTTGTTGAGGGAGCCATCGGCGAGGACTCGTCAACAAAATATGCATATGCCGAGATCCTTTGTTGCCAAAAAAATCTCTAAAAAGTTACTCCGCCGAGTAGGTTTGTTGTTAGCCCTGTCGATTGTTTCTATTGAGTAGCAATGCAGAGATGAGTTGCCAAGGCCATAAGTATAGTGGACATTTATCGAGGTGTTATGCCATGGACTCCGGACGAATCCTTTGCGCTAAAGAGATTCCTTTTTTTAGAACTCAAGATTTAGGCCACCTATTATTTCTGATTTTGGAACTTGTACTAGTTAAATCCAAAACTGGCTGCTGCCATTACTCTTTATTTTGTAAATGACATTAATATTTTCTTTATTTTGTAATTAATCGCATGCTTTATGAGGAGGCCTCTTGTAGTAACTAAGAATAATGCTCGGGAATAAGACTACTAGTGTTTTTTTTTTAAACTCAAATTTTATGTATAGTGTTATTGTATGCTAGGGCTGAGATCCTAGGGCGCGGTTCTTTGGTTTTTAGCTTTCCACATTAACTAATCTTCATCCAATGCCATTAGAACTTCGACATGACGCATCATGTGGACTAATGAGGGTGTTGGCAACAACATTATGATGTTGATCATGGTGTTGCATGAATTTGCAACTGTCTGTCATATTGAAACCTTTATGAGGGACCTGTATCTCACCCAGAGGAACTTCCGAGGACAAAATGCTGGGTGACTTGACACCAAGCATTTGCAATGAACGTTCGAGATAAATGGACTTTGCATGCAAGGTTAAAGTCTCACAAAACGACTTTATTCAATAGGACAGCGAAGAGGATAAAAGGGCAGCCCAGTGCACAAAGCATCCCCGCGCAACGAGGGTCCAGGGAAGGGTCCCGCCACAAGGGTGACATATAGGCAAACCTTACCCTGCATTTTTGCAAGAGACTGCTTCCAGGAAAACAAAGAGTTTGCTACCGAAAAATTGGACACAATAAACTCAAGCAGTTCAGGATGGGTGGGGATAAATTGCAGTGAGAGCATACCTCTAACATAACCAAAGTGAAAGAAACCTTTCATAGTATTGCCAAAGACCAATGAAAATGAGTACATATTAACTTGTCATACTCATTAGGCCTCTCACCAATAGTCAATATATAACAAATCAATGCATTCTAGTCTCAACGCTAAGAACTTGAGGCCGGATGTTACTCAATTGGAAGGGTCTTACATGGACGGTCTCTTGGGCAATCCCACGAGACGGACCATAGGTCATGTTCTCCTTAAGAGAAGTTCCGGCACATGTGACTTCAACATTGATGATGGCATCATGCGGTAGCCCTGCTAAGGGAGCCATTCAAGAGGGCTCACACTTAATGCACTTGTGTCGAGATTCTTTGTTGTCTAAAGAAGCACGTGACAAGTAACTTTTCGAGAAGCCTTATTGAGTGTGCTTGTAGAGTAGCCTTGCCAAGATGACTTTGGAGGCATTAAATGGTAAGGATCTATGCTGAAGTGCTATGCAAAGGACTCCTCCCATAGGGGTGTACATAAAAGCCGAAAGCGGCGGAAACACGCCATTCCTATCCTACCAACCTGATTTTCAGACCAAACCGACCGGGCCGGTTTGGTTTTTGTTTAGTGGGTTTAAAAATCCACACCTGTTTGTACCTTCGGTAGACCGAAAGAGCCGAACCGAGCCGCATTTCGGTAATAAATTATTGGAATGATTGGCTAGAATATTAATATTTTTATAATAACAATAATAAAGCAATAAAAATTAATGTAATGTTGAGTAAAAATGGAAGTCACCTCCGGATATTATCAGGAATTGAATTCACTGGTAGTGGTTTCTGCAAAGCAAACAAATATCATTGCATGCGGCAACAAAGCCCTTTAACCGGAGTGAATGATATTCATAATTGGATATCTTCATTAATATCTACTACTATGATGTTGAGTATGTCTGTTTAACCTAAACTATTAATTCATTCTTCCTAGCACTGTGTGGATCACTTGAATTACTAATTTTCATTTATTATTGGCAAATTACATGTGCGCATGAATCCATTATATTTCATTTAAGCAAGACATTTGTTTAAGCATGGATTCTATCAATAGAATTCATAGGACTAACTTCATGAGCAACAAAAATGTTCAGTCTATGACAAGTATGAGATATATGGAAGCTGCATCTTAGTTCCGTTTTTCAAACAAAAGATCTGGGGAATCTCCGATACTTCCTTGGTCTGGAGATCGCAAGACGTCCCGATGGACTTGTCCTCTCTCAACGGAAATACTGTCTCGACCTTCTTCAAGATGCTGACTATTCTGGATGCAAGCCGATTAACACCCCGATGGATGTCAATCACAAGCTGTGTGCACATGCTTCTGATACAGATCTTCTTCTTCCAAATCCACAATACTATCGACGACTCGTTGGAAAACTTATTTACCTAACGGTCACGAGACCAGACATATCCTTTGTAGTTGGGGTAGTCAGCCGGTTTATGCATTCTCCTCGGATATCTTATCTACAGGCCGTCGAGCGCATCCTAAGATGTCTAAAAATTTCCCCTGGTCAAGGGCTGGTATACAAAACCTCTTCTTCTACTCTAACATTGGTTGCGTATTCAGATGCAGATTATGCTGGTTCCGATCGGCGGTCTACCGGTGGTTTTTTTACCTACTTTGGAGGTCATCTTGTAACCTGACGCAGTAAGAAACAAGTTGTGGTTGCTCAATCATCAGCTGAAGCTGAATACCGGTCGATGGCGTAAGTTGTCTCTGAGCTTACTTGGCTTGAAAGTCTTCTCGCTGATCTAGGAGTAAAACTTCCCTCACCAGCTACCTTAGTATGTGAATCCAGTCTTCCACGATAGAATGAAACACATTGAAGTGGACTGCCACTTCATTTGAGAGAAAGTTCAAATGAAGAAGCTAGAATTGAAGCATGTTCCAGGCACTGACCAAGTTGTTGATCTTCTCACTAAAGCCCTACCCCTATTTTATCAGTTCCTGTCCAAGCCGGGTGTCTACGACTTGTACGCTCCAGCTTGCGGGGGAGTGTTAGAAAAGACCATGATTGTGGCCCATTTAGTCTCTTATTTTATATTAGTCCCACACTTGTATAAGAGATTCTTTTCTCTTTCTCCCTCCCATTTAGTGCTTCTTCTTCGGAGTAGAGGTAAATCAATTTTATGTTCCTCTTGTTAATTTATATTTCGTGGCTTACTGAGCAATATAAGGCTACTTGTTATTTGATTTCTTATGCATTTTATAATAATTCATTTTGGCTATTTACATACAATTAAAAGTTGTGAGCAATTGATTTCACATGCATTCTTACGCGACCTAGACAATGCATCTATATTAGGTGATATGTCTAGCCAAGAGGAATCAAATTTCTTACTTGGGTGTTGCAGCGGTCATAGACACGATGCGGCGGCATGATTGACAAGGTTGAATTGAAAACTACGCCAGACTTCTCTGATCAACCACCAAGCGTAAGAAACCTGAAATTTAACTAAAAACCTAAGACAATTAATACGTGAAAGAAACAAAACTAGGATCATCCTCTTCATCTTAGAGTTTGGTAGGAAACCATTTGAAGGATTAAAATGATGAAATGAAGAACAAAATGGGCTTTTACCTCTTCTCACACAGCACAAGAGTCGGTGGTCCTCTAATCAAACAAAGATGGGACTCTCGATTCCTAAAATCAAACCTATGTTGTAGGGGAATTGCAACAAACGAGGACCGAAGGAAAAAAATTAACAACTAAGATGCTCTTAGAAAAACTCACTGGAAAGGTCGAGCGCCCCAGGAAACCATTGGCTAGGGTTGTAGAAAGGATCGACTTCCTTGTGGTGGAAGGGGAGGGTGAACGATAGAAAAGAGGGCTCGATTGGCTGCCCAGGGCAAGTGAGAAGGTGACTCCGCCGCTTGTTGTCGCCAACTTCAACCGGGAGAGAGACTACTTTGATCGAGGCTCCGTCGACCTACTGGAATGAGAGGAGAAACACGTGTTGGGGAGTCGTCTGTGAGGGAACGACGTTTCGAGCACTTGCCTTGGAGACGAGATCGTGAGGAGCGGCATGGAGTGAGAGTGAACCGTTTATTTATTTATTTAAGGGGAATCAAATTTAGGCCTCTCTTAATTACAAATACGACACAAGTTGTGCTTCTTCTTAATATAATTGTTGAGAAAATCCCGTTTGATTAAAAAATCCTTTTAGTTGTGCTTCTTCTTCAAAATTGCTTACTTATACAAGTTGTATTATCATCAATTAAAATGGTTTTGTACCATCAAATCAAAAGGGATTTTCTCAACAATCATATTAAGAAAAAAAATTAATTAGAATGGAGCACAACTACTTGCAGATATCTGTACAAATCACTTTGAAGATCACGATTCATATCTTCTGATTGGAGTTAAGAGTTTAAAATTTAAACTCATAATTTTATGCATTGCTTTCTTTTGCTTTTGTTGTTATCTTTTATTTTGCAACGATAACCCCAGGCATAAAAAAAGGTATAAAACCCAAAATAAATAAAATTATGTATATATATATAATGATGAGCACTATGTATATGGCTTCATGTGATCATCTTTAATGTTTGATTTGTCTTGTGTGACCACATGCTACAATGTAGTTATTTATCATGCTATATAATCCTCCATGCATATGTAAATCTAGAGTAGGACAATGTGACATGTTTGCTTTAGTATGCCTCTACCTGTACATATATGTGATATTTTATATGACACAATGGTCTGACGCGCATCTCACTCATCATGCTAGCTGCTATCTTTTGTAACACTCGTATTTTAATGCGAAGAATATCTGAATTTTAATTGCAGGGTCCGATTGCGAGCGAGGTTGTTCGAGCCATCATCGGGTCGAGGTTTGAGTATATCGTGGTTAGCCGTTACGGGCAAGTGAATGTTTTGATTTAAAGAATTTACTTCGACGCGTTCTAGTATTGGTGTGAGGGCGTATCGTTTATTTTTGTTAAGTAATAGAGTGAAATGACAATCTTGTAATTAAATTGAAATATCTATTCCCCTCAATGGAAACCAACTTACGTGTTCACCTCCTCTCTAAACTGATCCATAGTTTCCTTTTTGCCCCCACGGTTTCCGTAACCGCACCACATACGCTTTACCGCTCAGATAATTCCCCCGCAACCGACGTGTAACCCTATTTCACTCGCTCAGCCATTCGCTAGTCGAAACCGCCGCTACTTTCCTCTTGTGGGCACTCGCTTGCGTTTTCTGGTAGTCGACGATACTTCTCCCTCGTCTGGGAGTTCGCAGATAGCAGCCCAGGAAGGATTGAGCCCTCCTCCTCCGTCGATAGAGGACGCAGGCTCTTCTTCCCATTTGTAAGGAGTTCGATTCTTCTTCTTCGTTTGTCTTGAGGAGTTACGACAGTGATCATCAATCCCGCCTGGGATCGCTTCTCTTTTCGTCGCTTCTGAGG
This sequence comes from Dactylorhiza incarnata, assembly GCA_033032865.1. NCBI lineage: Eukaryota > Viridiplantae > Streptophyta > Magnoliopsida > Asparagales > Orchidaceae > Dactylorhiza > Dactylorhiza incarnata. The sequence continues at coordinate 753,738 of JAWHQI010000401.1, read as the reverse complement.
AGGTAACTGTCGTCGATGGCCCTAGTTCACTCCTTCCTCTGTCGGGATGTGGTTTCTAGTCAGTAATTGATGCATCTTCTTTCCTTTTAGCCAGCCGAGACCAAAACCCAAAGTCAGAGATTTCGTTTGTTTTGTCGTGTAATTAGGTCATGTTCAGAAGGCCGCCTAGCTCACCGATCCCGTCCAGTAAGTTATTAAATTTCTTCGTAGATGATCTTCATTTCATTTTCTTTATAGTAAGCGTGGAAATTAGTCCTGTTTATTTGTTTTACTTCAGGATCGGTAGATCCCGATTCTTTTGTTTGTGGATCCGTCGACTTTATTGTTGTTTGTACGTTTGGAAAAAGGTAAAAACCTCTTTGATCTTCCTCTTTCGAACCGCCCTTTTTGTTATGATATCACAAGCTTTATTGTGTTATATTTGGGGGAAATCTAAAAGAGGATATTTTATTGATTAAGGGGCATGGTTGTATTTCAGAGTTCGGGTGCGTTTGGATTTATATCTGAGAAGGTCTCCAATCGTCAAGCGACCTAGAATGAATCATGCCGCCGCGTCAAGTGTACGAGAGCCGTAATCTCAATGTAAGAAACTCTATTCTTTTTGGCTAGACATACCACATAGGTATATGCACAAATGGTTTCTCATATAGTAAGAGTGTGCATGTATTATTATGTCATCGCATACACCTAGACTGTAATATATAACTTGTTAAGAAATATTAAACTCGCACGAAATTTGTAAATTGGTATAGTACATGTAACCACGTATTTCTCTAGACATGCAAATAAATACTAATCTCCAGAATATGTGTACGAGGCGATTCTGTAGCGTAAAATATGACCTACAACATTCAGATGAATAAATATGAAATCCAATAGTTAATTAAAATATTTAGGAGGCATAATTGAGATTTTCTCTCGTGATAGATAGAGGCGCATTATCTTACTCGTAAGGCATAGTAGACCTTATGAGCCTCGAATTTAGGGAGACGCTTCTCCACTCAGAAGATTAGTAGATGCGAGTATGTGTCCATGTGACACTAGAACTCCTGCGTTCATTAGTTGGGACTCGGATTGTTAGAATGCACATAAAAAGTTACTCTACCTAGAATATGGAGAGTGACGAGCATAAAACAAGTAGAATTCAAGTTGATGCCGAAAATTTAGGAAATTCCCCTCGATTAAATATTTTCGGAACTTAAATGAAAATGCATAACATGATTATCCTAGAACAGACATTTATAATCTCAAGTTCTATTTTAGAAAATCATGCATAATGTAACAACAAATATTTTCCCTTGACATAAAAATATTGTTTTAAAAAGCATGCACATATGGTTCTCTAAATATTTTTTTAGTGTCACTAAGAAGAATAGTCTTTCTTACTCTCTAGTTGGGCTGATCCATTTTTGGGCTTATTATTACAGGGGTCACAGGTGGGGTGTTGCGCCTATGATGAGCGTGTTTGCAGACGTTGCTCTTATAGTTTGTTTTCACTCAGTAGTTTATTCTTTCAGTACTGTATTGTGATTTTGGGCATGTATCAGAATTGTCTAATGTTTTTTTGTATCAGACTATGTTTAGGAATTCTGTATTTCAAGCATTTTGATTCTTTCAATTTTAGTGGCTCTGTGAATTCGGATTTTTGAGGTACACATTTACCCTTAGCTTATCTTTTTACTTCCGTTGTAAGTACTCCTTGAGCACTTTTCTTTTATTCCTGCTATGTACCAATTTTATTACCGTTACTTGGTTTGCTCCTTATCACGGGGCCCGGTCGGGCTGCTAATTTGTGGTAAAACTAAGTTGGGGTGTTACATCTTTAATAATATTGCTTATATGCATGTGTAGTATCTATGTCACACTTCTTTATTATGCACAAAAAAATCTCCTGCACTCAATCGGATTGTCTTCATGCAATCCATGGATATTCCTAACACAAAGTCAAGTGACGTGTGGGCTTATAATCAATTATATACATGTGCAAGTGTATCTATTTATCTGGGCATATTTCAATTAATTCGGAATCTTGTTCACCATAAACAAAACTACATTTGACAAAGAACACTCATATGCATCAATCCTCCTGATAAGTCTTAATAAACATTATGAGGTTGAGAATCTTAGTGTAATAACTTTTGATCTTGTGCAAACCATCTTAAATAACATGACATCTTATGTTTAGCACACCTGATCATTATTCTGCATTACTGCTTAGAACATGTATTTCGTATGCTATGTGATCCGCTAAGCACTACTTTGTATCTTTGATAAGTCTTAATAAGTATTGTGTGTGTGAAAATACTTGGTCATTGTACTTTTGTGTAAAGAAGTTGTGGAAGTGATTTTACTTTACATCGTGACGTTAGTACACAATTCAATACATAGTGATATGCAATCTTTCTTATTATTTATATTGTTAATTGATAATTTTCCCACTATGTTCACTTCATTGTTTCACGTAACGCTTTCACACTTAAGAATTGGACTCTTGCTTCATTACACACTCCATACACCTAATTTAATGTACCAGGTTACTTGTTATGCTCTCTACACTGTTCACTTATTTATATTGCAGATCTCTCAACATTGACGTTTCCATTACTGTATTTATATACTTCAAGCTTTTCTATGAGATTGCATTCATGATTTTGAATTCTTGAAATTTAGAGTTTCCCGCATTCTGAATTCCTTTTCGGAGTAGAGGTAAATCAATTTTATGTTCCTCTTGTTAATTTATATTTCGTGTGTACAACCCCCATATTTGCCGAGCTGATTTGGTTAACCCAGACTCAGCGGAATCGCGGCAGGTCCGAAGGAGATAGAAGCAGGAGCAATGGATCAAGTGGGCCGAGCACCCACTCGCCTGGCCCTTTGAGCGAGTGGAGGACCACCTCTTAAGTGGGGGGCTGCCTCCACTCGCCCGATCTCTTAAGGGGGCGAGTGGGGGCAGCACCCCACTCGACCGACACCTCCTAAGGGGGCGAGTGGGGGCAGCCCCCCACTCACCCGATCTCTTAAGGGGGCGAGTGGGGGCAGCCCCCCCCCCCCCCCCCCCCCCCCACCCCCCCACCCCACCACTCGCCCGACCTCTTAAGGGGGCGAGTGGGGGCAGCCCCCCCCCCCCCCCCCACACACACACTCGCCCGACCTCTTAAGGGGTCGAGTGGGGGCAGCCCCCCCCCCCCACACACACACACACACTCGCCCGACCTCTTAAGGGGGCGAGTGGGGGCAGCCCCCCCCCACACCACTCGCCCGACCTCTTAAGGGGGCGAGTGGGGGCAGCACCCCACTCGCCCGACCTCTTAAGAGGGCGAGTGGGGACAGCCCCCCACTCGCCCGATCTCTTAAGGGGGCGAGTGAGGGCAGCACCCCACTCGCCCGACCCCTCTTAAGGGGGCGAGTGGGGGCAGCCCCCCACTCGCCCGTTCCCTCCCTTCGGGGGGATTCTGGTTATTCGCAGTCCGATTCTGGCTATTCGCAGTCCGTTTTCGGGAAAGTCTATAAATAGACCCCCATGGGCACCTTGGGAAGGGTTGGTTCATGCCCCCTCCCTCACGTGGTCTTGTGAGCAAGCACCCCCCCCCCCCCCCCCCCCCCCTTCTTGTCTTCGAAGGTTGACAGTGAGGTGGTTCTAAGTGCCCTCCAAGGTGCTCAGGCTCAGCATTGGCTTGGGAGGGGAAGTTCCGAGTGAGCTTCCGGGTGTGTGGTGGGACCTCCGCGCTGCAGTTTAAGGGGTCTATCTCTAGACTCCAGTGATCGTCAAGGGCAAGTCTCTCAGTTCCTAGTGACCGGTCAAGGGTCTTAGCTTAGGTCAAGTAAGAGTTAGCCGCATCCCCCTTTCGAACGCTGAAACCGGGTTACTGGTTTCAACATCGTGGCTTACTGAGCAATATAAGGCTACTTGTTATTTGATTTCTTATGCATTTTATAATAATTCATTTTGGCTATTTACTTACAATTAAAAGTTGCGAGCAATTAATTTCACATGCATTCTTACGCGACCTAGGCAATGCATCTATATTAGGTGATATGTCTAGCCAAGAGGAATCGAATTTCTTACTTGGGTGTTGCAGCGGTCATAGACACGATGCGGCGGCATGATTCACAAGGTTGAATTGAAAATTACGCAAGACTTCTCCGATCAACCACCAAGCGTAAAAAACCTGAAATTTAACTAAAAACCTAAGACAATTAATACGTGAAAGAAACAAAATTAGGATCATCCTCTTCATCTTAGAGTTTGGCAGGAAACTATTTGAAGGATTAAAATGATGAAATGAAGAACAAAATGGGCTTTTACCTCTTCTCACACAACACAAGAGTCGGTGGTCCTCTGATCAAACAAAGATGGGACTCTCGATTCCTAAAATCAAACCTATGCTGTAGGGGAATTGGAACAAATGAGGACTGAAGGAAAAAAATTAACAACTAAGATGCTCTTAGAAAAACTCACTGGAAAGGTCGAGCGCCCCATGAAACCATTGGCTAGGGTTGTAGAAAGGATCGACTTCCTTGTGGTGGAAGGGGAGGGTGAACGATAGAAAAGAGGGCTCGATTGGCTGCCCAGGGCAAGTGAGAAGGTGACTCCGCCGCTTGTTGTCGCCAACTTCAACCGGGAGAAAGACTACTGTGATCGAGGCTCCATCGACCTACTGGAATGAGAGGAGGAACACGCGTTGGGGAGTCGTCTGCGAGGGAACGACGTTTCGAGCACTCGCCTTGGAGACGAGATCGTGAGGAGCGGCGTGGAGTGAGAGTGAACCGTTTTTTTATTATTTAAGGGGAATCAAATTTAGGCCTTTCTCTTAATTACAAATACGACACTGCGCACCTAATTCTTAGTATCTCGACAACGAGCACTTCAGCGAATCCCTAAATCGCGCCAAAATAAATTTCTTGAATTAGAAGGGCATTATTTAAACTACGATAAGCGCGGAAAATTAACCGAAAGGGTGTAGATACCTTGTTTTTGGCGATGATGCCGATCAAAATTACTCGCAATTGGACCATTAATTTAAAAGCGAGAAGATGCATAAATTTCGGATGTGCACCTAATGCTTACATCAAGGGTCAGCTTTAAACCCTTATCTCTTTACCCTTATCTTAGATGAGCTCACCGGACATATCCAACAAGCAATACCTTGTTGTTTATTATTTGCAGATGATATTGTTTTGGTCGATGAGACGTGTGAGGGTGTAAACGCGAAACTTGAATCTTGGCGAGATACTTTAGAAAAGAAGAGTTTTATGTTGAGCAGGACAAAGACGGAGTATATAGAGCTTAAATTTAGTATTGCAAGAAGGTCGGATGACTCCGTCATTAAATTGGGTGACCAAGATATTTCCCGCAGTGAGTGCTTTAAATATTTGGGATCGATAATTCAAAAAGATAGAGGTGTAGATAAAGATGTGATACATAGAATCCAAGCAAGTTGGTTGAAGTGGAGAGGCGCGTCTGGATCTTATGTGATCGTAAAGTACCATTAAAACTTAAAGGCATGTTTTATCGTACTGCAATTAGACCAGCAATGCTCTACGGTTCTGAGTGTTGGGCAGTGAATGGTGTACATGAGCAAAAAATGGGAGTTGCGGAGATGAGAATGCTTAGGTGGATGTGTGGTCACACGAGATTGGATAAAATTAAGATGAATGTATCAGGGATAAGACAGGAGTGGCGCCAAATGTAGAGAAGATGTGAGAAGCTCGTTTAAGATGGTTCGGACATGTACATAGGAGACCATTAGAGGCACTTGTTAGGCGTTGTGAGAGTGTGATCACTAGACATGTAAAACGGGGGAGGGGGAGACCAAAAAAGACTTGGAATGAAACTATAAGGAAAGACATGATGTACTTAGGCATTAGTGAGGCTATGATTAAAGATAGGACGCAATGGTGACAGAAGATCCATATATTGCCGAACCCACTATGGTGGGATAAAAGGCTTGAGTGTTGTTGTTGTATAATAGCAAATGCATCAGATGCAGCAAATGTGGATCATGAAGAGACTACATGATGCTAGTTAAAGAAGAAAAACATCTGCGCAAACGTGGATGAAGTAAAATGGAATTAGATGCAACAGAAGAACCCTAACAGTAATAGGAATCAGATGCAGGAGAAGAAGAAGAAATAAAATGCAGAGGAGAACTCAGTCAACTCACCGTAGAGGAGGATTGCAGCGGGATACGGGAGATGTCGGAGTCTTCCTACACAGATGCCGGAGATGCGAGAGGCTTTCGACGCAGAGATGTCAGAGAGATTTCGACTCAGAGATGTCGGAGAGCTTTCGACGCAGAGATGCCGGAGGCTTTCGACGCAGAGTTGTCGGAGAGCTTCGACATGGAGATGCAAGCGGGAGAACGAAACTTAAAAGACGCGTGAAATTAATAGGTCGCGTGAAAATGAATACGCCGCGTGAAATGAATACGCCTCTTGAAATGAATACTCGGCGTGAAATGAGGGGTCCGCACAGAAATCGCACTGGAATCGTGTTTCCCGCAAGCGGGATACACGATTCCGAATTTAAATTTTTTTTATTTAAAAGATACGTTTTTGTGCGTTTCGGATACGCGTTTCCGCTTGTTTCCCGTATCTGATACACGATCGAGTCGATATGTAGAGCATTTTTAATTATCCGTGCTTCGTAGCTGAAGAGGCATGTGGACAAAGTATTTTATGCTATATATGTTGGTTCATTGATGATACAGACGCGTATGAAGAGGCAACCCCGTGGAGGGTCTATACGTGCAAGAAGGCATCGGGCCGTAGCCTGATGATGTTGGCGGAAACCGCTGGATCTACTTCTATTTGAATATTCATGTTTCAAATTTATTTGTGTTTTTACTATTCGCACTCCAGAACATTTGGTTATCTGCACCCATATATTATAAAAGGAGTTGTATGAGTTATTTTGATCTTATCTTGGATGACCGCAAGAAATTAAGGTTGCTCTCTAAGTTCCCTCTCAACCCTAATCCTCTTTCTTCTCCCTCACCACCGCCGGCCCCTTTCCCCTCGCCGGATTCCTCCCGGGAACCCTAATATTTGATCTGACCTGCCCTACCGCCCGATGAAGCCGTTGGTTCTACTGTTGCTTTTGCACTCACCACTGCTGCCGACTTCATCCATGGCTCCTTCCACCCGACTCCATCCCGACCCCCCCCCCCCCCCCCGGACAACGCCGCCAATGCCCCCATTCGCCTCCTGGATGCGCACAACCAGCTCTTCGCCTCCATGCAAGCATCGCTCCTCACCATCAACTCCAAGCTCAACCATCTCCAATCATCAGCCGCCGCTTCCGACTCCAACTCACCCGCGGATGGGTACTCCTTTCTCGGCGCGTTGTCGATCCGGCAACCGCCGGAATCGCACCACCCCCTCCGTCGGGTTGCTCTGCACTTACCCTCGACATTTTTGTCCTTCGCCGGCGTCTACCCGATGGGATGGATCGATACGGTGGAACAATACTTTGACCCGATGTTGATTATCGACAAACAATAATAAGTGTATCTTCATTAGCTATTCTGATTATTCTCTCCGCATTCAATGTCCCGTTCCAAATAGAGTTCGGTGGTGGGTATTAGATTTTGGCTTTTTTGGGGGCGGTAGTAGCTGTGGTAAAAGCAACGGTGAGAAATTTGTGGTGGCATTAGAGCTGTCTAGAAAGCCGTAGAATGTTTGGAAAATCTCCATTTAAATTATTTTCAAATTTTTTTTTTACATTTTTCTTTTCAAAAGAAAATTTTTTCAATAATAAATGTTTAGTTTTTTAATAATAATAATAAACTTTATGCTAATCATTTACGCTTGGATAAGTAAATATTATATAAATCCTAAATAAGCAGGTTACAAAAGGTCAACGATGAGAAGCAAAGATGGTGTATAGGTGAAGAATAGTGAATGAGAGAAGAAAACATTTGCAGCGGTTGTTGAAGCCAGGAAAATCCCGGCTCCAAAATTCGGATCAATGCAGCCCGAGGTTACTGATCCTGCGGTCCAACTCCACGGCTCGGATAGCTAAAATAGGAGAGAGAAAATGACTAAGCACACCCCAGGTGCTCCAGCAGGGAGGTCCCACCACTTACCCGGAAGTTCGGGAGAAACTTCCCCTCCGCAACCAAAAGTTGGTCGAGGTACTAGACGGGCATGGACTTGGCGAGTATCCAGCTTGGGGGGACCTCGACCACTTCCAAAAGGGTGCCATTTCTAGTACCCCTGGGGGTCTATTTATAGAGAAATCCTGGGGGGGACAGGCGAGTATACTGCCTGCTCGCGAGTTACAAGGGCAACTCGCCCGTACTCGCGAGATACTCGCCCAAACTCGCCTCCGCTCGCGCCTTGCTCGCCAAGCTCGCCTCTTGCTCGCCCCTTGTTCGCCCAGCTCGCCCCTTGCTCGCCCCTTGCTCGCCCAGCTCGCCCCTTGCTCGCCCAGCTCGCCCCTTGCTCGCCCAGCTCGCGCCTTGCTCGCCTCTTGCTCGCCCAGCTCGCCCAGCTCGCCTCTTGCTCGCCCAGCTCGCCTCTTGCTCGCCCAGCTCGCCTCTTGCTCGCCCAGCTCGCCTCTTGCTCGCCTAGCTCGGTCTGCGAATAGGCGCCTCCTTAGGTCTTTCTAATCTCGACGAATTACGGGTAGTACACAATCCCCGCTTTTTTCGAGCTCGCTCGCGAGGTCGGAAAAACAATGTAGGACCCGTGGTTCAGAGAGATGGGCACTAGAGAGTAAAGGCGCGAGGTCCTTCCCAGGAGGGGACCTCAACTGTAAGAGGAAAAAGAGTCGAACCTCGCCGAGCTTAACTGGAGGAAGAGAGAACGCCGATACTTCCCGGGAGCCGAGCTCAACTGGAGGCAGATACAAGGTCGACACCTTCTAGGAGCCGAGCTCATCTAGAGGTGGAAAGAAGGTCGACAGCTCGCAGGAGCCGAGCTCAACTGGAGGCGGATAGAAGGTCGACACCTTCTAGGAGCCGAGCTCAACTAGAGGTGGAGAGAAGGTCGGCACCTTCTAGGAGCCGGGCTTAACTAGAGGTGGATACAAGGTCGACACCTTCTAGGAGCCGAGCTCAACTAGAGGTGGAGAGAAGGTCGACACCTCGCAGGAGCCGAGCTCAACTGGAGGCGGATACAAGGTCGACACCTTCTAGGAGCCGAGCTCAACTAGAGGTGGAGAGAAAGAGTCATCCGAGGGGGCAAGTAGCCGTCTTGCTGGAGAAGGGCTCGGGCAGAGGCCTGGATTACGACAACTCCACAACTCGATGACTTCTTTTCACTCGAGGGGGTTGAGCAACTTCGGGCTAGGAAGGCGGCTTCCAACTCTACTCTGATAATCTCTCCAGACGAATGAGAAGTACAATCGGGGGGTAGCTCGGCCAACATGCAAGGGGGAGCTGATCTCGATCGTCAGTGCAGAGGCTTGATCTTAGGAGGACGCATTAAAAAACCTGTTATACTGTCTCATCACCCGCTCTGGATGTTATGAGAGCTAAGCAGGATACTCATCCTCTAACCCACTCGTGACGCGAATCGATGACTGCTTCGGCTGAATTTCATCGCATTGCCTGGATAGGGCATGACTCTCGGGGGGTCTTTCTGGACACACACACTCGAGGTCTCCACTCTGCCTGTTGAGAAATTTTCAAGAATCACAGTAATAATAACAGGAGTGAGAACATGTTAAGAAAAGTGGGGAGTGACCGTCGGGGAGATCCAAGGGGACACACCATCCCGAGGCCTTCATCTTACTCGGATGTTGGATGTCGACCAGTAGGGAATGACAGTCGGGGAGGTTCCAAAGGAACACCTTCCAAGGGAACACATCATCCCAAGGTCTCCATCTTACTGCTCTTATTGATGCTGTTGAAGAGATCGACACAGTAGGGAATGACTGTCGGGGAGGTTCCAAAGGAACACCTTCCAAGGGAACACACCATCCCAAGGTCTCCATCCTACTGCTCTCGTTGATGTTGTTGAAGAGATCGATACTTTCCTGCCATACTTGACAACCAGAGAGGATTTAAACATACCTACTCAAATGATCGAAAAAAGTAAATGGGAGCGAAATGCTTTGCTGCGAGCCTTTGGCTCTCGAGGGTTTATGACACTTTTATTCAAGGGTCCCCTGCGAGGTTAAGTGGATCATTTCTTCGTCGAATTGGGAGGTCAGCGTCCTGACTTCTTCCTGATAATCTTACCAGCCGGATGAGAGGTGCGGTCGGAGGGTTCCTGCAGCCAACGTGCAAGGGGGGAGCTGATTTCGACCATCAGTGCAGAGGCTTGGTCTTATGAGAACGCACTACCGAGGCACCGTCCCATCACCCGTTCTGGGTTTTATAAGAATCAAGTCGGAGGTCAGTTTCCCAACCCATCGTGGAGATCGACTTCACCTCATCCGAAAAGCTCTTGCCAGAAGAGAAAAACAACTCTCGCTGCCCGTGTTTCAGAGGGCGAGGAATTTTTATTCAAATGGAATAAACACAAGGAGGGGGAGAATGCACCTTCCGCTCAGGGATAGAACCTCTTCAGGTCATTGCCGCTCCAGGTATTCCCAAGCAATTCCTCTTCATGATTCTGCAGGTGGTATCCGCTAGTCTCGAATGCCTTTTGAACGATGAAAGGTCATTCCTAGTTCAGTTCGAGCTTCTCGATGACAAGTGATCTCCCTGTTGAGCATTTAGATACTTTTGAGCAGTTCCATGGCTGCTGAAGAGACGACCTCGCGAGTATGGAACTCGTGAATTTGAAGGGGAGCATCATAGTTGTCGAGGAGATCACCTCGCGAGTATGGATCTCACAAAATAACAGTTTGAAGACGTCATGAGTAAACCATTTCATGGAAAGTACGTTCTTGGTGAAGATCATCGCGCGTAAGAGCTCACGAGATACCAGCTAGAAGACGTCACGAGTAAGCATCCTCGTGGAATAATAATTGCGACCTTGGGAGGTACTTGGTGCAATTGACGATCATACCTTGCTCGCACATAGCTACGCGCACCTGTCTGCTTGCCCCTGTATACTCGTACATGCATACTCGCACCATCCCAAGGTCTCCACCCTACTTGGGTGTTGCTGAAGGATGACGTCAAGTAGGGACTGACAGTCGGGCAGGTCCCGTGGGACACACCTTCCCGAGGCCTCCATCCTACTTGGATGTTGCTGAAGGATGACGTCAAGTAGGGACTGACAGTCGGGCAGGTCCCGTGGGACACACCTTCCTGAGGCCTCCATCCTACTTGGATGCTGAACGCCGACCCAACCTGTTTCATGTTGCTCAACAATTAAACGGGGAGTTAAGCACAATTAAGCACATTAACTCACACGATTGGAGGAAATAATCGAAAACGAATCGCTTGTTACGGGCTCTTAGCCCTCGAGGGTACACAACACCTTTATTCAAGGGTCCCAACACCAAATTGATGCAGGGCGGCGCGTAGGGCTTGCGCGCCTGTCGGCTATTTCTAGGAAACCCTAAATGTATGCAATTTAAAAAAAAATAAAACTAAGATTTGAGCGGGCGTGCACGAACTTTTAAGAAATTAAGCAACTATGTTTTATAAAGCACAAAATTACTATTTTGTTTTACAAATTGAATTTTCTTGAAATATGGTTCAATTCTAAATCCGGGGAAGGAAGTTCGCAACTTTCGTTCTGTTCCCCTTGTTATAGCAAACGGAAATCGTGAACTCCAAATACGTTTCCGTTTGGAGTTTTCGACGTAGCGTTCGCTGACAAAATCCCGGGCGAAAATCCACAATGAATCTAATATCTTAAAGAGAAAATTTAGATGCACACAAAGGAAAAGAAAGAAGCAAATTACCCACGGAAAGAGACGTCTTTCCGCAACCGAAGTCGACGGCGATCCCGCGAGGAATTCCTCGTCACCTTCGATCTCCCGCTCCGTGGTCGGCCGCTATCGCACAAGGGCACCACGGAATACTTTCGCTCAATCTCACACTAAGTGGCCCCACGGAATCTAATTAACTCAATCTATAGAGAAGCCACAAACTAAACAACTGCAAGTCACTCACTCTCGTATACGAGTGTGGTTCCACGAATTCTCTAAACAAATCAAGAGGAATTAAATTTCTCACAAGGTAGCAAAACTACTATCCTAAATCACCTTAACTGTTCACGGGAACAAATAGTAGCAGCCCAAACTTCTACCACCAACGGGAGATTAATGACTCAACAGTAACATCAATTGATCACTGTTCATCATCTTCCCACATAGACAGCAGCAGCCCCAAGCAGAACTCTCTTCAGCCGATGACTCCTCAACAGGAAATACAAATAAATTCCGACCAACACACCAATTGAAACCTACTACTCATTCAGCATCAACAACTGGACAAAGCAAAAACATCAATTACAGGACCCCTAAATGGAACTCAAGAGCACACCAGCATTCACGCAAATAATCGATACCCTTTACAGAACTCCAAAATAAAAACTCCTACTGTTTATCATCACTTCTCACGGGAGCAAACGCAGAAATCGAACATCCTCTCACGAAAACAAAACACGGCAACCACTTCCATCGTCTTCTCATTCCTTTCTTTTATAGGGTTGCAGCGGAGCACGCCGATCCACCTCGCCTGGTCGGTCTCGTCGGTTAGACGGTTTCGTAACCGCCTGGAGGAGCTCGTGTAGGCGGCGTCGTGGGCGTGCGTATGCGGGAATGCTTCAGGCCGATCGAGAAGAGGACCGGCTGGAATGGCTGAACCGCCTCCTGTGCTTAACATATCTAAAATATATATATATGTGTGTGTGTGTGAAACTATATATATATATCCTGGGAGAAAGTGAATAAAACTCCAATCATAGCTACGCACACAGGCGTGTAAAAAAATAAAAATGCAAACGAAAATAAATTGCAAAATTAACAAATGCAATAATTCAGGGTCGGTGGAGGTCCGGACGGATGCGACGTCGGGCACCTTTGCGTCGACCCGATCTAGGCTGGTCTCCACCACCAGCTTTGAAAACCATCGCCACTAGGAGCTCGCCGAGCATCAACTTGGAGACCTCGCGAGTAGGTTGTTGAAGAAGACCATCGCGACTAGGAGCTCGTCGAGCATCAACTTGGAGACCTCGCGAGTAGGTTGTTGAAGAAGACCATCGCGACTAGGAGCTCGCCGAGCATCAACTTGGAGGCCTCGCGAGTATGTTGTTGAAGAAGTCCATCGCGACTAGGAGCTCGTCGAGCATCAACTTGGAGACCTCGCGAGTTGGTTGTTGAAGAAGTCCATCGCGACTAGGAGCTCGCCAAGCATCAACTTGGAGACCTCACGAGTAGGTTGTTGAAGAAGACCATCGCGACTAGGAGCTCGTCGAGCATCAACTTGGAGACCTCGCGAGTAGGTTATGTGCTTTCCCTTGGTGGCGAATTCGTCATGAATCATCCTGTTTGTTAGTCAGACAAAAGCACTCGCGGGCTTTACCAAAGCACCCGTAAGCATATAGATGTATGAAAATCACTGGCATTGAAGAAGGAAGAAACTGAGGGGAGGAGTGTCCCTTTTGACATAAGACCCCCTACGCAGAGGGTTCGGGAACTCGCCACTCTTGAAATAGGCACCCCTATGGCGAGTAGAGAACTCACCCTCGCGAGTAGAGATCTCGCCTATGGGCGAGTAAGGAAGGATCTCGCCAATGGCCGAGTATTGAAGAAGCTCGCTTATGGCGAGTATTGAAGAAGCTCGCCTATGGCCGAGTATTGAAGAAGCTCGCCTATGGCCGAGTATTGAAGAAGCTCGCTCGCCTGCAAAAAGTCACCTGCATGAACTCGCCTATGGGCGACTAAGGAAGGATCTCGCCAAATTTGATGTTCGTCGCCCGCGTGAAGTCGCCTATGCCGAGTAACAAGAAAGCTCGTCTATGGGCGAGTAAGGAAGGATCTCGCCACTACCCAGGAAGCTCGCCTCTCTTCCGAGTAAAGTCGCTGGTCTGAACTTACCTCTGGATCTCGCCTGCAAGAACTCGCCTATGGGCGAGTAGAGGAACTCGCCTATGGCGAGCATGGACTCGCCTTCAGGATGTCATCATCTGGAACTCGCCTTCAGGATGTCGCCATCTGGAACTGGCCCAACTTGTCGAATGCTCGTGAGTTGCTGCCTTTGGCCTCCATCTCGCCACTTTTAAGCCATGAAGCCTTCTCGCAAAAATTTCTTCCTCCGAATACGATCCACTCTCACCGCACCAAAGTGTTGAAGCCAGGAAAATCCCGGCTCCAAAATTCGGATCAATGCAGCCCGAGGTTACTGATCTTGCGGTCCAACTCCACGGCTCGGATAGCTAAAATAGGAGAGAGAAAATGACTAAGCACACCCCAGGTGCTCCAGCAGGGAGGTCCCACCACATACCCGGAAGTTTGGGAGAAACTTCTCCTCCGCAACCAAAAGCTGGGCGAGGTACTAGACGGGCATGGACTTGGTGAGTATCCAGCTTGGGGGGACCTCGACCACTTCCAAAAAGGTGTCATTTCTAGTACCTCTGGGGGTCTATTTATAGAGAAATCCTAGGGGGGGTGCAGGCGAGTATACTGCCTGCTCGCGAGTTACAAGGGCAACTCGCCCGTACTCGCGAGATACTCGCCCAAACTCGCCTCTGCTCGCCAAGCTCGCCTCTTGCTCGCCCCTTGTTCGCCCAACTCGCCCCTTGCTCGCCCAGCTCGCCCCTTGCTCGCCCAGCTCGCCCCTTGCTCGCCCAGCTCGCCCCTTGCTCGCCCAGCTCGCCTCTTGCTCGCCCAGCTCCCCCCTTGCTCGCCCAGCTCGCGCCTTGCTCGCCCAGCTCGGTCTGCGAATAGGCGCCTCCTTAGGCCTTTCTAATCTCGACAAATTACGGGCAGTACAGCGGTGAGAAAGAAGAAAAGGCAGATTGTGAATGGTCGGGACGTGACTCTCGTAAACCCTTGAATAAAAGAGGAAAAGCTGAAAGCAGAGAAAACGGTTTTTAGAAACCCTTGTTTGACCTGCTGCTCAAAAAGCCGCAAAAATACCTTTCTTGAAAAACTTCTTTTGAAAAAACTCTTCATCCAAACAACCTAAAAGGCTGATGGCTGTGGGAATAGAGTTTTCCCACAACCACCACCGCCCCAAACAAAGTCTGCCTGAGTTTAGAGTAAAGAGATCGTGGTCCTTGCGGTTTGTGAGTTCTATGGGTCTCAAGATAAATGATGATGTTAAAAACTTAGGTTTGAAGGAGAGTGATAAGACTTTGTCCTGATAGGAGGGGATTTATGCTGGTTTTAGACCCACATTCAGACCCAACTTGCATATGAATTGAGTAATGCAGTAAGTTAACAGATTATTTATTAATGTTTCATCATGTGAAATGTTCATTTTAAGATTTGGCTTATATATTAGCACTGCCACAGTGCTGGACACTTGGCATTAGGGATGCGAGTTCATCTTGAATTCATTAATCCGATCGTTTTTTAGGGTCGAATCGAAATTAGTGAGACAAATATTATCTTGATCGAATTTGAATTGAACTGAACTTGTATTCGATCCAAAAGATTGGATCGAGATATGCAGGCCTGTGTATAAATGCTCTTATCTCCAGATTTGGCTTGTCACAAGATCGGGTTTGAATGGCTTTAAGCCAATCTCTATCGCAGACGGATCTGCTCGAGTTCTCGTGCTTAAGATATTCACATCTATCTACAGACTATAAGAAACAATCTGCATCAAAAAATTCAAGATCCGAAGATCAAACGGTTGTCAAATCCAAACCCAAACAATTGAACCATTATTACATCCTTTCATCTGTTGGCTGCAGCCACAAAAGAAAGAACTAGCAGAGGAAGCAGCCATAGGAAGCCAAAAACCAAGCCATGAGACCTGTCTGCACCTGCTGTGTAGAAATAGTAGTATGGGTAAGACGACGATGATGAAGATGGTGATGGCGGCGTCTTCTTTGTTGGCGGCGACAGAATTACACTGCCTGGAGATTTGGGCGGCGAGGCAGGTGAGCAGACCACGGGGCAGGTGCCGCATTTGCTGACACACAACAGACTTGCTTCCTGCGATTCGGACACCATGTTATCCGGTGATCTTCCTCGGCCAGCCACGACAAGGAGGAATGCGACGGCCATCGTTGCTGAGATTCTGAGCATGGTGGCTTGCTATTTTTTTTTCTTGTTTGTTGCTGTGAGTGTGTGGAAAGTCCGATCTTTTCTTTCAGCACTAGATGCTGCTGAAATTTTATAGGCTGCAGCAGCAGCCTGAGGGAGAGGCATCCATTCCAGCATTGCATCAGAAGCTTTAGAAAGAAGATTCTTGATAAAATGTCACCTTTGATTGGGGTGAAAGTTGTTCTGGAGATAGATGCTTGGCTATTAAGCTTTGAAGATGCTCATTAACTCATTGCCTGATATTATATTTAGGGTGGAATAAGATTCTTGCATATTATAAATGTATATATATATGGACTATGGTGTCTGTAAATATAATATATATATATATACCTTAGTGTAGTAGTCATAGCATGTGTTATGGCATAAGAACTTCATGACTACATATATAAGTGACGCAGAAGCTGCAATTCCGGTTATGGACGACTACGATCATTATGTGAAATTAGAGAATGAAACTACTGACGGTCTTGATCACGCGGTGAAAGCACCATTAGAGAGACTATTGGAAGAGTTCTCAAGAGGAGAGCGTGGAGAGCGAGATGAAAGGGAAGATGAGTCTTGCAAAAGGCAACTAGCGTGCTTGAGTTATATGACAAATATAGCAGAAAATAAGTCTATTATACTAATGTCACGTAAGAATTATTTACAATAATAAAAATATTTATATACATAATTTAATATGGGAGTTGATATTAGCAGTCTGGAATTGGCTATTCGCAGTACATCGCTATTCGTAGTCCATAAATTTAATTTGCAGTCCAAAATTATATGTGTACCCCACTCTCATCCCAAATAAGCGAAACATTTTGCTGATTTATTAAGCAATAGAAGCCTAGAGAAACATCTTAAAGACTCCAAAACAATTTAAAAACCTAGCAGAAAAACAAGTTAAATGTCATGCGTAGAGGAATCAGCTCTAAATCAAGTTAAATGGCATGCAAACCTTCCTCTAATCAGAAAACTGACTAATTTTTTGGGATTTTCGCTGGATAATTTTCTTCTTTTTTGAAGAAGGTGAATCAAAGAGAGGGAAAGACGACGCGACTGATAGAACTACGGCTAGGGTTTAGGCAACGGGAGGAGAGAGATGGAGAGGAGAAGGTTATTTGATGGGGTGCGATTAGCGAGAATTGGACTGCAAATATAGTTAGGATTTTTACAATTTTGGGGGTGCGAATAGCAAGAATTGGATTGGCTGAGAAGGTTGGTGGAAGATGTGGACGAGAAGGTCAGTGGACCTACGGTTCTACGCGGTGACAACAAGAGCGCTTTGAAACTGGTAACCAACCCAGTGTGTCACGCAAGAACAAAGCATATAGAGATCGATCATCACTTCATCAGAGAGAAGGTGTTGGATGGCTTGATTGCGGTGGAGCATGTGCGGAGTGAAGACAACATTACGAATATATTCACGAATCCCCTTTCTGCGGGGCCGTTCAGGAAGCTTCGCTCGCTGCTCAGAGTTGTTGACGGAGCTCACTTCAAGGGGGAGTGTTGGAATATTGAAGTGAGCTAGCCCAGGCGCTAGCGCTAGCCGTCGGTGCTAGCTCAGCTTTTAAGTGGCGTCTCTCGGATCTATAAATAGGGGGTTATTCTCCCTGCAGAAAAAATCAGAGGGAACTAGAGACTTGAGCGGTCTCAACTTGGCGGTCTCAGTTAGAGCGAACTCGGAGTGAGTTCGGCAAGCGACCTAGAGCAGATTTCTTGAGTGTGGGAGACCGGGAGCTAGCGTGGGCACAAGGAGGTAGCGCAGACGGTAGTGGTTGAAACGGTCTGGTGGTCTGCACCAGCGGTCTCTCGTCAGTAGAGTGTGTGAGCAGCGAGACCGCGAGCTAGCGCGGGCGCTAGCGATACCGCCGACGGTAGTGAGAAGAGGAGAAGCGGACTCTGTTTGCGACCACTTGTTTCTTTCTTTGTATTCGGTTGTTATAAACCAAGTTGCAACTTGTATTCAGTCCTTTCTCTTGTAATTGTTGTAACTATTTGTCAAACAATAAAGAGTTGTTTTTTGTTCATTCTTGATGTACCTGTCTCGGTGTTCCATTGATATTGAAAACTTCACAGGTATTTGATCCCTAAGCTCGATCATTCATATGGATCTACATCATCTATTCTTTGAGGTGGAAGGTTATTTATTATGGTCTTTCTCTCGAATTCAGTCTCTGGAAGAACGTTCCCACTGATTAAGTCACTGGACCTTGATCCAGAAACTTTCATATTCTAGCGGCGCTCCGTTGAGCGTGTCATTTTGGTGCGCGCCACTCCGGTGAACGCGCATCTCCGGCACACGCTCTTGTGAACTTGTCGCTCTGATTCACGCTCCAGTGTACACATCGCTCCAGTGCGCGCTCCACTCTCCAGAAAACACTCAGCTCCAGTGTGTGCCCCGCTCCAATGCGCTCCCCAGCGTTGTTCCCTTAGTGCGCACCCCCACGCTCTAGTGCGCCTCCTTGCGCTCCGCTCCAGTGGGTGCCTCGCTCCAATAAGAGCTCCCGCACCCCGCTCTCCACACTCCGCTCGCTGGAAGGCGCTTCACTCTCCAGACAGTACTCCGCCCTCTTAAATGTGCTTTGCTCTCCAGTCCCCCCCCCCCCCCCCCCCCCCCCCGCGCGTTCCGCTTTCTCGTGCGTGCCCCCGTGCTTCGCTCTCCAGAATGAACTAGACTCTCCAGAATAAGCCTCACACCACTCTTTAGGACATATCACCGCAGACCGACCTCAGGGACGCGCCTCCGCACGAAGCTCTCTAAATGGTGTACCTGACGCATGCAACTAAAGAAAGACACTTTTAGAGTTGTAGAACGAACGGTGGTCTATCACTCTCGCTAAATCAGTCATGTTCTCTGACATTATTGCTAGTGAATTTGTTCGAGCTGGAACTTGTCTCGTGGTTTTTTTTTTCGAAAATTTTATATAAAAATCTCGTTGTCGACTCTAATTTGATCGTGTGTGCATTCGGTTGACTCTCGAGCTAAAACAAACCTATTTTATGGAATGAGTTTGTCGAGCTTGTTCGTGCTGACTTGAGTGGCATGCTGTAATTTTGTTGTCCTTTTTTATTTTTAATTTATGCTATATGCACTTTTTCAAAAAAAAAAACTGTGTTTATATGGATAAGTGTTTGATATAAATTAATATTATTTATATAAGGCTTCGTTTGGGGATGCGCCTGAGCGCCGGTGCGGGAGTACACGCCGCTGCAAGACGGAAAATCAAACGATGCATGAGGGCGCGCGGCGGCATTTGCTCCCGCGGCTCTTCGCAAAAGCCGCCCCACCGCTCCATCTCCAATCCCGCCCGCCTCCCCACCTCCGGTCCCAGCCCTCCGGTCCCAGCCGCCGATTCCAGCCGCTACCCGCCGCCCCAAACGAACCCTAAATCTATCCTACGAGATAACTCGGCCTCTATATTTATCTCAATTTGAAAAAGAGGGAGGAACTATATGCTCGCACAAACAGAAAAGGTATATGCTCGCACAAACAGAAAAGGCTGCGAAGTAAAGAGAGGAATGGAGCATCTACAGCTTGGTTTAGTAGAGCTAGATTCCTTGATCATCATTAGCTTCATTAAAAATGATTAATGTATTGTTTGGGGCAGCATTTTAATACGATAGCGCTTTTAAAAACGCCACATATTTTTAGTCGTTTGGCAGGGCCGGTGAGAAATACAATTTAGATTAAAAAAATGCTGTTGTATTTAGCTATTCGCAGCCCATAAACTATATTCGTGGTCCAAAATTATATTCGCTGTCTAAAAATTTGTACTTACATTACATTAGAGTCAAAAATAAATTACTAATATAAGATATATATATATATACACACACGAGTGCCTGACACGGGGCTCCGCCCTTATGGCCAAGCGCGACAGTACCCGGCCGGCGACGACGGGCTTCGCCCACCCAAGACGCGATGCTTTCGGGTGGCCTTCGGCCGCATCCAGGCGGGTTTTGCCCGCCTCAACACGGGCTTCGCCCGTGCTCGATGCGTCTGCGAGTTGCGCCCGCAACATATACATATGAGTACGTGAAATGACCGTAAAAAATATACTTCAATATTACAATATTTAATTTGTAAAAAAAAATACTTATATACTTAAAAAGATTATTTTTTTTCATCTCTCTTTCCCTCTCCGCCGCACTCTCTCCCCCTCTCTCATCTCTTTCTCTCTCTCTCTCTCACTCACTCACTCTCTCTCTCCCGTGAAGTTTATTTTTATATTAAAGATGTTTCGGATAAAATATGTGAAAAATCCAACGGTAAAAAATAAAAACACGGTAAGAGCATGGAGAATGTTATATTCACTTATATAATAAAAATATATATATATCTTTACCTACTATATACAAGAAGTTGCATTTGGTGCAACATTCAAAATTGTCAAATATAGTATCATTATTTTACTCCAATGATTTAACGTATATTATGAAAAAATGGAAAATCATAAAATATAATGGCTATTTGTGTAACTACACTATATTCCTTTAATAAAAATAATGATGGAAATTCATAAAATCTAAAAGTTTTTTAATAGTCTTCCTACATATACTATGGTATGTAATCATTAGACCTTCTAAACCTATTTTAAAATAATTTTTTGTTAAAATATAAATATTTTTGAAAAAAACCAATTATAAAATATTAATTAAAATTTTTGTGCGGTTATTTTGAATACTCATATGTATATGTTGTGGACGCAAGGGAGGGCAAAGCCCGCCCGCACAAAGCCCGTCGGGGGCGGGTGAAGCCCGTCGTTGCCGGCCGGGTACTGTCGCTGTTCAACCCGTAATTCGTCGAGATCAAAAAGGCCTAAGGAGACGCCTATTCGCAGACCTCGCGAGGCGAGCAGGGGCGAGTATGGGGCGAGCAGAGACGAGCAGGGGCGAGCAGAGACAAGCAGGGGAGAGCAGAGGCGAGCAGGGGAGAGCAGAGGCGAGCTTGGGCGAGTACCTCGCGAGTATGGGCGAGTAGCCCTTATAACTCGCGAGCTTAGGCAGTATACTCGCTTGTACCCCCCCCCCCCCCCCCCCCCCAGGATTTCTCTATAAATAGACCCCCAGGGGTACTAGAAATGACACTTTTTGGAAGTGGTCGAGGTCCCCCCAAACTGGATACTCGTCAAGTTCATGCCCGTCTAGTATCTCACCCAGCTTTTGGTTGCGGAGGGGAAGTTTCTCCCAAACTTCCGGGTATGTGGTGGGACCTCCCTGCTGGAGCACCTGGGGTGTGCTTATAGTCATTTTCTCTCTCCTATTTTAGCTATCCGAGTCGTGGAGTTGAACCGCAGGATCAGTAACCTCGGGCTGCATTGATCCGAATTTTGGAGTCAGGATTTTCCTGACTTCAACAGTCGCGCTTGGCAGTAGGGGCGGAGCCTCGTTGCCGGCCGGGTACTATCACTCGTGTTTTACTTGGATTTTTATTTACTTATTATAAACTTCTCTGATCCTAATGGGACTATGAGAAACTATTATTCGCTAAAGTTTCGTTAATTGCTGAATAATGCATCTTTACATGGTCAGGTTTCATCAATGTGTGGCTTATACCAATTATTACCTGAGGCATGCAGTTATTGTTAAGGTATATTGTGCATTAATGTTGGGTCTTTAACGGAACCCTAACGGGTCCGTTAAAGCAAAAGAAATCTGGAATGCGCCGAAAGATCAGTTCAAGGAGGAGGAGAATATGTCCAAGACGCATCTGGTGGACAAGTTCATGAGATTCACCTTCTCTGAGGACATGGACATCCTACCCCAGATTGCAGACCTGGAGAATCTGGTGGCCAAGCTCAACAGTGAGAACGTCCCTCTGCCAGATGGGTTCGTTGCTGGTGTCATCATTAATTATTGATTGAGTATTTAAAAAACCTATTAATTATTGTGTTTTATTTTATAATAAAATATCAGAGTGCTTAATATGTACACCAAGTTAATTTGTTTAATTAATTATTATTTATCTTTAATTTAAAAAAATGATACTCAAAACGCATAGCTGTTTTGCCAAACAACTTAACAGATTATTCGTTTGAAACAGCACTGTAACAGCTGTTCTTCCAAACAGATTTACAGATTCTGCCACCACTATGCAAAACAGCTGATTATTCCACCGCTGCTTCTCCAGTCGCTGCAGCCGCGCCAAACAGACCCTAAACGCCCCACAAAAGTGATATTCTTGGTCTGCGAATAGCCAAAATTAGTTTGTGAATAACAATCCACTACAAAAAAGACTTTTTGGCAGCATGCACCCTGGAATTACCAGATTTTGTCCAAGTGCACCCTATATCATTAAATATAGCAAAATGCACCCCCCAAATTCATATTTTTGGCAAAGTGCACCCTAAGCTATTGTTTGGAGGGGTAATTTGGTCAAGCCGGTTCTGAAGCTTAAAATAATTAGGGCTTTTCTGAGTTCTCGCTACTTCATCACGTCCCCTTTCTTCATTCCCGGTGTCGTGAGCCATTCTCGTCGCTGAGTTCTTGCTACTTCATCACGTCCCCTTTCTTCATTCCTGGCGTTCTCATCTTACAGATCTCGTCGTCGGTGAAGCTCCCTCTTGACGGCGGCGATAGCGTCTTCTCTCCCCCAGATCTCGTCGTCGGTGAGTGAAACGTGTCGTCTTCTTTCTCTTGTTGCTCTGCTAATCGTAGGTTTTAGGGTTCTTACGGTTGTTGCTCTGCAGATCCAGCATCGTGAAGCTCCTCATCGTTAAGCTCCTCTTCTCTGCCAGTCCCGGTCCAGTTCTAATTGTTGCTTCTCCGCAAATCTCGTCAGTTGCCAGTCCCGATTCTGCAAAAAAATTCATCAACATCAATTTCTGGTATTATTATTGCGGCTAGCCTTATTTCTGCTTGATCTAGTTATAATTTCTGCTATTCACAAGTTTTATTCAGTTAAGAAATGAATCAAGTTTTTTGCCTTTACACTCAGATTCAGTTTTATTTTTTTTAGGCTTAATTTGAATTTTGTGTTAAGAAATGGATTGCCCCGGAGATGTTGAGTGGGAGAATATGTTGGTTGACGAAAATTATTCCGAAGAGGGAGTTGATGTTGATAGTAGCAGTGAGTCCCAATATATAGACGAGGAATCCGACGATGAAAATTCATCGTTTAGTGATGGATTGAATGATAGTGAGTTTGAGTTAGATGAATGTTCACTTAATGACAATTTAGAGGGTGAGATTGAAATAGTTGGTGAAAGAGTTGTATCAAATCAATCCTTGAGTACAAACAGTGGAAATCATTTAAAAGACCGCAGTAGTCAATCATCTTCCAAAACACAGAAAGGGAAAAATCGCGAGGTCCAAATTTATGATGGAGCTGCACACGATTCTGATTTTGAATTTGATGTTAGCTTGTACTTTAATACACCATATGACTTTAGGGATGTGGTGAGATTGTACGCAACTAAACAAGGAAAGCCACTCAAGTTTACTAAAAGTTGCAGTGATAAGATTCAAGTGACATGTGATTGTGGATGGGTTATATATGCTTCTTTTATGTCTAAAAATGAAAAAAAAACTTTTATAGCCAAAACAATTAAAGGGAGCATACTTGTTATAGAGTTGCAGTTTTTCAACATTGTAGCTCCAAGTTTCTTGCTAAGAAATATGAGCACAATATTAGAAGCAACCCAGAGTGGCCCGCTACTTCCATGCAAAAAGTAATGCAAAGAGACAACAAAACATCTCTTAGTTTATGGAAGATGTATAGGGTCAAGAAACATGCTGCTAAAATGATTAGTGGAACGGAGTTGTAGCAGTACACAAAGCTATGTGAATACTTTGAAGAAATTTATCGGACCAATCCAGACACAATGATTAAGGTCAAATGTAAGCATGATGTGCTCTCACAAACATGTATATTTAAAAGACTATATATTTGTTGGGGTGCCCTGAAGAAAGGTTTCTTAGTAGAATGTATGTCTATTATTGGATTGGATGTGACTCATTTGAAGACATCAACGGGTGGTGTATTGTTATGTGTCGTTGGAGTTGATGGTAACAACAACATGTACCCTATTGCTTACACCGTTGTTTTAAGGGAAAATCCGAAAACATGGAAATAGTTTGTTTAGTCTACTAATACAAGATTTGCACAGTGAAAATTCTTACAAGTGGTCTATAATTTCGGACAAGCAAAAATGGCTATTGAAAGCTATTGAAGAGCTACTTCCCAATGCAGAATATAGATCTTGCTTGCGCCATATGTATAATAACTTCAAACAAATACATAGAGGCAAACAATTAAAAGACATCCTATGGAAAGCTGCATCCGCTACTAGGATAGTAGACTTCAATAATGAAATGGAAAAGTTGAAAGCTAGCGATAAAAAAACTTATGAATGGGTTAAAGCAAGAGATGAAAAACATTGGACAAAATCTCATTTCAGCACGTGGCCTAAATGTGATATGTTGTTAAACAATTTTTGTGAAGCGTTTAGCAAAGTGATTCTAAAAGCCAGAGATAAGCCAATAATTATAATGTTGGAGACTATACGGGTGTTGTTAATGAAGCGGCTTCAAAAGCAAAGAGATATGGTGATCTTCAAGTTTAATAGAGAAATATGTCATTCCATACAACAAATTTTGAAAAACAATAAAAAAATGCACACAATTACATTTTAGTATGAAATTGTCATAACAAATTTGAAGTTGAAGGGTGGATAGGAGATAAATGGACAGTTGATTTGAGTGCTAGAAGCTGTAGTTGTAGGCGTTGAGATCTAACCAGTATTCCTTGTGTGCATGCAACATCTTGCATATTCTACCGAAGGGAAAAAGTTGAAGAGTATTTTGAACATTGGTATAGAAGGGATATATTTTTGAGAGCATACGAGCACTTACTAAATCTAATAAAATCATATAAGGAATGGCCAACGGTGATTTTGAATCCAATAGTTCCATGGAGTAATATTCACAAGAAGCCCGGATGACCGTCAAAACATGCTAGGAGAAAAGAAGAGGACAAATTAGAAGATCAAAAATATGGAATAAAAAGGCATGGTTTGAAGTACACGTTGTCACGGCTTAACCTCTACGAGGTTAACCTTTGGAGCTTTCTAGAGAAATCTAGGAGCATGTAGAATACTTTATACATAGTGTTCTAGAGAATGGTAGAAGCACTCTAGAATGATCTCATGGGAACATTCTAGAAAACTCGGGAAGGTTGTAAATACATGAGGGTTGTAGAATGATCTAGAAATGTAGGCATTCTAGATCCTTCCATCTTTTGGAGGGAAATTCTTTTGGGGCCTATAAAAGGGGAAGGCCCCCTCATTTGTAAATCACCAAGTTACAAGCAATCAAGCAATACAAGTTCTTTGCTCTCTCAATCTCTCTTGCTCTCTCTTACAAAGTGCTCTCTTACCCATCTTGCCACCACGATCGTTGGAGAAGGCTGACTTAGCTAGTTGCGAAGGGACGCACAAAGGAGCTAAGGCCGCACGCGACGTTGTCAAGGGGACAAGTCCGTGACAGTTGGTATCAGAGCGAGGTTGACTCAGGTTAACTCAGGTTGACTCTAGTGCGTGGTTCGTGAAGATCAAGAATAGATGGCTTTGGAAGGGAACAACAACTCTTGCATTGTTGATGAGCGCGACAGGGCGGCCGAGGAGAAAAGAGATAGAAGGAACAAGAGGGACTAGAGCAAGGGTCGCGATGGTTCCAGCTCGGAGCAAAATATGGTTGATCCAGCTGAATTTGAAGCTCTACGGGAGGCGCATCTTACCCTTCATCGGAAAGTGGATCAAATATGTAAGTACTTTGACACTTTTCATGTTGAGCAAGAGAAGTTGCAGGCGGATCTTGACCATCTCAAGGAGCAAACTATGGGCAAGTCGGAAGGCGCTTTTGATACCATCATAAGCGACTTGGAAGAGCGCCTCACAAGTCTTGAAAATGAAGTGGATGACTTGCGTAGGCGAGGTGCCACCAATGGTGGAAATGGTGGGAATGGTGCAGCCATGGTAAATGCAAAGCTTGATGTGCCCAAACCCAAGAAGTTTGCGGGAAAGCGAGATGCGTTGGAGGTGGAGAACTTCCTTTGGCACATGGAGAAATACTTGGAAGGATATGACATCACAGACGAGGCACTAAAGGTACGCTATGCTGGTTATTACTTGGAGGACCTGGCTTCCTTGTGGTGGAGGAAAATCCAAACAGATATTGCAAAGGGACTCTACCGGATCGATACTTGGGAGGACTTCAAGCAGGAGTTAAGAAGGAACTTCATCCCCGAGAATGTGAAGGATGAAAACTTGCGGAAGCTTAGGGAGTTGAGACAAAAGGGAAGTATCGGAGACTATGTCAAGGAGTTCACCGCTTTATCACTCCAGGTATTTGATGTCCCCGAACATATCCTTCTCTTCAACTTCATCGATGGGCTGCAAAATTGGGTGAAACAAGAGGTCAAGAGGAAGGACCCAAGGACCACCAGGGATGTTATTTCCATCGCCGAGTCTCTTATTGAGTTCCAGCGCCAACCAAATCCTATCAAGGAGAAGAAGGACAAGGTGGGCTATGGAAAAGGTGGGGGAGACCGACGAGACAACAAGGCGGCGCATTTCAAAGGAGGGTCAAAGACATTGCCCGATCAAAGGAAGGAGTTCGAGGAGAGGAAGAAGAACTTCACACCCAGAGGCGGATGTTATGTGTGCAAGGGGCCACATCCGATGAGCAACAGCCCAAAGTTGGGATCATTATCGGCTATGGTGGAGAGTCAAAATGTCACCCCATCGGAGGAAGGTACTTCTCAAATGAGTTCATTACAATTGTTGAATGCTTTGAACGTGCAGCCAACAAAAGCCGCATCAAGCAAGGGGTTGATGTATGTGGAAGCAGTCATCAAGGGGAAGGCTACAAAAGCCTTGATTGACACAGGGGCTTCACACAACTTCATGACCGAAGGAGAAGCCAAGAGGTTGGGCTTGCAGGTTGTGAAGGGCGGAGGTTGGATCAAGACCGTGAACGGTCAAGCGAGGCCACTAGAAGGAGTCGCACGCCATGTAGAGCTATGCATGGGCACCTGGAAGGGCCGGGTGGACTTCTCAATCGCACCCATGGATAACTTCAAGGTCGTTCTTGGAATGGACTTCTTGGAGAAGATGCAAGCCATCGTCATGTCGGCACATCGCTCAGTTTGCATCTTGGAGGAAGGAAATGCTTGCATGGTTCCCACGGTGCAAGGACCATCAAAGGAAGGGCCAAAACAGCTATCAGCCATGCAGTTGGAAAAAGGGTTCAAGAAGGGTGAAGCAACGTACTTGGTCACCCTAAAGGAGGAAGACAGTGACACGATGGAGGAGGTGTCTCCTATCATTGCGGACGTGGTGGCAAGAAATGAAGACATCATGCTCGCAGAGTTGCCACTGAAGCTACCACCTCGGCGGGAGGTGGATCACAAAATTGAGTTGGAGCCAGGGACGAAGCCCCCAGCTAAAGCACCATACCAGATGGCTCCCCCTGAACTAGAGGAGTTGAGGAAGCAACTCCAAGTTTTGCTGGAGTCAGGAATGATCAGGCCGTCTAAGGCGCCATTTGGTGCCCCGATGCTATTTCAAAAGAAGAAGGACGGATCGTTGCGGTTGTGCACAGACTACCGGGCACTAAATAAGGTGACGGTAAAGAACAAGTATCCTATTCCTCTCATTGCTGATCTTTTTGACATGCTTGGAAGTGCAAGGATCTACTCCAAGATGGATTTGCAAAAGGGATATCATCAAGTGCGGATTGCGGAAGGAGATGAGCCGAAGACCACATGTGTCACGAGGTATGGAGCATTTGAATGGTTAGTGATGCCTTTTGGCTTAACTAACGCACCAGCTACTTTCTGCACGTTGATGAACCAAATATTCTGCCCCTACTTGGATAAGTTTGTGGTGCTATACTTGGATGATATTATAGTATATAGCAACACCATCGAGGAGCATGTGGAGCATCTTAGCCGAGTTTTCCAAGTGTTGCGGGAGAATGAGCTGTACGTGAAGAAGTCCAAATGCTCATTTGGACAAGAGGAGATACACTTTCTTGGTCATGTCATCGGGCATGGGAGCTTGCGAATGGACATGGCAAAGATCAAGGCAATTGATGAATGGGAGCCGCCAACGAAGGTACCGGACTTACGATCATTTTTGGGCTTGGTGAACTACTATCGCAGGTTCATCAATGATTACTCAAGGAGGGCAGTGCCGTTGACGGACCTGTTGAAGAAGAGCAAGGCTTGGCTTTGGACGGAGGAATGCCAAAGCGCTTTTGAAGACTTGAAGGCAGCGGTTTGTACGGAACCGGTGCTTGCTTTGCCGGACTTTGGCAAAAGGTTCGAGTTGCATACGGATGCATCGGACTTTGCAATTGGAGGTGTGCTAATGCAAGATGGTCACCCCTTAGCTTTTGAGAGTCGGAAACTCAATGAGGCGGAACGGAGATACATCGTTCAAGAAAAAGAGATGACAGCCATCATCCATTGCTTGCAAGTGTGGGGGCATTATCTACTTGGGGCGTAGTTCACCATCAAGACGGATAATGTGGCAACTACTTACTTCCAGACGCAGAAGAAGCTGACCGCTAAACAAGCAAGATGGCAAGATTTCTTGGCGGAGTTCGATTTTGTGTTGGAGCATAAGGCGGGGAAGATCAACGTGGTGGCTGACGCACTAAGCCGCAAAGTAGAGCTAGCCGCAGTGTCCACGGCTAATGGGGAGTTGTTAGACAATATCAGGCAAGGGTTGAAGGAGGATCCTCTTTCCATGCAACTCATGGAGTTGGCCAAGGAGGGCCAAGCTAGAAGATTTTGGGTACAGGACGAGCTACTCTACACCAAAGGGAGGCGATTGTACATCCCAAAGTGCGAAAACCTGCAGAGGGATCTCATCAAGGAGTGCCATGACACCAAGTGGGCTGGACATCCGGGACAGAAACGCACTTTGGCTTTGATGGAGGAGTCATACTTCTGGCCACGGATGAGGGATGAAGTGGAGTTATATGTGAAGACTTGTCTTATTTGCCAACAAGACAAGGTGGACAACAAGCAGCCCGCGGGATTATTGGAGTCATTTCCTATAGTGGAGCACCCTTGGGAGTCGATGACGCTTGACTTCATCAACGCGTTGCCAAAATCAGACGGGTTCGGATCGATCTTGGTGGTAGTCGATCGTTTCTCCAAGTATGACACATTCATCCCCAGCACAAGGGACACTACTGCGGAGGAGACGACACGCCTTGTAAGACCCCCCCCCCCCTCCAAAATCAACGGTCCGACCGGGGAATCTTATCGCACACCACCCTTTTTGCATGACGCCAGAGCGATCACGAAGGGTGAAGGTACTAGCTTCTTCAACCCCCTTCCTTGAACACTCCAAGGTCATGCATTGAGGTGGTGTTAAGCGTAAGTCAATACATATCAACAGAGTAAGGAAGCGACATTCTAGCGGAAGACTTCATTAAAGAGTGCACTTTATAGCACTTAGCGGAAGACGTAGTAATATAGCGGAAGATTAATCATCACAGAAACTTTAAACTCAAGACTTATATGAATAATTTACATACCTTTGCCGCATTAAATCATGTCCATCAAGGATTCATTGCCAATATTCAGATGCTGTGAGGTGGGGTACAATAAAAGGGATGCGGCTTAACAACTTATACCTGACGTAGCCTGCTTCGTGGCATCATCCACACATGGGCGTTGTCTCTCATCCGCACCTGTCACCTGTACTAAAGACAAGTTATTAGAACCACGATCACACAACATAATATAACAGTTTTAAGGGAGGGGATATCTGGACTCTTATTGGGCCGAGGCAGTCTTCCCACGACCACCGCCTACGTACTGCGTATCATCCTGCATACGGTCTCAGACTCACGTAGTTCTATTAGTTTCGCACGGGTTGCCCTCCCAGACCGTCCATCGTGCGGGTTGCCTTAGAGTAAAAACTCATCGGCCATCATATATTCTCCGAAGGCACATTTTTCGAAGGCACATTTAATTTCCGTAGGAATTATTTCCCGAAGGCAACATTTCATTCCCGTAGGAATTATTTCTCGAAGGCAACATTTCATTCCCGTAGGAATTATTTCTCGAAGGCAACATTTCATTTTCATAAGGGGAGAGAAAAGAAACTCTTTTTTAAGCTTAGCAATATATCCACTCATAGTTTTGTAGAAGGAGAGAAGACGAACTCTTCATAAGCTTAGCATATCTCCATCCGAGAAGGTACGTACCACTATTTTAACCCGGCTGGCAATTAAATCGAGCCATCCTCATATGGCTCATAGGCTTCCGTCAATCATTTGGATGCTTGGTGATCAAACCCAAGTCATCTATATAACATTTCCATTGGTATTGGTACCACTTCAAAAGAAGAGGGAGTATTTCCACCTTTAATCAACATCAGAATTTGTTAAGGGGTAGAGAGAAGGAATGTTAGAGAATATGGGAAGGAGGTAGTAACAGCAAAGCCCACCAACCCAAAGCCTATGGCAAGATAACTAGATTCAATCTCAATTGATACCCCCTTCCGTTCCCTGCACAATGCTCCCATATCCAAAGATATTTATATAAGGCATCAATATGTCTAACTCAAGCATCAACTCCTGACTCACCTGCATACCTCCTTGATAAGAGGATGATTTCATAAAAATAGAGCAGAGAGGTGGTAACAACTAATAAAGAGGGTCGGGATCTTTATGGTATTTTGTAAAGTGTTCATTCGTAGGCACCAGAAGTAGCACAATAGAGTGAAAAAGAGGAGATAAGATGAAGAGAGATGAGGTGTATATCATAATAAACCATGGGTGATCAACTCCCATAGTTATTACACCATATCACGAATTCATTACCGCATTCAAAACGCTCCTTACTTATATAAGTGAATTCACCTCCAGAGTTATAAGTAGGAAAAACAAAACCGAACACCCATGGGACTTAAGTTAACAAACTCGTAGCCTTAGTAGAAATGGATGAAGGGGAGAAAGAAGTTTGTCATCCCCGTAAAATGTCGAATCAATTGCGAGCTCCATGCAATATAAGGAAGGGGCATGACATGTAATATAAGGAAGGGGCATGACATGTTTTATAAGCACCCCTAAAAGTGCGCAGCTAGAAACTGAACCAAAATGGGTTTATACAATGAAAATCTTCGACAAGCGTGAGAGCTTGGCCTCCAATAACAGGAAAACAACAAAGGAAGGAATTTCTTAAACAAGGAAGCTCGGCTCTACTTTGATATGATAAACAAAACGCCGCCCCTGAAACCCGGCATTTTAACTCAGAATAAAATGGAAAAGAGAGGGCCGAAAAACTCAAATTCTCCCAAAATGAATGATAAAAACCGAGTTTTAGAAGGGAGAGCAATTATCTCTTTGAGCATAAATGAATTACTATTATGAACTCTTGACCCATAATCATATGTTTGACTAGAATCTTATACTAGAGTTCAACCCACTTCAACGAGGGAAGTTCAGGATAAAGATTAGTATTGGACTTCATAAGGAATTCAATATCGTGTTTGAAATCTGTAATAGATTCCCATGAATTCCTTTGATAAATCAGACAAAACAAGGGGCTCTAAGGGTTGCCTTCCCAACTTAAGTTCCAAATTAAGAGAATGAAATATCTCATTATAACAATTATCCACCTTTAATGGTGGTGGCAGATTTCCTCAGGAGCAAGAGAAGGAGAGGAGATGAGGAGAGAGGTGAAAGAATTTCCCCCATAATTATTCAGCATTTTAACTAACTTATCAGGGAAGATGGAACACCGGGTAAAACTCCCAAATAATTGTATAAGACATTCCTACTATCCTCTCAATGTGCATATATAAAGGGATCCGTCTTTATATTTTATAGAATTATATCGTATGCACAACAATAGTACTTTTATTTTCCAATAATTTGTCAACCCCTCCGATATTAATTGGATATTTCGTGTATACCAACTGATAATGCATAATATGCATCCATCGAGGCAAATACCAGTCCAAACAGATACCAGTGGACAAGAAATTTGATAAGAACAAATTGAACTTTATAAGACGGAGAATTGTAACTCTTGCATAATTATATGTGTATATATATACATATATATATATCAATCGGCTTCACCCTTTCTATTAAAACAAAGTTTATACCACTTGCATGTATAAGGCAGAGTTTTAACAGAAGGACTTTTAAACCCCCATCATTTAGCAGCCGGTAGACTGGCCGCAGGAACTAGGTATCAATTTTGAAGCTTGAGAGGGGTGAGAGAGAGAGAGAGAGAGATTAATTTCAACTCATCAATGATAGCCTCACCATGGGCTTGGAATTCAATCCCCTTTGCAGCACCCATTACTCAGGACCAAGTTAGGAATTACCCAAACTGAGAAAGAGACGAAGAGCAGCCCCCATTTTGATAGAGCTTCCAATAAGGAGGAGGAGATGGGGACGAGAAGACTTTGCCGTGAGACTGAGAACAACAATTTCCCCAACATTTATATCACAATCAATCATGTACCCTTCCATGCCGAGCCATAGCTAACATTTAAACCACGCCCGTTGAAAAACCGACCTCAACTCGTGTTATTTACCTTCATTTCAAATTTAGGTCTCTACAAAATACATACAATTTATCATAAGCAGTTTATATGCATCAGCTCTGATAAATGCAGAGCCGCTCAATATGGAGGTGATGCTTAAGATTTAGGAAAGGGTTTAGTTAGGGGAAAAAGATTAATTGCAGAACTAACAAGAATTAAATGGCAGATTAATCCCCCCCTTTTCATCTTCTTATTAGTCGCATAAGAAGTTCGAAGAATGCGGTATATGTGATATAAATGATTGTGTATACTCTTCTCATAGCATAAACGATTTTCTTGCATCTAAATTAAGTTCACGCTCAGCATAATTTAGACCCAAGTCTCATACGACTTATCTCTTAGATTTAAATAGCAATAACCTTTAAACCATGAATAAAAGAAATAAAAGAAATAGAGAACGAAGAGAGATATGAATCCAACCCTCCATGCTTAGTTGAATCAAGGAGGTGTGAGAGAGTATGTTAAAGTTCAAACCATCAATGAAAACCTTTGCACAGCAGACCCTTCTTATCAAAATTCCTCACCAATTTGAAGGAGGGAGAGAGATAGAGGGAGAGATAGATTAATTTCAAGCCAGCTCATAATGATTTAGTCATTCAAAACCTCCTTTTAATTAGAGAGGAGAAGCTGACATGATCCAACCTCCTATCCTCCATCAGCTATCAAAATATAAATAAATTTTAAGACGATGCCATGTTCGGATAGAGTTTTAGGAGAAGGAGAGAATATATATTTCCTTTCTAGATTGCCGCCTCCCCCAATTTTTTCTTCTTCTCAATTTGCTGTGAACAAGAGAGAGAGAGAGAGAAAGATGAAGAGAGAGAAATACCCCATCCAGGCCATCAGCCACCATTTTCTTATTTAACAGAGCTTCAAGGGGAGTAGGAGAGGAGGGAGAGATGGGGAAGAAGTTCTTACCGTGAGGAAGAGATGTTACCCCCCTCTTTCAAGCAATCGACAGCCCCTTTTTATAGCCACGCTCGGCCAATCTGGTGCTTCCAGCGATGGTGGAGGTGCGGCTCACCTCCCTTGGAGAGTCTCCTCACCGATGGGTCTTCCCCAAGCTTCATCCAGGAGCGAGATCCGGTGCCCCCGGTGAGCTTCCTCTCCCGCCCCAGGTTTTCCGCCCCTGGTTTTCGCCACTGTTTAGGGGTTTCATCGTTGATTTCTGGTTTTTGGTTTGGAACCACTTCCTCTGTTTATGCCCATTAATATTTGTATATATATATTAGTGTGTATATATATTTAATCATATATATTTATATTCATATATATATACATCATAACTCCCAATATAAGCACGACTAAAATGTGCAGAGGGTGTCGTCATGTTTGTGTCAACCTTACGAAGCTAACAAAGTCATCCGAAGTTGGTTTCGTGTTCGTTTACTCATAATTATTTGCTTGAGTCGGCACGTAGCTTAAAATAACTCATTTCGGCTAACTTTCTCAAATCTCATCGAATTTGAACGAAACGAATTGCATTGTGCTAGAATTGATCACATGAGTCTGTTGCAACTGACTAGGGTGAAATTGGGGCTCGTTTACCCAATATTCTAAAATGGCGTTGTTACGGCGCTCGATATTACTCAAAATAGTCGTTTTCTCCAAACGACCTCGGATCGGAACGAAACGAATTCTGTTGCACTCGTATTGATCATACGAGTCTAACGTAAGTGACGGAAGTCGATTCGGAGCACGTATACTCCATATTCTAAAATTGCATCGTCGTGACGCGCTACGATACTCAAAATAGTCATATTCTACATATGACCTTGGATCGGAACGAAATGAGTTCCGTTGCACTCGTATCAACTATACGAGTCTAACGCAACTGACGGAAGTCGATTCGGAGCACGTATGCTCCATATTCTAAAATTGCGTCGTCGTGACGCGCTACGATACTCAAAATGGTCACTTCTCTAAATGACCACCATTTATGTGGTGAAGGTCGGGCCGTGGTTGTCCTGTGACCCGACCTAAGCTCTTCCAAGGGTTCAACCGAACCGACTAGACCCCTTTTTAAAATTGGGATGTTACACGCCTATTCTTCAAGAATGTGGTGAAGTATTGGGGGTTGCCGAAGATTATCATTAGTGATCGAGACCCCAGATTTACAGGAAAGCTGTGGACGGAGTTATTCAAGTTGCTCGGGTCAGAATTGAATTTCTCCACCAGCTTCCACCCTCAAACCGATGGGCAGACAGAGAGGGTGAATTCTTTGTTGGAATGTTATCTACGGCACTTCGTGAGCGCCAATCAGCGGGACTGGGCCAAGTTGATGGATGTGGCTCAATTTTCGTACAACTTGCAGCGGAGCGAGACGACCGGGAGGAGTCCGTTCGAGCTTACCACGGGGAGGCAACCACTCACTCCGCATACATTGGCGACCACGGCGGATGACGGAAGAAGCCCAGGAGCTTGGAAAATGGCCAAGTCTTGGGAAGAGCAAGCCGACGTAGCCAGAGGGTGCTTAGAGAAATCACGCAAACGGATGAAGAAATGGGCGGATTCAAAGCGAAGGATGGTGGAATACACGGTTGGGGATAAGGTGTTGGTGAAACTTCTCCCTCAACAGTTCAAGGCTTTGCGCAGCTTGCACAAGGGCTTGGTTCGTAGATACAAAGGCCCATTTCCGGTGATTGCAAGGGTGGGTAAGGTATCCTATCGCCTTGACCTACCAGACTCTTTGAAGATTCATCCAGTCTTTATGTCAGCATGTTGAAGCCATATCATGAAGACAATGAAGACCTTCAAAGAAGGACATCGTGTAGAGCACCACCAGTGATGACCAAGTCTTTTGATCAAGAGGTGGATGAGGTGCTCACCAGGAGGACAGTGTGGAGAAGATGTGTGCAACCTAGCACACAATATCTGATTAAGTGAAAAGGAAGGCCAGCGTCTGAAGCTACATGGGAGACACTTGAAGATCTCTGGCAGTTCAAGGACATCATCCAGCAGTACGAGGCGACGAGGTCGTTGCAAGGCTAGGTGGGGGAGGATGTCACGGCTTAACCTCTACGGGGTTAACCTTTGGAGCTTTCTAGAGAAATCTAGGAGCATGTAGAATACTTTGTACATAGTGTTCTAGAGAATGGTAGAAGCACTCTAGAATGATCTCATGGGAACATTCTAGAAAACTCGGGAAGGTTGTAAATACATGAGGGTTGTAGAATGATCTAGAAATGTAGGCATTCTAGATCCTTCCATCTTTTGGAGGGAAATTCTTTTGGGGCCTATAAAAGGGGAAGACCCCCTCATTTGTAAATCACCAAGTTACAAGCAATCAAACAATACAAGTTCTTTGCTCTCTCAATCTCTCTTGCTCTCTCTTACAAAGTGCTCTCTTACTCATCTTGCCACCACGATCGTTGGAGAATGCTGACTTAGCTAGTTGCGAAGGGACGCACAAAGGAGTTAAGGCCGCACGCGACGTTGTCAAGGGGACAAGTCCGTGACAACGTGCTCCAAGCCTCCAACTATGGGATGAGAGGTCATAACAAAAAAGTTGCGTTGCATCCTCCAAAACCCAAGATCAACCGTCTTCTACAAATCAAAAGTTACCGGCAAGAGTGTTCTCATAGAGTTCTTTTTTATCATTATTTAATATTTGATCGTTTTATTAATAAGCTCGTGTTTATATGCAGGTAAGAAGAAATATGTGATTGTGCTTTTATGCTTGCGGAGTTGATCGTGATGTGGAGAAATATGTGACCGTCTTCTACAAATCAAAAGTTGTTGTTTTTATTGTATTGACAGTTGTGACGTTTTAATATTTTGATGTTTAGAACTACTATGCTGTAATTTTATGCCAGACTATAAAGTTTATGCTTCTTATTTTCAATTTGTGCATTGCTGTAAGAGCCACAATATGATCATTTAGCCGGCTGTATCAAATAAGAAGGCTAAAAGTTTGGGCTGCAAATAAGAATCCCACATAATTCGGTCTAAAAATATAAAAAATGCTACAAAATATCAGCTAAAAAATGCTCTACAAATTTCAGTCCGCAAATAAAAATGCTGCACTTTTCGGGCTGCAAAAAAATTGCTAATGAAGCGGGCTGCAAATAGCAATGTTAAAATTTTTGGTTTTACAAAATTAGGGTTGCTATAGCGTTTTACAAAATTTGGTCTACAAATAGAAATTTAAAAGAATTCAAGGTGCATGGTGCAAAAATCAGAATTTTTGGTTTTGTAAAGACCAAAATATCCCTCAATTTTAAGAGTAAGATGCACTTTGCCACAAATCTGAATTTGAGAGGTGCATTTTACTATATTTAAAGATCTAAGGTGCACTTTGCCAAATCTTATAATTTCAGGATGCATCTTGCCAAAAAGCTCCCCCCACCCAAAAAAAACGCAAAAAACCATACTTTTGCGGATCCTAATAAACGCGTATAAGAAATCGCGTATCCCATTCCCAAAAGACCCGTGCTACTTCCCGTCTTCCCCTGGATGCCCTAGCCCGCGCGCCTGGTGCAGATCGACGAACCTCCAGCCGATCCGACGCCTCCTGGTGCAGATTGCCTGCGTCTTCCCCTCGAGCCTCTCTCCTGCGTTCCCTAGCCTCTCTCCTGCGCCGGTTGCGTCGCACTCGCCTGGTGCAGATCGACGTCGTCTCCTCCTGATCCGACTGTTACGATCTAGCTCGCGTTTGCGTGCTGTAGAACATCTCCAGTCGCGCCGTCTCCGAGCAGATCTGCTGCTGATCAACTCCAATCTCGCCCGACTCCAAACCCTAGCTCTGTTCAGGTGCTTGGAGAAGTCTGGGAGGTCCTTCTTCGGCTCACATCCTTTAGGTGGCGTCCGCTGTTTTTCGATCCAGCTCGCGCTGCGCAGTCGCTTTCTTCTCCCGAGCTCCTCTACCCGATCTGCCACGGTCCTCGAGAGATCCCGCTAGATCCTCGACCAGATCTCATGCTATTCCGGGCTTCTTCTTCTCCCCCATCGTACCAGAGCTGATGTAAGGATCCCAGGCTCCTTGTTTGATTATTTCTTGCGATTTCCCCGTGCATTGATATTTCTTCCTCCGATTTCTTCCATAACTAAGGTTTCCTTCTGTATTTTTTCCCTCATCAGATCCAGTACGGTCCTCAGCTCCTCGAGCAGATCCAGGTCAAAAATCGAGTTCTATCTTCTTCCAGGTCAGATCCAGGCTTCTTCTTCTTCCCCATTTTAATTATTGATACGTGCAGCCAACATTATAGATATGTTTTAATTTTTGGTCCTAGTCAGCATCCTAATCAGCCTTTCATTAGTATTTTCCGTAAACTTTGGATAGATTTTGAAAAAAGAGAGACCAATTTCAGCCTTTTAATAGTGTTAGGGACTAATTTTTTAGCATCAAATTTTGTAGAACTTATTCTATAAAGTATCTTAATTTTTGGGACTAATTTATGAGTTTTTCCAAATATTAATAATCCTGAAGAAAAACTCAAATTTTTTAAACAAAAATATTAGAGTAGCTCAGAATATTGTCTTGTTTGAAACAAAGAGCTAAATAAAATACAATCGAAAACAAACTAGCAAAAACAAATGCATGAAATTAAATAGGGCTTCAGTGATGTTCCCTACTACTATTGTAGGACGCATGGGAAAAACTAAAATGCTTGATTCCCTATTTTTTCAGTTGCTCGAATATCCTACAGTAACATATTGAATCTACTGCATGACTCTTAGTACATTGATAACTCTTGTTGTAATTTAAGCAATACAATATCCCCTGTGACTTGATTTATTTTTTGATTTCTATCCGCTACTGCTTTTATTTGTTTTGAACTCATATAGTATGTTTATTCATTATGTAACTAAAATTTGATTATAAGTTTCTTTTGATTGCTTGCATCTTACCCCCTTCTGCAAAACAAGGAATATTGAATGGTAGCTACTAGCCAAGCATTGTATCCCAATGAGATATGCCTACCGACGAGTTGTAAGGTTTTTATTTATAGTGATATTTGACACAATATTGCAGTTTTTACGGGGCTCACGTACCATGGAAGACAGTCCTCATAATGATGAAGACAATAATCCTCCAAATTCTAGAGCAATTCCATTTGATGTGTTAAATGTTGGCTTGAGTGGTATCGGAAAATTAAGGTACTATTTTTTTCTTTTTCTTTTATTATTTTAATAACTTTATTTCTTAAGATATTAGCATGTGATAATAAAAAATCAGTTCCCGTATTTCTCGTTTTCTCATTTCCACACTATCATATATATTTTTATATTTTTACTACCCGCATGTTTTTTTCGCATATATTGTACCAACTTAATTGGAATGACCGTCCAATAAGGGGACGTTTTTTGGTACGCCCG
This sequence comes from Dactylorhiza incarnata, assembly GCA_033032865.1. Lineage (NCBI taxonomy): Eukaryota > Viridiplantae > Streptophyta > Magnoliopsida > Asparagales > Orchidaceae > Dactylorhiza > Dactylorhiza incarnata. The sequence goes on along the minus strand of JAWHQI010000401.1, from coordinate 714,723 downwards.
ACACACCATCCTCATCGTGCGCAAATAAATAGTCATTTTCCCAGACCGTCTTCTGCAATATGAGTTGTTTAACACTATCTTAATTTATCAGTTGTGTTGGGGAAATGATTTCTCTTAACCCCTAGAAATGAGTTAAAGAAAGAGTTTTATGAATGAAAAACAAGACTAAGTAAATATGCGTCGAATAGTACTCGACGCAACGTCGAAATGTAGTCGACGTTTTCTTCAGGTTATGTCGAAGTAACTTTAAGAAGATTTCGACGTATGTGTTGTCGACGCTACTCTGATTTCTAGTCGACGCATATAGAGAAGTCGACGCACCTTAGTCGACGCACCTTCCTTATTCTTCTCTCGACGCCCAGCCAGGATGAATTCGACGCTTACGTCGAATAGTAATCGACGCACGTCGATTTATATGACAGATTTAAATATGCGCCAGATCTCTTTCCTTCTTTCAGTAGATCTAATTTATATGGAATAATGTTAATATTTTATAGCCGTTCTGAATCATTCCTTCCTTCTATTTGATTCTTGGCTAATCTGATAAAGCTCATTATGGATATTATTTGAATTTGGATTGAATTCTTTCCTTCTATTGGTATGCTAATTATAGAAACATTTCTATTCTTCAAATTCTCTGCCTGCTAATTAATTATCCTCCTATAGCATTATTTTAAATACACAGAGCTATAAATAAAGAGGAGGTCGGCAGAAAAGAAGAAGAGAGTTGAGTGATCTACCACATACATTTTGAAATAGAGGAAAAGCTCCCAAGAGAAAAGAGAGAAATTGAGAAAAAGCTCTTCAGCAATATTCAACCATTTCTCCTTCTGCTTCTGAAATCTCACTGCTGCAAAATCTGATTGCTCTCACTAAAAGAGAGAAAGGCTACAAATCTTCTTCTCTCTATAAAAGAAAGATTTAATTCACTTCTTGTGCTTCCAATCTTCTTGCTAGGAAGAAGATTCATTATTGTTTCTTTCTTTCTTTCTTTCTTACTTAAATATTGTAAAAGAGTTTTTAGAATCTCTCTTCAAAAAATTCAGTGTACTGGTTCTAAGAGTCTCCTTGTCAAAAGACTCAGTTGGTTCTAAGAGTCTCCTTGTCAAAAGACTCAGGGTGGTTCTAAGAGTCTCCTTATCAAAAGACTCAGTGCAAGATAGTGAATTCCTACCAAGGGGGTAGAAGAGTGGACTACCCAAAGTTTGGGGAACCACTATATTTTCTTGTGTTGTGCTGTGATTTTCTCTCTTGCATTTACTTTAATTACTTGTCTAATTCTTGTTGGTGTGTGGGAAGCTCTAATCTGTGATCATACACATATATATATATTAACTTTGCACAAAATATTTTAAATCTCTATTCACCCCCCCTCTAGAGAATTCTAGTGAGGTTAACTGTGCACTTTCAATTGGTATCAGAGGGAGGTTGATCTAAAAAGGATAACTCCTTGATCAAAAGATTCTACCTCTTATATATATATATCTTCAAAACTATTTTTCACATGGCACAAATCAAAGATTATGCTTCCACCAGACCACCAATGTGCAATCTTGAAAAGTTTGCAGTTTGGAAAACAAGAATCAGAATCTATATGAATTCCATTGATGCCGACTTGTTCAATATTACTGTAACAGGTCCCCCAAAGCCTTATAGAAAGGATGCAAATGGCAATATCACACAAACACTTGTTCCAAGATCTGAATGGACAGAAGATGAGAAGAAGGCGAGAACTCATGATCTAAAGGCCATGAACATACTTGTCTCAACTCTCTCAGATGACATCTTTCAAAAGGTTGTTGACTGTGAATCATCCAAAGAAATTTGGGATGCCCTCACAAAGATGGTGGAAGGAAGTGCTGATGAAAAGAAAGACAAGAAGGCCTTATTGATCTCTCAATATGAGAACTTTCAAAAGAAGGCTGAAGAAAGCATCTCTGAAATGTATGACAGATTCAGTCTGATCATCAATCAACTAAGAGACTTGGATAGAGAAATCTCTCTCACTGAGATTAATGACAAATTGCTAATGAGTCTCCCTAGTTCATGGGACTCAAGAATATGGGCAATAAGAGACACAAGAGGACAAAAAGAGATCTCAACAGATGCTCTCTTAGGAAAACTCAGATCCTATGAGCAGTTGCTGAAAACTAGAGAGGAGAAGGAAAGAAGAGAAAACACTCCAATTTCCTCAAAAAACAGGAACATTGCACTAAAGGCAACAGAAGAAGGAACCCCTGTCACTGAAGAAGAATTATTCAGTTTCTTGGCCAGAAGATTTAAGAGATGGGTCAAGACAGATGGATCAAAAAGGAGGGAGTCAAAACCAAGGTATGACAAAACCCCCACTAAAGAAATTATTTGCTATTCTTGCAGGAAACCTGGACACATTGCCCCAGAATGTCCAGAGAATGCTGAAATAGAAAAGGATCTGAAAAAGAAAGATCTGAAGAAAAAAGGGAAGAAGAAAGAAAGAGGCTTCATTGCAGAAGTCTGGAGTGAAACAAACTCTGAGGATAGTTCATCCTCTAAGAGTGACAATGAAGAATCTAGGCAAGAAGACCTATGCTTGATGGTCTTTGAAGACTCAAAGAATGATGATAAATCATGGAGTGAAACAGGATCAGAAGAAAGCATATCTTCTGATGATGAAAAAGAAAAGAACCTCATTCTCATTGAGGAATCTGAGGATGAGGATGAGGTAAGCATGTTTGATGAAATAGATTTTCAATGTGATGACTTTAGAAATGATTTTATGAGAATGTACATAGATCAACTAAAAACAAAACAAGAAATCAAAGATCTAAAAGAACAAATTAACATGGTTAAGAATCAAAGTGATAACGAGAAAATATGCTCAAAAGATTATGCACTAAAAGCTAAAGAAATAGAAAGGGCTAAAATAGAAAATCAGTTCCTTAAAGATAAAGTAATCCAGGCAAAGGCCTTTGAAGAATCAATAAAAATGAGAAGCCAAACTCTTAAGGAAATCACTGAAAAACAAAAACTAAGACACAAGAATCTTGGGCTAGGGGCTGATCCCTTAATCAGCCTAATTCCATCCAACAAACCTGCTTGGATGAGCCCTGTAAAATTCACTAAACCTGTTAATTTGTTAAACCCAGAAAAAGACCCACAGGAAGAAAACTCCTTCAAAGAAATAAAAGAATTGGATGAAACATCTTATTATTCAGTTGATGACTCACAAACTTCATCTGAAGAAACAATCAATCCAAGAAAAACAACACATAAAGGAGTAAAAACAGAGAAAGGCAAAATGAAAATTTGTGAAGGCACAGATGCGTCGACTTCATATCGACGCATGCATGATGGTGCGTCGACTTCTACTCAACGCAATCTCTCAGATGCTTCGATCTCTTCTAGACGGCTGAACAAAAGCACGTCGACTTCCAATCGACGCAACCTTTTTTATGCGTCGAAATCAGATCGACGCCATCTGGAGAAAGCGCCGAATACAAATCGACGCGACTATCAACATGCGTCGAATGGATATCGATGCACAAAAGTTCAGAGCAACTTAAATACCTTTCATCCAAAACCTTTCACCCTAACCTCCATTCAGGACCCATTCATCCTGATCATGATCAACATCTCTATTCTAACCAAAATTTCTACCCAAAACTTAGTAAACAAAATTCTCATCCTAATTTTTTTCATAACCATAGTTCCTATCCAAAACAAAACTTCCATCCTAAACAAAGATTCTATCAAAATCAAGACTCTTATTCTAATCAATACCACCATCCCTATCTAAACTCAAATTTTCAAAATCTCAAAATACTCAAATGTTATATATGCAACAAAAATGGCCACCTTGCCAAACAATGTTGGTATAATCAATCAAACTATCTGTAAAATCTAGTCCTAGGCTGACTTAGAAAACTTTAGGATCAGGAAGAGACAACAAGAAATAAGAACATAGAGTGGTTCTGAAAAACCAAAAGTCACGTCGACTTCTAATCGACGCACCGTCGATGACTCAGATTAACAGGTGTAATCGACGCATGCGTCGACTACTATCGACGCATACGTCGATAGGAAACCCTATCATACTAAATCAGACCATATCGACGTTCACGTCGAATTCCACTCGCCGTAACGTCGACTTCATGATAAAGAGCGGCAACATTAGAATATTTTCGGTCACATCCACTGGAGTACCGAAAAAGCCTCGAATTGAGCCCTGTCTCGACGTTTCACCTGGCTTAAAAAGACTTCAGAAACCTCCACTACTCTGCATCTTTTATCCTTCGTGCTCCTTTGTCCAGCTGATTCTTCTTGCTTCTCTCTCACTGATCTTCAATGGCTCCCAAAATAAATTCTGGGTTCGACATCGATCTCGAATCCTTCCAAGCAGCAGCAGAGAACTATAAGAGCATCATTGCTCTCTTCACTGAAGCAGGACTGAACAAGCTCATCTCCACTAGGTGCAAGCTCCTGGAAACTGAGCTCACTGAGCTCATAACTCATGTTCAGATTTCTGAACAAGGAGAAATCCAAGGAACACTCTATGAGACACCAGTCTCAATCTCAGCAGACCACATTAGGGCCACCTTTGATCTTCCATCAGGTATATCCTACTATCATCTTAGTTTAAAAGAAATAAGGATAGACAATGAGCTTCTAAAAGAATGATTAAACAACTCTTGATTATTCCCCTATTAGGTGATGAATCCATTGAACTCACACCTGATGAAGTCAAGCATTTACTTACCACCATGAAATTCTCAAAAGATAGACCAATCCATCTGAAAAAGGTAGACTTTTCTGATGAATATAGGCTGCTGGCTGATATAGTAGGGAAAGTTCTACTGTGCAAGATCTCAGCACATGATGCAGTACCAAAACAACAACTGAACATCATGGGGGCCCTTGTGTTGAAGAAGAAGGTAGACTGGGCCACATGGCTACTCAAGATGATAGGCTCTAAATACTCTCACAAAGAGAATGCCTACATGAGAATGATGAGTCAAGTACTGTTCCATTCCTTCCCTGACCTATGTAGGTCAAAAGGAATTCCCATCCCTCCAGGAAAAAGGATGTCCATAGCCCTATTTTCTAAATGGGCCAGGCAAATCCCTAAGCCTGGTTCCATCCCTGAAAGGACTCCATCTCCTCCTATCTCTCCTGCTCATCCTACTCCTCCTCCTTCTCAAACAGTCACATCTTCTGTACCTTCTTCATCCACACAAATACCACCTCAATCACATGCCCAAGTCTCATCTATTCCTCCACCTCCTCCATCAAATATATCTCCTCAAGATGATAGAATCCCCTCTCCACATCCATCATCTCCTCATCCTCCACCATCTGCATCCACTGAGGCTCTACTCACTCAGTGCATCCAATCTGCAGCCCAAAAATTTCAGGCAATGCTAGATGAGCATTGCTCCCAGATTCATTCCTCCATCCTTCACATGCACACCCAAATAGATGGGGTCAGTGCCTCTGTGCAAAATCTGAAGTCATCTCTCTCTTCCTCTAGAGTGACTAGGTCTTTCTTAACCTCCTTGGCCAAGAAGGTCAAGAAGGGGGAGAATCTAGATGAAGATCAGCTCTCCAATCCTAAATCTCCTTCTCACAAATCCCTTCCTACCTCAAAAACTGACAGTCTAGCACTGCTCAAAACCCTTGGGAATGAAATAGTACCTGAGCTTCATATTGATGAACAAACAATAGAGATACTCAACATAGCAAGAGATGCTGCAAATCAAATGACACCACTACAGGGGGAAGGAAGCAGAGCAGTGAATGAGGCTGAAAATGAAGCTGATACAAATCTAGATGAAAATGAACCAGCTGATGGAACTGAGAAAGGAAATGAAGCTGATACTGGAAAAGAAAAAGAGACAGATATTCTGTTGGCTGAAGAAGAAGGAATAAAAGGAGCTCTATCCCAGGGGGAGCTACCTGCTCAGGGGGAGCTAAATGAACTTCTTACAAGTGGGAAAGAGAAATCCTCCTCTCCTCAAACATTAGTATTCAAGAGAAAAAGAAAGACTCCTCCTATCCCACCTGAGTAGTATTTCAAAACATTGCTGATATATCTCATCCTATAGTTGAAAATGAATTGGTATGAAAATGAAATCTGTTTACATGATTCTGGAATATTGGATCTCCTTATCTAAATTTCACTTGTTAAAGTGACATACTTCTTATGCTAATACAATTTCTCTCTAAATAGGGTTAAGACAAATATGGGGAGATTGTTGGGGAAATGATTTCTCTTAACCCCTAGAAATGAGTTAAAGAAAGAGTTTTATGAATGAAAAACAAGACTAAGTAAATATGCGTCGAATAGTACTCGACGCAACGTCGAAATGTAGTCGACGTTTTCTTCAGGTTATGTCGAAGTAACTTTAAGAAGATTTCGACGTATGTGTTGTCGACGCTACTCTGATTTCTAGTCGATGCATATAGAGAAGTCGACGCACCTTAGTCGACGCACCTTAGTCGACGCACCTTCCTTATTCTTCTCTCGACGCCCAGCCAGGATGAATTCGACGCTTACGTCGAATAGTAATCGACGCACGTCGATTTATATGACAGATTTAAATATGCGCCAGATCTCTTTCCTTCTTTCAGTAGATCTAATTTATATGGAATAATGTTAATATTTTATAGCCGTTCTGAATCATTCCTTCCTTCTATTTGATTCTTGGCTAATCTGATAAAGCTCATTATGGATATTATTTGAATTTGGATTGAATTCTTTCCTTCTATTGGTATGCTAATTATAGAAACATTTCTATTCTTCAAATTCTCTGACTGCTAATTAATTATCCTCCTATAGCATTATTTTAAATACACAGAGCTATAAATAAAGAGGAGGTCGGCAGAAAAGAAGAAGAGAGTTGAGTGATCTACCACATACATTTTGAAATAGAGGAAAAGCTCCCAAGAGAAAAGAGAGAAATTGAGAAAAAGCTCTTCAGCAATATTCAACCATTTCTCCTTCTGCTTCTGAAATCTCACTGCTGCAAAATCTGATTGCTCTCACTAAAAGAGAGAAAGGCTACAAATCTTCTTCTCTCTATAAAAGAAAGATTTAATTCACTTCTTGTGCTTCCAATCTTCTTGCTAGGAAGAAGATTCATTATTGTTTCTTTCTTTCTTTCTTTCTTACTTAAATAATGTAAAAGAGTTTTTAGAATCTCTCTTCAAAAAATTCAGTGTACTGGTTCTAAGAGTCTCCTTGTCAAAAGACTCAGTTGGTTCTAAGAGTCTCCTTGTCAAAAGACTCAGGGTGGTTCTAAGAGTCTCCTTATCAAAAGACTCAGTGCAAGATAGTGAATTCCTACCAAGGGGGTAGAAGAGTGGACTACCCAAAGTTTGGGGAACCACTATATTTTCTTGTGTTGTGCTGTGATTTTCTCTCTTGCATTTACTTTAATTACTTGTCTAATTCTTGTTGGTGTGTGGGAAGCTCTAATCTGTGATCATACACATATATATATATATTAACTTTGCACAAAATATTTTAAATCTCTATTCACCCCCCCTCTAGAGAATTCTAGTGAGGTTAACTGTGCACTTTCAAGTTGGTATTTCAAGAGTTTCTAATCTATGTGGTATTACTAAGATCCTGGCAATATGAGTTGTTTATTGTAACAACCCATATTTAAAAAAAGAGGACTTAAAATTAATTAAATTTAACTAGGGGCATTGTTGTAATTAAGGTATTAGATTTTTTTCTCTTATAGTTGCAGCCCTTTCCCTCGATTATTTCATTTATTCATCCTAGATTTTCCGCAAGCCCGTCCTTCACACAGAGCGCTCCTGTTTTTGTTGTTCTAGTTCGCTCTCTCCTGCCCTGCCTCCTCCTCTGCGCTCGTGGCCGGAGACCGCCCTGCTTCCTCCTCAAGGGCCGACAACCACTCTCCTCCCTCCTCCTACTCTGGCCGACAACCCTCTTCCCTCGAACATCCATTTCTTTCTCCTCCAAGGACCGACAATGGCAGTTTTTCCTTCTCCTCCCCAAGTCGGCAGCAACAAACCTTCCTCTTCCTCAAGGCCAGCAACCACCTTCTCCTCCAAGGGTCGGCAACCCTATTTTCCCCTTCTTCCTCTTTGTCTTGACCGGTGATAGTAAGTAAGAGGGACAATTAAGGTTTCTTTCCCTCTCCTCCTTGGGCTCGAATTTGGCTCATTTTGGTAAAGTTCTCCCTCCAATCCCCCTTATTCAGATTTTTCTTTGAATACTTTATAGTTTTCGTGCTCCAAGTTACGTATATATGTTGATCCAAGTTTACACCCCTCTTATAATCATCGACTAACCACTATGTATTTGTGATCTCCGGCGCCATTCATCGAATCAATTGGCTGGATCGCTCAAATCTTTGATTCCTCGTGGTAGTCTCCTCTCCCCTCACTTTTGAGGGAGGTAAATTGCTAAACCCTCATGTTTAGGTTATGTGATTGTACAACCCCGATATTCGCCTAGAGGATAGGCAAACAAAAGCGAGGCGAGCCGGGTTGATTCGCAAAAACGCGAGCGAGCCAGAGGCCCGCCGAATGTTCGCAAGAAGGCGAGCGAGCCAGAGGCCCGCCGAGTGCTCGCAAGGAGGCGAGCGAGTCAAGAACCCGCCGAATGCTCGCGGGGAGGCGAGCGAGTCAAGAACCCGCCGAATGCTCGCGAGGAGGCGAGCGAGTCAAGAACTCGCCGATGGGTCGTGAGAAGACGGGCGAGCCAGATTCCTCCCCGAGTCGCCGAGATCGGTCAAATTACCCTGTCACCCTTGGTGGTCTGCTTTTAGCCTCTCCAAACAGTGGAGTTTGGCTGTTAGCAGACCCATTTGGGGTGCGGATAGTAAAGTCAGAAGGCGAAATCCTGCTATTTGCAGGCCAGATCAGAAAATCTATAAATAGGACCTCAAGGGCACCTTTGGAGAGGATCTCACTTCAACTTCCCTCTCCTTAGGCTTTCTTTGGTTAGCATTTCCAGAGCTCTCCAAGGTGCTCGAGTCTCAGCTTTGGCTTGGGAGGGGAAGCGCTCAACGATCTTCCGGGTTAGTGGAGGGGCCTCCTCGCTGTGACTAAGGTCTTAGTCAATCTTCCTAGTTTCCGGTCCACCTTCTCTGAGGGATCAGTAAGGGCTAGCTGCCCCTCATTTCGGTGAGGGCCCCGAGCTCTACAAGAGACCGAGAAATCGGTTTCAATAGTGATGTTAATGACATGTGCTAGCGTAGGGATTTCCGTTAAATCAAATATCATCTATGATTGTTCTTGAACAGGTTTGAAATAAGGTTTTTAAATTTTGCTTGCGCCGCTTAGCCGCTTACTTAAGGCAAGTAGAGAAATCTCTCGCTTGCAAACATTGAAGTTAGCTTGATGCACCTTTTCTTATGCTTATGAATTTTACTCCTGAATATCTGAATTGTTAAATTAATAGCATGTCTTAACACGCTTAGAATGGCTTGTTCTAGATGAGCACCTGTTATCTCGAAGATGATCCATAGTAATTTCTCCCCTTTGAAGTAAATTCGTTCCAAATTGAATTACTAAATTATGTATCATTTTATTCATTTGATATCATAAGCAAACATTAAAATAATGTGTTAAATTGATGCAACTCCTTGACTTGGGTTCCCTCTTGAATCTCTAACGGGAACAAAGGACCGATCATAATAAGCATGAAATCCCTGGCTCTAGGGTGAGGGTTCGCAAGAGTCCCTTATAGATCACGGGCATAAATTATGAATCTCTGATAAGTCCTGAATCTGATGTTGAACCTTCTGAATCATAATTTTTGTGCATCAAATAAAAAACACATACATCTTTCATTTGTTACAACTTATGTCATTACATGAATGAATGTATGATACACTCTGGATTAGACTAATAATTCTTGTTGTTTCTACTTTATTCACTTACTTGCCTGTTTGCTATTTTCGCTTCCTGAAAGTCAGTACAAGTACAATTTTGATATCTTGCTAGTACTGTATTTTACTTACTTTTTTTATCAATGTTCTAAGGCTTTTCCTTGTTTGTTTTGGAATTTCTCTTAGTTTCTGTGACTGCGCCGCCTGCTACCTGAGCCCGATCTGCGTCAAGTTCCTGTTCCTGAAGGTTTATCTTATTTCTTGTTGTGTCATGTTCTATGTTTGTATTTCCTTCACTCTCGGGCATTACTCATCATGTAATAATTATGATCAGACATTTTTTATTGAATTATGGACAACTGCTAGGCTAAAAGTTATGTACTAGAATTTGATATTTTTGCATGTTCATTTTTTTAGGATTTTCATTGCATGAAATTTGTATCAGAACTTTGTATCATGAGTTTTTTTTGAATGCATGTGTATTCAACTCTTCACTGCTATACTTTAAAATTTCTGCATAAAGATAATGTATTTTTCTCAAATTATTTATTTAAAATTTAATAATACTAATTCAGCTCCCGCCTAACAGACATGGTGTTTCTTTCCCAATGTTTGTGACATCACGACCCGCCCGAAACGCGCTCTGATTTTTGTTTTTAGACGGGTCATGACAGTTGGTATCAGAGTTAGGTTGACTTCTAAAGATAAAAAAATCGTATAGTTTTTATGTATTTTGAATTGCATTATATAAATATATATATGCATACATCATTTCTTCACTCACCTTGTTATTGTCTGTTCTCGGCTGAAACTCACACTACACTCATAATCATAAGTAGTATGCACATGAATGTTAAGTGGTTATGGGCAAACTTAATATTTTTGTGCATATAAATTTTCACTAGGATATACACCGATTGCGAATATTAAATGGTTAGTAACATAATATGCATGACATGTTAAGCGATATGGGCACTTGACATGGTATGTGTATCCATTTCATGAACATCCTTTGGAATGCATTTTAAGCACAATTGCATTGCATTCATAGCATAAATCATAGCACAAGTGTCAAGGTAAGAACAAAAGATAATGATTGTACATACATGGATTTACTAATTATTTACTATTGCACGTGATTCCATTGTTGCATTTGCATGATTATTACCTAGAGTTGTCCAATGAAAATGTTGTAATTGTTACACGATTTACGTATCTGACAGTTTAAGACGTGTTAGAACATCTAGTTTCAAGTCACTGATATCCGTATTCAGTCCTTTCTGTTATGCTTGACTATCAATCTTACCTGATTCTCTTGTATCTCTTTGACTCTTTCTACATGGCTTCTAAGCAACCGCGTCGCAAGCATGTGATATAAACTCAAATTGGGGGTTTTGAAAATTAATTTATAAAATATTATAAAATATTTTTCTTTGATTATTTTAGAATTTGAAAATAGTATTTAACTTTGGAAATACGTAGATTTGAAAATTTGATTAGAAAAAAAGTTGTGACGATTTTAATTTTGAAAATTGAGCACAGTCGAGCGACCAAATCAAGTTTAAATGCGTGGACACTCTCTTTACTTCGGATATAACTAGATTCGTTAATCTTGTTTGAGAACAAATCTAGAGTGTTCGCGCAGCTCGGATCTTCCACAATAAAATAAACACAGCCACAAGCAGTTCACAAATAATAATTTATGGAAGAAGCAGTAATTTTAGCAGTGAGAACGCACGACAAGCTCAAGATTATTTTAGGTGAATGCATAAAATTAGGCTAACTTAGAGGAGCGTCGATACTAGAAGTTACCGAGAGGAAGGGGACCTTCCCGAGCCGAGGAACACACAGAGTAGAGTATGCTCGATCGACGGAGGTTTGGTCGAGGTCGACGTCGATCTATGGTTTGCATGTAATCGGGAGGCACATACCGTTTTCAAATTTGTTCTTTAAACCCTGCCAATGTAGTGATGGGTGGCATGCCTAAATTAAACCTAGTTCGCTCTATTTGTTCCCACCAAACTAACGCTGGGCCTTTAAGTCTCATAGTGGCGTACTCAACTTGCCTAGCTCGGGTCATTCGCTTCCAAGCCAAGTAGCGATCCATCCTGGCACACCAATCTAGACAACGTTAGGGTTCCAAGTACCCCTCAAAGTCACCAACGTCTAACTTGACTCCCATATCCCAACGAGGACGGTCATGAGGTTCGTCAAGTGGCTCGGGTTCGGGTTCGATCTCAGGTGGTGCAAGCTCTAGTGGCCTAGGGTTCGGGTTTACTTCGTTCACGGGTGCGCGGTTTATGTGTATGGTGGCTTCGATATTATTAACCGAAGTACGCAACTCATTCATAACGTGTGTGACACTACCCCTACCCATGGTGAGAGTCTCTACCGCTTTCATTAGTTCATTCATTCGTTGGGCTAAGTCCCCAACACTAGTTTCTAAATGATCGACACGCTTGTCCATTTTAAAATTTTAATTTAAATTTCTGAAAATATAATTTAAATTTTCAAAAAAAACATTATAAAGTTATTTTAGATAATTTTTTTTGTTATATTTTAAATGAGATTCTACCCGAGCGGGTAGAAACAATTTTTTTTTTTTTTTTTTAAAGACAAGCAATTTTTTTGAAATGAAAAGGGGAATAAATTTTCTTAAAAAAATTACATTATACATTATATATATATATATTTGAAAAATCGGATCGCTTGATTCGCGATAAAAGCGAATCAAAATTTCCTCCGATACCAAACTGATGTAAACTCAAATTGGGGGTTTTGAAAATTAATTTATAAAATATTATAAAATATTTTTCTTTGATTATTTTAGAGTTTGAAAATAGTATTTAACTTTGGAAATACGCAGATTTGAAAAATTGATTAGAAAAAAAGTTGTGACGATTTTAATTTTGAAAATTGAGCACGGTCGAGCGACCAAATCAAGTTCAAATGCGTGGACACTCTCTTTACTTCGGATATAACTAGATTCATTAATCTTGTTTGAGAACAAATCTAGAGTGTTCGCGCAGCTCAGATCTTCCACAATAAAATAAACACAGCCACAAGCAGTTCACAAATAATAATTTATGGAAGAAGCAGTAATTTTAGCAGTGAGAACGCACGGCAAGCTCAAGATTATTTTAGGTGAACGCTTAAAATTAGGCTAACTTAGAGGAGCGGCGATACCAGAAGTTACCGGGAGGAAGGGGACCTTCCCGAGCTGAGGAACACACAGAGTAGAGTATGCTCGATCGACGGAGGTTTGGCCGAGGTCGACATTGATCGTCATCTTACATTGTCGATCGTGACTACTTTGTAATATCTGAGTGGCTCTCCCAGATGGACCAACATCAACTAATTCCTGTCTCTTCCTTCACTATTTAACGAACATGAAGAATAACATTTTCAGGGACGAAAATCTCTAAGGAGGGAAGAATTGTGAGGTACAACATTTTTTTTCGGACGTACATTTTTATCAGCGTTTAATTTTCTTATAGATTTCATATATATAGCACTTAAATATCCCCTATGATGAACATTGCATAATAAAGAATAGAACTTAAAACCCCCTATGATGAAATGTTTAAATCCGTGAAATAATGTGGCGTAATAAAGGTTCCCTTATATCTGAACTTGAATGTCTATAAAAGGCTGCCTCCTAGCTGAAATTATTGTACTATGAGGGGATTCCTTATGGCTGAAATGTGGGGTGCTATTAGAAATTTTAATTGGGCTGCAAATAGACATGGCTGGCATATGTTTTTAAGCAGTGGCTTTGTTTATTCTGTCTCTAAACCTACTGGACCGATCGGCTGCTGTCATTTCTCCTTCTCCCTCGACGGTGTCGCTCTAGGGCACGGCGCCGATCTCCTCCTCCGTTCTCCTTTCCTTTTCTTAATCTCACGGAAAAACAATGATCTTGTGGCTGTTTAAGGATCTATAGCTGCGGTTTTGGGCTGAACTGGAGCTTTGCCAGGTTGTTGATTTTGGGGGGAACAAGGCTTTGATCTTTTCTAAATCACTGTAAGCAATTTCATGTTCCTCTTCTTCTCAAAAAGTTCTGTGACTATGTTGGATTCATGAGGGGGGACTAGAACTGCTGAAGTTGTCCTGTTGGTTTTAAATTGGCCGACTGTTATAATCTCTTGTATATCTGCTGTTCTTCTTTTTGGTTTTGGTGGCCGTTGGTTCTTTGAGTTTGGGCTTTATACTGTATAGTGAGTATGATAGTTCCTATGTTCTATGTGGTCGACTAGGGCTTTCTAGTTTTGATTATGGTTCCTGCATGGTTGGCAGCTGTGCTGTGTGAGAGGATTTTCTTTTGCTTTTTTCCTTGGATTTGAAGGCTGTTTTGAGTATGTATGCTGGCTGCTTTTAATTGGTACAGCTTGTACCTTCCTTTGAATGTCCAGACTGTTTGATTATGGTGGCAGCACTTCTTTCTCCTCCTTGTAGGCCGGCTGCTATTGTCCTAATCAGTGGGGTGTCATTGCTGACTTTCTGCAGTCTATATTAGGCTAAGTGGTCATTCTTATGCAGTCCACTAAGTGTTGTTGTTATTTTATTTTAAGTTGGAGGGCAAATTCCTTTGTATGAGTGGCTTACCTTGAGCAAATCTGAACAAGTATAGGTCACCCCTAGAGGTCAACGTCAACACTCTAACTGTGATGCAACCCCGATAAAAGATGTTCTTTAATAATATGAATTCCTTAACAGAAATCGCGAATGATGACATCTAACAGTAGAGGTGGCGGTGACTTGAGGCGTGACTTGGGGAAGGAAAAAGAAACGGTGAGACCTATTTGTTTAATTTATGCGTAGTTTTCAACTACTTTCAGCTATATGCACTTCTATTTTAAGAAAAGGAAAAATATGTTCATTGTATGTGATGACATGAAATATGCTAGTATATCACTGAAAATAATTCTCGCTAGAATGTATGGCCTTGTATAAGGCAAACATGCAAATGATAACTTTTGAGGGGATATAAAAAAAATAACTTATTTTATGTAAACGTGTCGACACGAGGTTTTATTATGGGCGAATTGAAGTGCGTGCACACGAATGAAATGAATGCAATATGATAACCCTTCGGGGTGGGCCCCAATGAATGAAACATGATAAGTCATGTAAAGGAAAAAGGATTCAAATCGCCCCTAATATTACCTAAATGAACTGATCATAATAAGTAGGAATGCATATATTACTCGTAGCTCTTAAAGGAAACCATGTTTATAGTTTATGTTTCTTTATGTCTTCATGTCATATACCATGCCAATGAAAAGTACTATTGATAGTGTACACGAAATACATGTTGATACATAGAAATGCTATTATGGAAATGGATATGTTTACTTGCTTCAATGCTCTCACCTTGTTACTCATTTAGAAATGATACTATGATGATAATATGAATATTATGGTATATATGTTACTCACATGTTTGCATGTATAGCAGGTTAAAGAAATCGTGTTTCGCTTAGTCTTTCTTAAAGACTAACGGTTTCCAATTCTAACTTTTTAGGTAAAAGCAAATCACATACAGGGCAGAGCTAGGAAAATATGCATTGTAACGGATGGAGTATATAAATAAAAGCTTGTACCTGTCTTTTGTTTTAGTACTGCACTTGTTAGTATATGGTGGAAACTTATGTAAAATATTTGGAACTTGTAATAACTATATATGACTCTGATGTTATTCAGTTGATATGCATGCGCTTACTCATTGTGTTACGTTAAATGTTAAGTGAATGCGCGCTTAAATCTTTATGAAATTATGTCATGACATTACTGATAATTGTAATGGACTACGGGCCGTTACAATTTAGTGGTATCAGAGCCAGGTTTCCATAAAGTCTGGCCGCAATGAGTATGTACATGCGTGGTAAAGTCAATTGTTTCATGGTAGCATTTAAACCTATGAAAACTGATTGTCTCATTTGTGTTAAGGATCCTTTGAGGATTGCTCAAGAAACGATGACCGAAAGTAGTGACACTGCACATCAAGAACATCCTCAGCAGGAACATCTGTCAGTGGAACAGACGGTACATCCACAAGTGGAACAACAGGCTCAACCTCAATTGACAGATTTCGCTCGTATTTTGGCAGAAGCTATTAAAATGGTACGAGATGTTCCTCCTGCAGCTCCCTCAGTAGAATCTGTTCTGCCATCGCAGCAAAGACATCTGGATGTGGATCTAAAGCAGTTTTTGGACGGAGGATTGGATTTCGCGCATCGAGACCATCTTCGAAGTAATGCTCTGTCCAGATGAACGAAAGGTGGGCTTAGTCACGTTTCTTCTTGAAGGGGAGGCAAAGCGATGGTGGGTAAATGTTCGAGGACGATTGGCTGGTCGAGGACAAGTGGGTATTCCATGGGCTACTTTTGTACAGGAATTCACAGGGTGGTTCGTGCCTGAATCAGAGAAGAAACTGCTACAGGACAAATTCTTACGTTTAGTACAGGGTCCCCGCTCTGTGCTAGAATATGAAACAGAATTTGCAAATCTGGCATTTTATGCGGAGGCCTTTGTGCCAAATGAGAAGGAAAGGTGTCGTAGATTCCATGAAGGATTGAGAGACAGTATCCGATCTATTTTGGTGCCGTTGGAGATACATGACTATGGTGCTCTAGTTCAAAAGGCTCGTTTAATGGAGATAGATGCAGAAAAGACGCAACGAAGAAGGGAATTTGGGAAGAAGAGATCCCAGTGGATGACAGAAAAGGGGTCTTCAGCTAAATCTGGAAATTCTTGGAAGTCGAAGGAGACAGACAAGCGACCTCGACCGACAGAAAGTCAAAGTGTGGGGCAGTCGCAGACACAGGAGCTAAGGTGTGGGAAATGTGGCAAATTACACAAGGGACAGTGTTTAGCTGGAAGCAATACATGTTTCTTCTGTCGTCAACCGGGTCATAGGAGCAGGGAGTGTCCAAAACGAAAAGAAGGTGATAGTAGTGCGAGGAGGTTTCCTGCTCCTTAAGGCCAGAAGGTTTATCAAATGGGTGTATTCAGAGAGAATGAATCTCTTACTTCAGCTCCTGTCGGATCATCGGTGGAAGAACGTCAGGTGCAGCCTCGCGTGTTTAATCTAAATCAACAAGAGGCTAAGGCAGATGACACAGTGGTGACAGGTATGGTTTATGTTTGCGGAAAACTGATGAAAGTTTTATTTAATACCGGTGCTAGTCATTCTTTCATGTCTACCCATGTTTTGACTAATATTGCTGAAAAAGCATACTCAACACGCACAACATTACATGTCACTCTGCCAAATAATCAAGTCGTAGCAACCCAGCAACGTATTGTAGTCCCTTTTGAGTTAAACAATACACAGTTTGAGGTGGACGCAGTGATCCTACCCCTTACGGAATTTGATCTAATTTTGGGAATGGATTGGTTGGTCCAGCATGAGGCTTTAATTGATTGTAAAAAGAAAGAAGTGACGGTTCATTGTGCAGATCAAAGTGTTACAATGTTCTGGGGGTTAGGTGATGTGTCCAAGATGCTAATTTCCACATTGAAGGCATCTAAACACATGCGGAAGGGATGTGAAGCGGTATTAGTGTTAGTAAAAGGGACACCAGAGGAAAAGAAGGATATCAAAAGTGTTCCAGTTGTATGTGAATATCCGGAAATTTTTCCTGAAGAATTGCCAGGACTTCCGCCTAGAAGGGAAGTAGATTTTGAGATAAACTTAGAAGAAAGAGCAAAACCGGTTGCGAAAGCACCGTACAGAATGGCCCCGAAGGAATTAGCAGAGCTGAAATGTCAACTGCAGGACTTAATTGACAAAAAGTTGATTCGTCCTAGTACGTCCCAATGGGGAGCACCCGTGTTATTTGTCAAGAAGAAGGATGGAACATTGAAGACATGACAGTGATCGAGTATGAAAATGAGTTCTCGCTTATCCCTCTTGCTGTGGAGTTGGTGCCATATGAGGCCAAGAAGATCCTTCATTTTATGAAGGGACTCCATCATGATTTCCGCCAGCATGTGGTATCTCATGGCGCCACTACCTACGCCGAGACTGTGGGAGCTGCTTTGCAAGTGGAGGCTATTGAGCTTGAGCGTGCTACTAAGAAGGTCCAGCATGGTACTAACAATGCCACCACATCTGACTTCAAGCGTAGAGTGCTTCATCCCAGGAGCAAGGCCTAAAGTCTAAAGAGGTGTCTTTTGCCATAAGGTGGGTCATGTCGCACAAGTATGTTGCACCCTCTTGAAGAAGCAAAAGATGGTTGTCCTTGCAAAGCAACCTCTACCTCCACTGTCTGCGCTTACTGCAAGAAGTTAGGTCACCTGTTGAAAGTCTGCTGTCGTAAGAAGAATGTTTGCTACAGATGTGGACAAGTTGAGCATCATATCCAAGACTGCCCAATGAAGGAAAGCACAATTCCCGCTCAACCTCTGCAATCTGTTTCGGGAGCTCAAGAGAAGGGTAAAGCTGTGTTGAACGTCGTCTCCCAGGGCGAGGCTCTTGCATCTACCGACTTCATCTCTGGTATGTAATGCATTGTTATTAGTTTCCCGCACCTTATTTTAGCTGCCTTATTATCGAACAGTCATGATTTGCGTCTGTGATTTCCATTTCTAGGGAGATTTAGGGTCAATAATAAATGGATGCTGATTCTTTTTTATTTCGGTGCATCTCATTCGTTCATTGCTCGTCATATTGTGGACCCTCATCGCTGGTCTACTTTGCCACTTGAGGTACCTTATGAGATCTCCGTGCCTGGTCATTTGCATCTTTCGAATAGGGGTATTCTCAGCTATTCGATTTAGTGAATTGCGAGTCTCAGCCGATCTTATGGTTCTGGATATGACAGAGTTTGATGTGATCTTGGGCATGAATTGGTTGGTTGCTTTTAGAGCAAACCTGGACTGTGTGGCAAAGAGGGTCAATCTCATCATCGATGACAAGGACTACATCGTTCATGTTCAGACCCGCAGTTACATGAAGTTAATTTCTGTTGTCAGCGTCACTTGCCTTCTTGAACAAGGATGTTCTGCTTATTTTGTATATGTTTCGCTTTCGGATTCTGCCTTTCCTCTCCTCAACTCGAATTCATTCCAATTGTTTCTAAATTTCTTGATGTTTTTCCTGCGAGTTGTCGAAGATGCCTCCTGATTGAGATGTGGAGTTCTCCATTGACTTAAAGCCTGGGACGCACACCATATCTAAAGCTCTGTAACGTATGGCCCTGCTCGAACTAGTGGAACTTAGATCACAATTGGATGAGTTGCTTGAGCATGGATACATTTGTCCTAGCTCTTCACCTTGGGGAGCCCCTGTTCTCTTCGTGAAAAAGAAGGATGGTTCTATGAGGCTTTGCATTGATTATCGGGATCTAAACAAGGTGACAGTCAAAAATAAGTATCCCCTTCCGCGCGTAGATGACTTTTTAATCAGCTTAAGGGTAGTACTGTCTTTTCCAAGATAGACCTCAAATCGGGTTACCATCAACTGAAAATCAAGGAATCTGACATTCCCAGAACTTCCTTCCAGACTCGGTATGGACATTTTGAATTCTTAGTGATGTCCTTTGTTTTGACTAACTCACCTTCTGCCTTTATGGATATGATGAACCGTGTCTTCCGTGAATATTTGGATAAGTTCGTCATCGTATTCATTGATGATATTTTGGTCTATTCCAAGACTCATAAGGATCATGCGGCACATATTAGACTCACTCTCTCCTCACTTCGTCAACATCAACTATACGCTAAGCTGGCAAAATATGAGTTCTGTCTGGATCGTTTTGCTTTCTTGGGGCATGTTGTTTCAGGAGATGGGAACTGGGAAGATATCTCTGTGGACTTCATCACAGGTTTGCCCCGCACTCCGAGGGGACATGATGCGATTTGGGTCATAGTGGATCGTATGACTAAGGTGGCTCCTTCATCCCGTATAAGGAAGGTCACACTACCGAGAAGATGACTCGAATCTACGTATCTTAGATTATTAGACTTCATGGAATTCCTTTGCGGATTGTGTCAAATCGCGACTCGAGATTTGTATCACATTTTTGGAAGGGCTTCTAGCAAGCTTTGGACACCGACCTCAACCTGAGCACTGCTTATCATCCGACGACTGATGGTCAGACCGAAAGGGTTAATCAGATACTTGAAGACATACTTCGATGCTATATTTTGGATTACAAGGGAGCTTGAAATGAGCACTTACCATTAGTTGAATTCGCCTACAACAATAGCTAGCAAAAGAGCCTCAAAATGGCCCCCTTCGAAGCAATGTACGGGCGACGTTGTAAGACCCCTGTCTATTAGTCAGAAGTGGGTGAAAAGGTTGTTTTAGGGGCCTGAGTTACTTGAAGACTCGACTCAGCTCAGTCGTGCCGTCGAGAGGTAGAGAAAGTATGCAAACCAGCACCGCCGTCTGTTATTTTTTCCCTAAATTAGTTATTCTTACATGCACATGAGAAGTGATTTTGAGACCTTATTAACCACATGTTCTTACTTTCTTTAGTTTTTATTGAGTTCTGCTTCATTGTTAGTAAATACATCTTTTATTTGGACAAAGCAGGCAAACTATTCCATAGTTTAAAAATAATTTGATTGTTTCTCACACCAAATGTTTCTAAATTATCGGTGAATCTTCTTTTTTATTTCACTTCATGGTTTATGTTTTACTATACCATTTATGTAAACATGATTCAAGTATCTTGTAACATGTCTCTTTTTTTTATGGAAAGTTGATACTCAATTATTATTATATTGCAAGAGTTTATAACAAAGACGGTGGCACATTCATTGTAACAAAAACATTAAAACAAGTAGCCATCAATAACAACACTACCTTAATTTATCAGTTGGTCTTTCAAGAGTTTCTAATGTATGTGGTATGGCTAAGATCTTGGCAATATGAGTTGTTTATCGCGTTTTCCTCCTTTCATGCCCTCTCTTGTCCAGTGTTGAAGTGTATTTAGCAATGATATCAGCAAGCCCATTGCATTTCCTGTATATATGATCAATCTTGTAGTTATGAGATGCCATCAACTCCAAATTTCTTGTTCGTGTCTGTGTGAGATTCAAATATGCTTATTGTGTAATAATAAATGGAACCATAATTTTAGATTCGGTGAGTACACACACATTATGAACAAGCTCAACACATCTTCTAATCCCAAACCACACACCATAAAATTTAGCATTATGTCTTGTTAAGTGTTTTAACCCATATTGTTCTCTTTGTCGCACTGGTTCTTTTCAGATCTTACACGAATTTTTCTCACATGACAAATTTTAAAACTTTGGGTTGTTTGAAGTATATCTCAAAGCCATCCACGAACTTAATCCTTCTTTTGGAATCAATGGTCTCATTCCATGCTTGTAGGTACTAGTTACGAAAATTCATCAAACTTGGATCATCAAACCTAAAGTCAGCTAATTGTATAGTACATATAGTCAACGGGCATGCATTGGCTTCATCAATCATGCAGTTAATCATTGTTATTCTAATCAACCTCAATAGTATTATACATGATTCGATCATATTCAATAGGACTGGTCAAACCACCCATAATTCTATTATCCTTGAAATCGACGCATTAGTCATACTCTAAGTCAGACTCGTGAGAGTCACATGTCTAAACCTCCTCAGTTGACTCGTAAGAGTCACATTCCTAACCAGACTCATGCATATTAATCCAAACTCGTTGCTACTGTAACCATCACATTGTTATAATCTACATGACCCATTGTGAGCCCCACACTGCACAAATGGTTTGGGTTCAAGCATGGTCACTAGTGTTAGTTGGCATGTCCGATCAAACGAAAAACATAACTTCAAATCTCTGAAGTCTTCACCAATGATTCATTTTCCCCAATACATCGTTAGTTCATTTCTAAGCTTGGCGCTTACAATCTGTATGTTCTAGCTTGCGGAGGAGTATAGCTTTGGATACTTAAAAATGTTCTTTGTATCAGCTCGGATGCGTATCGGATATGGGAAATGCCCGGAAAATACGCGGAAACGTGTTTCTGAAACCCCAGGAAACACATTTTTAAATAAATAAATAAAATTTAATTCGGAATCGCGTATCCCGACCGTGTGGTAAAGAGTCCCGCCGCTTATTTCACAGCTTATCTATTCACGCCTTAGGTGTACTCCATTCACGCTACTCTTCGTGCGCTCGAAGTTCTCTCGCATCACGCATCGTCGAGAGGAGAGGTCTCTGCGTCGAAGCTCTCCGACATCACGCCCTCTAAGCTCTCCTCTCTCTTGTTTCTGACTTTCTGCTGCCACGCCGCTACTGCTGCTCCACTGCCGCTACAGTTCCCACTCCCTGCTCTCGATCCCGCCTTGCTTGTAAGCTTTTCCTCCTCCTCTTCTTCCTCCTCCTCTTCTTCCTCCTCCTCCGCCTCCCCTTCTTCTTCCTCCCCTTCTTCTTTTTCTTCTTCCTCCTCTTCTTATTCCTTCTCTTCTTCTCCTTCCTCTTCTTCTTCCACCTTTTCTTCTTCCTCTTCTTCTTCTTCCACTTCTTCTCTTGCAAGTATGAATTTAATTTTATATATAGGTGTTCAGGTCAATTTCATGTATACATAGAGTTCTTAATGTGTGATACAAAGTTATAACAGACAAGCAATACTTACTAAAGACCAACATCTTATGTTAAAAAGTTTAGTTGCTAAGGTTCTTACATCTGGTGTTCATGTAAATTATCTTACATATGTGATTTAATATAGTAACTACTAAGTTTCACATATCAACTGATTTATCCTTGTTAGAATATATGAAATGGAAATATAAGGTACAGTTTATTCTTCCACAAAGGGGCTATTATATAGCAATACAACAAGACACCAAACACCGATAAGCGGTGTGGGACTAATACTTAAATACTTACTTCAACACTCCCTCTCAAGCTGGAGGTGAAACCTTCTGCTTGAACACAACATAAAAAGAGAGTTAAATGGTGGTTGGCAATGTGGGACAAAAACAACAGCCACCGAGGCCCAACCACGTGTCACCGGGGAAACTCCAACCGGACATAAGCCACACGACGTCTGTCTACAAACCGACCATGATCACACTGGATGCTCCCAGAGCTGAAATCAGGTCAACCAACAAAGGCCAAACCACATCTACCTAACATCGAAGAAAAAGATGGGGAGACACAAACAACATACGCAATATGCCTGGAGGCCGTGTGTGACTAAGATAGGACTCGGGAAAGAGGCATCCGAGTCGCCGTTATCACAAGCACTCCCCCTCACGTGGAATACGTGCATGAAGGCATAGACTACGCCTAGAGGCCGTGACGAACACTCCCCTTCACTTAGAACACGTGCATGAAGGCATAAGGCGCATAGAGACACAAACGAACCAATACCTAAGACGACAACAATAACACAACAAACTTAAAGAAAATAACTAAATACGACATTAGCACCAAGAGAAGCGAGCAACAAATAAAGGCAGCCGGCGAGAACGGGCTCAAGATGCAGCGAGCAGAGCACAGGCACAAGCCAGCGGCGAGGAGAGGGCTCAAGCAACGGCGAGCAGAAGGCTCAAGCAGCGGAGAGGAGAGAAGTAGCCCGACAAAAAGAGGGGAGCTCGGCACAAGAGGAACCATTGCCAGCAACAAGGACCAGATCTGGAGCAGCGGGAGAGATCGTCGAAGGTGAGCATTGCAGAGGGAACAAAAGATTGTTGGAGAGTGAAGGAGCTGCTCGACGACATCTGGAAATGCTGGATGCCTGGATCAGTCGAGATTGAGACGAGAGGCTCGATCTGCGGTCGTCATAAGAAGCAGGGCACGACCCGCACCATCCTCGCCGAAGAGAATGAGGACAGATGTCGCTCCCGATGGCTTCGGGATCTAGCGGCATATGCGCCGACGGGAACAGACGTAGCCTAGCGTGACGAAGAAGTGATCGAGCGCCGCTCCAACTGGCAGAAACCAGACGACGGGGAGGGAAGTAGGCATCGACTTCGACGGGAGAAATTGGCATCGATGTCGGCGTCGATGGAAGCGAGCGTAGCAGCTGGGGGGCCAAGTTCCGCTCCCGTCGATGGAATCCGACGTCGATTCCGTCGACGGGAGCGCCGCAGATGCTGGAGACGGGAGCGCAGCAGAAGTCGGGGCTTGCGGTCTGCGGCTTTCGGCGGAGACGAGCTAAGACGCGCAGAAAAGAAACAAGAGGGGAAAAATGCTGGAAATCAGAGAGAGGAAGCCACCATGAAATATACGTCGCCCTAGGGCAACCAAATTTCATGGAGGAGTCAATTCCTGCTCTGGTACCATGTTAGAATATATGAAATGAAAATATAAGGTACATTTTATTCTTCCACAAAGGGGCTATTATATAGCAATACAACAAGACACCAAACACCGATAAGCGGTGTGAGACTAATACTTAAATACTTACTTAACAATCCTCATGACATTTTTTAAAATTATCTTTAATATAGTACCTACTAAGTCAGATGTCAATAAGTTTCAAGTTTTTCAAAAAATACTTGCAGATTATTTACATTATGTTTTAGCCTTTAGCTTCGAAATATACTGTTTTTTGGGTAAATTGAGAAACATTTAATTGCACAAAATGTCATTTGTACTTTTTTGAAATAATGAGAAGCTTGAACTCTTATTAAACTGTCATTATATCACTATATCAGGATGGATTGGATAGCAGGCAGACATTCTGTTATCTTATTAAGCTTTATAGCATTATATGAAATGCCAATAATGTATAATATAAGTTTGAAGTCCCGATTTTCATGTATGGTTTATGTTGTAATCTTATTAAATTTTTTTCGTCACAACTCAAAATATGTACAATTAGTTTGTTAGTTGTCTTATTTTTATATTAATTAATACTTATATTAAAATAATTAAAATAATTAAAAACGTTTCCCGTATCCTTATTTTTTTTAAAATCACGTTTCCCGTACCCGTTTCGTATCCCGTTTCGTATCCCGTTTCCGTCCCCGTGCTACGTAGAGAAGAAGTGTTGGGAGAATATTGTATAGTTTAGTCCTGCATTGTGGTTTGGAGTTATGATGTCACTCATTGCACGTATAAATATGTGTACGTGTTTGTATTTATTTTAAGCGAAGTAATAAAATTATTACGTTGTGACGCACAAGATTTCACATTTGCAATTATAAAATTCAATTATGTCGTTTATCTGCGGTTACATTTTTCTAGCATGGATGCACAACTCTTCCTCCAAAAAGAATGTTATACTCCCTCCTTCGAGGTAATATAGATCGTTACATGTTGTAATTTGGAGAATGGTCCTGTTGTGATGTTTATATTTAATAAATAAAGGTATTCCTGCTTCTATCAGTAAAATCTCATGAGCAACTATTAGCAACTTTTTTTTATGATATTTTGTTTTTTCTCTTGGATATTTTTCCTTATTCATCACCTTTTTGATGTCATTATTTTGTGATAGATCACAGTGCCAAAAAATATTTTGAAGTCAATTATGGTGGAAGAATAAACTATCGTTGAAGTTGGCCAAACATGTTTCGCGATAGGAGCTCCATCTTTATATCGACATAGTTTTACAACTAGCATAATAAGTGGTATAAATCGTGACTTTAGTCATAGTGACGATCCTCCAATAAGAGGAATGATTCAAATTGATGCATTCACAGATGATGACAACAGGTATGTTTAAAGAAACCTTCCATATTCCAACCCATCTTTATTTATAGTTTAATTTACATTACAATTTGCTCGAGTGTCTAGTTTGAATCATGCATTTAGTTTTACAGCTGGGATAATAAGTGGTATAAATCGGGACTTTAGTCATAGTGACGATCCTCCAATAAGAGGAATGATTCAAATTGATGCATTCACAGATGATGACAACAGGTATGTTTAAAGAAACCTTCCATGTTCCAACCCATATTTATTTATAGTTTAATTTACATTACAATTTGCTCGAGTGTCTAGTTTGAATCATGCATTTTGATATTCAAACTGTGATCATATTTCCTATTTTTTTTCAAATTTAGATGTGTAAGAGGATCGATCATAATTGTAGCAAGACAATTAGGGTCCGTTCGGATCGCGGGTTTTGGTTTTGAAGAATTGGAATTCAGTAAAACCAAAAACCAGCAGGTTTTGGTTTTCCTGAATTCCAATTATGTTGTTCGGCTACAGGAAGATTTTGAGCTGCAGGAATTGGAATTGGACAATTTTGTTGTTAAAGGCATGCCAGTTTACACAAATTGATACACACATCCATACACAAATTGTTACAAAAAACGCACATTGATGCGCACACATTCACATACAAATTGATACACAAACACATATTTTGCATACAACACATTTTGCATACAACGCATGGATTTAGGAAGAGTACAAATCAATTTGGCATCGTAATCTCAATGTGCAATATCAATACCTCGCAATATCAATATAAATGGCAGCCTCCTATAATCTAAAAAAAAGGTTGGTTCAGGAATCACCATCGACAAACCTTCTTGGAAACGAAGCTTTTAAGCAACCACTGATGTACATTAATAAAGCAAAAAAAACTTACGAGAAATAGGGAGAGAAACCAACAGGAGGGGAAGATGGAAGAGGTAGCTAGGGTTGTTTGCAAGAAAAGGAAGATGACCGTGGAAAAGATGGAGATGATGAGGAAGAAGAAGACAGAAATACTAATCGGCGGCGATGAAATCTCCGGCACCAGAGCCTGACGGCGAGGGAGGAAGGAGGATCTCGCGACTTTTTCAGGAAGAGCTCGCGTCGTCCAAAACCATGAAAACCTAGGGGAAGAGATGATTATTGGGGCTAGGCAAATATAAAAACCCTCGGTTTTCAACAAAACCAAAACTGGTTCAATTCCTTTGAACCGAACGCCTGCTATTGAATTATTTAAGCGCAAAACCAAAATCCAGGGCCCAATTCCGATGAACCGAACGGACCCTTATTGTTTATCTTGCACTAGTTGAGTTCTTAATTTCTAATTGATGCATAATTTGCGGTGACGGGCCATTGCTAGACTACGAAAGTCATATGATTGATATTAGTACAACAGGAACGAGACCACATTTAATATTACTTGACTATAACATATTCATAGTTTGAAGCTTATAGATGTTATTAAATTATCCACATTATTAATAATACTACTCTTTGAAGACATTGATCTCATATTTTGTGGTTAAATGCAAGCGATTTATATGTAGAACTCATATTTCTTTTGTTATTTAAAATTTTTTGAGCTTTGTTTGCACTTAATTATCTATTTGGTATTGCATGACACAAATTAATCAAATATTTACATGCATTTGTTCCCTTTTTATTAAAAAAGTACAACGGTAGTAAAAATTTATTATTGCTTATGATTTATTTGTATGAAAATATAATTTATTTTATAGCAATCATGTAATTAACTGTGAATACCTTTAAATTAACAATCATAATAAGTGTGACATAAGATTTTTTGAACTGAAAAAAAATAATTAATACTCCAATATGACCATAGCTTAATTTCTTTGCATAATGAATTTTTTAACACCATATGAATGCTGTCACATATTGGAGTGCATGTGACAATTTATTTTCATTTCATAAAAAAATAGATTTAGATTTGGGCATTTCCCTGAGCACTAATTCAAATTTTTGGTGGTTTCAGGGTGTTCTGTTGTAATAGGATTTGCTATTTCATCTTCGATTGTTGTCAAGATCATTTCCCAGATCAAATTTAATAAAGTATGTTTTTCATAAATATATTTTACTTATTTAAGTTAAACATGTTAAGGAATGTTATATCTTTCTAATCATGTTTGTTTTCAAGTAAATTATAAAGTTTTGATTTGAATATGAGTTTGACCTATGATGTATGTAGCCCAATTTCGACTCTCTTTCTTTGCTGCCCCACAACATTTTGATTTTATTTTTCCTTTCTTGCAAGGCAAAATGTCCTGGTTTAAATATTACGATAGAGTCGGACTTTCTTTTCCATGAAATGAGTACTTGGACTAGAGCCTTAGTGACTCGCGTATATTTCTTAACTTCATCCTCAAGTTCTATTAATAACTAGTGTAGTACTTTTCCCATTTTTTTAATAATTGTCGTTTAATATTAGCTTGCATTCATTTTATTTTTGTCTAGGTTACTCATAGTCGTGCAACAGGCTTTCTTAGTAGCAATCCTGACAAGCTTAAGAGAGAGATTATTATTGTCGTTGGTGATAAATCGGTAAGTTTTTATTTCAGGTACTTAGTCATATAATCAATGAATAAATCAGTTGATTCTGTACAAAGCCCGTGATCGACTCTTTTGTTAATGAACTTGTCAATTATAGCATAATAACATTCAATTCATAAACGACCCAAACACAAAGTAGTTAAAAAAATTTCAGTTTGTTAAATATTTTTATATATCATTGGTAAAAAAATGCAAAAGAAATAAGCCTCTCTTTGTTGGAGAAAAAAAATATAAAATATAAAATAGTTTATTGATATTTTAAATGATATAAGCCTTCATTCACACACATATATGCACACTTAGGATAACATCAGTTCACTCACTTTTTTCCACCATAGCACAACGCAATTGCACTCTCATAAATACCAACTATCAAAAGTTACTGAAATGAGATTCAATAAAGGTTAACAAAAAATAATAAACACGAATGAACACGGGCATTGATATAGTTGAATGAATCAAACATGAGTAATCTATTGATTTATGTGGGCTCTTTTACAATCCAAGTTTTTCAAAACATTAATTTTATCTTATACCCCAATTTTAGAAATTGAAATTGTAGAGAGATTTTTTACATGCGCGGGAGTTATTCATCCTTTAAAAATGACAATTATGTTTTGGATCAGGTAAGGAATAAAATGGGATCTATTTGAGATTCTTGAAGAATATTACACGCGAGATATTATTATTTTGAAGGTTTATGAGAGATGATTTAGAGGTTAGATTATCTATTGTTTTTGTGGATTATTAATGCCTTCGGAATTTCATCGAGGTGAGGGTGTCACGACAGTCCTTTCCCGCTTCTCGCCATGGAAGTCTTTGTCGAGGTAAATTCTATAGAGTTTATTGCAGTTTACACATAGGACAGAAGGAGAAATCTTTTACCTTTTCAAGACATGTTACTTTTATGATTGAAATTATCTCTAGTGATGAAATCTTTCATGTTTTTGTGCAGTACAATTACAGAAATGTCTTCATCGATGTAAGCTAGTTGAGGGATATACTATTATCGCCGTTGGTGATAAATCGGTAAGTTTTTATTTCATATACTTATTTAGCCATATGATTAATGAATAAGTCAATCGACTCTGTACGAAGCCCGTGTTCAACTCTTTCATAACGAACTTGTCAATTAGAACATAATAACATTCAATTCATAAACGAACCAGACACAATGTTGTTTAAATTTTTTTCAGCTCATTAAATATTTATATATATCATTGGAAAGAAAATGCAAAAGAAATAAGCATCTTTATGTTGGACTAAAATTTAATGTA
The DNA here is from genome assembly GCA_033032865.1 of Dactylorhiza incarnata. Lineage (NCBI taxonomy): Eukaryota > Viridiplantae > Streptophyta > Magnoliopsida > Asparagales > Orchidaceae > Dactylorhiza > Dactylorhiza incarnata. Next base: position 685,404 of record JAWHQI010000401.1, on the reverse strand, counting down.
GTTTATTGATATTTTAAATGCTATAATCCTTCATTCACACACGCACATACACACACTTGGGATATCATCACTTGACTCACTATTTGATTTTCAGCATAACACAACGCGAAATTCTATTCTCACATACACTCTCACAAATACCAACTATCAAACAACACTGAAACGAGCTTGAATAAAGCATAACAATAAATAATGAACACGAGTTTATTGCAGTTTACACATAGGACAGAAGGAGAAATCTTTTACCTTTTCAAGACATGTTACTTTTACGATTGAAATTATCTCTAGTGATGAACTCTTTCATGTTTTTGTGCAGTACAATTACAGAAATGTCTTCATCGATGTAAGCTAGTTGAGGGATATACTATTATCGCGTTGGTGATAAATCGGTAAGTTTTTATTTCATATACTTATTTAGCCGTATGATTAATGAATAAGTCAATCGACTCTGTACGAAGCCCGTGTTCAACTCTTTCATAACGAACTTGTCAATTAGAACATAATAACATTCAATTCATAAACGAACCAGACACAATGTAGTTTAAAATTTTTTCAGATCGTTAAATATTTATATATATATATCATTGGAAAGAAAATGCAAAAGAAATAAGCATCTTTATGTTGGACTAAAATTTAATGTAGTTTATTGATATTTTAAATGCTAATCCTTCATTCACACACGCACATACACACACTTAGGATATCATCACTTGACTCGCTATTTGATTTTCAGCATAACACAGCGAAATTCTATTCTCACATACACTCTCACAAATACCAACTATCAAACAACACTGAAACGAGCTTGAATAAAGGATAACAATAAATAATGAACACGAGTTGAACACAGGCGATGATATAGTTGAATGAATCGAACATGAGTTGTCTATTCATTTATGTTGACTCTCTTTTCAACCCAAATTTTTCAAAACATTAATTTATTCTTAGACCCCAGTTTTAGAAATAGAAATTGTAGAGAGATTTTTGAATGCTCGGGAGTTCATCCTTAAAAAATTGACAATTATGTTCTGGATTAGGTAAGAAATAAAGAGTATCAATTTGAAATTCTTGAAGAGTATCACGTGAGCGAAATCATTATTTTGAAGGTTATGAGAGATTGTTGAAAGGGTAGATTATCTATGAGGATTATTAATGCCATCCGAATTTCATGGAGGTCAAAGGGTGTTTAGGGCAGTTCTCTCCCGCTTCTTGCCATGGTAGTTTTTGTCGAGGTAAATTCTATAGTTTTGCAGTTTGCACACAGGGCAGGAGGAGAAATCCTTTACACTTTCAAGCCATGCCACTTGTATGCTTGAAATTGTCTCAACTGATGAACTCTTTCAAGTTTTTGAGCAGTACAATTACAAAATTGCACTCATTGATGTCAAAGTTGATGCCAACTCTAATGTGAGTGTTTAATCTTTGCCATTAGAAATTTCTTTAGGGTAGCATTATTAGTACAGTTTTTTTATTTTTTATTTTTGGGGATTGTAATTTGCAGGGCCCATTTGTCTATCCACAAACCAATTTTTGCCCCCTTTATTTGAGTTTATGATTCCTATTAATATTTGGAGTTCTTTATTTACAAACCAGCCGTAGAAACACACCCTGTACCCTATTCCTTCCAGCTGCGGCTCTCTCGAATCCGAGCGCAGCCGTGGCGCGGAGAGACGACGGTTTTGATTTTTCTTCTCCATCACGCGGCGGCAAAGCTTTTGGAGATCAATGGGGCGTTTGCAACGACCGGGTATAGAGTAGGATCCACGTCCGCGACGAGTCTACTGTTGCTATAAAGAGATGTAGCAGGATGAGGAATCACGGGTACGCGGAGGGCGGAGCATACGAGGAGCAGGAAGATGAGGAATCACTTGAAAGGAGTCACCATTTTTAGACGATTTGCTGCATCAAAAAGGTGAAAAGGAGAGATCCGGAAGAGGGGAGAAGATGTAGAAAAGATTAAGGCTTCGTTTGGCACGGCTTATTTGCTCCGGTGAGTTTGGTCAAAAACGTCGTTATCATAGAATGTACCTTTGGCAAGACAGGTTACAACCGCTACCCAAGAAAATAAACTAGTTTTGAGCGTTCACGAATGACGGTTCGTGACCACCGCGTTCACAACCGCCGCCGCCACGCCAAATGAAGCCTAAATTGAATAGAAAAAAGGCTGGTTTTCTGGCTGTGAATTCTTGAAGAAGAGAGCTCGTCCTTCAGACTAAGGTGGTTGGAGAGAAAATACTGTCACTGTGGGAGAGACTTGATGTCTGTAGGCATTGAATGCCCTGGAATTTTTTTGATCTCTCAGGAAGAGGAAGCCCTGTGGAAGCTTTGACCGAGCCGATCCCGAATACCATGCATGCAGCTTCATTCGCAACGAAATCCCTAAAACTTCTTTTCATCGATTTTTAAGAACCAAATGAACTATAAAATCACAACTTTATGATCTACTATGAAATAATGGGTGCACACCAAAAAAATTAAATGCAGTTCATGAAGTGGTGAATTAGTTTGTAGATAATTTTTTGCTATAGCATGATGTTAGAAGTCCTCAAAATGGATCTCGTCATGGGTCGATGGAAAGTAGGCAATGATGCCGGCGGTTTTCTTTCTTTTATTGCTCTGTGAATAATAAAAATGTCCGCGGATTACAATGTTGGCTCCCTTTAGAGCTACGAATAGTAAAAATCTGCGAATAAATAAACCTGCTCTGTGAATAGCAATCCCATAATATTTTGGCTCTTTTTACAGCTAGATGTCACTGACTTGAGGTGCGATTTTCCATGATCATGCTGCTCTAACTTCAACCATGGCTATGAAGCGACTCCCGGTGGTCAATTTTTGTGTGCCTTTTGGCGCCCACGTCACCATGTTCGGCACGGAAGCAGGTTTTGGACTTGACCTGAAGAAGCTGAACATGATGATTGCCATTTTGCAAGTGTGCTCCCTAAATGCTATCTGTTTGGGCTGAATATCAAATACTAGCCGACTGATTTCACATTTTCACGACATAGGATGGCTGCGGTCCATATCATTCAGCAAGAATCAAAATCTGCCCGGCATCTTCGTCGGATTACTCGAAGAAGGCTCGGGTGTTCTTTGAAATGCTGAACAACTGCCTCCATCAAATCCGGGCCCCCTCGTCAGGTGTTCTTAGAAATGCTGAACTACCCTAAACTTTTTTTGTTCACCCCAACATTCCTAACCAGTTTATCTAAAATAACAAAAAATCTATTTATGAGATGAAAGAGAATGATTTGAGAAATTTGATCAATTGAGGAACAATTTTAAGAACTGAAGATGATCGAACGGCGAAGCTTACTCCAGCAAAGGTCCCTGAAATGGTAAAGAATTCTAAATAAATGCCCAAAAAATGACAGCAAGTTTATTCCTGATAAAACAGAAATGTGACATTTTCACTATGTTTTTATAGCTGCTATAATAAGCTAGCTACTTGAAGTCTACTTTTGATCATTTTATTTTTGGTGAAAATATTATTTAATAAAGTTTTCATTTTTCTTTTATTTGGTCCTATGCAGATGATTGAAGATTGTTAGGAAGTTGACTATGTTGATTTGTCGGTTTGGTTTCTTTGCATCAATTATCCTTTTTTTTAGAGCAATGTTATAAGCTCACCAAAATAGGCATACGTCACACCGATTTTAACACTTGAAATTTTGAAAACCCTAACCCCCCTCCATTAAGCGCACACTGCTTGTTTCCGCTATTTTTGCCGTTCCCGATTCCCAATGGCGCGCGCTCTTTCATCCTCCCTGTTCGCTGCCATTGGAGATTGCGAATGTTCCTGTTCCTCTGTGTAAGCACACCAAGAACTATAATTTCTGTCATTACCGACTACATTTTTTTGTCATCGGAGATCGCCTGTCACAGAATGATTACGGAGTGTTGTTAGAACTCTATAAATGCAATGAAATGCATCATGAAGCACTCAAACTCCATAAACATGTTGAGGAATCAAATTCGGGCATTACTAGTTCTGAATAACCGAACTTTAAACCATCCATAATTATTTTCAGGACTTTATATTCTTTTAGGATTTTTTTTTACGGTAGCTGCAATCAAAGGAATAAATGTTTATGAAAATTTTTTATAGAAGTTAAGCTATTGAATGCAAAATAAGAATGAGGACATCGCATTGTGACTCCTTTCTTTTTTCCTGAATGTCCAGCTTGTTTGTATTATATTTTCTTCCACAAAATTTGGTGTGCTAATAATGGGTTGGTGTAAAAATAAAAAATTTTGGTGTGCTAATAATTGGTTTGTGTGAAAATAAAAAAATTTGGTGTCAATAAAATTTGGCTGTCATTAGCGAAAATTGGTGTGCTTATAATATTGCTCTTTTTATATATTATATGCATGCTCGATGATCCGTTCTCGGGTCGTGTTGGAAGGTCTGAATGTCGAGGGTACTCTTTTATTTGGAAGAGTTTTTGTATAGGACTTGGGTGGTCCTTTACTCAATTGAGTTTTCCACGTTAACAAATTTGTGGTCTTTTTCAAATCAGCATGAAAGTATAACCTTTTTCCTATTTTTGCTATTGTATTTTATCCTTTTTTTTTCATTCATATATATGAATAAAATATAAGTATTATATTTTTGAGAAAAATTTAACTAAACAACACAACTCTAATAAATAAAATGACACCCCCTATCACACTTAACCATTAAATTAAAATATGAATGAATTTATACCAACAATCAAGATACCAGAGGAAAATAAAATGATAAATAATGAGCAATGTTAAATGCAGGCCGGTTTTGGTTATATGCAGGCCAACAGGAGAATAAGGACACCAAACGATGAAATATTTTGAAGTCGGAAGAAAACGTCAACCAACAGGAGAATAAGGACACCAAACGATGAACACAAATTTTCACACTCTGGCAGCTAGTTACAAACAAACAAGGCTGAATACAAGTTGCATCTAACTTGATTCACAACAGTCAATAGTAGGAAAGAATTTGGTCACGGACAAGGTCCGCTTCTCCTCTAGAGCACACCGCGCAGGTGATACCCGCTCCCCGCTATCGCCGGCGGTAACGCTAGCGCCGGGCGTTAGCTCTCCAACTCGCGAGCTCGCTGCTCGCACTCCAAGCTACTCACACGCTCGTCGCGCTTCACTTCCTCCACTTCTCGCTACCGCGAGCGCTAGCACTAGCGTCGGGCGGTATCTCGCGAGTAGGTAACTCGCCTGTCGAACTTACTCCAAGTTCGATGCTCGCCTGGAAGCGCTCTGGTATCTCTAACTCGCTCAAAGTAGAGGATATTCGCCACTTTCAGAATCGATACTCTCTAGGGGGGGTACCCCTCTATTTATAGGCAAAACAGGGGGGGTGGCGAGAAGGAGCTAACGCCGGCGCTAGCGCTAGCGCTGGCGCTAGCTCACTTCAATTCTAACACTCCCCCTTGAAGTGAGCTCCGGGAACAAGTCCAAGCAACGAGCGAAGCCTCCGGAACGGCCCCCCAGATAGGGGCTTCGTGAATATATCTGCAAGGTTGTCTTCACTCCGCACATGCTCGATCAAGCCACCCAGCACCTTCTCTCTGATGAAGTGATGCTCGATCTCAATGTGCTTGGTCCTTGCATGACACACTGGATTGGTTACTAGTTTCAATGCACTCTCATTGTCCCCGCGAAGCACAGTAGGTCCGCTGACCTCCTCGTCCACATCCTCCACTAGTCTCCTTAGCCAGACACACTCCTGAGCTGCTAAGGGCGACGCCTTGTACTCGGCCTCCGTGGTAGAAAGGGAAATAGAGTCCTGCTTCTTGCTACACCACGAGATAGCAGCTGCTCCACACAAGAACAAGTAACCTGATGTCGACTTGCGATCATCAGCGTCACCTCCATAATCTGCATCCGTGTACCCATGCAGCTTGAAGTCAGACTTCTCTTCATAGGACAACCCCATCTCAAGGGTTCCCTTCACGTACTTCAGTATCCCTTTGGCTGCCTCCAGATGAGGCTTTCGTGGCTCCTGCATATACCGACTAACTCGGCCGACTGCAAAGGCGATGTCCGGCCTCGTGATACTTAGGTAGATAAGACTCCCCATCAGTGCCCGAAAGATCTTCGGATCAGGAAGAATCCCCCCTTCTTCTTTCCGAAGCTTCAGCCCAGCCTCCAGAGGAACGGAACTGCTCTTCCCCTCCTTCATGCCGAATCTTTTGACGATCCTCTCGGCATACGCCCTCTGGGAAACATACAGCCCGCCTCTTCTCTTTTCAACTTGGAGGCCAAGGAAATGGTGCAGCTCACCAAGATCCTTCATCTCGAATCGTATGGAAAGCTGCTGTCTCAGCGCCGCGACCTCCTCAGGGTTGTTCCCAGTCACGATCATGTCGTCGACGTAAAGCAGTACCTGCACGTGAAGACCTCCACTCTTCTTCACGAACATGCTGGAGTGAGTCTGAGGCATCGTAGCCGCGGAACTGCAAGTACTCCACAATCTTTCCATACCAGGCTCTCGGCGCCTGTTTCAACCCGTAGAGGGCCTTCTTCAGCTTGCAGACATGACGTGACTGAGACTTGGACACATATCCAGGTGGTTGCACCATGAATATGTCCTTGTCTATCTCTCAGTATAGGAACGCATTCTTCACATCAAGCTGCCACAGCTTCCAACCTCGGCACGCCGCCAGAGCGATGATCGTCCTCACCGACGTCATCTTCGCGACAGGACTAAATGTCTCCTCGTAGTCCTCTCCGTAGGTTTGCGAGAAGCCCCGAGCGACAAGCCTCGCCTTGTACCGCTCCACTTCTCCATCTGCTCTCTTCTTAACCTTGTACACCCATTTGCAGGTGACAGGTTTGATGCCCTCCACCATGGGAACCAGGTCCCATGTCTCATTCTTCTCTACGGCTTCCATCTCCTCGATCATGGCCGCGTCCCACTCCTTGATGCCAGTTGCATCCTCAAAGCAGACAGGTTCCCTCTCATCGAGTGGTCCTGCGAAGAAGCAGGAAACCAAACTCACGAAGTTCCCCTCCTTATAGCGAGCAGGCGGGACTATGGTCCTCATCGACCTCCTCAAGGCTTGGCCACTATCTACCACTTCGGCAGACTCCTCTGCTTGAGCTCCTCTCTGAACTCCTCCTGAAGCGGTGCTCTCCCTGCTTCTTGAGTTCGTAGCTCCACCTGAGCCAAAAGCTCCTCCTGAGCCAGATGGCGATGGAGCACTGGGAGAAAGCTCCAACTCCACAGTAGGGTCCTCAGTGACCCACTCTTCTTCTCTGCTAGCTTCTCCACTCTCCGGCAGCTCCACTGAAGAGACTCCCTGGTATGAGACCAGTTCGTCAAACATTACGTCGCGCGAGACGACGAACTTGTGGGTCTGCGGATCCATGCACTTCCACCCCTTCTTCCGCTCATCGTAGCCGATGAAGATACACTTCCTCGCTTTCGGCTCTAACTTGGTTCTCTGAGCGTCCGGGACGTGCACGAAGCAGGTAGAACCGAACACCTTCATGTGACCCACATTGGGCTTCTCCCCGAACATGAGCTGGTGTGGAGACACCATCCTGTTAGGACTCAGAGGTAGCATGTTGATCACATGAGTAGCACACGTCATTCCCTCCGCCCATAAGGCTTTGGGAATGCTCTTGGCATGACCAACTCTTAGTAGTCTCCACCAGATGGCGGATCTTCCTCTCTACCACCCCATTCTGCTGAGGGGTGTGAGCGCAAGAGAGCTCCCGCGGAATACTGAACCTCCTGCAGAAAGAAGCAAACTCATTGGAGGTAAACGCCCCTCCATTGTCACTTCTCAGCTTCTTCATTCTGCGGTTCAGCCTCCCCTCCACAAGCTCCTTCCACTCTAGGAACTTGTTGAATACTTCTGACTTCTCTCTCAGAAAGTATACCCACGTATAGCGGGTGTAGTCATCCACCAGAACCAGCGCATACTTATTGCCTCCATAAGTAAGTGTGGCGCACGGCCCCATAACGTCAGCATGTACGCACTCAAGAGTTGTCTTACACCTGGTCTCCGACTTGTCAAATGGAAGTCGACGTGACTTTCCATATTGGCATCCGTCGCACACATGGCCGTCGCCGTAGGAAGAGAGATGAGGCATGCCACTCACTAGGCCCTTTGCCGCCATCATCTTCAGCTTGTCCATCCCCACATGACCCAGCCTCTCATGCCAGATCACAACGCTGTCGTTTGTCTTTAGCTTGTCCACGTAGGCATTTGCAGACAGAACATACAAATCTTTCACCCTTCTCCCGGTGAGCGTGACGTCAGCATCGACAGACGAAATGTTCTTCAGGAACTTCACCTCCTTCGGTCCAAATAGCATGTGGTATCCCACATCCATTGCGTTAGCCACCGAGAAGAGGTTCTTCTTCATTCCAGGCACGTGATACACACTCTTCAGTGTCACTGGCTTCTCTCTACTCCCAAGGGACACCTTCCCTTCTCGCTCCACGGGATGTACCGTATCATCTGCAGTGATGATAGCATCCGTTCCTTCATACGCTTCCAAGGAGACGAGCATGGACATATCTCCCGTGAGATGATGCCCGCAACCGGAATCCACTATCCAGTCGTTCTCGAGGTTGATGAAGGCTAAGACATCGACTGACGTTGTCGTCATCTCTGCCAGGAAACAATTGTCCCCCCTCTCACCGCCCTGGTGACCTCCACCTCTTCCTCCAACTCTCTGGTGATCTCCCTCCTTGTTAGCAGCATGACCGACCTTCAGATTGGACCGGCAGTCCTTTGCCATGTGCTCGTACTTCTTACAGGCAAAGCAAAGGGATCTCCCCTTCTCATCGCGCGCAGGGAGGAACTTCCCCCCATCTCCCTGAGAGGACGTTGAAGGTCCATCTCCGGAGTTCTTCTTTCTCTTGTCCCAGGATCTCCTCTTTCCTGAGAACAAAGCCTCGCCATCTCCTCCTGAGATGGATACTCCCGCCATCTGCTTCGCCAAGCTCTCCTGTGACGACAACAAGTTCTCAAGCTCCAGAAGGGAGGACTGAGTAGCCCATCCTTGCACGGAAGTAACGAATGGGACATACTCCTTCCTCAAGCCTCGGAGTATGTGCCTCTTCAACTTCGCCTCTGAGATTGGCTCTTCAGGATCCAAGGCCGAGATCTCCCCACATAGGAATTGATACTCTCTAGGGGGGTACCCCTCTATTTATATGCAAAACTGGGGGGTGGCGAGAAGGAGCTAACGCCGGCGCTAGCGCTAGCGCTGGCGCTAGCTCACTTCAATTCTAACACAATCAAGATACCAGAGGAAAATAAAATGATAAATAATGAGCAGTGTTAAATGCAGGCCGTTTTGGCTATATGCAGGCCGCAGATATATGCAGGCCAAAAAATTATTCATGCAGGCCAAATTTCATATTTGCATACTATATTCAAAAATTAAATTAATATTTTTCTAAATAAATTGAAAGATGCCCTCTTTCAGAGCCTTGGCTTGGAGCTTAGTCTCGATCTAGATCTTAGTACTCCCTATCTGGGTGCTGTAATTTAGTAGCGTACTTTTCCAGGCTTGACATACCCAGTCTGGCTTCATATTCCTTCTGGATGAGTTCTGTGGCAAGCTGACGGATTCTGCTACTTCTTCTCTTCCGAAAGAACTTCTTCTTCTATCCTAAGAGCGTCTATTTCAAAGAGAGCACCGGATCTTGCATGAATGCTCACATCTCAAATCACGCGCCTTGGATAGCATTAAAGCGTCATACAAAGCAAAATAGCATTCATAAAATAAGTAAAATATCATGCGTGCGAGGAGAGAGAGAGAGATCGCCGCCATCGCTGACGTCGCCGACGTCGCCGCCATCGACGCCATCGCCGACATCGCCGACGATGTCACGATCGTCGCCATCGCCGCCATCGCCGACATCGCCGACGATGTCACGATCGTCGCCATCGCCGCCATCGCCGCCATCGCCGACATTGCCGACGGCGTCGCGGACGCCGCCATCGCCGACGACGTCGCGATCATCGCCATCGCCGTCATCGCCGCCATCGCCGTCATCGCCGCCATCGCCGACATCGCCGACGAAGTCGTGATCGTCGCCATCGCCGTAGCAAATACCCATGAATAGCTTTAGGCCAGTTGTAATTTAAAAACACATCGGACTCGGACAAACGAGTAAACTCTTTGGGGACACGGTTACATGGAAGGAAAAAACACATAAAATTAAACTATTCCAATCATTTTTCCTGAAGTTTTAAAAGGAAAAATGATATTTTTTTTTAAACTGCATATAGCTAAAACTGGTCTGCATTTAACATTGCTCTTTTTAAAAAATTGTGGCCTGCATATAGTCAAAACTGACCTGCGTTTAACATCGCTCTAAATAATTTGTCAAGCTTCCGGGAGATCTCAATGTTGCATTCATGATCATATGAAGAATAATCTTTTAGAAGTAAATGAGTAATTTAAGATAATAGAATTAAAAATTTGGGTTTAAGATTTTACTTCGTCAAATTCCAACAATTTCTTAACATTTAACAGAGAAACAAAATCAAATCAAATAACTCTAATTGTAGCCATTAATTATAATTATTAATTTTAGATTCATATGCTCGATGAAGTAATAAATGGCTTTATTCATTTTCTTCTTTCTACATTAATTGACAGAATTTCCGATCTAAGCTACAGCATTCAATTTTAGATATTATAATTTATCTTCATGTGTGCACGCTAAAGTGAAAAATCATGAATACTAAGATATTTGATTAGGGGTAGTTTACTGATGCTTAGGGTATTCGGCGGGGCTGCGGCGGCAACATTAGGCGGGGGGCTATGACATTAGGCGGGAACGCCCATATTTATATACGTATATATAAAATTTAGTTTAATATTATTCAACAAAAATAATATGTTGTGATGGTTGTCATTTTTACTTGTTATGATAGGAACCTGGGTTCAAATCCTGTCATTGATAATTTTGGGAGATTAAAAATCGAGTCATATGACGCTTCCTTCTCAATAAATTTAAGGATAAAATTGTAATTTCATGTTGTATGATACCCTACATTTTAATATAATCATAAATCATATCATAGTAGGTGTAAGAGCTCTAGTAAAAAAGACATAATCACAGTGTGAGATTGGATGGTTCTGATGACTCTGATGGTACATAATCGCAAGTCTAAAGCTCTGTTTGAAATGACATTTTTGCTCCGGTGAGTTTGGACAAAAATCATCATCATAGAATTATGCGTGGCATGCCAAAAATTATGACAACCACCCAAAAAAAAGAAAGCTAATTTTGAACCTAAAAAAAAATGAAGATCCTTATATGAGGTTGGACGTTCACGAACTATGGTTCATACTTACCGTGCTCACGATAGCTACCGTCGTGGCAAACAGAGCCTAAGGCTTCATTTGGTTCGGCGGTGGCGGATGCAGCCGGCGGGTCCAAACGGAGCATTGGAACCGGAGGGAGAGATGTGGGGCTGGAAACGCTCCATTTAGGAGTCTTTTCCTCTGTCCGGCGGGTGCAAACGGAGCAAACGCCGCCGGCGCCCGTTTATTTATCCGTCCGGCAGCGTTTGCTCCAAACGAAAAAGGCGAAAGGCCCAATCAAACGAAGCCTACGTTTATTTGAAAAACGTCGCAAGTTGAGATTTGGATTCCGTACATGGGCATTAATTGTTTTCACCAACGTATTAGTTGTACAAAATATATTGAATTTTCTTTATAGCCCTTATTCACATCTAATTAACCGTACAAACTTTTAGTACGTCGCATTTAGAATTTTCTCTATAATATTTATTTATTTACATCTATTTAACCATTTAAACGACTGATTCAATAAAATAGAATCCACAAAAGCAGTTCGATTGAACCAGAGGTTTTTGTCACGCCCTCAATCGGCTCGTCAAGATGAGTCCGCCAAGCTCTTTCTCGCATAATTTCGAGTTCGTTTGGTTCCTCAAACGGGCGCCGGAATGCTTGGTGAGCACGCCCGCCGGGCACGCACTCACAAGACGGGTGTGTAAGCCGCACATGAGCGCGAGTCGCACCCAAGCGATGGCGCCCCCAGCCCGCGTGCACGCGCGCACGCACAACGCCCCCGCCCACGCATAGCACACTGTGCGCGCTCCCGATGCGTGTGCACCCAGCGCGCACGCACAGCGCCCCGACACGCGCGCTCACCCAACACGCAGACTCTCCCAGTGTGCACGTGTCGGCGATACGTCGCAGCCTCCCCTCACCGCCTGTCGTCGTCTCCTTCCGTCGCCGCCAACTCCGACGAGCCTGCCCGGACCGCCAGGGGGGGAGCATCATTGTCATTTTTATAAAATTGGTTATCCAGGTAACCAAAATCGTGCTTTCTCATTCGTCGGTTCAAATTCCAAGATGAAGCAATTACCGGCGCCCATCGGAAAAACAATAAAAGGTCTCTAGGCAAGAGGAGAAGAGAGAGCTCTGAAGCTTTCCGACGAAAACTTGACACTCTGCTCACTCTCTTGCTCAAGTGCTCATTCCGCTCTCCACGGTCTTGCTCTAGTGACAGCTCCAGAGGCCGTTCATGCGAGCACTAGGAAGACTTTGTTTTTCTCTTTCAAGAAATTGTAAAAAACCAGATGATTTCAACACTTGTAACCGCGAACAAATTAGTTAATTTGGTCGCCAACAAATCGAACCCGTGGTTTTTTCCATTTTCCAGGTTTTGCCATGTAAAAACGCCTTGTCATTTTTGCCGTTGGTTCTCTTTTTAACTGTTTGAGTGCTTGACTCACTCTCGAGCTAAGATAGTTCAATTCTTCCGAACCGGGAGAGCGATAAACCACTCGCAACAGTTTGATACCGTCTGTGGTGAAGTGTTCCTAACTCTCCAAGGAATCTATGAAATCGGTGCTTGTTCTGCGCTAACGCTCCCGACTGACAACAATGGCATAAAGTAGTGTCCACATCATCGGCGGGGCAGCCCTCGGGGAGTGTTTCAATCTGGCCCCCACTAGCTCGCTTGTTAGCAACTCGCCACTACTGGTGGAGGGCATCACCACGTTAGCAACATCCGTGGCTAGGATCGTGCGATAAATAAAAGAGCACTAGGTTGAGGCACTCGCTTTACTGAAGGATTTGATGGCTCCCCAGGCCGTCGGTCTGGCCCTCGCACCAAGCAGCCAGCCACCGTCATGTCCAAAGTACGTCTGGCCAAGGTCGATTCTCACGAGAAGATCATCAATGACATAATAAGTGTAATCTGAAAAGGAAGAAAGAGCAGAGTCCGCCATCGATGCCCAAGAGAAACAGCGGGAGTCACGACGACTCCCGACGCACTGAGGGGGCACCAACGAGATCTAGAGTTGTTACTTAAAACTGAAAACCATAAACCGAACCGGAACCGCAAAGAATCGGAACGAATCGTTGGCGAATTATGCGGGTTCCAGTTTGAATTTTGTAACCGTAAACAACAATAGTGCGGGTGTGGTTCCTTCATTTTGTTATCAGGACAGGAACTGGAACCGCAACATAAATGTCTCGAGAGGTTTCAAATTTTGTAGACCTGATCCGGACCGGACCGAAGCAGAACCAATCCAGAACCGGAACCACAACTTATATGTTTTCAGGTATGTTGTGTGTCGCTCGACACTCTCGTTAGTCCGATCAAATTGAATCGTCTCAGCTCTAGAGTGGGCCGAGCGCGCAATCAGTCAAAGTAAAGTGAGACAGCTGACAAGAAGGCTTTTAACGTGAAAACCCGGAAAAGGTAAAAAACCACGGAGCCGGATCGGTGTCGACCAAATTCCACTATATCCTTTGGTGTTACAAGTTGTTGAATGCAAGAGGGTGACAGATCACCGCTCGTTGCAGGAGATGCAGAGAAAGGGAAGGAGATCTTCGAAGGGTTCTTCGAACGACGAAGGAGAATTCTGAAGGATCTTCGAAGGAGCTTTCTCGAGTGCTGAAGGCAAGGTGCTTTCAAATGAGGTCTCTGAGCTCCTTTTATAGTTTGGTCAGGGACAACCTGATAATTTTTTCGTTATAACCATTATAACTATCTCACGAGCAAATCACGTTCGTCGATTTGGAGCACACAAAATATCATATTCGGATATACCCGTCTTGCCCCCTGGTCAGTTCAAGGCGGTTCGGACAGCTTCGTTGATGACAATGACAACAACGAACAAAACCTACAATCTGGGAAATTAAGAAGGTTAATTGTTGTGTGCGCTGCGAACTCAGAAACGTTCAACGGGCGCCATGCAGGTAGAGGCGTTCTGAGCGTGCCGCGAACTCGGAGACATTCGGCGCGCGTCGTGCATTTGGGAGTGTTTGACTCGCGTCATGCATTTGAGAACGCTTGGTGTGTGGTGCGAACGTGGACTCTGAAAGGCGTAGCCAAGCGATGTCGGGGAAGCATGGCCCTGTCGCGCCCTGAAGGGGTGGTGCGGCCGCGGCCATAATGGTCGCACCTAAAGAGAGAGGGAGAGTGCGGCTTCGACAGTTCCCGAAGAAGAGTGCGGCCTCAGCCGCACCTAAGAGGGGTGCGACCCTGGCTGCAACCCAAGGAGGGTGCGGCTTAGGCCACTCCCTAAAGGGGGGTGCGGCTTGGCCGCACCCTACCTCATAGGGGGGCGGGGAGGCTTTGGCCACACCCAAACAAGGGGGGTGCGGCCTTGGGTGCACCCCACTGGGGGGTGCGGCCCTGGCCGCACCCCATGGAGGGGCGGCCTGATCGGTGCGGTGGACATTGCGGGACGGTTATCGTGCGGTGGTTTCGCCACCGTTACCGGACGGTGGTTTCGCTCTGGTTTCTTCATTTCCTTCATAGTGGGGTTGACTTTGACTTCCACCTCCTCCACTACTAGAACTTCTCATTAGTGGATTCATTTACTAGACACACCCCTAAATCTCTACAAATTGATGGGCGCGTATCAAGGTATGTTTGGCACGGCGGTGACAATCGTGAAGGCGGTGGTTACGACTTACGAACTGTTGTTTGTGAACGCCCGATCCCACCTAAGGAACTTCATCCACTTTTATGTTCAAATTAGTTTTCTTTTCTTGCAGGCGGTCATAATCGTGGTCATTCCAAACATACAGTTTATGATATTGGCGTTTTTGTCAAAACTCACAGGCGAAAAAACCTCACCCCAAACAGACCCTTCATCTTATAGACATGCATATTTGCTATTTGTAACTGACCTAATATATTTAGGGTTCATTCGGCGTGGTGTTTTTGCTCAGGTGAGTTTAGACAAAAACACCGATGTCATAGATTATTATGCATTTTACGTGATAACACGGCTATGAACTATACCAAAAAAAAAACTAATTTTGAACATAAAAGTGGATGGAGTTCCTTAGGCGACGTCGGGCCGCTCGGGCGTTCACGAACGACGGTTTGTAACCATCGTGTTCACGATGACCGCCACCGCCATGCCAAGCGGGCCCTTAGTTTTGGATGGTGCTGAGTCATCTCAGACTAAACAATGATTGATCATTACATTACTTCAGTTATTTGCAATTAAACTGCATCTTACATAATATCTTAATTTGGTGAATTTAAAAGGCATAGGATGAGCCATTTGTGCTGAATGCTCAACTAATAAACATGAGGATTAGCCAGAGGATCAACCGGGAGCTACTGTATTTGAACGGCGAATCGCTGGTCTCCTCCATTACGCTGAACAAATGCGTGCACCGGTCGTCGTACGTGCCTAAGCTTTATTACTAGCTACTAGATCTTCCCTCTCCATTTCTCTTCAGAACTTAAAAAAAAAAAAAATTTGAAGAACTATATGACGCATTAGAATAATGATTTAGGCTCTGTGCCAAACAGCTCCTGTGAGTTTGGACAAAGACGACATCATCATAGAATGCAAGTTTAAAATCGCCACCAAGAAAAGAAAACTAGTTTTGAACATTAAAATGGATTATAGCGGATTGTTCTCTTAATTCTATACTCATAATGCATATTAATTTAGGCGATTGTTAACCGCAATCTGTATTTGGCTATCCGCACCCCAACATTTTAAAAAACACCATTTTTTTAAACCGCGGCCCAGATCTTAAAACCCTAGCCCTCGCTATGTATGTAGAATGAGATTTCTCCCCTTTTATGTAACCGGCTATGTAGAAATAGCATTCTACATATTACGTTAGCAATAAAAATCTTAATAATATTCTTCTTCTTCATATTAAAATCCGGGTTGTGACAAGCCAAATATCGGATTGCGATTAAAAAATTTCAAATTCATGGGTTGCGGTTAGCATTGGGGTGCCACAAGCAAAAATTGGTTGCGGTTAACAATCGCCTTAATTTATTGCTCATATTGTGGTTAACTAAAGCAAAATTTATGTGTGGATGGCTCCCACGACGGCTCAACGGTTAATGATATATGTAAGAGCAGGTTATTAAGACACACGAGATACTTGATAAAATTAGTCTCACGTCGAAAAAGAAAAAAAATGGTGTAGAAAAATGTTCTTCAACCAAATTTTCTATGTTAAATATAAATTTGATGAATGATAGCTCTGTTTGTTTGAACGTTTTTGCTTCATCTTCAATGGGGAGAAAACGTTAACGCAAAAAAAAAAAACTATTTGTTATCCCTCCATTTCCTACCCTAAACGCTCCAAAACACAATTTTTGAGACCGCAATCACCCCCTCCATTTCCCAGTGCTTCATTGTCAACGCTCTCATTCCCACCTCTCCAACTCTCACCCCCGAAACAAACAGATATATCTAGCCCACCTCTAATTTCTCTTTGATTTAATAATTTCCATGCTCTCGGCAAGATAAAATATAACATGCTTAAGGTGACATTTTTTGTAAAAAAACACGGAATATCCCGCAAGTAGGCCTGCAAATTAATAGACTTCATGCATGATCACGACTTATGAGTAAGAAATAGAAATAATTAGTGGTCAGAAGTAAAATGATTGAATCTATTTTTGTAAGTATTTCAAGAAATGTGTACAATACAACACCTCATTTAGGGCTCAACATGAATCAATGAAATGTCAACACTCTTGTTAAAATAACTAATTATATCATTCATATAAATGGTAATTTAGGGTTTCTTTTATGATGATTTCAGGCTGCTTGAAGAAACCCATGTTTTCACTGAAGAAAATGCATGCTTTATTCATGGCCATTGAAGAGCTTGTTGAGCTTGACCTTGTTCACCTCCTCAACAAAAAGGGACATAATGAGCTTGTCTTCACATTACATATATGTGCAAATACTTGATCAAAGTTTTATAATCCTCTATTCGGTTGGGCGGAATTGAAGTTTCAAAATTAGAATTGAAGGTTAAATTCAGTTGAAAATGACATACAATTCTAATTCCAGATCTCTAATTTCTTTCGGTTTGACCTTTAAATTCTTTGCTCTTCTTTTTAATACAAATGTATCTAAATATGTTGGTTATAAGCCTAGCTTATAGAAAGAGAAGCGAAGAACTCTAATAATTTGAGGATCAACCCTTTCTCTAACGCGCATAAAAGTTAATGTATGCATGCATGGTAAATATTGTAAAGATGGTTGCAACATAAGTATCACATGAGATCGATTCATGTCTGCGATTTGCATTTTGTTCGAAATGATTACGCCCTCTTTTGATGACTGTGACCTAGGTCTTACATTAAGATGGACGTGATATAAATCTTATAAAAGATAGCCACAATGCAAATTTAATTGTGAAGGAACACCGTTGCCTAGAAGGTAAAAAATCCAAGGTATAATACCTTTGTAGTTGATTAGTAAAAGTACATGAGCTTACATTCTTTAACTAATCCAACCCAAATAATATAAAATTTTCTTACTTTATTCTTGAATTAAAGCACACTGGTAGTGTGCATTTAAATTGACCCAAATATAACATTTTGTAATTTCATCTTTGAGTTAAAGCACACTCATAGTCATAGCACTTTGCATGCATTTGAGTCCTTCATTCCTTATACGACTTTTAGTGTTATGTATAATGTTACGTAAGCGTGAGCAGAATGATCAAACAATCAGAATTCAAAACACAAAAGATACAGATTTACATGATTCACCTTAAGATGACTACTTCAAAGGCAACAACAATCTGTTTTTCACTCGATCAAGAACAGAAACGATTACCTGAAAGTGGATAAATTTCAGAATTATGAATACCCAAAACCCTAGAACAACGATAAATTTATATAACACAGTATATTTACAAAATAACATTCCAACCTGATCGACAAATAGGTTGGCTCCACCGGCTCTTTAACCAAAACTCATTTCAACAACTCATCTATTCTTTCCTTTGCCCGTATGAAAACCTCGAATATGATTGAACTTGGGATCAAACCTCTCAAACCCAAGGCATTTGACGGAGGAGCGTGGTCCAATATATGAGACCAAAATGAACACTAAAATACCATTTTCTACCATTTTAGGTCCCCTCAACAAGCACAAACCCCACACCATTATATGGTCTTTAACAAAAAGCTAGTAGTTATATAGTGAGAGTAAATTGGTTTTGAAAAATGAAAATAAAGCGCGTCCTCGTGAATCTACACCATGAAGACTAAAATGGTTTTGCATTACGAATTTATATTGCACTAAATTTTTGGTCTTGAGTCCCAATTATAGATTCCTGTCCGGAATATATAGGATGTTGATATGTGGGTGATCTTTTATTATTATTATTATTATTATTAATATTATTTTATTCTTTGTTTTTCCTTCTCCTAAAAATAGATTTTTTTTATATAAAAACAAGTATGAAAGTTTTGCTTCCGGAGATTTTGAAAAGAAGATAAAAAAAAAGTTATAACTCACTACGAAGAAAATGATCTCTGAGCCTTTGTAGTTTGTATTATGTTTATATTTCAAATATCAAAAATGATATCTCTGTATATTAAAGTGATATAAGATATCCAAAAAGATATTTCAGATACAAATAGAGTTATCACTTGTTACAATCTGCGCAGGGTTCCATTTTTGAACAGATCTGCAAGTCCTACACCACAACCCATCTCCGCACACGGAGCGTGATTGTCCATGTGCGACGGATTGTTGAGGTGCGGTCTTGAATCTGCGACCTTCTAGATAGAGGGGCTTAGCGTCGGCCTCCACCACCAACTGAGCTGCAGCTCAACTGGTGATGAAGGCCGACACTAAGTACCTCTATCTAGGAGGTCGCGGGTTCAAGAATTCACCTCAACAACCGGACGCACATGGACGATCACGCTCCGTGTGCGGAGATGAGTTGAAGTGTATGACCTGCAGGCTTGTTCAAAAATAGAACCATGCGCAGATCGTAAAATCACTTAAAATTGAAAATCGTAAATCGAACCGGAACCACAAAGAATCGGACCGAACCGTTCGCAAATTATTCGGGTTCCGATTTGAATTTTGGAACCGTAAATAATGATTCAGATGCGATTCCTTCATTTTATTATCCGGACCGGAACTGGAATCGTAACCGCAACATAAATGTCTCAGACGATTTCAAAATTAATAAGTATCCGAAAAGAAAATGATCTCTAAGAAATCATTTTTGTGTGAAATTTTAACTCACGTATCAAAAAAGATCTCATACATTAAAGGCAGTGATATCTATGTATTAAAGATATATTTAAGATAACCAAAAAGATACTGCAGATATTACAAATGATATCTCAAATAGAGTTTTCATTTAAATCCGAAACCATAATCGGAACGGAATCGAACCGGAACCACAAAGAATCGGATCGAATCGATCACAAATAATTCGGGTTCCGGTTTGAATTTTGGAACCGTAAACAACAATGATTCGGATGTGATTCCTTCAATTTATTATCCAGACCGGAACTGAAACCGAAACCACAACCGAAGCATACATAAATGTCTCGTGCGGTCTCATAATTAATAAGTCTCCGAAAAGAAAATGATCTTTGAGAAATCATTTTTTTGTGAAATTTTAACTCGCATATAAAAATTGATATCTCATATATTAAAAGCGGCATTTCATATACAAAAAATGACATCTCTATATGTACTAGAGTGATATTTAAGATATCCAAAAAGATATTTTAGATATCTCAAATAGAGCTGTTACTTAAAACTGAAAATCGTAAATCGAATCGGATTCGAATCCGAACCACAAAGAATCAGACCGGATTCCGTTCGCGAATTATTCGGGTTCCGGTTTGATTTTTAGAACCGTAAACAACAATGATTCGAGTGCGGTTCCATCATTTTATTATCCGGACCGGAACCGCAACATAAATGTCTCGAGCGGATTCAAAAATTTTAGACCCGATCTGGACCGGACAGAAGCAGAACCGAACCGCAATCTGTTTATTATTATTCTTTATAATATATATTTATTATACATATATCAGTCGTCTAATTGCAACGCCGTCCGATTGCAACGAGATTCAAATACACATACACAGGCCACACGATATTAAGTAATTTCCTTGCTCCTCTGCGTCGATGGCTTCCTTCTCGCTCTGCTTGTTTGATCGTCCTCATTCTGATAGTGTTTGTACATCTTTGTAGTGTTTAGTGGTTGACATATCTAGTGGGCTTTTTAATTTGGTTGCTTGACACGTAAAATTCATACATATTATTGTTATCCTTGTGGAATTGTAGTAAATGTGCATGTCAAAATTTGATGATTATTTTAGGGAATTGTTAAGTGCACATCGAAATTGGCTATGTGCACTTCAAATTTTACTAAATCTCCCCCTCATTTTCTTCCCCCAAAACAACTAAGTGCACAACACTTTAGCGCACATCAATTTTTCCGCCTCCGCCTAACGCGACCCCAGAAACTTAGGGTTTCGTCTCCTCTTCCGCTGTTCATCGTCTTCGTCGGAGCCGTTCGTCGGCCTTTGCCACCGTTCCAGTTCCCGGCTGCGCCACCATTCGTCGGCCTAGCCGTTAGGCTCCAGTTTGTCGCCCTTCTCCGCCATTTGTCGGCCCAGCCATTAGGCCCCAGTTCGTCGCCATTCGTCGTTCGTCGCCGCTCGTCGGACCAGCCGTTTAGGCCCTCGTTCCTCATTCGTCGCCCCAGCTGTTAGACCTTCATCTCTCTTTGTCCAGACTCCATGGCATGGTAAGATCTACCATTATGTGAATGTAAGAAACTTGGATTAGGATTTACCAGTTCTGAATATTAGAATCTTGGATTTAAAAAAGTATCTAAAATGTAAGAAATGTAAGAATGTCAAAGTAGATATAGAAATGCTAGGATTGATAGATATATAAATGTAAGATTGTCAAAATAAACTTGGTTGATTTGAGAATTGGAACATATTAATCTGAGTAGAATTCCCTTAATTTTTGCAGCGTGCATGGAGGAATTAAATGTTAATTTTGACAACTTGAACGGTGTTTCCACCGATCTAACATCTTAAATTTGCAGCGTGCAGTATTCTGACAAATGTTTATTTTCTAGTGATTGAGTACTGCTTGGTGATGGGCAATTTCTTGATGTATGGTATTTTTGTGATTTGACATTTTATAGATATGAAGTTGTTGCTTGGTGATGGGTTTAAAAGGTAGTGCATATTTCCCTACATTTTGTATAAAGTAGAGCAGTTTATATAAGTTAACCTGCATATCCCATTTGGTTCAGGATTGAAATTAAAGCAAGTTGCAAATGTTGAGGCTTGACATGAAACAGTGTTGTTTTATGATGTTACTTTTGGGTTTTTCCGTTTTGTTGTAATTCATGTTTAATTTTGTAATTCATATTTTATGTTGTAATTCATGACTCATGTTGTAATTGATGGCTTATGTTGTAATTCCTTTTATGCTTTATGTTGTAATTTATTTTGTCACTAGTTTTCTCAATTTGATGTAATCTATGATGTCTTATTGCTCCCCTGCTCCTCTTTTTTGATGAAATCAGGTTATGATTCATTGATATATCAAATTATTCTTGTTGGTTTGATATTAATAATAATGTGATGCCCCTAACAATTTTGTGTGCACTTATCGCAGTGCGGTGCTTTTAACAAATAAGTGCACATAGCCAAAATCGTAGTGCACTTAACAATTCCCTTATTTTATTGTAGATATAACTAACAATTATTTATTTTGAATTACTCAGTGATGGATCCTGTCAATTAGTCGTGGGCATAAAAACCAGGCCTGGGGGCCGGCCCGGAAAAAGCCCGCCTAGGCCCGGTTCCGGGCTAACCTGTACCGGGCCCAGGCGGGGCTGCCGAGGCCTAACAGAGCCTTAGTATAGGGGAATTACCCGGCCCGGGCCAGGCCGGGCAAAGCCCGGGCACCGGGCCAGGCTTAGGCCCGAGCAAAAGCCTGGTTTTTTATGGCTGCCAGCCTTGACGGCTTTCACCTCCTCCGGCGACTATAAGTTCTCATTTTTAGTTTTTTTTTTCGTTTGACAACAGGCATTTTCGGTTTGTTCTTTTTTGTGGTATGATTATGTGATTTAGTAGGTGTTAAACTTTCAATGTGAGTAATATCTTTGGCATTTAGGTATGCTTTGAGATCTATGTATTTTCTAAGGTTATTTTCATTTTTTGATGATTTTTTGGGTGTATGTGTACGTGAGTGTGAGCGTGTGTTGATGTGTATGTGAGTGTGTAGGTGAGTGTATAGTTGTATGTGTTTGTGATCTAAATTATATTTTAGATGATTTTTTGTGAATGTGAGTATGGGTGTGTTGATGTGTATGTGAGTGTGTAAGTGAGTGTACGTGTATGTGATGAACATTTTATTTTAGATGAATTTTTGTGTGAGTGAGTGTGTATGTGTTGATGTGCATGTGAGTGTGAGTGTGTGGGTGTGTTGATGTGCATTGATCTTATGGAGTTTGACGAAAAGAACATCTTACGCAAACCATTGTTCAAGTGCTTGTACAATGGACCAAATATAAATTGTTTTAACCAATTGTGTATGAATAGTTCATTTGAAACCCTATGCAACATTTTTATGCGGCGTAGATTATTAAAAGACACACAACACGTCACGGTTAAAGAGTCAATACGTGTATTCTTGTATGTGTTAGCACATAATAAAAAATTCCGAGATATTTAAGGCATGTATCTTTGTTTAATTGATACAGTTAGTAGACATTTCAGTAGACTGCAGCAGAGACTATGAATAAAGTTAACATAGAAGAATCTGCGGATGAAATTGTTGTTTAAGAGGTCGAGCCACGACCAAAGAAGAAGAATAAGAGAGCTGCAACTAATATTATTGAGGATGTGGTTACAACAATTGCAAGGAGCATGGAGATGGAGAGCAATGTGCTTGTTCAGCCGCCGCCACAGCTATCGAGAGCTGATATGATATATGCGGCTCTTGCATGAAGCTACTACTTATCTGACTGAGCATGAAATCATCAAGGCTATCGATATCTTGAACGTTGATGAAGCAAAGAGCGACATGTTCATGACTTTGCCGGTATCCTTCAGGAGGACCTAACTCCACTTGCATCTTGATGTTTGACAAATCCTACGCGAGAGACATTAGTTTTTATTTTTATTTTTAATATCAAGTGTAACCTTGTTTTGTCGATGTGGACTTTAGTATTGTTATTTTCTATGTATTATGCGAGCTTATTTTATCTTTATGGACATTTTGATAGTTTAGTATGACATATCTTTATTTATTATTTATTTCTGTAATTTTGTCAACTTTTTATATTTTGAATTTCATTTCCTATCAATTCATTATAACATTCAACTGAAAAGTAAAATTGTTGACTCCAATTCTCCTGCCGTAATTCCTACATTTAGACGAACAACTGAATTAGAATTGATTTCAATTTCAATTCTTGCATGTTGAAACCAGAGAACTAGCTTCAACATTCGCAACTGGTATGCAGCTGACCCTTACTTCACCTGAGCTAGAATGTGTGACCGGTCGCTGAGAGTCGAAGGACCTTGCACCCTAGAAAACCTGAAGATCTGAAGACCAAAACAGACCCTTTGAGCTACAGCGAGGAGATCTCACCACAAACCCGAAAGATCAAAGAGAGCTTCCCCTCCCAAGCCAATGTTGAGCCTGGGCACCCTGGAGAGCACAAAGGAACACCTGACTGTCGATTAGATGGACAGAGGGCAGGAGTGCTTGCTCACAAGTAACACGCGAGGGAGAGAAGAAAAGGTGTCCCTTCGAAGGTGCCTATGTGGTCTATTTATAGACTTCTCAAATTTGGGATGCGGATGGCCAAATTCCACTATCTGCAGCTCAACTCTGAATCCAAACCAAAGGTCACGATCTAGACAGGAGAGGGGGGGGGGGCTCAAAACGTCCACTCCCCCCCCCCCCCCCCCCCCCGGTCGAGGGCTGTGAGAGTGGACCGAGTGGTCCACTGCCTGGGCTGGGCGAGTGGACCACTCGGTCCACTCCTCATAGGGGCGAGTGGACCCGTGGTCCACTCGGTCCACTCCTCATAGGGGCGAGTGGACCCGTGGTCCACTCGCCCAGATGCCCTGGGTACTGGTCCACTCGCCCGTGCCTTGGGCGAGTGGACAGCTAGGTCCACTTCTCCTTTCCTCGTGCCTTATCTCATTATTCTGATCGTTTCGGTTGCCTCCAATCGATTAATTTGCTTGTCACGTTCATTTTCATTATTACGAACTCATCCGCGTCGAGTCATGTTGGAACCCGGATACCGGTCCAACTATTCGAGACTTGGGGGTGACCAAAGGCTACTCGTTTAGTGATCGACCCACGTGAGACAAGGTGATAAGAGTCTAGAGAGCATACAAAACCACTCCAACCTGCCTATAAACAAGACCCGCGTGCTGCAGCGAGGAGATCCCGCTACATACCCGGAAGTCTATAGGAACTTCCCCTCCTAAAGCCAATGCTGAGCTTGGCACAAGAGAGGCAGGCAATGTACTCTCCCACCATAGGGGGGGGTGAAGGTGCCTTCTGCTTGTGCATTGGGGGTCCTATTTATAGGCAAATCCAAATGGACTGCGAATAACTGCTCCCACCTTCTGAAATGGGCTGCGGATAGTCGTTGCCGCCTTTCGACGGGAAGAAAATCTGTACTCGCCCCATGTGGGGGAGGTCTTCTGCACTCGCCCAGGTGGGGGACGTCTTCTGTACTCGCCCAGGTGGGGGAGCTCTTCTGTACTCGCCCAGGTGGGGGAGCTCTTCTGTACTCGCCCAGGTGGGGGAGGCCTTCTGTACTCGCCCAGGTGGGGGAGGTCTTTTGTACTCGCCCAGGTGGGGGAGGTCTTCTGTGTTGTCCTCGTGCATTTCTGATCTCGACGAATTACGAGTTATACACAATCCCCGCTTTTTTCGAGCTCGATACGTGCTCGGAAAAACAATGTAGGACCCGTGGTTCGGAGAGATGGGCACTAGATGATATGTCACTTAGTATCTCTCTCAAGCCCTTCGCTAGCTGAGCAAATTCAACTAAAATATATGGAGAAGAGTCGACACCCTCCAGGATCGAGGCTCAACTGGAGGTGCAGAGGAGTCGACACCCTCCAGGAGCGAGGCTCAACTGGAGGTGGAGAGGAGTCGACACCCTCCAGGAGCGGGGCTCAACTGGAGGTGGAGAAGAGTCGACACCCTCCAGGAGCGAGGCTCAACTGGAGGTGGAGAGGAGACGACACCCTCCAGGAGCGAGGCTCAACTGGAGGTGGAGAGGAGTCGACACCCTCCAGGAGCGAGGCTCAACTGGAGGTGGAGAGGAGTCCACACCATCCAGGAGCGAGGCTCAACTAGAGGTGGAGAGGAGTCGACACCCTCCAGGAGCGAGGCTCAACTGGAGGTGGGGAGGAGTCGACACCCTTCAGGAGCGAGGCTCAACTGGAGGTGGAGAGGAGTCGACACGTACCATCCAGGAGCGAGGCTCAACTGGAGGTGGAAAGGAGTCGATACCCTCCAGGAGCGAGGCTCAACCAGAGGTGGAGAGGAGTCGACACCCTCTAGGAGCGAGGCTCAACTGGAGGTGGAGAGGAGTCGACACCCTCCAGGAGTGAGGCTCAACTGGAGTTGGAGAGGAGACGACACCCTCTAGGCCATTCGCTAGACGAGCGAGCTCAACTGGAGGTGGAGAAGAGTCGTCACCCTCCAGGAGCGAGGCTCAACTGGAGATGGAGAGGAGTCGACACCATCCAGGAGCGAGGCTCAACTGGAGGTGGAGATGAGTCGACACCATCCAGGAGCGAGGCTCAACTGGAGGTGGAGAGGAGTCGACACCCTCTAGGAGCGAGGCTCAACTGGAGGTGGAGAGGAGTCGACACCCTCCAGGAGCGAGGCTCAACTGGAGGTGGAGAAGAGTCGACGCCCTCCAGGAGCGAGGCTCAACTAGAGGTGGAGAGGCGACGACACCCTCCAGGCCATTCGCTAGACGAGCGAGCTCAACTGGAGGTGGAGAAGATTAGACACCCTCCAGGAGCGAGGCTCAACTGGAGGTGGAGAAGATTACACCATCCAGGATCGAGGCTCAACTGGAGGTGGAGAAGATTCGACACCCTCTAGGAGCGAGACTCAACTGGAGGTGGAGAAGAGACGACACCCTCCAGGCCATTCGCTAGACGAACGAGCTCAACTAGAGGTGGAGAAAGAGAGGACACCCTCCAGGCCATTCGCTAGACGAGTGAGTTCAACTGGAGGTGTAGAAGAGACGACACCCTCCAGTCCATTCGCTAGACGAGCGAGCTCAACTGGAGGTGGAGAAGAGTCGTTACCCTCCAGGAGCGAGGCTCAACTGGAGATGGAGAGGAGTCGACAGCCTCCAGGAGCGAGGCTCAACTGGAGGTGGAGAGGAGTCGACACCATCCAGGAGCGAGGCTCAACTGGAGGTGGAGAGGAGTCGACACCCTCCAGGAGCGAGTCTCAACTGGAGGTGGAGAGGAGTCGACGCCCTCCAGGAGCGAGGCTCAACTGGAGGTGGAGAAGAGTCGACACCCTCTAGGAGCGAGGCTCAACTGGAGGTGGAGAGGAGACGACACCCTCCAGGCCATTCGCTAGATGAGCGAGCTCAACTGGAGGTGGAGAAGAGTCGTCACCCTCGAGGAGCGAGGCTCAACTGGAGGTGGAGAGGAGTCGACGCCCTCCAGGAGCGAGGCTCAACTAGAGGTGGAGAGGAGTCGACACCATCCAGGAGCGAGGCTCAACTGGAGGTGGAGAGGAGTCGACACCCTCCAGGAGCGTGGCTCAACTGGAGGTGGAGAGGAGTCGACACCATCCAGGAGCGAGCCTCAACTGGAGGTGGAGAGGAGTCGACACCCTCCAGGAGCGAGGCTCAACTGGAGGTGGAGAGGAGTCCACACCCTCCAGGAGCGAGGCTCAACTGGAGGTGGAGACGAGTTGACACCCTCCATGAGCGAGGCTCAACTTGATGTGGAGAGGAGACGACACCCTCCAGGCCATTCGCTAGACGAGCGAGCTCAACTGGAGGTGGAGAAGATTAGACACCCTCCAGGAGCGAGGCTCAACTAGAGGTGGCGAAGATTAGACAACCTCTAGGAGCGAGGCTCAACTGGAGGTGGAGAAGATTCGACACCCTCCAGGAGCGAGGCTCAACTGGAGGTGGAGAATAGACGACACCCTCCAGGCCATTCGCTAGATGAGCGAGCTCAACTGGATGTGGAGAGGAGACGACACCCTCCAGGCCATTCGCTAGACGAGCGAGCTCAACTGGAGGTGTAGAAGATTAGACACCCTCCAGGAGCGAGGCTCAACTGGAGGTGCAGAGGAGTCGATACCCTCCAGGATCGAGGCTCAACTGGAGGTGCAGAGGAGCCGACACCCTCCAGGAGCGAGGCTCAACTGGAGGTGGAGAGGAGTCAACACCCTCTAGGAGCGAGGCTCAACTGGAGGTGGAGACGAGTCGACACCCTCCAGGAGCGAGGCTCAACTGGAGGTGGAAAGGAGACGACACCCTCCAGGAGCGAGGCTCAACTGGAGGTGGAGAGGAGTCGACACCATCCAGGAGCGAGGCTCAACTGGAGGTGGAGAGGAGTCGACACCCTCCAGGAGCGAGGCTCAACTGGAGGTGGAGAGGAGTCGACACCGTCCAGGAGCGAGGCTCAACTTGAGGTGGAGATGAGTCGACACCCTCCTGGAGCGAGGCTCAACTGGAGGTGGAGAGGAGTTGACACCCTCTAGGAGCGAGGCTCAACTGGAGGTGGAGAGGAGTCGACACCCTCTAGGAGCGAGGCTCAACTGGAGGTGGAGAGGAGACGACACCCTCCAGACCATTCGATAGACGAGCGAGCTCAACTGGAGGTGGAGAAGATTAGACACCCTTCAGGAGCGAGGCTCAACTGGAGGTGGAGAAGATTCGACACCCTCCAGGAGCGAGGCTCAACTGGAGGTGGAGAAGAGACGACACCCTCCAGGCCATTCACTAGACGAGCGAGCTCAACTGGAGGTGTAGAAGATTAGACACCCTCCAGGAGCGAGGCTCAGCTGGAGGTGGAGAAGCTTCGACACCCTCCAGGAGCGAGGCTCAACTGGAGGTGGAGAGGAGTCGACACCCTCCAGGAGAGAGGCTCAACTGGAGGTGGAGAGGAGTCGACACCCTCCAGGAGCGAGGCTCAACTGGAGGTGGAGAGGAGACGACACCCTCCAGGCCATTCGCTAGACGAGCGAGCTCAACTGGAGGTGGAGAAGATTAGACACCCTCCAGGAGCGAGGCTCAACTGGAGGTGGAGAAGATTAGACACCCTCCAGGAGCGAGGCTCGACTAGAGGTGGAGAAGATTCGACACCCTCTAGGAGCGAGGCTCAACTGGAGGTGGAGAAGAGACGACACCCTCCATGCCATTCGCTAGACGAGCGAGCTCCATTGGAGGTGTAGAAGATTAGACACCCTCCAGGAGCGAGGCTCAACTGGAGGTGGAGAAGCTTCGACACCCTCCAGGAGCGAGGCTCAACTGGAGGTGGAGAGGAGTCGACACCCTCCAGGAGCGAGGCTCAACTGGAGGGGGAGAGGAGTCGACACCCTCCAGGAGCGAGGCTCAACTGGAGGTAGAGAGGAGTCGACACCATCCAGGAGCGAGGCTCAACTGGAGGTGGAGAGGAGTCGACACCCTCCAGGAGCGAGGCTCAACTGGAGGTGGAGAAGAGTCGACACCCTCCAGGACATTCGCTAAACGAGCGAGCTCAATTGGGGGAGGTGCCAAATATTTTAGGCTTTTAGCGTTGACTAGGTGACAACTCTCTTCTCGAGGACATATAACTCACTCGAGGGGGCAAGTAGCCAGCCTGCAGGAGAAGAGCCCAGTGCTACGGCCTGGTCTACGACAACTCTCTGCTCGAGGACATAGAACTCACTTGAGGGGGCAAGTAGCCAGCCTGCAGGAGAGGAGCCCAGTGCTACGGCCTGGTCTACGACAACTCTCTGCTCGAGGACATAGAACTCACTCGAGGGGGCAAGTAGCCAGCCTGCAGGGGAGGAGCCCAGTGCTATGGCCTAGTCTATGGCAATAATACATCTCAAGGACTTCAACTCACTCGAGGGGACAAGTAGCCAGCCTGCAGGGGAGGAGCCCAGTGCTACGGCCTGGTCTACGACAACTCTCTGCTCAAGGACATAGAACTCACTCGAGGGGGCAAGTAGCCAGCCTGTAGGGGAGGAGCCCAGTGCTACGGCCTGGTCTACGACAACTCTCTGCTCGAGGACATAGAACTCACTCGAGGGGGCAAGTAACTAGCCTGCAGGGGAGGAGCCCAGTGCTACGGCCTGGTCTACGGCAACAACACATCTCGAGGACTTCAACTCACTCGAGGGGGCAAGTAGCCAGCCTGCAGGGGAGGAGCCCAGTGCTACGGCCTGGTCTACGGCAACTCTCTGCTCGAGGACATAGAACTCACTCGAGGGGGCAAGTAGCCAGCCTGCAGGGGAGGAGCCCAGTGCTACGGCTTGGTCTACGGCAACAACACATCTCGAGGACTTCAACTTACTTAGAGTACCTGAGGATATAGTTTCATTCTCTCCCCTAGTAACTAGTGCGTGGGCAAAGAGAGTCGGTACTCGAGGGGCAGATCGACCAACATGCAAGGGGGGAGCTGATCTCGGCCGGCAACGCAGAGGCTTAGACTTAGGATGACGCACTGAACCCGAGACGTCATCTCATTGCTCGACCAAAAGTTTCAAGGGTAGAGCCGTAGAGGTGAGATCATACATCCTAAAATATTTTTGAATATATCATACTACTTCGAGTGGATGCTTGATCTGATTCTTAAGAGTTTTACAATAGAAAGATCAATATTGCTATTTGTAGTGAATAATAAGAAGAAGAATAAGTTTTACGTGACCTGATTCATGATGACTTTTCCTCGCCAAAGTGAGTTATGAATAATTGTCCTTTGAGTTTTCATCAGGGAGTATAAGCTGTTGAATAAGATCGTCCCAAATAAGAACACCCATCGCGAGTAAGCATTCGCCGAATATAGATTTCTTCTGGATCTTGTAGAGATGAGTAGTTGGATACATCCTCGCGAGTAGAAACTCGGGGAATTAAAGAGAATACCATAAAAATATGAACTTGCTGAGTATCAGTTCTCGAGCTAAAACTGAAGAGAACACCATAGTTGCGGAAGTGGTGACCTCGCGAGTACGGACTCACGGAATTAATAGAACATCATAGTTGCTGAAGTGATGACCTCGCGAGTAAGGACTCACCGGATATAGAGGAAAACACCTGAATTGTTGAAGTGAATACCTCGTAGGTTGAATTCGCGAAGCAAAGTAGAAAGGACTCGCGAAATATACACTCTACCATGACCCTGTCATATGGATCCCTCTGTGACGGTTGTCATAGTGGTCAAGATGTCAAAGTAACACTATTTGCATATCAGATGAAAGCACTCATGGGTTTTACCAAAGCACCCATGAGTATTAATATGTACTATGTATGAAGATATGTTAGCAATAAACAGAGGTGAAAACGAGGGCAATACAAGTGTCACCTTTGACCTTATGACCCCTACGCAGAGTTGTCGGGGATTCCGGGGGCAGCGCCCCTGGAACTTTTTTATTTTCTATGCTCCAACTTGCCTGAAATCACTCCTCGCCGAGCTTGATTTCTTCTCGAGGTGGAGAACCTCAGCAAGAAGTTTCGGCGTAGGTCCTTAAAATTGTTGATGGTACATGATGGTAGCTGGTGGAACCAGTTCCTTGTCTTTCCCTTGAAAATGATGGTGAAGAGTCTAAATTTGAAGGCGTCTGTCATCTTCCCGACTGAGATGACATCTTCAAACCACCAGAGATGCTGGAGAGGGTCACCCTTGTCAGTGTAGTAAGACATGGCATGTGAGGACCCTGACCACAGCCTGGCGCACCAGCGCTGCCTTTCGTCCCAGGCCCCCACATGGGCCGCAGCCCATGCCACCCCAACCCCTCTCCACGCCTATTCGGCCACGGCGGGTTGTTGGAGACCGCAACCTTCCTTTGACGAGCTGCAACTCAAATGGTGATGAGAAGTGAAAGAACTCTATAGTTAAGTGTGCTCAGATGGAAGCAATTCTGGGATGGGTGACCTCCTGGGAAGTCCACGTAGAGGCGCTTAACTGGATCACTTCTCGTCAAAGGGAGGTTGCGGTCTCCAACAACCCGCCGTGGCCGAATAGGCGCGGAGAGGGGTTGGGGTGGCATGGGCTGCGGCCCATGTGGGGGCCTGGGACGAAAGGCAGCGCTGGTGCGCCAGGCTGTGGTCAGGGTCCTCACATGGCAGGTTCCCTGAACCCGTCCAGAATGGGAGCTGAGATAATAAACTCGCATAAGGGACTCTCCCATCCTCCCTGGCGAGTCAGAGGCATTCTCCATACCTCCTCACAGGGGTAGCCGATCTCAGGAGAGCTGTTGAAGAGCACTTGCGCTTGGAGGCTCAAGCCTTCCTCTGAGGTTGGCTCCTTCCCTAGTTGACGCGCTCACTCTCTTTCCTCCAGTGACGGCGAGGCGAGCACGGGTGCTGGTGGTGTTGAGCACTCGCCCTGAGGGGGGAGTGCGACCCGCAAGAGCTCTAGGATCGACCTCCTGAACTCTTCGAAGTCACTCTTCTTCATGTACTCACTAGGAGGGGGCGAGTTCCATGACTCGTCGCTTCCAGTCATGAGACCAACTCAGGTCTTTCTGAACCAGCTGTTTCCATGCTCACCGAACCAGAATGTTGAAACCAGAGAACTGACTTCGACGTTCGCAACGGGTATGCAGTTGACCCTTACTTCACCTGAGCTAGAACGCGTGACCGAACGCTGAGAGTCGAAGGACCTTGCACACAAGAAGACTCGAAGACCAAAACAGACCCCTTGAGCTGCAGTGAGGAGGTCCCACCACAAACCCGGAAGATCAAAGAGAGCTTCCCCTCCCAAGTCAATGCTGAGCCTGGGCACCCTAGAGCACAAATGAACACATGACTGTCGACTAGATGGACAGAGGGCAGGAGTGCTTGCTCACAAGTAACACACGAGGGAGAGAAGAAAAGGTGTCCCTCCCAAGGTGCCAATGTGGGTCTATTTATAGACTTCCCAAATTTGGGTTGCGGATAGCCAAATTCTACTATCCGCAGCTCAACTCTGAATCTAAACCAAAGGCCATGATCATGACAGGAGGGGGGCGAGTGGGACTCAAGACGTCCACTCCCCCCTTGCCGGGGGGTGGGGAGAGTGCGCCGAGTGGTCCATTGCCTGGGCTGGGCGAGTGGACCACTCGGTCCACTCCTAATAGGGGTGAGTGGACCCGTGGTACACTCCCCCAAATGCCCTGGGCGAGTGGACCAGTGGTCCACTCGCCCAGATGCCATGGGAGAGTGGACCAGTGGTCCACTTCCCCTTTCCTCGTGCCTTATCTCATTATTCTGATCGTTTCGGTTGCCTCTAATCAGTTAATTTGTCAGTCACGTTCATTTTCACTATTGTGACCTCATCCGCGTCGAGTCACACCAGCTCGACAAATATGAGGGTTGTACATTGCAGAATTGGAATTGATCCACTTCCAATTTCATTCACCCAATTACGTTCAAACGAACCGTTCATTTGGACGGAATTGAGCTCCTGGAATTGGAATTGAAGGCCTAATCCAATTTTGTCATTCGTTTGCGCGCTTAAAAGTTAGAATTGGAATTTTAATGAAATTAATTTTGAACTAAAGCCAATTCTTTCTAATTTATATAAGAATTGGATAATTCCGATCGAGACGTGTTTATCGCTTGTAGCGTGTTTTTCACTCGGGCTAGTATTTTTCGCACATACGAGCAATTTTCATCCGGACAGGCGCTTTCGCCCGTGCATGCATTTTTTCACCAGGGCAAACATTTTTCTTAAGGACACATTTTTTTCGCCCGGGTACGCATTTTTCGCCAAGGTGTGCTTTTTTTGTCTGGACGCACATTTTTTCACCAGTGTGTGCTTTTCGCCTTAACTTGGGGTTTTTCGCATGAGCGTGCATATTTCACCCATGGCGCATATTTTCACCCGGTCGAGCATTTTTCGCACGGGCGAGCGGTTTCGAACGGGCAAGCTTTTTTCTTACGGGCACACAATTTTTGCCCGGTCACACACTATTTCTCCAGGCCGCGCACATTTTCGACCCCAACGTGCGCTTTTCGCTCGACCGCGCGTATTTTCGCATGCGCGTCCGATCGCATTTTTTCACCCGGGTGCTCATTTTTCGCTCTGACACGTGTAATTCTAAGATTGAATTTTATCTAATAAACGAACAAAATTAATTAATTACACAATATTCTCAAATTTTGTTTATTGAGCGAACACTATAATTGGAATTAGACTGATTCCAATTCCTAAATGAATTGAAATTGATCTCAATTTCAATATTCAATTTCATCCAAACGAACGGTACCTTAGAGATATTTTGGGAGCAACACCCACTCTGCTATACTTAAACATTGATGTGTGAGTATTTAAATGTAGTTTATATTATTTGTTTGTAATTTAACTTTACATATAAATATTTAAATGTATTCTACATTGTTTATCTCTAATTAATATTTTATTCATTGTTTAACTACAATATTTAAGGATAATTTATATTAAAATAAAAAAAAACATAACTTTTTAAAATTCTTGTCGACGGTATCTAATAGTTTTGTCAGTATTTAATAATATTGTTATTTTATGGAGAGGTAGCCCTACCTCCAATATTAAAGGTTTAAACGAGTTGACAAAATTTCTATTGCGGGTCGCTCGACGCTCTTCCAGACCAGGCGAACTGAACCGTTTTAGCCCGAGAGTGGGCCGAATGCGCAAACAGTCACAGAGAGAACATACAGATGACATGAGAACGTTTTTAGCGTGGAAAACCCGAAAAGAGTAAAAAACCACGTGGCCGGATCTGCGCCAGCCAAATTCCACTAAGTGTTGGAGTGCTACAAGTACAGTTTCGAGAACAGAGAGCGACAGGCCGCTTCTCGTTACAATTGCAGTTGAAAGAAAGTCTCTGAGGGTTGAAACCGATTTCTCGGTTTCTGTGGAGTTCGGGGCCCCCAACAAGTTGAGGGTGGCCAACTCTTACTCCCCCAAGGGAGAGCACTAGGTTGAAGACGTTGAAACTATGAACTGGACCAAGGGCTCGGCGAGGAGGTCCCACCACATACCCGGAAGATCTTTAGAGCGCTTCCCCTCCCAAGCCAATGTCGAGCTTGGGCACCACTGAAGACTCTCCTCACCCACTAGAGAGAGAAAATGGGGGGAGAGAGAGAGTGTGTTAGCCTAGAACAAGCTTGCCCCTAAGTGGTGCCCCCTTGCTCCTATTTATAGGATTTCTGAAGTTGGGCTGCAAATAGTCAAAAACTGGTCACTGGAATTACCCAAATACCCTCGGATTTGGCTGCGGATAGCCAAATCCTGCTGCTCTGCAGCGCTAAACGCAGACCGGGGGTGGGTACCTCGCGGGGCTCGGTGAGCCTACTAACTGGGAATGGGGGCGAGACCCAGGGTTCCCCCCTGTTGGTCTCGTCCCCTGTTAGGAATGGGGGCGAGAGAGGGGTCGACCCCCGCCTCCTCTCGCCCCTGCTTGGGAATGGGGGCGAGAGGGGGGTCGACCCCGCCTCCTCTCGCCCTTACTGGGGAATGGGGGCGAGAGGGAGGGGGGGGGGGGGGGGGGTGGGGGGGGGGGTCGGCCCCGCCTCCTCTCGCCCCTGCAGGGAATGGGGGCGAGAGGGGGGTCGGCCCCCGCCTCCTCTCGCCCGTGCTGGGAATGGGGGTGAGAGGGGGGTCGGCCCCCGCCTCCTCTCGCCCGTGCTGGGGAATGGGGGCGAGAGGGCGGGTCGGCCCCGCCTCCTATCGCCCCTGCAGGGAATGGGGGCGAGAGGGGGGGTCGTCCCCCGCCTCTTCTCGCCCCTGCAGGGAATGGGGGCGAGAGGGGGGTCGGCCCCCGCCCCCTCTCTCCCCTGCTGGGAATGGGGGCGAGAGGGGGGTCGGCCCCCGCCTCCTCTCGCCCCTGCTTGGAATGGGGGCGAGAGGGGGGTCGGCCCCCGCCTCCTCTCGCCCCTGCAGGGAAGGGGGCGAGAGGGGGGTCGGCCCCCGCCTCCTCTCGCCCCTGCTGGGAATGGGGGCGAGAGGGGGGTCGGCCCCCGCCTCCTCTCGCCCCTGCTTGGAATGGGGGCGAGAGGGGGGTCGACCCCGGCCTCCTCGCCCTTGCTGGGAATGGGGGCGAGAGGGGGGGTCGGCCCCCGCCTCCTCTCGCCCCTGATTGGAATGGGGCGAGAGGGGGGTCGGCCCCCGCCTCCTCTCGCCCCTGCTTGGAATGGGGGCGAGAGGGGGGTCGGCCCCCGCCTCCTCTCGCCCCTGCTGGGAATGGGGGCGAGAGGGGGGTCGGCCCCCGCCTCCTCTCGCCCCTGCTTGGAATGGGGGCGAGAGGGGGGTCGACCCCGGCCTCCTCGCCCTTGCTGGGAATGGGGGCGAGAGGGGGGGTCGGCCCCCGCCTCCTCTCGCCCCTGATTGGAATGGGGCGAGAGGGGGGTCGGCCCCCGCCTCCTCTCGCCCCTGCTTGGAATGGGGGCGAGAGGGGGGTCGGCCCCCGCCTCCTCTCGCCCCTGCTGGGAATGGGGGCGAGAGGGGGGTCGGCCCCCGCCTCCTCTCGCCCGTGCTGGGAATGGGGGGGAGAGGGGGGTCGGCCCCCGCCTCCTCTCGCCCGTGCTGGGGAATGGGGGCGAGAGGGCGGGTCGGCCCCGCCTCCTATCGCCCCTGCAGGGAATGGGGGCGAGAGGGGGGTCGTCCCCCGCCTCCTCTCGCCCCTGCAGGGAATGGGGGCGAGAGGGGGGTCGGCCCCCGCCCCCTCTCTCCCCTGCTGGGAATGGGGGCGAGAGGGGGGTCGGCCCCCGTCTCCTCTCGCCCCTGCTTGGAATGGGGGCGAGAGGGGGGTCGGCCCCCGCCTCCTCTCGCCCCTGCAGGGAAGGGGGCGAGAGGGGGGTCGGCCCCCGCCTCCTCTCGCCCCTGCTGGGAATGGGGGCGAGAGGGGGGTCGGCCCCCGCCTCCTCTCGCCCCTGCTTGGAATGGGGGCGAGAGGGGGGGTCGACCCCGGCCTCCTCGCCCTTGCTGGGAATGGGGGCGAGAGGGGGGGGGGGGGGGTGGGGTCGGCCCCCGCCTCCTCTCGCCCCTGATTGGAATGGGGCGAGAGGGGGGTCGGCCCCCGCCTCCTCTCGCCCCTGCTTGGAATGGGGGCGAGAGGGGGGTCGGCCCCCGCCGCCTCTCGCCCCTGCTGGGAATGGGGGCGAGAGGGGGGTCGGCCCCCGCCCCCTCTCTCCCCTGCTGGGAATGGGGGCGAGAGGGGGGTCGGCCCCCGCCTCCTCTCGCCCCTGCTTGGAATGGGGGCGAGAGGGGGGTCGGCCCCCGCCTCCTCTCGCCCCTGCAGGGAAGGGGGCGAGAGGGGGGTCGGCCCCCGCCTCCTCTCGCCCCTGCTGGGAATGGGGGCGAGAGGGGGGTCGGCCCCCGCCTCCTCTCGCCCCTGCTTGGAATGGGGGCGAGAGGGGGGTCGACCCCGGCCTCCTCGCCCTTGCTGGGAATGGGGGCGAGAGGGGGGGTCGGCCCCCGCCTCCTCTCGCCCCTGATTGGAATGGGGCGAGAGGGGGGTCGGCCCCCGCCTCCTCTCGCCCCTGCTTG
Source organism: Dactylorhiza incarnata (assembly GCA_033032865.1). Taxonomy (NCBI): domain Eukaryota; kingdom Viridiplantae; phylum Streptophyta; class Magnoliopsida; order Asparagales; family Orchidaceae; genus Dactylorhiza; species Dactylorhiza incarnata. The sequence continues at coordinate 648,422 of JAWHQI010000401.1, read as the reverse complement.
GAATGGGGGCGAGAGGGGGGTCGGCCCCCGCCTCCTCTCGCCCCTGCTGGGAATGGGGGCGATAGGGGGGTCGGCCCCCGCCTCCTCCCGCCCCTGATTGGAATGGGGGCGAGAGGAGGGTCGGCCCCCGCCTCCTCCCGCCCCTGCTGGGAATGGGGGCGAGAGGGGGGTCAGCCCCCGCCTCCTCCCGCCCCTGCTGGGAATGGGGGCGAGAGGGGGTCGGCCCCCGCCTCCTCTCCCCCTGCTTGGAATGGGGGCGAGAGGGGGGTCGGCCCCCGCCTCCTCTAGCCCCTGCTGGGAATGGGGACGAGAGGGGGGGGGGGGGGGGGGGGGGGGTCGGCCGCCGCCTCCTCTCGCCCCTGCTTGGAATGGGGGCGAGAGGGAGGTCGGCCCCTGCCTCCTCTCGTCCTGTCCTGGAACATACTAAGAAATAATGTTACAAAATATCTCTTGCCTCTAGGACATACTCGGCGAATATAGGGTTGTACACTGAGGGTGACAGACCACTTCTTAGAAAAACTAAGTATTTTGCTGCGGTAGGAGGCCTTCAAAGTCCTAAGAAGATCTTCAAGTGACGAAGGAGATCTTCGAATCACGAAGGAGATATTCGAACTTGAAGGAGATCTTCGAACCGCGAAGGAGATCTCTGCAGGAATTCTTCAAGGAGCTCTCTCGGGTGCAAAAGTGTCAGATCCCCTCAAATGAGGATTCGAGGTCCCTTTTATAGACTTGGTTGGGGCGGCTCGGTAATTTTGCCGTCGTAACTACTGTAACCACCTGATGGGCCGATCTCGGTCGTTGATCGAGAGCACACAGATCGCCACTTTCTGAATATGACGATTTCGCCCCCCGGTCAGTTCAGGCAGTTCGGGCAGCTTCAGGCAACTTCGTTGACGATTCTGATTGCAATGTGCAAATCCTGCCTTTTCTCACCCATGACCCCATTATCTTAGTGGGGAGTGGGGTTTTCGACTAAACGCAGCCCGGATTGCTCTATATAATAGATGATGATCCATCAATTTCCATGATCAAGCTTAAGGCCTACTTATAGAGCTCGACTTGCTCACGAGTCTTGTTTTTTCTTCATATTTTTATTCTCTTAAAACACGCAAATAAAAAGCTCATGGGTCAACGAGCTTATCAACTCAAGTTTTTTTCAAGCCATCTCAACCCAAGTTATAGCCGAATGCCATGCGATCTAATTTCTCGCTAATCACACTCCATCAAATAACCTCCTCTCCATCTCTCTCCTGTTGCCTAAACCCTAGTCGTAATTCTACCAGTCGCGTCGTTTTCCCTCCTCTTAGATTCACCTTCAAAAAAGAAGAAAAATATCCTGCGAAAATCTAAAAAAAATAGTCAGTTTTCTGGTTAGAGGAAGGTTTGCATGTCATTTAACTTGGTTTAGAGTTAATTCCTCTATGCATGTCATTTAACTTGTTTTCCTGTTATGTTTTTAAATTGTTTGTCTTTAAGATATTTTTCGAGGCTTCTAATACTTAATAAATCAACAAAGTGTTTCGCTTATTTGGGTTGGGAGTGCGGTGTAAATATAATTTTGGACTACAAATAAAATTTATAGACTACGAATAGCGATGGACTGCGAATAGCGATGGACTGCGAATAGCCAGTAATATCAATCTCTTTCTCTAACTACTATAATCTTGAGAGCAGAAAGCAACGAGGGCAAAACAGTAACTTGCATGTTCATTCTTATATTCCCAGCGCCCGGCAGACAGTTTCGAGAAAAATTGGCGTGTGACATCATCACCTATAAGCTTTATTTTTAAATATTTAAATAAAAATAAATAAATATATATATATATAATCTCAATTATTCATGAAATTTTTTCATTATTCCTATTTTTCTGGTCGTGGATTCGCCTGTTATTTTTTTTTTCTTACAGCGCTGCGCCATCTCTGTCCCTCGAGAGCACTTGGCAATGGTTGGTGCTCGTGGCCGCTCAGATTCGTGAGAGCTACTTCGCTGTGATCTGAGATCGATGAATCTTTCAATTTCCTCCTCGTGATCCTCTTTCTCTCATCGCAAAACCCGTCAAAGCGGCCTATATATCTGCCCTGCATCAGTGGTTTTCGCGTATTTGGTGCTGCTCTCCGATTCTTCGTTGAAACCCATTCCGTGCTGCGCTTGCGCTCGCTCCAATGGCGGCTTCGGCGGCTTCTCCTCTATGCACGTGGCTTGTCGCGGCGTGCATGTCGGTCTCGTGCGATAAGGATCGCCCTGCGAGGTCAGCGACGGGAAGGTGGGCGAGGAGGAGGAGGAGCGCGGCGGTGGCGATGGGAGGAATGGGAATGAGGGGACGGGATTCGGCCGGTGGTTTAGTGTCGGCGTTCTGTGGATCAGGATTTCAGGGGCTGATGAGTTCCTTGGAGCCCTGCCCGGAGTTCTACAGTTCCAGAGCTGCTTCTCCCCTTTTCGGGGAGAACGGCTTATTGCTGTTTAGGCGTTGTACAGCGGAGGCCAATCGAAAGCAGAGGAGGTCTGCACGTTCTTCCGCGGCCACGGGTGATTCAATTTTCTATTATTCCGTCTCTCGAAGATTTAGGGGTTCTTTTGATTTTCCCCCTGACTTAATGTTTTTTCGCCTGATTGAAGATTTTGTTGGCTTCTTAGGATTGTTTTATATACTGTTTTTATTTTGTTCGCTTAAAGTATTTCCACTTGCGTGATCTGTATAGTTTCTTATCATGCTGTCTGAAGGGAAAAAACCCTGTTTCTTATTGCTGTCATGGCAATGGCATGAACAAGGATGTTATTCCTTTGTAAACTTCATCATAATCTAAAATTACAGAGAGAGAGAAAGAGTGAGAGAAATCTTTGATGGAAGAGATTATGGACCATGGATTACAAACTGCCTTTTTATCTTCAATCAACCGCCTGAGTTTTGATTCGAAGAGATGAATATTAGCTTGTTTTGTTCCCTGAATCTAAAAAAGCCTTTTCCTGCAGGCTGCAAGACAAAATTTTATTTTGAGGAAAATCCCACGTATTTTCTAGTTTGAGTATAGTGATTTGACATGACTTCAATGCTTGGCTGCAGGAAAAACGATGTCTGTGGCTACTGAACCTGCAAAACTAGTTGGGGAAAAGAAAATATTAAATGCTAAACAGAGGAGAGTTGTTGTTACTGGAATGGGTGTGGTGACTCCATTAGGCCATGATCCTGATGAGTTTTACAGTAATCTTCTAGAGGGTGTGAGTGGCATAAGTGAGATCGAAACATTTGACTGCACTAACTATCCAACGGTAATTCCAACTGTTTCATCAGAAAATTCTCTCTTTTCTCTCAAAGTTTAGATCAGTGTCATGAAGTTTGCATGATCCTGAAGATTCTAACAGCCATTGATGATATTCTTACAGAGAATTGCTGGAGAAATTAAGTCTTTCTCATCAGATGGATGGGTTTCGCCAAAATTATCGAAGAGGATGGACAAATTCATGCTCTACATGCTCATTGCAGGCAAGAAGGCTCTGGCTGATGGTGTTACAGAAGAGGGTTTGAGAGAGTTGGATAAGACGAAATGCGGAGTTCTCATAGGATCTGCAATGGGCGGAATGAAGGTAGAATTTGTGATTTAGTTTAATGATTTGCATTCCAAATTCATTATCAAATCAGTATCCTGACAGAACTTCAACAAATAGGTTTTCTATGATGCAATAGAGGCTTTGAGGAAATCTTACAAGAAGATGAATCCATTTTGTGTACCTTTTGCAACAACAAATATGGGTTCTGCAATGCTTGCAATGGATCTGGTGGGCTTGGAATGACCACAACTCACTTAAATTTGTTTTGTAAGTATTTGTTTTAAAATTTCTATTAGAAATCATAATACATCTTTTTCAATCTTTGCAATTCAGGGCTGGATGGGCCCAAATTATTCAATCTCAACTGCTTGTGCTACAAGCAATTTCTGTATTCTAAATGCAGCAAATCATATTATCAGAGGAGAAGCTGTAAGTTGGTCATATATTATCCTTATTCTCTTGATAGAATCATGCCAATATCTTTTGTAGTTTTGAACAATATATATTTTGTAAACACACTTTTATACAGGACATGATGCTTTGTGGTGGCTCAGATGCAGCAATCATACCAATCGGTAGGAAGACCATGCACTCGTTAAATGTTTTTGTTATAAAATTGAACATTATATATTAGCAAGCATGCCTTATACTGATAAAGTCACTTTTCTAGTTTGACTTTTCATGTAATTATAATTTTTTTTGAAAGGGATAAATTATAATACTAGATTTGCATGTTTCAGGATTAGGAGGTTTTGTTGCATGCAGAGCACTTTCCCAGAGGAATAATGATCCAGCAAGAGCTTCTCGTCCCTGGGACGTGGTAAGTGTAGATAAATTAGCTATTTGCAAATAAGGTTAATCTTACTGTAAAAATACAAAACACCATTTTGAGGTGACACTGTCAAACTCATCACAACCGTCCAATTATTTCATCTTTATATTTATGCGCGAGGGACACGGTGCACCAATTGTTGGTTATACTTATCACATTCTTGTTATTGTTACGTCTCAACCTTCGGCCTTAGTGATTGATGTCAGCAATTGATGTAAGCCGAGACATGATGGTTTGCTACTAGATGCTTAACATTAGATTAGACGTTTGGTGTTAGCATAGGTGCTACATAGGTGCTTGAGATCAGTAGCTGAGGATTGATAGTAGATCAGCTGTTTGGTGTCTCACTTCAACCCATATAGTGGATGTTTAATGCTACTTTTGCTGCAACATTGCTTTTCTATGCCATTCAGTTATATGAAATCTGGACATCATGGGAGAGCACGTGCTTGGATAAGTGTTTTGGGTTGCATTACAGATAGTGTACTTATGTTAACGCTCGAAAACCACTTTGCCAAGAACTCAGATATTTGGTTCTAAATTCTGCACCCAAGAAGACAATGGAAAAATCTTTTGGAACCGAATGATGAAAATGACTTCCGAAAAATTTGCTGCAGATTTTGAGGAGCAGAGGAAAAACGAAATCTCGAAATCGAAACTCAGTCAGAGGGAGAAGAAGTTAAAGAGAGATACCAAATTTATTTTCCTTTTTTTTTCAAAATAATTCGACACTTTTTTGTTCTCTTGATTTCTTCTCACTTCTTCTCCAATCAAATACAAACAATCATAGGACATTTAAAAGCCACAAGACTCATGGATACAAAACTAACTTACAGGTACCACGATTACCATCATGGCAAGAATTCACGTTTTTCGCCTTTTACGAACCACTTGCTACATAACTCAAACAAACAACACACTCACTGATCGGCGGTCGGTTACGCAACCCGATTAGCGTTCGGTGATCGGTACACTACCCGATCAACGTTCGCTGATTGGTACGCTACTCGATCAACGTCACTGATCGACATTACCAGTTCAGCGTTTGATGATCGGTGCACTAACCGATCAGCGTTCGCCTATCGGCTTCACTGCCCGATCGACGTTCATCGATCGGTTTCACTACCTGATCGGCTACTCCATCTGATCAGTGATTGTTGATCAGTCACCCTAACTTTGAGTTTATTCACAAATTACTCCCTTAAACTCAAATATCTTTCATCCCAATTGCCACTTTGCATTTTTTGAGCAGTTTTGTGAGCTCCCATGGCTTGTTTCGCCGACCGACTTGATCTCCTCATCTATAGTTGTTTGTCGTTTCTCGTGCTTCTCCACTTCTTCAACGTTTATATTCTTTTCATCTGCCAGAAGACATTCGATTTGTGCCTCAGTTGTAGATTCATACAGATCTCATAGACTTCGCATCCTTGGTTTTCTTGGTTCTCCCTCATCATCTGTTGTTTGAGGACTTCTCACTTCCTGAGAACTTTTCGGTGTCGGAGAACTTTTTAGTGAAGTCGTTGACGATTCTTTTCTTTCCACTATTATTTCCGATAAGTTGTTCCAATCCCATTCGCTTACTTCATTCCCCCAAAGATCTTAACTCAACATTACTTTCTTTTTTATTGGGTCAAGCAGTTTGAAGCCCTTTGTTTCCTCGTCATAGGCAATGAATACAAACTTCTTGCTCTTGTCCTCTAGCTTAGTTCTTTGTTAATCTGACATGTGTGCATAGGTCACACTACCGAATACTTTGAGATGCGAGACTATCGGTTTTTGACCACTCCATCCTTCTTGTGGAGTTTTATTTTCTAACTTCGCATGTGAACATCTGTTTTCCACGTAAATTGCGCATTGCACAGCTTCCATCCAATTTTTTTTGCATCTTCTTACTATTCAGTATTGATGGAACCACGTCGAGAATGGTTTGATTCTTCCTTTATGCCACACCATTTTGTTGGGGAGAGTACGATGCGGTTAGGAGCTTCTTACTCCTTGCTCCTCACAATAACTTGCAAAATCCGCCGAGTTGTATTCGCTACTTCTGTCGGATTGTATGGCTCTAATGAACTTGTCAGTTGCCTTCTCCACCATGATTTTGAACTTTCTAAACACTTTAAACACCTCAAATTTTTCCTTCAAGAAATAAACCGAAGTCTTTCTGGAATAGTCGTCGATAAAAGTGATAAAATATTCTTTACTGCTGAATGACTCAGGAGTGATTGGACCACAGATGCAAGTGTGTATCAAGTCGAGAAGATTTGCCACTCAATATTCTGCCTTCTTTTGAAATGAATTCCTCGCATGTGTTCCGAGAGCATACTCCTCGCAAAACTTGTTGGTGTAATCTATCTCTGGTAGTTCATACACCATCTCCTTCAACAACTTTTGTAGGCTTTCATAGACCGTAATGCAAAACCGAATCGCAAATGTCACAGAAATGTCTTGTCTTCTACATCGACTTGCAAACATCTTTCTCGTGCATAACTCAAGTTAATCTTGTACATTCGGTTCTTCGCCATCTCAACTTGTGCAACTAGATGCCTTTTTTTGCCTTTCAGTTGTAGCACTCAATTTTTCATAAACACGGATGATCCTTTCCCCATGAGTTGTCCCATACTCAGTATATTGCTTTTAAGATTAGGTACATAATAGACATTCTTTATCAACCCTTTCATGCCATTCTTCTGCAAGTAGGAAATTGTATTTTGACCTTTCGCTTGGATCTTTAACGCATCTCCAAATGACATGTGTCCATCTTCAACAACTCGCATTTCTTTGAACAAAGGCTCATGCCCGCACATGTGGTTGCTCGCACCAGTTTCGAGATACCATGGCTTCTTGCCGTTGATATTCTTTTTGTCATGAGCCATCATGAGAAGCCCATCTTTCGTCTCTTCTTCTGTGACAAAATGAATGCTCCTCGAGCTCCTTCTCGACATAGCAATCTCTTGCTTAATGCCCAAGCTTGCCACAATTGTAACACTTGCATGGGTTACAATCGTACACGCGATGACCATTCTTGCCACGTTTGTAACATGATATTTGAGTAGTTTGATCGTCCGTCTCTACCATGACCTCGTCCTCCACCTCGCCAATTTTGTTGGCTTGTGTGCACCTTGTAACGCCCAGGGTTGGCCTACCCCGGTTCAACCAGAGGAAATCCCGAACCGGCAGGTTACCGGGCTGTAGCCCAAACACCCCAAAGCCTCTCCGCGCCTATTTCTCAGCAGCGACACATTGTTAAGGCCGGGTCTCGAACCCGTAACCCCCTTGATAAGGAGTTTTCAAACCACTCCTCATCACCAACTGAGCTCCACTCCTCATCACCAACTGAGCTCAGTTGGTGATGAGGAAGCTCAGTTGGTGATGAGGAGTGGTTTGAAAACTCCTTATCAAGGGGGTTGCGGGTTCTAGACCCGGCCTCAACAATACGCCGCTGCTGAGAAATAGGCGCGGAGAGGCTTTGGGGTGCTTGGGTTGCAGCCCGGTAATGTGCCGGTTCGGGATTTCCTCTGGTTGAACCGGGGTAGGCCGACCCTGGACGTTACACACCTCCCCCTCATTGTGTCCTCCTTGAGCGCGACGTCTTCCACTGAAACCAATTCCGCGACCTCCTCTGCTGCGATATCTATCTCGATAGTTTTGAGAATATAGTACATTTTCGTCTTCTATCGTCGCCTTCTATTGAAGAGATTCTTTGAGTGGGAGACAATGAGCTCATCAAATTTTAGTGTGTCGAGGTATTTTGACTTTTCGATCGTGCACACAACATTCTCGAAACAGTTGGCTAACGACCGCAGTATCTTCCCAACAACTCGCGCATCATTCGATGTCTCACCATTTCACTTGAGTTGATTCATCACGGTTTGCACATGCGTGATGTAATCAGATGCACCTTTTGACTCCATCATTTTCACCCTTCCAACTCACCTCTCAAAGTTTGGAGGCGCACTTACATGACACGATCGACTCCTTTGAACACTTTCTCTAAAGTGTCGCATGCTTCTTTTGAAGTTGTCGTGCCGACAATCTTGTCAAAGCCCGACTCGTCTACTACTTGGTATAACAAGTAGAGAGTCATTTTATCCTTGGCTTTCGTCTCTCTCAACGCCTTCAGTTGGTTCGAATTCTTGCATGCGGTGTCTGTCGCCTTGGTGAAGCCGATCTCAACGACTTCCCACATCTTGTGTGCCCAACAATGCCTGCATCTGAATACTCCAATTGTCATAGTTCAACTTCATAAGTCGTGGCAGCAGTATTTTACCCAACGAAAAATTTCCGAAACTTGCCATCGATCTACTCCTTCTTTTGGACAGAATCAGCTGTCCCAATGCTTCTTCTCAGTGGTCGCTAACTCCAACGGTTGTAAACTCCAACTGTAGCGTCAGTGGTCCTCCTTCACGCGCGCAACAACAACTGCAGTTTTCCTTCAGCTTTGACAACCTAGCTCTGATACCGATTTGTTAACACTCTGAAACCTCTTTGTTAATAACTCAGATAATCCGGTTTGAACTATGCACCCAAGAAGACGACGAAAAAACCTTCTGAAGTCGAACGATTAAAATGATTTTCGAAAACCTGCTCCAAATTTTAAGGGGTGGAGGAAAAATGAAATCTCGAAACTAAAACTCAATTAGAGAGAGAAGAAGATGAGCAAAGACAATTTAATTTCCTTTTTTCTTTCAAAATAATTTGACATTTTTTTCTTTCTCTCGATCTCTTTTCACTTCTTCTCCAATCAAATATGTGGCCGCTATCCCAAATTTTGTTCCTCCAACCTGGATTAGTAATCATCTAAAGGCAAAGAAAGATGTGATCATAGCACATCGAAAGGAACCTTCAGGTTTCATCTTCTCCATCTCGAACATAGGTACATGATTTGGAACCACCAGCCACAATTAAGATATATCAGTCATTTTGTTAAGTGCATTCAGATCGATATTACCACTACCAAGATGGTACAAAATTTTAGAGTAAAATTCATGTTACCACCACCCATCATCTCTGCTGCATGAAAATGTCATGTCACTAGTTTTACTCCCTCTGAGAAAATATATATTGCGAACTTTGATTGTTAGAGAAATAAATGATATGTCACACTGAAAAGAAATATCTTTATATTTTAAGTGCAAAGACCATAACAATAAGCTTCAAATCATGTACAAGTTAGTTCCTTTCATCTAAGTTATCAAGGCGCTCCTAAGGCATCAGGTGCACCCCGTTGCGCCCCAGCAAGGCTTAGGCGGGCGATGTGTCTGAGGCGCGCTTGAGGCGCGCCCGAGGCGCACCCAAGGCGCACCCAAGGCGCGCCTAGGCGCCAAATTGCTGAATTTCAACGAATTGGGCACCCAATTTGCAGAAATTCAACGAATTGGGCGCCCAATTCGCTGATTTTCCATGAATTGGGCGCTCAATTCACTGATTTTATTTTCCCCCCTATTTTTGAGCCTCACGTGTCTCGGGCGCGCGCCTGCGCCTTGCGCCTACGCTCCAGGGCCCCTTTGCACCTCGGTGCGCCTTGCGCCTTTAATAACTTAGCCTTTCATGCATTTTCAAATGCCTAAATGCATGTGCAACGACTTTTCGATGTTGCATCAGAACACATCAAAGCCAAAAAAGAAGTCACGGAAGAGTTGGAACCCTTTAGTACCTTCAACGATAGTAAGGATAAGAGAAGAAACTAAATAAACTTTCAAGCATAGGAAGCTTTCTTCACAATCTTCATTCAAAGCAAACCTTATGTCTGACTGATTCGAGTCAAACAAAAGCAAGACAAGGGAAATCCTTCACGAACATTCACTAGTAACTAACAGGCCTGAGAAAGCTATTGAATCTTTGTAACATAGAGTGTCGAATCCAATCAATATTCATATAAACTTCAATAAATGAAAATCCCAGAAGCATACAATAATGATCGAGAAACACGACTATGTAGCAAAAATACACACTTCAAGAATTTGGCATACAAATGATGCTTTCACAAGCACAAGTCGAAAGTGACTAGCGTGATCCTCAAAATCTATGTAATAAATTATAAAGTTATCCATAAAGACTAAAAACTAATCTAAAGGCTAATGAGGTACACGGTTATTTAGATCCATGCACATGACAAATGTCATCGCCAAACCAAAATGTAACTCCCATAGCAAGATTGTATACCCAACTTCGGAATGTTCTCATCTTTGATCTATCTGATGATAACTAGAAGAAAGGTCAACCTTAGAGAAGATAGACGAACCATACAACTGATCGGAAAATCATCAATCTGAGGGATCCAGTAATATTTCTTCGTAATGAGCTTGTTAGGCTCACAATAGTTAATGCAAATATATATATATATATACTACCATTTTCCTTGGAGAAGATAACATATAGACCTCATCGAGAAATTAATTGGATTTCTTTTTAAGCAAGAGTGCAATTCCTAGAAAGGGGAAGAAGGAAAGGGTGTAAGCAAAGAAAATGATAAATTCCTTTTCCAATAGACCATTAACTATACAAAATACAATATCATAAGAACATAAATGGAATTTAGAAGTAGTCCATAGTTGCTGTTGATTTACTTGATTAGATACTAGATGTGCAAAGTTGGATCTCTGCATGGTGACTAGTGGTTTCGACGGAAGATTTGACTGAGTAATTGACAATGAAGTAGAAGTTGTCGATGGAGCAGTAGATGTTTATGGAGTGGTTGTCGGAGGAATAATCACCTTTTGAGTAACTGTGAGTGGAGGATTTGTTGTCAGTGTAAGAGTGGTAGACAAAAAAGTAGTTTTCGGCAGAGGAGTTGTCGATGCAGGAGTGATCAACGAAAGAGTAGTATTCTGCAAAGTAATCATCTGCAAGGCAGATGGTGGCAGAGGTAGAGAAGCGATCACATCATTCCTTTTCTCATTAGACACAACATTGCCCTCATGGTTGAAGGTATTGGTGATATTATTTGTTTCATTATGGGAAGTAGATGGCTCCTTGAAGTTCAGATAGCAGATTATCGATAGTTGGGATGGTAATGGTTTTTCAATGGTGGTTGGAATTGTATGACATGGCAGTGATGTCTAAATATAACTTTGGTTGGTCCACCGGTGGCACATATATAATAGATGCAAAAAGAAGGAAACGAGAGCACAATGAGGATCTTGTTATTTTATGATCAATTAGTGTTAATTAGATTGTCTGGGGTAGGGGTGCAAGTTGAGTTGAGTCAGCTCGTGAGCTCGATGAGCCGACTCAAAAAAAGCTCAACTCGAGCTTGAGCCTATGGAGTTCGAGGTCGAGCTCAAATTTTCTTGTTCATCAGCTAACGAGCCGTCTCACGAGCTTTTTCTTTGAATATTATTTTTTAAATTTTAAATATAAAGAAAATACGGGTCATGAGCGGAGAAGTTCGTGAGCAGCTCAGCTCGAGCTCAATAAATAGGTCTCGAGATCGAGCCATGCAAAATGAGCTCTTCGAGCTCAAGCCATGCAAAATGAGCTCTTCGAGCTCAAGCTTGAAATGTTTAGCTCGAGCTCAACTCATCTGCACCCCTAGTTTGGAGAGCGAAATGATGTTGAACTTTGTAAGGTAAAGTCTAGGTGGATGTAGCAAGCTTAGTAGGTTGTTGTTATGGCTCCGATAGAATGCAGATTGGTGGGTGAAGAGTCAATGATTGATAAGGGTATTGTCAGAGTATCATTATGGTAGACTTGGAGGGCTTGGTAATGTCGACTGTAATACTATAATAGGATGTTGGTTGGTGGACTAAGTTCTCAACGTTGATGAGGGCATGGCCAGGATAGAGTTATGGCGTAATTGATCGATGTTGCTTTCCTGTGAAAAACATTTTCCTGGTGACAAGGGAGACTATGGAAGAGATCTAAGTGATCTTGGATGCATGGAGGGTTGTGAGTTTGGTTAGGTGTAGGGTTGATGTAGCACCCCGCTCGTATTCACCATATAGTGTAGGTCTGGTCATGCCATACACACACACAACATACAACTTCAGCAAACATGATATTAAGAAATGGTAACCAGAAGAAAACCTGAAACATGGAAGTGTATACAACACATACGGAAGCTAAAACTTTAGAAAGAGAATGCCCATGACTACTAAGACCACAATTATTACTATCCTCAAATATTATTACATTGCTCATCATCTTACATTATACATATATCCATGACATTAAATACATACAAATGCACACTTTACAAAACTAGGCTCACAGGCCCAATACGAGAGTAAAATACAAATACATTAACATTTTGCAGGCTTTGGCCTTTCTTTTTATTTGGCAGCATAGCGCAAGCAAGCTCTCATGCAAAGCCCTGCAACGATAAACAAGCAGAAAACATGAGTCAGCCTAAGCTGACCGGTAACTGCATAACAACTCTGTTACGCCCGGCGTCGTCACCAGGCTACCTGATTACTGTGCACATCGGCCAAAGGAGAAGGCGGAGGAAGACCGGGTTGAACCATCCGGTTCAGCCCGCCATTAATTCAATAAGAGGAGGAGGGCTGAACCGCACCGGTTCAGCCCTCACATGGGGCCGGCCGGCCCCTAGGGGGAAAGGGTTCACTTAAATACCCTTTTCCCCCCTCTTTTGGGGCATGCATAATTATCTTCAGGTATTTCTCTTTCTAGAAAACCCTAACCGTCTTCTTCCTTACTAGTTCTCTCTTTCTCTAGTTTGCCCTAGCAGTTTCATATCATTTGGTATCAGAGGTTCTTCCTCCCAACCATGGTGACACGCACGGAGGCGGAGATGACACGTTTGGCCACGATCGAGGAAAATTACGTCGTTTTGGCGGATTCGGTGGCGGCGCTCGAAGAATCTATGAAGAACTCTCAGAAAAATCTGGAAGAGCGACTCGATTCGAAGATGGAGGAGTTAAAATCCCTCCTTTTGCAAAATTTGAAAGGAAAGGAGGTGTCCGGCGATGGACCCGACGCCGAGGCAGCGAATACTCTTAACAGGGGCAGCACAGGAGCGGAAAATGGCGAAGGACTCCCGTCGAGGGCTTCCGGTTCTGGATCGGGAGCGGGAGACCCGCTGGGGGCCGAACGAGGAAACGGAGCCCGATACCGGACGAGCGGAACGTCAGGCTGGCACCCGGACGGCTGGGGGCTGAGCGACAGGGAGCCTGGAGGCCGGGAGGTGCCGGAGCCACCCCGGACTGGCTCCAGCAGGGCGGCGGAGGCCGCAGGAGGCTCCTGGGGGGTCGGCGGAGGAGCAACAGCTCCCTGGGGGGGCGGCGGAGGAGCAGCGGCTCCCTGGGGGTTCGAACAACCCCTGCAGGGAGCCGGCGGCCTGCTGCGGCATGGAGGGGGCTCCGGACAGGGTGGAGGAGCTCCGTTTGGACCCAGACAGCACGCAGGACAACCCTGGAGGCCGCAACACCAAGGATTTGGGCTGTTTCGCCCAACCGGGGCGAATGCGGTTCCTCTCGGAGGTGCACCGAAATTTTTTCCGCCCCAACCAGCGATCGTACCGAACGAAGGGTACGGACCGGCCCATATGGGGCCGGGGAGGCCTCCGGGGTGGAATCATGGAGGACTTCAAGGAGCTCATGAGCAACACGGTCCGATGGGCCAAAATGGAGGCGGTTTGGGAGGGGCCTTTCAACGCCCGTACATGCAACCCAAGTTGACTCGGATGAACTTCCCGAAGTTCCGGGGAGGCGATGCGCTCGAATGGATCCAAAAGGCCGAGCTCTTCTTCAGATATCAGGAGGTCCCCGAGGCTCAGTGGGTGCAGTTGGCGGCCTTCCATCTGGAGGAGGACTCGTATCAGTGGACGAAATGGCTCCTCAGGGGACGCACCACTGCTTCCTGGGAGGAATTCACGGAGGCTTTCTCGGCCCGATTTGGGCCACTGGAGTATGAGGATGTTGAGGCGACTCTGCAGAAGTTGCGGCAAAGGGGCACAGTTACGGAGTACCGGACAGAGTTCGAGAGGCTGGCGAACCGGGTGACCTGGGGTGAGCAGACACTGCTGAGCTGCTTCATTTCAGGGTTGAAGGACCATTTGCGTGACGAGGTCCACGCCTATATGCCACGCAGTCTGAGTCATGCCATCAGCCTGGCCAGGATACAGGAGCGGTACAATCGGCAGAGGACTCGGACGACGGGTCGGGCACCTACGGGCACAGATGTACCTAAGCAAGAACCACCTACCGGGGGCCGCCCTACGGTGACGAGGTTGACGTGGCAGGAGCTTCAGGACAAAAAGGACAAAGGGTTATGCTTCAACTGCGATGAGAAGTATACCCGCGGGCATGCTTGCCAGAAGGTCCAGGTATTCATGCTACAGGAGGAAGCGGAAGATGTTACTCGCACTGCAGAGGAGGGCGAGTTGGTTTTTGACGACTTTGTCGTATCCCTCCAGGCCCTGGAGGGGAGTACCCCATCTCCGACCTTACACTTGACGGGGAGGGTCGGCAGTGAGACGGTGACGATCTTGATGGACAGCGGGAGCACTCACAACTTCATCCCACCCGGTGTGGCCCGGAAGACGGGGGGTATCATAGATCGCAGCGCAGCGTTCCACGTCAGGGTGGCGGATGGACGTACACTGCAATGCGAGGGTGTGATGAAGGGGGTGGAGCTCCAGATACAGGGATACACCTGGCATATTGATGTGTACTTATTGCCAATCCGGGGTTCTGACATGGTGTTGGGCGCCCCGTGGCTGCAGCAACTTAAGCGGGTGACCTTCGATTGGGTCCGGATGACTATGGAGTTCAACCAGGACGGGAAGGGGTACTGCTTGGAAGGCCTCAAGTGCTCTGAGGTACGACTAGGGGCACCGGATAGTACGATGCCCATCGTTTCGGCGAGTGGCGCGGAGCCCACTATGGTCTCGTCTCCGATGCACGCCAGAGCCGACTTGTTCCAAGTGCCGCACGCTCTCCGACTCCAACTTGAGGACAAGCTGGTCCTTGAAGGGGGAGGGAATGTTACGCCCGGCGTCGTCACCAGGCTACCTGATTACTGTGCACATCGGCCAAAGGAGAAGGCGTAGGAAGACCGGGCTGAACCATCCGGTTCAGCCCACCATTAATTCAATAAGAGGAGGAGGGCTGAACCGCACCGGTTCAACCCTCACATGGGGCCGGCCGGCCCCTAGGGGGAAATGGTTCACTTAAATACCCTTTTCCCCCCTCTTTTGGGGCATGCATGATTATCTTCAGGTATTTCTCTTTCTAGAAAACCCTAGCCGTCTTCTTCCTTACTAGTTCTCTCTTTCTCTAGTTTGCCCTAGTAGTTTCATATCAAACTCCCCTCTCCCCGGGCATCCTAGTGAATTCCGGGGAGTAACAACCCCTGCAGATCAGCGCATTGCAAAAAAAAAGCAATAAACAAGTAACAAGGGTGAGGTGTCACAATCAACATTCATGTCTATATTTGAGCATTTAAATAAAATGGGACCTACTATGTAAGTATGAGCTAGGGTATGAAAGTCCTATTCATGCACTCTATTCCCAGTGACAGACTGTCATGTCTTAAGCTACGTCACAATAACAACCACTTGTCATACTACTAAACATCATGAACATGCTTTCTATAGTGCTCTTAAGGCACGCAAGCATTGGGGTAGTGCTCCGACTGTGGATATAAGGACATGTCTCGGTCACCTTTCTCGGCCCCGCATCGTAGTGCTTCTTCGCACTGGGGCGGTGCAGTCATATCTACCGACCATTCCCAAGACTGGAGCGCCTTCTTGCGTTGGGACAATATATATACATCTTTTCTTTTGCCATTCTCATGGCCTATCGCGATGTAAATCAACTTGTTAACCCCTTGGGGCCCTGTTAGCCTGGGGGCCCTACTAACCCCGCTGGTTCTTTGCATGCCAAAACTACAAAGTTGTGGAAGTGACAGGGCCCACAAGTTGCCCACTCCCGACATAACAATCACAACCACAATAAACTATCGACCCATGGCGAAACATAGAGCGTCGTAATCAAAGCATAGCATGCAAATGACATGTCATGCTAATGGACCTCTTTTCCATGCTGAACTGCATACTGCAGGTGCTGCAGGTTATACCTATATCTCCATAGGCCCTTCAGCCCGCGCCTGCTCCAACGATCACATAAGGTCCTACATGACCCACTAGGCATCTAGCCTTCAATCTCACACATGAATCTTCATGTTCTGCCTGACGTATTAGGGGTAGCATCATCAATCGCATTCCTAAATCACATGATATTCATACCCTTACATAGATTCATCCCACATCGGGGTTATCCCCCATGATTCCAAGTTCATGCCTTCAATTGCAATCTTTACATTCCTCTACGGAGGATTTATCCCATTAAATGGATAATACTCAATATTATAATTCCAAGATCACTATTCATGAACTACAGTCCACTACAGGGAGTACACCAATACTTAGAATTAATATTCATGATTAACTATCCATAACCGCTCCTATCTTGACATCAAATCTAGTACAAATCAATTCCTTAGTGAAGTTATCTTTCATAATCATCAACCCATATTCATTAACGATGGGGTCACACGTCGTTCAATAAAAATCCTACAGCAAATCGGATTCATCTCCCGAAATCATAATAAGTACTCGTTATCACCACAATATGAATTCTGCTAGGGAAATCCATCACAAATCGGATTTATCAATATTAACTACCAATCCACATCATTTAATCGACGTAATACCATTTCACTATTTTAGATCACCTCATAATGAAGTCATAAACAATGGCAGAAAATTTATCCACCAATGTCATCATATTCACATTCCTCTATGGGGACTTCAAATTAGCGAAATCCCGCAAAGCCCTAAACCCTTTGGGTTTTCACGACTACGTTCATTTACCCGATTTCATTTCCCTAGCGAATACAATGATGAAAATACTGATAATTATCCGTTAGCACATAAATCATCCATCACCGAATTGAGTCACCATCCACGATTAGGCTTCACACACAATGTCTATCCCAAAATCGAACTTGTGTATCTAATACAAGCATGTCGGGGTCGTAATCCCACACCCCGGTGGTTCACAATGAACCGTGACCACCACAAGCCCTCTAATTAGAGAAACCGAGTGTCACAATCACAACATATGCATAAAAGAAGACAAGAAAGCAAATCGAGTCTTAAATACGGGGAGAAGAGAACCATTACTTTCGTCCCTTCCTTTCCGGCCATGAAAGCCTCAAGAAAATTGGTGGAGAAGAAGCGCTGAGAGATCCCCTACGCGTTGGCGGCGATGAATCGACAATTGAAGATCTCTAGCTACATCGACATCTTCTTCCTCCTCCAAGCCCTAGCCCCTCCTCTTTTCAACTCAAAACAAATGACTCAAAATGAGTCATCCATCAACCCTAAACCGACCTGAAGGAAATAAGCAAGAATCCTAGGCCGTTGAATCTCAAAACCCATGATCAAACAGCTGAAATCGACTCAAAATAAGGCTTTACGATCCCGTATATGCCCAGGGACATAGCCGTGTATAGGTCGTGTCCCGCCTTTAGGTCTTCCCGGGACCTGTTCCGGAGCCAGACACATTTGTGACCTGGTCCGTCACTTGATACGACCATGTACACGGCCTCCCCAGGTTGTGTCAGGCTCTGGATGGAGGTTGTTTAAGCGGGGAGCTCCAGGATTTAGTACACTGTCGTGTACATGGTTGTGTACCAGGCCGTGTTGGCCGGGAAACCCCTCCAAATAGCTTCACGACTCGCCATGAGCGCACAAAAACTCATTCTAGCCATCAGACACACATCTAACACGCCACGAGAGGAAAAATGAGGCGTTACAATTGCACCCTTTAGTTGTGAGAACATATCCTCTAATTTCTTAAAACGTGTCTATCTGCAATAGGTAAGAGTCTATCTGCAATAGGTAAGAGATGTGTCAACGAGAGCATCAAGTTATAAAATTTCTTTTTGAATAAGTGAACAACTTCTAGACAGAGGGTAAGGAAAGAAAGTAAACAAAGAAAAATGTGAAGTTCTTTTTTTACTTTGGTACATTGATTTCTTGTTTTTGTAACAATTGATGTACTCAATAAAATAGAATATGGGTGAGATGGATCTTGACATTAACTTTGATAGAGGAGTTAGTTGAGTAGTCGACACACGACCATTAGTCTTTGACATAGGAGTAATCAACCAATGAGTGATCGGGGAAGGAGTAGTCACCAGAGTAGTGATTACCGAAGGATTCATCATCGGAAGAGTAGTCGTTGACAGAGTAATCATCAACATAAAAGTTGTAGGCGGAGGAGTTGTCAATGTAGACTGAGAAGTGATAGTATCAGAGGCACTCAGACAAATGAAATTTTTATCCAACAACTCCAGTAAGTGAACCTCTAACTCTCAAAGCTCAGTGACAACCTTGTGATACAATGTTTAGGATAAAGGGATATCCTTGAAAGAACCTCAGTTGAAACTCACTTCTTGAACATAAGGTTGAGGGAGTTCCGGTGTTAAAATACCATGAACTAAAATTTAAGAGGAACATCTCTTAAGTGCGAAGACAAAGGCAAGAAAAGCTTTAGCCAGTCACCAATGAGAAGCTTGAAGCACATAAATCAAAGGAGGGCTTCTCTAATCACTAAATAACACAAACTCCAAAGAATCCTAAACATAAAAGGTCCTTTGGGTTGGACAAAATTGGAATTGGATGCTGGAATTGATTTCAATTCCAATTCATGTTGGTCTGAATTTTAATTCAGGTATTCAATCAGAATATAAAATTGTGAATGTAGAAGTAGAATTCTATAATTCTGTTATTCGTAAACAAACATGCATTAAATAATGTAGAAAAGGTTGAAGCTCGCGTATATTTCTTGTATGTAATACAAAGAGAGAATACATATTTATAGGAGAGAGAGAGAGAGAGGAGAAAACCTATACACCATGTGGGACTAAAAGGAGGAATTACATTAATGGGCTACAACAAATGGACCTCTCATATGGGCCTTTCTAACACTCCCCGCAAGCTGGAGCATACAAATTGTAGGCGCCGAGCTTGGATAGGCACTGATGGAAGAGAATACTGGACAGGGCCTTTGTGAGGACATCCGCAACCTGTTCAGTACCAGGAACATGCTTCAGTTCGAGCTTCTTCATTTGAACTTTCTCCCTGATGAAATGGTAGTCTACCTCAATATGCTTTGTTCTCTCGTGGAATACAGGGTTTTTGGCAATATGTATAGCAGCTTGGCTATCACAGAAGAGGAGTGCAGGTGAGGGAAGCCTTATACCAAGATCCGTAAGGAGGCTTTCCAGCCATGTGAGTTCTGAAACAACAAATGTCATTGCCCGGTATTCTGCTTCAGCTGAGGAACGCGCAACTACCGCTTGTTTCTTGCTTCGCCAGGTGATCAAGTGTCCTCCGAAGTACGTGCAAACACCACTGGTTGATCTACGATCATCTATGGATCCAGCATAATCAACATCAGACTATGCCACTAGTGTTGAAGTTGAAGTTGAGGTTTTGTACACTAGTCCTTGACCAGGGGTTGTTTTTAGGTATCGGAGGATTCGTTCAACAGCCTGAAGATGAGAGCTCCGAGGGGCATGCATATACCAACTGACAATACCCACATCGAAGGAGATGTCTGGTCTCGTTACCGTTAGGTAGATCAATTTTCCAACCAGGCGGCGATAATATTCCGGATTTTGTAACAAAAGATCGGAATCGGAGGACTGAGCACATATCTTATGATTGACATCCATTGGAGTGTTAATCGGTTTACAGCCGGAGCAGCCCGCATCCTGAAGAAGATCGAGGCAGTATTTGCGCTGAGAAAGGACAAGACCATCTGGTCGTCTGGCAATCTCCAGACCTAAGAAATAGTGAAGGTGGCCCAGATCTTTGGTTTGAAATGCAGAGCCAAGATGTTGTTTGACCGCTTGTATACCGTTTGAGTCATCACCAGTGATTATGATGTCATCCACGTAGACCAACAGAAGAACAATCCCCGTGGACCGGTGGCGAGTGAACAGCGAGAAGTCTGCCGAGCTCCGAGTAAAGCCAATTTCTCTAAGAGCTTTGCTGAACTTGTCAAACCAGTTCCGAGGGGATTGTTTGAGGCCATACAGAGATTTTAAAAGATGACAGACCATAGACTCCCCCGTGGTCTCAAACCCGGGAGGTTGCTCCATGTAAACAGTTTCGTGGAGATCACCGTTCAGAAAGGCGTTTTTCACATCCAGTTGCAGTAAGGGCCATCGACGATGTACAACCACAGAGATAAGTACACGAACCGTGTTGATTTTTGCCACAGGAGAGAAAGTCTCTTCATAGTCAATTCCTTGTTGTTGGGTGTAGCCACGAGCGACCAATCGAGCTTTTAGCCTGTCAATTGTTCCATCAGGAGCATGCTTGATGACATACACCCATTTGCACCCAACCGGTTTCTGACCCGGAGGGCGGGGTACCAGAGTCCAAGTCTGGTTGGCCCAGAGAGCGGCCATTTCCTCCTCCATAGCGGCACGCCAGCCAGGATGTTGCAGAGCCTCCTGCACAGAGTTAGGAATAGAAATGGAGGATAATGAAGTAGCAAGAGTTTTAAGAGGAGGAGAGAGACGATGTAGGGAGACATAGTTCGCCATAGGATGAGCGGTGGATTCTGTTACTGGATCAGCCGGGTGCGGAGTACCCGAGGTAGAGGCCGACTGCGTAGGGGCAATGGACGGAGGAGCGCGACGAGAGTAAACACGTATAAGGGGCGGCCGAGAGGGACCAGGAGCAGGAGTTGGTGCTGGAGGAGCTGGTGTGGGAGGTGTGTTGACAGGGATGGCCGGTCTCATGATGGACTGTGTAAGAGGAGGTGGAGGAGAGCTGGGTACAGGACCAGAGAAGAACGGCTGATTCTCTCAGAAAGTGACATCAGCCGAAACCGAGATTTTTTGGGTGATAGGATTATAGCAGACGTAGCCTTTTTGAGTACGTGAATATCCGACAAATACATGCTTAGCTGCCCTAGGATCCATCTTATCCTTGATTGGTCCCATGATGTGAACATAGCAGGTACATCCGAAGATTCGAGGCGTTAGAGAGAAAGCCGGGGCAGAGGGAAAGAGAAGACTGACTGGAGTGGCATGGTGGAGGATAGAGGAGGGAAGACGGTTAATAAGGAAACACACTGTCGAGACCGCAAGGTTTCAGTAGGCTTTGGGAACGTTCATGTGAAGCACGAAGGATCGGGCAACATCAAGCAAGTGCCGGTTCTTCCGTTCGGCAACATCATTTTGCTGTGGGGTGTAGGGACATGAAGTCTAGTGAACAATCCCGAATTCAGAACATAGATTGGCAAAGTCATTGCTAGTGTATTCGCGAGCATTATCTGTGCGTAGCGTTTTGATAGTAGTTGAGAATTGTGTGCGGGTTTCAAGGATAAAGGCCCTAAAAACACGAGGGAGCTCGGAGCGATCGCGTAGTAAGTATAACCACGTGGTTCGAGAATAATCATCAATAAACGTAATAAAGTATCGATAACCAGAGATACTAGTAACTTTATATGGACCCCACACATCAGAATGCAGTAAATCAAAAGGAGCAAAGCTCCGAGTACAATGTGCTGGAAAAGAAGAACGCGGCTGTTTGCCAAAAATGCATGAATCACACTGGAAAGCAGGAAGAGAAATATTGGGAAGTGCCTTCTGGAGGACTGGGAGTGGGGCATGTCCAAGACGTCGATGCCAATCAGCAGAGGAGATAGAGGAGAGAACAGTGGGATAGTCGTCGAAAAGGTAGAGCCCGTTACGCAGTTGCCCTTTACCAATGGTAGTCCGCGTCCGCCGATCCTGTATCAGAAAAGAAGAGGATGTAAATATGATGGAGCAATCGAGATCAGTAGTTAGACGGCTAACAGAAAACAAGTTGAATAAGGAGCCCGGGACATGAAGAGCCGAGCGGAGAGAGAGGGAGGAGTTAAGAGATAAGTCAGCCGAGCCGGAGCAGGAACAGTCTCCCCATTAGCCACGGTGATACACTTCGGATGAGGAGTAGCCGAGTACTTGGGTGGGCGAAGCGAGGTGATGTGATGAGTGGCACCAGAGTCCACTATCCAACTTAGACTGGTGGAGAGACAGGCGATACCTGTATTGGATACGGAGGCAACTGAGGCAGAGGATGTCATCTGCTCTTGAAGCTGCTGGAGCTGTAGGCGGAGCGCCTCAAGATCAGTGCGGGAGGCAGAGGAGCTGTCATCAGCAACAACTGCAATCAGACGAGGAGGATGGCCATTTTTCTGGTAGCAGGTTGCCTCAAAATGCCCGTCTCGCCCACAGAAGGTACATTTTGGTCGAGACCGACTGCCGCGCCCCCTTCCCCGAGAGCCCGAGCGTCAACCACGACCAGATGGAGGTAGGGGAAGTAAGGGGGCATTTGTTCGCTGGAGAAGGACATGGGAGGGTGGAGGAGCATCCGGAGGTGCGGAGATTCGGAGAAGCATGGAGCACACATCTGAGAGAGAAGGAGTGGTGGCTGAGGCAAGAACTTGAGCCTGAATGCTTTGCAGGTGTGGCGGAACACGAGCCATGATCATGACAATGCAGACTGCTTCCTTCTGAGCCCGTTGAACCGCGGAATCATTCGTAGAAGGCTGATGCTGGATCCAGGCTTCAACCAGAGTCTTGGCCCGAGCAACAAAGGAGGTCATGTCGGCAGCCCCGGCCGCATCTAAAGCCTGGAGATCTGTGATGATGTCGTAGAGGTGTTGGAGGCTGTCTTTGCCTGAGTACAATGAATGGAGCTCATCCCACATAGCTTTGACAGTCTCGTGATACATGGCCATTTGGTATGGCTCGCCATCCAGAGAGTTGAGGAGCCAAGTCTGAACACGACCGTCATTCCTGAGCCAGTCCTCAGGAGGAGGTGATGGAGGTGCCTGAGTAAGATGTTGCAGGAGGCCCTTAGACTGAAGAACCCGTCAGACCGAGTGCACCCACTGAATAAAATTTTTCTTCCCGGAGAGGGAGATAGTGGTGATCCGCAATTCGTCCCTGAGATCGGTCGAGGAGTTCGGACGGGCTGCGGGAGACGGGGCGGGTAGCTCAGTTGAGTCAACCGAGGAAGGCATCTGGAAGGCCGCTGGGAAAAGGCCGTTGGCAGACTGCAGGAGACCGCACAAACTGAAGGTAGACCGCTGGAGGCGCAGACCGCGCGAGAGAGTTGCGAGCAGAGAGGCCGGCAACTTGAGGAGGGCTTGGCAGAGCTCGGCAGAACGTGAGCGGTTTGCACAGGCAGGAGGTCGCGGTCAGCCTGCAAGTCGGAAGGGAGACCGCAAGAAGAGGTCGCTGGCGGCTTGGAGAGAAGAGGTCGCAGCGGCCAGGGAGACATCGGCGAGGTCACAGTGGCTTGCAAGAAGAGGTCGCTGGCGGATTGGAGAGAAGAGGTCGCAGCGGCCAGGGAGACAGCGGCGAGGTCACAGTGGCTTGCAAGAAGATCGCAGCCCGCGACAATCACAAGAAGAGGCGAAGACACAGCGTCTTGGAGAGAGGAGGTCGCTGACGGCTTGGCCAGGTCGCAGCGGCCAGGGAGGGACCGCAGCGGCTAGAGGGAATCCGTGCGAGAGAGAGAGATCGACACGCAAGGTCAGAGGCCGCAGCGGGAAGAGGAGGTCTCGCGGAATGAGAATTCGAGCAACAAACCAGAACGACCAATCCGCGCCCGCGCGATAAGGGAAGAGATCGCAGCGACTAGGAAGGAGAGGCGGGGCCCACAGGCGCAGCGGGGACGTCTATAAGAGGGCCACAGAGAGGAGAGGAATGAAGTGGAGGCCACGGAGAGAGAGGGAAGCGGATAGAAAAACGCACTTTCCAGACCGCGAGACCGCACGGGGAAGTCGCGAGACGCAGGCGGTTTGGACGACGGGAGACCGCAAGCTTCAGGAACCTGGCTCTGATACCATGTAGAAAAGGTTGAAGCTCGCGTATATTTCTTGTATGTAATACAAAGAGAGAATACATATTTATAGGAGAGAGAGAGAGAGAGAGAGAGAGAGAGGAGAAAACCTATACACCATGTGGGACTAAAAGAAGGAGGAATTACATTAATGGGCTACAACAAATGGGCCTCTCATATGGGTCTTTCTAACAAATAAGAAGCATGACTAAATTTGCACTAACCAAAAACAAATTATTATCAAATGACATATATAATATATTTTACAGGATCATTTCCATTATTTAAACACTTTAAATTCACATGTCTACCTAACATTCTTCAGTATCTCTCTTTAGAAATCACACTAGATTCTTTTTCAAGGGTTTTATCTCACTAGGATTCTCCAACTCAATTTTCTTTCGTAATTTTATCTTTAAAAATTTAATAAAAATTTATATTTAGAAAATTGTCTCTCAAGGGTTCTATCTCATTATGATTTTCCCACTCAATATTGTTTTTGACTTTAGAAACTTTCTTGAGAAATTCTAGAAATTTCAGTAAAATTCTCTCTCTAGAAATCAATCTCTCAATAGCTTTATGGTAATAAGATTCTCCCACTCAAATATTTTCTTATCCTTTTTTTTTAATAAAGTTTTTATAGAAACCTCTAGAAATTTATTTCTTAAATTTCCTATTTAACTAGGGTTTCTCTCACTCAAGACTCTCTCTCTCTCTCTAGAAAATGTCTCATTATCAATTTTCTCGCTCTAAAATCTCACTATGTTTCTCACTCTAGAAATGTATCTCTAAGTATTCTGTCTCACATGGATTCTCTCACTTAATGATTTCGCAAGGTAATTTTTTTTAAAAAAAATTTTGAGATTCTCTCTAGAAATTCATTCCTCAATTTTTCAATCTCATTTAACTATATTTTAAAAGCTGACAGAATTTCTCAATACCCTATTTTCTATGTAAGAATTAAAGAGTTGAGTTTGTAAACTAATTTTTATTCTCCTAGTATCGATCAGAACTTCAAATTTGGATTCAATTATGTAATAAAAGGAAGAAATTGAAATTGGGCTTCTCAATTCTAATTTCTAAGGCCCGTCTCTGTCTAACCTAGCGGTCTCTAAATGAAATCTCTTATTTTGGCACTGTTGAAGCTCCATGTGAAGAAAGTTAGTTCATTCTTAGGATGACAAACTCTATCGACGATTCAACAATCAACCATAATGGATATGTCACCATGAACACCCTGAGCAGCATCCAACCGAGATCATTAAGCGGAAGCATCACAAATAAAGAGGGTTCTAGAGCAATCTCAGGCAGAGAGTAAGATCCACTTATGATCTACAAAATAATGAAATGATAAGCTACAAAATAAAAGTATGCGCTAAAATTTGTATCTAAAAAATGTGAGTTCTTCTCACAGCATCCAATGCAAACAGTCTCATGACGGTTCAAGCTTGAACTCACGACGCCGTTAGACAACTTTCAACTGTTTTAGCACTGGGCAACTCTAGGAAATCTGTGAGCCATATGATCATGTTCCTCTTAGCAGGAATTATAACATACAATATATCTTATCATCTTCAACAATCCTTTGTCAATGTCCACTTACAAAACTCGTAATCATCATATAATATATGATACATAATCATTATTATATTATTCACCAATATTTTAGGATATTATTATATTTTAAAAAATCATTTCTGAATTTGGATGTTGATGCTTTGATATGTTTCCGCCAACCGTCTAAAATTAGGCGTGCGGCCCGGGATGTGAGAAGCGCAGGAGATCCTCTCGACCCTTCTTAGGTTATGTTAAAGTGGACGATGTGAGGTAGGTACCAGCTAGAGTGAAGTCGAGCGGTTACGTCGAAGGGGGGGGGGGGGGGGGGGGGGAGGTCGCTATCGCGGAGTTGAAATTGACCCTACACGTGATACGAATAAAAGGGGGATACAGAGAAATGAGAGTTTAGAACATTTTGGCTTCCATTCATGATGCACTTACTCCAATAATAGCGCAAAGGGTAAAATTACCAAAATGCCCCTCACTAAGGCTTAATACATCATTATGAGTAATAATGCAATAACACGAATTTATAAAAATAAAGTTTGTAATAAAGATACAAAATGTATGTGGCTTAGGGCTTGCCCTTGTGGTGGTGGTATGTCGTTCCCCAACATGAGCCTATAACATCACCTTTCCCTTGGTGATCAAGCTTGTCCTCATGCTTTAATGATGGAAAAGTGGAAAGCAGGTATGCTCGATTATCCCCAAGTTCTCTACATAGCGTGCTTGCCCTCCCATTGCATAAGGTCTTCAATTGTGTCTCCATTGTGGCCTGGTGTCAACTGTTTGATCGGGGTGGCGTGCTGGCTAACCTTTTTGAGCGGGTAGTAAAGAGAAGAGATGTTGAGTAGGAGTTGTTCCCACCTAAGGCTTCAATTGTGAGATGTGAGACACATCATGGATTTTTGCATCCACGAGTGAGTGAAGTTTGTATGCTACCTCGTCTATTTTGCATAGTCACATGTGAATTGGAATGCTCCATAGTGCTTGAGGGAGATTTTATTGTAGATGCTCTTGGAGGCGGAAGTTT
The DNA here is from genome assembly GCA_033032865.1 of Dactylorhiza incarnata. NCBI lineage: Eukaryota > Viridiplantae > Streptophyta > Magnoliopsida > Asparagales > Orchidaceae > Dactylorhiza > Dactylorhiza incarnata. The sequence goes on along the minus strand of JAWHQI010000401.1, from coordinate 621,574 downwards.
AACAGTAGAGGCATCTTTTCTGACTCTTGATTTCATCCTTCATGGGAAAGGGGCAGTGTCATGATTGCAGTACCACGGGAGGTGTCCCTGGTAGGAGGCAACTGTGATGGTCCTGGCGTCGTGGAGGTGTCCCTGGTAGGGATAGCGGTATGATTGCATTGTTCTCTCAAACTCACATAACAACTAGTCCAAGCTCTAGTCCTTCGTGCGATTTGCTTCAAGACACATGGTGCTCGACTCAATATTTAGTGTACAACCCTAGCGTTCTCTAATGTTAGCGCCTGACTACACCCGCATCTTCAGGCGCTTGAAATCCCACACAACCGACCCTAGTTTTGCAGCCATTTAACCTCCAAATATCCTTCGAATTCTTGTAGTTGAATGACAATGGAATCAACATAAAACTCGGTGCCCTCAACCATGGTCAACATGAACGGGCATATTGTAGGACACTTCGGCTCCGTTTGGGGGGACTTATTTTCACCGGTCAAGCGGTTACGACCGCATGAACCGGGCCTTAATTACTTATTTTCACCGGTCAAGCGGTTACGACCGCATGAACCGGGCCTTAATTAAGGCCCGGTTCATGCGGTCGTAACCGCTTGACCGGTGAAAATAAGTCCCCCCAAACGGAGCCTTCATCTTGCTACTGCTGGCCACCGCCACTTTGATACTTGTGCAAAATGTGATCGACAACTACATCCGATTGGTAGTGCGTTCATTGATGAAACTATATGTATTGCTCGAACATCAGAGCAATGATAGGTTGGCCCAATATCGTTATGATCATCTTTATGGTGTGGCCATGACAGGAAGGAACCTGAAGTCGAATACATCGCTTCAAACCGGTAAAAAAGATTATATTCACTTCAATGCCTTAATACAAGAGACTACCCAACATATATAAGGAAACAAACACGTGGCATATCATGTGTGATACTAAACAAAAATAAAGTTTATATTATATATATTCAACCCTCGCCCTCAAGTTAGGAGTATATATTAATCATTCACAACTTTGAAGTATTATCAGTAAATCTATCATAACTTATCCCTTTGGTGAAGATGTCGGCAAGTTGATCTTGACAATTCACAAAGAGTGTACAAATATTGCCCTTGAGAATTCACAAAGAGTGAACATGTGATCGACAACTACATCTGATTGGTAGTGCGTTCATTGATGAAACTATATGTGTTGCTCGAACATCAGAGCAATGATAGGTTGGCCCGATATCGTTATGATCATCTTTATGGTGTGGCCATGACGGGAACCTAAAGTCGAATACATCGCTTCAAACCGATAAAAAAGATAATATTCACTTCAATGCCTTAATACAAGAGACTACACAACATATATAAGGAGACAGACACGTGCCATATCATGTGTGATACGAAACAAAAATAAAGTGTATATTATATATATTCAACCCTCCCCCTCAAGTTAGGAGTACATATTAATCATTCCCAACTTTGAAGTATTGTTAGTAAATCTGTCATAACTTATCCCTTTGGTGAAGATGTCGGCAAGTTGATCTTGAGAATTCACAAAGAGTGTACAAATATTGCCCTTGTCGATGTGATCTTTAATGAAATGTCTATCCACTTTAACATGTTTGATATGATCATGTTGAACTTGATTGTGAGCAATATTGATCGCGGCTTTGTTGTCACAATAGGGAATAACCTATGAAGCACTTGTACAAGTACGAGTGTCGAGTTCGACACATATTCGATACAGTGATATGATAAAATTAAAAAATAATAATGTTGGTACGTTTGGTGTACAACGTAATTATTTATATTTATATATATGCCACCTTTAAAAAAAATGGAGAATATAAAATGTAGAAAAATTCATATATTAAATAAATAGAAACACTACCAATTTAAAACATTTAATCCTTTAATACATAATAAATAAATAAAATAATTAAATTTAAATCAAATTCTTCGTAATTTTAATGATAAAAGAACTTAAATCTGGAACACATTTTGTTATAATAAACAAACACCGTTAATTTCATTTATGAGTCACATTTTCTTCTTAAATACATGAAATCTTTTATTTACTTTAGAAAATTAGACTCCAATCACAATATGCAAAACTATTTGTCAAGTCCAAGCGTATCGATAAACTATTGTAGCGGGCGTATCCGCCAAGTATCGAGTATGTACTGGTATTGGAATTGTATCTGGTACGGGTACGTGACCCTCAGAAAAGTATCGGTGCTTTATAGAGAGTAACAGGTTTGTTCTCGTAAAGTCCCAAATCCCGAAGAATTGATTTCAGCCATATTCCTCACAAATGCCTTGTGTCATAGCCCTTTATTCCACTTCGGCACTCGATCGTGCAACAATATTTATTTTCTTGCTCTTCCAAGATACAAGATTTCCACCCACAAAGGAGCAATATCCGGTAGTAGATTTTCGGTCATCTTGTCTGCCAGTCCAATCAACATCCGAAAAACTTCAATCTTCAGGGGTTGATTCACAGAGAACATAATCCCACGTTCTTGAGACTTCTTGAGGTACCTTAAGACCCGATATGCAACCTTCTGATGGCGGATCTTGGGAGCATGTATGAATCTTCTTAGGATGCCAACAACATAAGTGATATCAGGATGAGTATAAGATAAGTATATTAGTCTACCAATCAATCTCTAGTAGCTTGAGGAGTCAACTTTATCTCCGTTAGTATCTTTCGTCAATTTTGTGATTGGCCTCAATAGGGGTATCCACCGGAGCGCATCCAAGCATACCAGTTTCATCCAGAAGGTCAAGAACATACTTTCTCTGGGATATGAGGATCCCCTGACGAGACCTTGCCACTTAAATCCCCAAGAAATATTTCAGTTTTCCCAAATCTTTGACTTCAAATTCTTTGCAAAATTGTCCTTTCAGGTGTGTGATTTCTTCCAAATCACTTCATATAATGATGACGTCATCCACATATACATTGAGTACCGATATTTTATCTCCTCTCCTTTTAATAAAGAGAGTGTAATCAACATGTCTTCAAATATAACCTAGTTGTAACATGGTTTTATGAAACCGTCCAAACCATGCTCTGGGGGATTGCTTCTGGCCATATAAGGATTTCTTCAGATGACAGACATTTCCATTTGACCCTTCTTTGGAAAAACCAGGAGGAATAATCTTGTAGACTTCTTCCGGTTCATCATGCAGGAAAACATTTTTAACATTCAATTGTTGTAAGTCCCACCCAAGACATGCATCACATGAGCGGAGCATGCAAATATAATTCATCTTTGCAACGAGAGCAAAGGTTTCTTGATAGTCAATTCCTTGAGTTTGGGTGTCCCCTTGAGCCACCAATCGAGCTTTATATCGCTCCACAACCCCATCTTGATTCTGCTTAACGGAAAATATTCAACATGACCCAACCGTTCGCTTTCCAGGGGGAAGATGCACAATTTGCCATGTTTTATTTTTGTCTAAGGCACACATTTCTTACTGCATAGTCTGTTTCCACTCAGGTACCTTAATAGCCTCCTGCTAGATCTTGGGAATCACAATAGAGGAAAGAGATGAAATAAAAGCTTTGTGCGCGTTAAAGATGCGATGATAAGAACTGTAATTGGTGATAGGGTGTTTGGTGCTACCAATGTTACCTTTGAGATGAACAATGGGAATATGGAGGTCATCATCCGAATCTGTAGCAGAAGAGGACACCAGAAGGGGTTGAACATCTGGGAACTATACTTGCTCGGTGGTACGGGACCTGCGAGAGTAGGTATGCAACATAGGAGTCATTATGCGTGAAGGAGGAACAACATTTGGAGGGACGGTAATGGGAGGAACGGGAGTAGAAAGGAGGATAGGAGGATGAATGTGTGAGGAAGCAACAATCAGAAGAGGAAAGTCATGTCCCTTCATCAACACTACTCATCTCCCCATGACGAGGACCAAAGTACGACTGCCCCTCACGAAAGGTAACATCCACAGTACAGAAGAAGCGACGAGTGGGAGAGTGATAACACCGATAACCATTGGTGGTAGGAGAGTACCCCACAAAGACACACTTAAGAGAATGAGCATCCAATTTATCCCGATGAGGAGTATGGATATGAACAAAGTAGACGGAACCGAATATACGAGGAGAGATGTGAAAAGTATGAACAATGTGTTTAGAGGATAGACGGGAAAGAGAAGTATCATAATGAAGAGAGCGAGAAGGAAGACGATTAATGAGATGGGCTGCAGTTAAAGCAACATCACCCCAATAGAACTTGGGAAGGTGTGTGGTAGCCAACAGACAACAAGCAACCTCGAGTAAGTGTTTATTTTTCTGTTCTGCCACTCCATTTTGAGTGGAAGTGTGGACATAGGTGGTTTGGTGAAGAATGCCATTCTCTGCAAGATACGTGTCAAACAATCCTCGGTCATCATACTCGCCACCATTATCACTACGCAAAATACGAATAACGCCACCAAACTATGTTATAACCATTTTTATGAAAAGTACGAAAGCAATTAAACACTTCACTCTTCCGTTTTGAGTTTTAACAAATACACTAATGTAGTACGGGAATAACTATTAATAAAGGTCACAAACCATTTATAGCCAAATAAAGATAACACAGGGGAAGGACCTCAAACATCAGAGTGAATCACAGTGAAGGGGGATTAACTAGGAAGAGAAACATGATTTAGACTATGACGAACATATTTTGACAGTTCACAGGTGTCACAAGTAAACGACTTAATCAAACAACTAAAAGCAGGAAATAGTTTGGTAAGATATAAAGAGAAGGGGTGTCCAAGACGAAGATGCTAGCGCCAAATGTCATGGAGAGTAGGAGCACGCGTGATGGAAATAGCACTGGAAGGCAACTGCTGGTCCAACAAGTGCAGTCCACTAACATTTCTACCACTGCCAATGGTCCGCATCATAGTCAGATCCTGAAAAACACAAACATCGGGAAAAAAGGTCACTGAGCAATTTAACGAATTAGTCAAATGGCTAATGGACAAACGATTGCAAGGAAATGAAGGAATATGTAAGACAGAAGACAAAGAATGGTCTGGGGAGCAAGGGATTGTTCCTCTGCCAACAATAGATTAAAGGGAATCATTGGCCGGAATAACCTTGTTACGACCAGAGAGAGGGTTCTAGGAAGTAAAACATGAGGAGGATCCGGTCATATGATCGGTGACACCCGAGTCAATGATCCACTCAAAGCGAGATGAAGACACAACATGGGCACTCGAGATACCTGAAGTAGCAAAGGCAACTGCAGTGTCAGTGGTCATAGAATCGGATTGCGAACGCAGCATGCGGTGAAAGGACTCCAACTCCTCAACAAAATGGCCCCTGAAGGAAGACAGTCCTTATAAACTTCACTTGTATAGGCAGAGTACTGTGAGCGAGCACCAGATTGGCAGCCGCCACCACGATGTCTATGTCGCCCACGAGCACCTGTGCCCCGACCAGAAGGGGCAAGATAAGGATGCATACGATAGCAAGTCTCTTTAGTATGGCCTTTCTTCACACAGTGGCCACACAAAGGATGAGTATAAGTAGCAGGACCAATCCCAGCAAGAGCGGATTGGTCGGTCAGAGCGAAAGGAACAAGAGATCGGCGACGATTATCATCACTGAGGATCATCCTGAAGGCTTCCCTAAGAGAAGGATGTGGCTCATGGTGGAGGACATGCAAGCGAACAACATCAAACTCCATGTTGAGGCCCATAAGGAAGACATGCACCCGAAAGCGGTTTTTGTCCTTCTGAAGATTGACGGCATCCACAATGCAAGCGGAAGTCAAGGTATTGAAGTAATCAAGTTCCTGATAGAGATGTTCAAATTCTGAGTAGTTGGCAGAGACAAACAAGGATCTATGTTTCAGCTCCAAAGCATGACGAGTGAACTCATAAATCTGCGTCGAGCTGCAAACTTGAGAGTATATTTCACGGGCGCGAGTCCAAATTTCGTGAGCAGAGTCCATAAGCATATAACTTTGATACACCAGAGGGGACATGAAGTGGAGTAACCATGAGACAACCAAGGAATTATCTGCATCCCATTTTATCCATGAAGGATCGGTTCGTGGTGGTTCAACAATGGTTCCATCAATATGCCCATATAGCTGATGACTCCGTATAGCATGTTGTGTTGCTATGAACCACTCAAGATATTGTGTCATCCAAAGCGACATTAGTGATCTTCAACTAGCCAGATTGCTCGTGGCTCCATGGAGGGTCACAAGAAGGAACAGCTCGAGAAGTGACGGAGATATCAGAAGAATCACCCATCATGGTCCTCCCTTAGATCGAGCAACGGAGAGACCAAACAAGATAAATTAATCAAGAAAGTATGATATGGCCCACATCCTACGAGCCTCCCTTAAATCACGCCACCGGAGAGGACACCATAGGATGTGACCACAATGTCTCCGACGGCAGTTATGGAGGACAAAATGGCCAGAGACAAACGACCGGCCACGAAACGGGCGGAGAAGAGGCGGCCTCCGCTGGGTTGCTGTTGCTAGGCCCGGAAGAAGCCCGACTGCGAAGCTGTTGTGCCATTGCGGTGCTGGAAGGATACCGGCGGCGGTGCTGGAAGAAGCGGCGGTGTTGGGAGGAGCCCGACTGCTGAACTGTTGCTTGAGCGGCGAAGAGCGGTCGCTGCTAGGGCGAGGAACGAGCGGAGATGCGCGGAGAAAATGCTGCAATACGCGGCTGGACGGAGATGCGCGGAACCGACGAGATGAGATCGGGAGAGGCGAGGCGGAACCGGGAGAGACGAGATCGGGAGAGGCGAGATCGGGCACTCGAATACCAAGTCGAAGATGGCGCTTCAAACCGGTAAAAAAGATAATATTCACTTCAATAGCCTAATGCAAGAGACTACCCAGCAATCCAACATAAATAAGGAGACACACACGTGGCATATCACGTGTGATACGGAACAAAAATAAAGTGCATATTACATATATTCAACTCCTGATATAGCATGCAGAGAAATCTCAGGGTCTTATGATTCCTCCCCTTGAACCGGTGGATCTTCAATCTCGAGCCAAAAGAGGCGTTTACGTTTGTGCCCCTCCATACAATGGTTGCGACGACCGCCGCAGAAAATTTTCATTTGAACCTAAATGCGGATGTGGTTCCAGGGGCAAAGTCGGGTGTTCACAGTTTACAATCACTGCGTTCAAAATTGCCACAACTGCACCAAATAAACCATAAATCTCAAAACAATAGCATATGCCCTAAAACTATTAGTGAACGCGATCAAAGAAAAGCAGTAAAACACATGCACGCTAATTAGTGTGAAGCATGTATCTACAAATATATCATTTTCACGAAGTGGGTATTTAAAGCAATAAATAAACATTTATGGCAGCTGACAAAATAGTAACATTTATGCTGTAAACATTTATAGCATGATCATTACATCAGTATAACATTTTCTTTACTATTTTGTTTACACTCCAGAACTGTCCTCTATCAAGGGCACACGCTCGTTAAATTATTGTTTCTCGTCTTGTTGTGCATCCAATAAGTCATACTTGACAAAAAAATGTCCTTTATTAAGCCATACCATGTTTTTCAGTTCCCGTCAAAAAATACAATTTGCCTGAAAATGAATTGTTTGGAACATTCGAACCACTGTGATTCATAATATGATCATGGTTGGATCATACAATGTGTTTATAAGGAAGGGATCGTAATCTTAATATCTCATTCTTACCTTAAAATGAATTGCCTCGGAGCATAGAAGATTTCCAACTAGGACCATTAAATATGTTATGTTCATGAAAAGTAGATTTAGGCAATGAATGTAAGGGAAGATTAATTTAATGCATTGATCATCACATCCTCATCAGAATCATCTAATATCCATCAACTACAATTTAAAAATGATACACATTCACAAGTTTATGAGATTTTAACCGAGAATCGATACAGAACTCAATTTTTCCTTATACAAGCTAAGCAAGATTTAAATTCTGTTGAAAGGTGGGGCCCAACAAGTAATCACGCCACCAGCCGACTGCAGTCGGAGCATCCCAACCAAATCTTCACACGTGGGTTTGTTGGCCATTTAATCCCGTGGATAGGTTGTTGAGGTCGGGGATCGATAGCTCGGTTGGGTATAAGAGCTGAGCTTAGCGCCCTCTTATAAAGGAGGTTCCGGGATCGATCCCCGACCTCAACAACCTATCCACGGGATTAAATGGCCAACAAACCCCGTGTGAAGATTTGGTTGGGAATTGGGATGCTCCGACTGCAATCGGGCTGGTGGCGTGATTACCCGTTGGGCCCCACCTTTCAACAAATTGCAATAGTATTTATGAAATTAGGGATCAAAACTATTAAGCTTTCAGATTCTTGAACCCTTAATCATTCAGTCATATCAAAAGCTCTTTTAACTCTTGATTCAAGAAGGGTTTTAGAAATTGTACTCGAAGTAGAACCAATGGCTCTTAAATGTATCGATTTTCGAAATCCAGATCACAATTGAAATCAATAATCGCAATTCCAGTTAGCAGATGAAAACTCAATCAAAACCATAAACAAATTCATAAATCACAAAATGCAAGTTAGTTTCAATGCTCCATGCGAGATCAACCACGATCTTCTCGCTCTGATAGATTCCTTGAGTGGGTGCTTTTCTGCTTGTTGCTAATTTCTCCAGCAATTTCCTCCTTGATTCACCTCCTAGTGATGCAGGCCGATCCTATTGGGTAATAATGGGCAAACTATAAATTCAACAATATGAATTCAACAATATGAATCTGATGATTTTTTAATTTGCAATAATTTTTTTTATAAATCAAAATGTAGGATATGCCACAATAGTCAAAATTTACAAGCAAGGAAACACGTGAAGTTTGTAAAATGTAAGAGAGCTCGCAATCAAATAACTCAAATAAACGGGAGCCTACAATGTTACAAAAGCTTGGAAACAATGATTACAAAATATTATGCCTCAAGTAGAGAACTAACACGAATTCAACATAAAATGAACTACCACAATAAAAAAAATCCACACAACTAGGAAGTATAGGGCTTGGTGGGTCTCTGGAAAGCCTTAGATGGACAGGAACGAGGTAATAGGCCGACCTTAGACCACCGGGAAGGATTCAGATTGCTGAGTTCTGTGGCTGCAAGGGCTGGGCGAGCAGGGACAGCTGCTGGAAGGAGTTAGAGATACTGCTTGGAGGTGGCCTGAGGCCTATAGGAGGTGGGGGGTGGTTGGGGCAGCCGGCAGTGTAGACAACTCGGAATGGGTGCTGGACAGTGACTGACAATAAGGAGTGGGGAATTTCAGGTGTGGGCTGGCTGTTTGGAGTTCCAGCAGGGACAGGGAGGGCAATCACTGAGGGTGGGGGCTGGGAGACGACTGGGTGGTTTCTGTCGAACGTTGAAAAACTGAAATTGAATTGAAATAAGAGGTGGGGGGGGGGGGGGGGGGGGGGGGAGTTTTGTGGAGGAAGCGGGAAGGGGTTTTGGAGAGGTGTTGGGTTTATAGTGGTGGAAGGCTAGTGGAGGTGGGAAAGAGAGGTGGCCTGCCAAGGAGGCAGGGGCTAGGAGGGTGGCCGGCTAGATGGAGAGGGGAGGGGATAAATTCCAAGCTTCGGCAGGTGGTTTCTGGCTGTCACTGGAAAACTAAAAATGAAAGGATTTAAAGTGGTGGTGGGGAGGAGTTTTGAGGAGGTGGTGGTGGCTTGAGGGAGGTCGCCGGCGGCGGTTTCCGGCGATTGTTGGAAAACTAAAATTGAATTGAAGAGGTGGGGTGGAGTTTTGTGGAGGAGGTGGGGAGGGGTTTTGGAGAGGTGTTGGAGTTATAGTGGTGGTCTGCTAGTGGAGGTGGGGAAGAGAGGTGGCCGACCAAGGAGGCAAGGGCTAGGAGGGTGGCCGGCTAGATGGAGAGGGGAGGGCACTGGATAACTTCCAAACTTTAGCGCTTAGATTTTTCGGCTTCGGCACTGGGTGATCGAAAGGAGGATTCTTTTCTTCACTTAATCTTTCAATGCCTTCAAAATAAGTCCTCTATACCTATTATAGATTAAGGGTTCACCATGGACGGTCATGATTCTCTGATTATGATGACCCTCAAATACATGAAAATAAAAAATAGCTGAAATTCATGTATCATCGATCCGCACAAAATGGACGGCTTCGATGTTCCTGTAGGCCTATGTGTGTCGTGATCTCCATCAAATAGCCTGCTAGCATCTTTAATGCACAACAGAAAAGAGAAAGGAGAAAATAGGAGAAGCATAAATGATCTTAAGGGTCATGTGAGTTCTATTTATAGATCTCCTAGGAGTCCTTAATTTACCACTCAAAACTATGGACCAATTAAAAACCTTGAATCCATAAAATGTAATCAAACTGAGCAATAGATCTTAAGAAACTTTTTCCCATAATAATTGTGACTACAATCACAAGATCATAAAGTACTATCACTTGTAAAATACAATTAACTATGATCAACATCATAGCTTGTAATCTCCAATAAAACAAAAATAATAAAAATCATTTCATTATATAGCCTATTGACCATAAGAAAGTTATATCATTAAAAAAATATTATTCATGGTATTACATCTGATGTGACTTGGCAAAATTATTTTTTCTGAGTCATTTTTTTATCCTAAAGTATATATTCAATGGTCTCCTTCAGGGACGTGATGGATTTGTTATGGGGGAAGGAGCAGGGGTACTTCTTTTGGAAGATCTAGACCATGCTAAGGTTCCATTTGTAAATACTTTTGATAATGTAAATAGTTTTAATTTCGTGTACTATCTTGTTTGATGTCTTCATCATCTTTCACAGAAAAGAGGAGCTACCATTTACGCTGAGTTTTTAGGTGGTAGCTTTACCTGTGATGCATATCATATGACTGAACCACATCCTGAAGGTTAGCCAAAGTGCATCCAATCATTTTTATATAGAAATAATTATGAAAACTCCCCTTGAACTTTACATAATTACAGGTATCTCATCTCTATCTTTCAAAATTATCAAAACCTCCCCTCTAAGTTTACATTATTAACATAGCATGCAAAAAAAGCCTACTGGAAGACCCCTCCAGATATTTTGCAGTGCATATATGCTAACAATGTAAATTTAGATGGGAGATTTTGGTAATTTTAAAAGATAGATGGGAGGTCCCAGTAAAGGACCTTTTTATATATATTATTTATGTTGTTCTCTAACGTCATATCTATGCTTTCATGTGGTACCGTGCAAATCAGGAGCTGGGATCATTTTGTGCATTGAAAAGGCACTATCAGAATCTGGGATAGCCAAAGAGGATGTGAACTATGTAAATGCTCATGCAACTTCCACACTTGCTGGAGATGTGAAAGAGTACCAAGCTCTAATCCATTGTTTTGGCCAAAATCCTGAGGTATGTGTACAACCTTGAAAATTCCTATATACTTCAGACCACTGTAGTAATTAGTTAATTACTCATGTTTTTGCAGCTGAAAGTAAACTCTACAAAATCCATGATAGGTCATCTACTAGGAGCTGCTGGTGCAGTAGAAGCTGTTGCCACAATACAGGCAAGAGTAATTTAGTAACATTTTAGTTTTAACTCTATAATTGGAGGCATTTTTCCTTTTTATTTTGAACTCTGTGCATTTCATTATTCTCTTAATATTAAGAGAGAGTCTTCTCATTCAAGATGCTCGAGTTTAATGGCAAGCAGGGTGTGTTTTGTTTCATTTGGAAAGTTATTTCCATCCTTTTTGAGTTACTTTGATGTACGTTAAAGATCAGAAATAAAATTATGAAGTTTTATAATATCATGTTTCCCTACATTAAGATGTTGGACCATCTTGCACGAATTATATACATATATTTTCATAGCATTCTATGTGGAGTTAATTATTATTTTTTGATTGTCAACAACTGCTATTAGCTTCTTCCTAGTAGAAGGTTGACTGCCACATTATTAAGTCCAATAATGAAACAATTGTTTTCTTTCTAGTAATACAATATTCTCTGTTAACTCCAACTTGTTGACTTCAATATCACAGTATTACAATAAGTGAATTTACCAAAACTCATTAGTTATCTTGCATTTTAATTTGCAAAATCAATCTTTGCTTGTATGATCTAGAAATTGATAAACATAAACGTGTTTTTTAATTTGCGAAGTCAAATTCCTCCGGAAAGCTATTCATTTTCTTTTAAATCTTCCAATTTGTTGACTTCAATTTCACGATATTAAGTCAAATTCCCACCGAAAGAGATTCAATCAATGCTTTGTGGCACTTAAATGATAGATTCGTTGTGTGTTCTGTAGCACGCCAGAATAACAGATGGTCTGAGGATTTATTTGTTCCTTCAAGTCACATTCAGAAGCAAAAAATGGAAACGCATTTAGGTGGTGCAATAAAATATCTTCTTAGCTGATAGTGTCATCATAATTGATTGGAACTATATTTTGCTAGATTAGATTTGAAGTATAATCTTATGTTTGCTTTTCTACTCTACTTTTGCTTGAACATATTTCATGAACATAAATCAGTGTAGCCACAGTAAAATCTTATGCACTGCTTGTTTAGTAGTTCACTGTCTATTGTATATCTTTTCAAGTAAGGCAGTTGGGCGACTCCGAAGGGATGCATCATTGTTGCGAGGGAGTGGCATCGTGGCATCTTGATGGCGGCTCATGGTTGAAAACAGGAGAACCCTATTCTTTTATTTTTCACACTTGGTCTCTTTTTATCTTATATATATATATATATATATATATATATATATAAGAGAGAGAGAAGTTTAGGATTAGGGTAAACAAGTACTTGAATTTCAAATTGGTCCCCATGAGTTAACATCCCCTCCATGAGCATGTTATCCGGGAAGTTGTCTTCTGGATTGCTCTCTAGAAGAAACAAAGGAGTTTAGATAACGTTAGTATATACTTTTTTTTCTTTGAAATGACAATCAAACCTTAATGTGTTTTGTCAACTTGTGAAATATCGAGCTAGAAGCTATAAGAATGACCTATTGGTTATCATGGTGCAGTGCTATAATGCTCATCACCTTCAATTACAAGCTTTTTTTAATGATGGATTTAAGCCAAGCCACATTAGTTCATACAATTGATATATCCATGACTCCATATTATGCTTCAGTCGATGATACAGATACGACCTCTTGGTCACGCGTCGTGTCTCCCTCTACTTATGCAGCCCTAAGGGGCATTTTCATAATTTTTATGCCCCACTCCCCTATATAAGGGAGTGGTAGTGTCTCTTATTTGGTATCTTTGGAAGACATTGTGAGTGTTAGGCTCGCCTGGGTGAGAGAGGCTCTTAGAGGGAACCAACCCTCGAGAGTTCGGGTTGAGCTTGTCTCGACATTTGTATCTCTATTTTGATGTTTAATCTGACAATTTTCAGTACTTGATAATGTCAACTACCAGTCAACAACAAGGCCACCACTGCTTTTTCTTTCTCTTCTAGCACAACAAGTTACCTCCCAATAATATCAAGTATCAGTTTGTGGACCTCCTACCATTAAATTACCCAACCCATCTACATTGAAATTATCTTGATCTTGGTGTATAATTATCCTTTTCTAACAATCCTTTCATGTATCTCAAAATTACGAGAACAACTTCATAGTGATGCTGATAGGGATGTGCATGAAGAGGCGACGATTTGGAGGGTCTACACACGCAAGAAGGCATCGGGCCGTAGCCCAATGACGTTGGCGGAAACCGCTGGAACTACCTCTATTTGAATATTTATATTTTGTGTTTATTTATATTTTTACTATTCTCACTTCAAAACTTTTGTTATTCGCACCCCGTTGTTATAAGGGGAGTTGTATGTTCTCATTTAGGGTTATCTTGGATCTATGCAAGAAATTATGGTTTCTTCCTAAGATTTCCTCCCCTCCTTCTCTCCCTCTACCACCGGCCCCCCTCCTTTGCTGGCCTCTTCCCCGGGATACCCAATATTTGGTCCGACCTGCCGACCGCCCACTAACGTCGTCGATTATGCTGCGTCCTTTGCACTTGCCTGTTGCTACGGTCGCCTCACTCCTTCCTTGCTTCGCTCGCCACAACACCGTCCGCTCCTACAACCACTCGTGCATACTGTTGAGCTCGCCAACGACATTACCCAATCGTTATGCCCCGCCGCTGCCGCTCGCCTACTGCGCTTGCTGCTACGCTCCCCCGCTAGCCGCCGCTGTTTTCCTCCATGGCTTGTTCAACCCGGCTACATCCTGACCCTGTCATGGACAGCGCGGATGATGCCATAAGCCGCCGTCTGGATGCGCACGATCAACTCTTCACCTCCATGCACGCAACAATCCTCGCCATCAACTCGAAGCTCGACAACGTCCAAACATCAGCCGCCGCCTCCAACTCCAGCTCACCCGCGGATGGGGGATCGCTTCTCGGAGCCTTACCGACCCGGCCTCCGCCGGACCCGCAACACCAGCCAACGCCAGGCCATCCCGACCTCACCTTTGACATCCCGTCCTTTGTCGGCATCGACCCGATGGGCTGGATCGCTAAGGCGGAACAATACTTTGACCTCAATCTCACTCCGAAAACGAACAAGGTGTCTACCGCCATTGTCGGTCTCGACGGCTCCGCACTCCATTGGGCTCGGTGGCTCCGCCAATCCAACCACCTCCTCTCTTGGAACAAACTCAAACAGGAGATGATTCGACTGTATGATACCCGCTACTCCGGCTCTGCAATCGAGCATCTCTGCGGCATTCACCAAACGGCCGGCCTTGACGACTACATCGATGAGTTCGTCGCCTTGGTCACCCATGTCCCTGGCCTTCCGCCCGAATACTACCTTGGGTTCTTCATGCAAGGCCTTCTTCCGCACATCCGCTCCCACCTCCGCACACACCATCCGCGAACTGTCTCCGACGCTCTCGACATGGCTCGTTTGGTGGAGGTCGATCTCTCTCCTCGGCCTCATGCGCCTTTCGCCGGCCACCACACTCCGCGACCACCTTGGCGATTGCCCGCCCCAGCTCCTCTTCCAAGGGTCACGCATGGGGGACCCCGCCCGGGTCGTACCCCGGCCCTTCATCGCCTTTCCAAATTCCAACAGTGCCTACAACGAGCTCCTCAGCAAAGGACCGTGCTTCCGGTGCCGACAACGGTGTCGGAGCCGTTCGGAGTAGCTCCGAATGGTAGTGTTGTCTGACGCGTCGCACTCACACTCAATACAACGAGCTCATGGACCATCGATAACGGTGTCGGAGCGGCTCCGAATGGTAGTGATGTCAGACGCGTCGCCCACATCTCCTCGGTCCATGAGTGTCGGTGTTGGTGTCGAAGCCATTCTACGCATATGAAAACGAGCTCGTGGACCTCGTTTTGGCAGTGCAACATTGGCGCCCATATCTCCTCAGTCCGCATCGACCACCATAGCCTCCATTATCTCCTACAACAGAAAATTGCGACGCTGATGCAACAAGTTTGGGTCGCCAAGCTCCTCAGCTATGACTTCACCATTGAGTTTCGCCCAGGCAAGGCAAACCGAGCGGCCGATGCTCTCTTCTGTCAAAGCCAATCCCTGGAACTCTCGGCCGTCTCTCGGCCCTTTTGGGAAGAAGCGGCTACCATCCAACATGAAGTGGAGGACGAGCCCCACTCCACTTGAATTCCATCCGGACGGCCCTCATCTCCAACGTCGAGGCTCACCCGCCCTACTCCCTTGTGGGAGGCCGTTTGTTCTTCAAGGTCCGCCTCGTACTCGCGCTATCGCCGCCTAACATTCCTTAACTCTTCGCCGAATTCCATGCTTCGCCCTCCGGGGGGCATGCCGGAGCCTTCCGTATCTACCGCCACTTAGCGACGTCTCTTTATTATCTTCACATGTTTTGGAAAGTCAAAGCCTTCGTGGACACATGCCTCATTTGCCAAAAGGCAAAATATGAAGCCATGTTTTCGGGCGGTCTCCTTCAACCTCTCCCAATTCCGGACATGATTTGGGAAAATGTCGTCATTGATTTCATCACACGGTTGCCGCGCTCGTAAGTGTTTGATTGTATTTTGGTTGTTGTGGACCCCCTTTCCAAAGACACCCACTTTCTTCCACTCTGCCATCCCTACATGGCCGCCACTGTGGCAGAGAGGTTCATCAACGGGGTAGTGCGACTTCATGGCTTTCCCCGGTCAATTGTGAGCTGCCGCGACCTATTATTTTTGAACTCATTTTGGACGTCACTCTTCCGTCTCCAAGGCACCGTCTCCGCATGAGCACCGCGTATCACCCGCAAACGGATGGCCAATCCGAAGTTCTCAGCCGGTATTTGAAAAGTTACCTCTGTTGCTTCATTGGGGAGCAACCCTGTGAGTGGGCCAAGTGTCTAAGTTGGGTCGAATACTCCTACAACACGACGTACCATCAAGCGGTCAGCACAACTCCGTTCGAGACTGTCTACAGCCGACCACCTCCATTGATCGTCCCCCACCTTCCCGGGGAATGCCAAGTGGAAAGCCTTGCCAACCATCTTCAAGATCGGGACTCCATCCTTGACCAACTGAAACACCACCAACGTCGGGCTCAAGAGAAGATGACTTCCTTTGCTAACAGAAAGAGGTGCGATCTTTCCTTCCAAGTGGGCGAGAAGGTGTTCAACAAGCTCCACCCTTACCGACAACTTTCGGTCACCCTCCATCCTTGTCCGAAGCCGGCCCCTCAGTTCTTCGGGCCTTTCGAAGTCATCGCTCGCATTGGTGTCGTTGCGTACCGACTTCGCCTCTCTAGCGGAAGCCACATATACCCGGTTTTCCATGTCTCTCAGCTACGCCGAGTGGTGGGTGAGCACTCCACCGCGGACCACATTCTGGCCAACATCGATCTCACCGGCGAAGCGCCTTACTACCCGGCCAAGATTCTTAGCCACCGCTACCACCTTCCTAGTAACACCGGTCTCGAGGAAATCTTAGTGGCTTTGCTCAACCGCTCAGAATCCGACGCTACATGGCTGCCCCGAGATTATTTTCGCCGCCAATTCGCCGATTATTGCATTTAGGACAAAGCAAATTTTTCAGACGAAGGTATTGATACGGACGTGCATAAAGAGGCAACGCCGTGGAGGGTCTACACGCGCAAGAAGGCATCGGGCCGTAGCCCAATGACGTTGGCGGAAACCGCAGGAACTACCTCTATTTGAATATTTACATTTTGTGTTTATATATTTTTACTATTCGCACTCCGGAACTTTCGCTATTCGCGCCCCACTGTTATAAGGGGAGTTGTATGTTCTCATTTAGGGTTATCTTGGATCTATGCAAGAACATAAGATTTCCTCTCCTCCCCTCTTTCTCTCCCTCCACTGCCGTCTCCCTCCCTTGCTGGTCTCTTCCCCGGGATACCTAATAGATGCACTTTAGGTTCATGCATAAACTGACTCATCATGGACACATCTAGTATATGCAAAGCTTGTTTATGAATATCATAGTGCGGGTCATATATATCTCTGCCAATTTGGCACCCCTTTGCCTAGATTCTTCAAGGTGTTCTAGAACATGTATTGGCAAATAAAAAATATCCCTCTTAGATTGAATCACCTCAATGCCCAATCTTTTACCTAATGAATTAAGAGAGCAATTTCTCTCGTAACTTGGTATCAGAGCTAACGGAAACGAAACCCTACATGTGCGCTCCCTTCGCTCCCGCCCCGCCTTCGTCCATTGTTGTCGACGCTCCCCCCCTCTCTCTTTCCCTCTCTCGACGCTGCTGTCGGCGCTCCCCCTTCTACTCCTTCTGTTGTCACCGCCACCCTAAGCAGGCTCTCCAGCAGGGCTTGTCACCATCGGCTGCGGCCAGAGGGGGCCGCAACGGGTATCCGCCGCAGTTGCACGTTGCGGTTGCCTCTCTTAGTCAGGGATTCGTGGGTGCGGCGTTCTTGTGCTGCGCACACCTGCAGCACGTCCCGCGCGCTCCGGCAACAAGATGCGGTAACCGGTTATAGGCAAGGAGGAGGCATCACTTGACTCGGAAACAGGATGTGGTGATCGGTGAAGGAGCCGATCCATGACGTCGAAGGAAGGTACGATGAAGGATGTCTTCAAAATGTTGGGCCCTGCTGAGATGGCCACGTTGTTGAGGGTGTTGAATTCATCGCACAGATCGACGAAGTTGTAACTTCCACCAGTTGATCTGAAGCTAGATGGCCCGACCAACTACCTGGGTTGGTCCCGCCACATAAAGAAAACTTTTGCAGCAAAGCAAGTTGGGGGTTTCTTGACAGGGGAGTTGAAGAAACCATAGAACACGACAGGAGGAGATAAGTGGGAGTCCACCCACATGACGATGTTCATGTGGCTTCTTAGCTCGGTAGTCCCATCGATCGCCGCCACGATAGATAGCCTGGAGACGATCATGGAGGTTTGGGATAAGTTGAGGAATACATATGATGGAGTGGGAAACACTCTGCGGGTCTTCCAGACGAAGGGAGAAATTGACAACACCGTTCAGGGAGAGAAGACGGTGCAAGAGTACGCCTCAGAGTTAGAACGTCTATGGGTGGATTACGATCACGCCTCCGACGGGATAAGTTGCAGCGACTCACAATGTCGGGCCTCCAAGATCATCGTGGAGGAGAGGACGATGAGGTTCCTGAAGGGATTAGATGGAAAGTTCGTTTAGAGCAGAGCCCTACTTTGTCTGGAACGAAGATTCCTACACTTATAGAGGTCATCTCACCCATGATCCAGGAGGAGACACGTCTCAGACTTCAGGCGGGGACATGAGGGTCCACTACTGTGAAGTCAACACTAGCGGCTGTTGGCTCTGGTGTTACAGGACAAAGGGGAGATACCCGACAGTGCTATAACTGTGGGGTGGCGGGTCATCTGAGGTATGCTTACCCCAAACCGCTCAAGGAGGGAGATTCGGGTGTTGGTCGTGGATGTGATCGTGGATAGGGTCGGGCTCGTGGTGGCTGAGGAGGTTACCGGGCTAATTTGGGGCTGACTGGAAGTGAGGAGGGAGTTGGCATAATCTATACTGAGGAAGAGCAGACCCTACTGAGCATGGTGGAGGGTATCAAGAGGAAACAGACCAGCGACGGAAGCAGGAGTGGAACGGGGGGGGGGGGGGGGGGGCAGCTATGTATGCTCGCCCAATCGAAGGAACTGATGGATCTCTTGCTCTAGCATCCATATCCTCCTCCAGGGCATTAGACTGAATTGTCGACTCAGGTGCATCACGACACGTGACAGGGGATGCGGGCGAGTTCTCCTCCTGCACTCGCCTTGTTGTTGCAGATAGCATCCAGACAGCAGATGAGACTTTCCAACCAGTGGTCGGTAAGGGTACTGTCAATTGCACAGGTTCGGTAAAATTATCCAATATCTCTCTTGCTCATTCTTTTCCAGTTAGCCTCTTATTCATTAGTTTCATAATCATTCAACTGAGATGTATTGTTTCTTTTGATATTCCCAAGGTCACTTTCCAGGAGAAAGGGACGAGGCGAATACTTGGGACTGGGACTTGTCATGACGAGCAATGGTATTTGGATCGGGGAGGACTAGACGCAACTCTTATATTTGTGAAGGCAAGAGTTGGGGGAAATAAGATGAGCGCAGAAGATAATGTTGATACTCCATCACCAGCGATTGGGGCACTCTTCTTTTGGCACGTTAAGTAGACTATTTCCTGTTATTTTTTAAAAGACAAATAAAAGCAAACTTGCGTGTGATGCTTGTGACTTAGGCAAGCTCACTATGAGTTCTTATGTTAGTACGGGCTGGAGGAGCTCTTCCTTTTTTGATGTAGTGCATTTTGATGTATGACCTTGTGTCGTATGTTTTCTGAATGGATATAAGTATTTTGTGACTTTTATTGATTGTGCATCTCGTGTCACTTAGTTATATCTGATGAAAATTAAAAGTGAGGTATTTACCTATTTCCGAGACTTTCACAAGCATGTCCAGACACAGTACACGACAGTGGTTAAGGTACTAAGGTCAGATAATGGGGTAGAGTACACTAATAGAGCAATGGAAGAATACCTTTCAGTCCGTGGGATACTGCATCAGACCACCTGTACATACACACCTGCACATAATGGAGTGGCGGAGAGGAAAAACAGGTACCTTCTGGAGGTGGCAAAGAGTATGATGCTCAACATGAAGGTTCCTCAGAGTTTGTGGGGATATGCGGTGTTGACGACAACACAGCTGATCAACAGGATGCCATCGCAGGTTCTAGGGTGGAAGTCCTCGTGTCAGAAGCTGCAGGGACACAATGGGGGATACTTCCATTGAAGGTTTTTGGATGTGTGTGCTTCGTGAAGGACGACAAGTTGAGTGTTGAGAAACTTGATGCGAGGGCAGTCAAGTGTATCTTTGTGGGCTACTCACGTACTCAGAAGGGGTACGCGTATTGGAGTCTAGTGGAGAAGAGAAGCTTCGTGAGCATGGATCTTCACTTCAGAGAGCTGGATCCGTACTACCAACAGGAGGAACCTCACCCATACCAGTTTCGCCAAATACCGAAAGTATAAGGCGAGAGAGGGAGAGTTTGGTGACAAATCTGGGAGTATGGCAGGGAGGATCGGTGGAGGAGCAGGAGAGTGATAGGGAGCAGGAGGAGGAGATGGAGGAGGAGAGAAGAGATGCTAGGCCTACGACTCAAGGGGAGCTACTTACATACAGTAGGAAGGGGAAGCTGATTGCAGGATTAGTTCCATTACCTTCAGTCACAGTGCTCAGTCCCTTGGCTACGTCGGTTCCTACTCCTAGAACACCTACACCACCACCAACTTCAGGTGATATCCTTCCTCCCACTCCTTCCCCAACTGTGGCGTTACAGAAGACCATCCGCAGTAATGCGGAAAATCCTCCTAATAGATACGGTTGGAACCTTGCTTCTTTTGTATCTTATGACAATATCTCTTCCTCTCATGGAGCATTCATCGCATTTTTGGATAGTATTGTTGTACCTAACAATTGACAGGTTGCCAAAGATGGTCCAAAGTGGAAAGCAAATGAAGGAGAAGATGAGAGCCCTTGAGAAGAACAAGACTTGGGAGTTGGCACAACTGCCAAAGGATAAGAAGGTTGTCGGGTGCAAATGAGTTTTCATCATGAAGCAGAACCCAGATAAACAGGTCGAGCACTACAAAACCAGGTTGGTTGCAAAGGGGTACAACCAGACCCAAGGACATCGATTACGACGAGACATTTGCACCTGTGGCAAAGATGAGCACCGTTAGGACTCTGATCAGCTTGGCGGCTAATGGTGGATGGAAGTTGCACCAACTAGATGTACATTGTGTTACCACTAGGGCTCGGCACAGCCAAGACCGAAGGCAAAATCTGCAGGCTCAAGAAGTCCCTCTATAGATTGAAGCAGTCTCCTCGAGCGTGGTTTTACAGGTTCAGGAAGGTCATGATTGAGATGGGATATCAGCAGATCAACGATGACCACACGGTGTTCTTCACGCAGAAGGAAGGCCACATCACCATGCTTGCGATGTATGTGGATGACATGATTATCACAGGGGATGATGAGTAGGAAATTGCCCGCCTCAAGGGGGCTTTGGGCAAGGAGTTCGAGGTGAAGGATCTGGGTCTTCTGAGATACTTCCTTGGGATTGAGATTGCTTACGAGGTAGAGGGAATAGTTCTTTCCCAAAGGAAGTATGCCTTGGATCTCCTCACAGAGACGGGGATGTTAGGGTGTAAGTCTATTGCGACACCAATTGATCAGAAGTGCAAACTGGGTGTTGAGGCCGAAGAATCAGTTGATCGTGAGATATATCAGAGGCTAGTTGGGAAGTTGATTTACTTGAGTCATACAGGCGCTAATATCTCCTTTGCAGTAAGCATGGTGAGCCGCTACATGCATGACCCAAGAAACGACCATATGGATGCAGTGTACCAGACTCTACGATACTTGAAGAATGCCCCTGAAAGGGGTTGATGTTCAGAAGAAACGGGCACGTGAAGATTTAGGGATACTGTGACTCTGATTGGGCAAGATGTGTAGACGACAGGAGGTCCACCTCAGGCTATTGCATATTTGTGGGAGGTAACCTGGTCTCCTGGAGAAGTAAGAAACAGACGGTGGTGGCCAGATCGACAACAGAGACAGAGTATAGAGCCATGACATTGGGGGTTGCAGAGCTCCTGTGGCTGAAGGGCATGCTGGTGGAGTTGAAGCTGGATCGAGGAGATAAGATGAAGTTGTGGTGTGACAGTCAGTCAGCCATCAGTATTGCCGATAATCCAGTTCAACACGACAGAACCAAGCATATCGAGATCGATAGATTCTTCATAAAGGAGAAGCTGGATTGTGGGCTACTCGAGCTGAGTCACGTCTCGACCAAGGGTCAGGCAGCAGAATGCTTGACCGAGGGACTCAGCTCAGATGATATGATTAAGGGTTATGACAAGATGGGCTTAGTGAGTATCTTTCGCCAATCTTGAGGAGGAGTGTTGTTATATTATTATAATTAGTCATTCATGTAGGCTATATATATAGCCCGATCTTTTACCTAATGAATTAAGAGAGAGATTTCTCTCGTAACTATTACTATGATGCAGAGAGAGGCCAAACTCAACAGAGTAATCAGATATATTTAATTGTAAAATCCAATGGAAGCCAATCATGTGCTTCCTATTGGTAGCATACATAACCTCTCATGACGTAGTTGATTTTAGGCCTCAATTTCAATTTGCAAGAGTCCGTTCTATTTCGGATTACTGACAACTTCAAAAAGTTTATTAGGTATATTATTAGAGGACACAAAAGTAAGGTAAACACATAGTGAGGGTGAAATCAAATTCAACAACAGGAACCTGAGGAGGACAGATCTATGTATGATCTTTAGCAGTTGAGGGAGATGTACAAAGACTCAACAATCGTCTTCCTTGATACACTTATGATTCTTTAGAGATCGTTGTGCTCGTCCATAGGAGTAGTTTCTGAACTGGCTTAGTATTGAATTTTAGTTTCTGAACTGGCTTAGTATTGAATTTTAGTTTCTGAACTGGCTTAGTATTGAATTTTATATCTGAGTGATGAAGATCCAGCTTCAAGAAGCGGGAGAGGAAGGATAAGTTTTGTGATCTTGGGTAGAGTACGTGTGTGTGTGTGTGAATACTAAAATACAATCCTAATGTGACGTGCGGGAGGAGAAATTAGTACTTGGAGAGAGGCCCATGAGCGTCGAGGCGGCGAGATATGTCCGGGTTGATGGGGGGCTTCCCCAAAAGTAATCTTACTCCAAGCTAATCCAAATGAGATACACACATAGGCCTATATATTACCTAGTTTCGAGACACACAATGGCAAACGGTAAATAAGTCACGGCCCGAAATACAAATGTGATAATAACATATAAAGCTGATGGGTGCGCTAAGCCCATGCGCGCTTCTGGAGAACGTTCGTCGTCGTGTTGGGATCCGTGTCGTCGTCGTCCAGACATCGACATATGCGTCGTGCCCTAGGCTTCGTTTGGCACGGCTTATTTGCTCCGGTGAGTTTGGTCAAAAACGCCATTATTATAGAATGTATGTTTGACAAGAAAAAGGTTACAACCGCTACCCAAGAAAATGAACTAGTTTTGAGCATAAAATGCATGAATTTTTTTAGGTGAGGTCGAGCGTTCACAAATGACGGTTCATGACCACCATTCTCACGACCGCTACCACCGCGCCAAACGAAGCCCTAGTCTGCTCGCCCCTCACCCTCTTCCGTATTCGTAACAACCACTTTATGATGTTTCATTTTGCTAAAGTGTATGATACACGAACTTGGAAATATAATTCAATTTTCCTCTGAATAACTTTGCAGGACAGTAGAAGTATGTTCGTCTCCCAATTTGATTTGAGAATCTTCAATTTTGCACCAAATTGAATTTGTATTAGCATGTTGCTTTTTTTATTTCAGCGAGTACAAATAAGTAAAGCAAGAGTATTCATCAATAAACACAAATTATCTAAATTCATTCATAGATGTAATAAGTGCAGTTCAGACATTAGAATATATTAGAACAAACCAAGCATTGGTTAGCAGCAGGGCAGCCCGGTGCACAAAGCATCCCCCGCAGCGAAGGTCCGGGGAAGGGTCCCACCACAAGGGTGAAATGCAGGAAAAAAGCATTGGTTATTCTATGAAAATAAGTTGTTCTATAATGTCTGTCCCATCTCTCAAGCTTCGGTTAAGATATTGGCTTCGTTTGGCGCGGTGGTGGCGGTCGTGAACGCGGTGGTCATGAACCGTGGTTCGTGAATGCCCGACCTCGCCTAAAAAAATTCATGCATTTTATGCTCAAAAGTAGTTTATTTTCTTGGTAGTGGTCATAACCTTTGTCTTGCCAAACATACATTCTATGATAGTGGCGTTTTTGACCAAACTCACCGGAGCAAATAAGCCGCGACAAACGAAGCCATTGTCGACCTGAATTTGTTTGGGAGTCGAGTTTCATAGTTTTTATGGTATAATGCCAAGTTTGAGGTGCCATAGAATCAAATCATCCTTGTAGTTAGAAGCTTAAATCAATATCTTGCTTCCATCCCATCATGTATACTATGCCCTGGACCGAAGTCCACCATCAATCATCCTCTTGTTCACCAATAATTTTTATACCTCCTCAATTTACTACCAGATTCCCTTGTCAATAAACAATCTGTTTCTAATATTTTTCTGAACTTTGTTTTACGACATCTTTCTTAGGCTCTGTTTGGCACGGCGGTAGCCGTCATGAACGTGGTGGTTATGAACCATCGTTCGTGAACGCCCGACCTCACATAAGGAACTTCATTCCCTTTTATGTTCAAAATTGTTGGGTCCAACGTTCCTTCACTTGACGCATAGCGCCTTTTCTACTTCCTTAAAAGAAAATAGCACCCTTCTCATCAGCCCGGGCTTTTGGGATAGTTGGTTGCGCTTGATCCTACAAGCCGTATCAGAGGAGGTTGCGGGTTTGAGGCCGGAGGGGCGCTGATTAAATCCTGAAATTTCTCTACCTGTGTGGGTCCCGGCGGGTCAGGTGACCGCGGCCATGTGAGAAACCACCTCTGAGCCATGTGGTGCACCACCTTTGAGCCATGTGGAGCACCTCTAAGATGGCGGGTCGTGCTGGACGCTGGGGGAGGGGGGATTGTTGGGTTTAGCGTTCCTTCACTTGACCCGTAGCGTCTTTCATACTTTCTTAAAAGAAAAATTTTCTCTACCTGTGTGGGTCCCGGCGGGTCAGGCGACCACGGCCATGTGAAAAAACACCTCTGAGCCATGTGGTGCGCCACCTCTGAGCCATGTGGAGCACCTCTGAGCTGGCGGGTCGTGCTGGACGCTGGGGGGGGGGGGGGATTGTTGGGTCCAGCGTTCCTTCACTTGACCCGTAGCGCATTTTCTACTTCCTTAAAAGAAAAGGTAGGGCTCTTCTCATCAGTCCGAGCTTTTGGGATAGTTGGTTGCGCTTGATCCTACAAAAACTACTTTTCTTTTCTCAGTGGCGGTCATAACCGTTGTCATGCCAAACATACATTCTATGGCGGTGGCGTTTTTGTCCAAACTCACCGGAGCAAAAACGCTGTGCCAAACGGATAATTAATATAACTAACCATCTTAAGAACCTAATTTGTCTCATTTGACAATCCATCCTATGCCATCTTATCTTACTTTTCAAATGTCATCGCTTAATCCTATATCAATTACGTAATATGAAAATCCATTGGTATCATTACTTGAGTAGTTCGTTCATCCTCAAGCGTAAAATCTATTTGAAGATGCTTAAATTGTTGTCAAAATTGAGTTGTCACCATCTTGTGATATGCAACAAAAAAGTTCTTTCATCTGGATGATGAAATTGTCAATTTTATATTTTATACTGAAGCAAGTTTTTGCAATTATCTGTAAGTCTCTTCTGGTTATTTGTCTATGGTTACACCTTCGTTTCGATCATGTGTTGAATTTCCATGGTGTCCTTAATTTCGCAATTTGCGTTCTAAGAGCATCTCATGGGGCTTATTGAATCCCTTTTCTGCATCTAAAAACAAGTTCTGCATTTGTTTCTCTTTGGCAGAGATAGATGATGCTCATTCTTTACTGTTTTCTGTGATACTTTCAGGCAATTCGAACAGGATTGGTTCATCCAAATGTCAACCTTGAAAAGCCAGATAGTAATGTGGTAAGTTTTCTTTATATTCCCAGTTCCTCGTTCCGCTATATTTCTCAAATCTGCTGATCCTCTGTGAATGAATTCAACTATGAATTGTGTTTTGAGAATACTAACACTCAGCAGCGTAGTGACTAACTGTTACCATCCCGGAGAGGAATCCGGCAAGGGGAGGGCCGGCGGCTAGGATAGAGAGAAGAGGGGAAAGAGGAAATGAGAAGAATTAGGGAGCAGCTCTAAAAATCCATTCATCCAAAGATAAAACCCTAATATAAGCATACAACACATTTTATAGCAGCGGGTGCGAATAACAAAATACGGTCTGTAAATAGTAAAAACCAAAACACATTGAAATAGAAATAATCAAATAGATCAAGCATCTGCATCTGTCTCTTCCATGACCAGTGGGCTAGTATCCGTCGCCTTCCTACGCGTGTAGACTCACCACGGCGTCTCGTCGGCGTGCGCGCGACTCGTCGGCGTGCGCGCGACTCGTCGGCGTGCGCGACCATAACAATAACAATATCAAATTGATTTCTCATCATGGTATAGCATGGGAAGATCTTTTATCGATCCTCGATTTAAATTAAATAGAAATAAACAAAAAATTAGGATTCTATATTGTTATTAGATCAAAAATCCCTTTTCATTTTCTCTCGTTCCCATTTTTTTCTTTACTATCCCCTATTCTTCTTGCGCACACTTATCCGATTCTTATTCACTTCCTTATATTGTACACAAAATCACGAAGCACGAGGTATTGTATGACCAATATTCTCTGCACCATACAACATACAATTGCATGTGCTTTTCGATGACGATCGACAAAGCATAGTCGATCGCACGAACTTGAGATTCATTGATAGATACATTTAATAAGAATAAAACACAATCAACCATAACTGGCAATTAGAGGGGGTGACCGACAATTAGATTTTTTTCACTAAATTATTCGCGGTACCCTAAACTTAATAAATAAAAAATATAGAATGGTTAAAGCAACCTATGGTATGATGCGGAAATATGTTGGTGTATGTAGAAGAATTGACTTAACCCATGTAAAGTTCTGTTTTTGGCATGTATAGTTTAGTCCCACACCTTGGTTTGGAGTTGAGTTTTCACTCCTTCCTATATATATGTACAAATCTTTGTATTATTGTATGTATGTGTGATGAAATAAAATATTTTTTCCTCCGCATTCCAAATTTCTACGGTGTAGAAATACGAAATGGATGACCCTAACCCAAAAAGTAAAATACTGGTTTGACCCACATCTACTAAGTTTTTTTAGTAGAATTTACATTTGTGACCTGTAAATTATCATTAAACTTTTCTCCCTAAATTCTATCTAGTTGATGAATTTTCATAATAATTTCAGGACACTGGTGTGCTTGTGGGCTCTAAAAAGGAGCATTTGAATGTGAAGGTGGCGCTGTCAAATTCGTTCGGCTTCGGCGGCCACAATTCGTCGATTCTGTTCGGGCCTTACAAATAATCGCGGCGAGTAAAGTTTAATCTTCTTTCTTTCAATGCTGTCTCGGTTCTTCCAGTTGCTTAGAAGGAATATTTTGCCGATGCGGCGTTCAATTAAAGCCGGCCTTTCTCTTTGAGCCTCGGCCTTCTGTTACAGAAAGGCGTCAAAATATTCGTGAAAATGTGATCATGATGAGGAGGCCGAAATTTTAGGTGAGGATGCATCATATTTAGTTCTGTATTTCAGGCCAGTTTTAGCAAAAAAAAAACAGAACATCATATAGTTTCTTGCTTGAATCCAAATTTTGTCTGGAAAATAATTTGATGAAATTTCTACTTATTTTTAGTTGCATTTCAAGCAAATTTGGACTTTTAAAGAACTGGAAGAACTTGGCCTAAACCCTAAATAGCATATTTCCTGATCTTGATTTGTATCCTATTATTATTTTGAAACTAATTTGTTATTATGGCTCCGTTTGGCGCTCGGTTTTTTTTTTTTTTTTTTACTCCGGTGAGTTTGGATTAAAACTACCACCTTTATAGAATGTGTGTTTGGCATGACACCTGTTATGACCGCCATCAAAAAAGTAAACTAGTTTTGAACATAAAAGTGGATGAAATTTCTTAGGTGAGGTCGGGCATTCACAAACTACAGTTCATAACCCCCGCGTTTGTGACCGCCATCGCCGCACCAAACGGAGCCTAAGGGTTCGTTTGGGAGGGCGGCGGCCTTCCAAACCGAGAAGTTTTTCCGTTGGTGAGCCCGGACCCCTCCCACCGCTGGCATTCGTCCCTCGCCGGAGTGTCACCGCCCTCCCAAACGATCCCTAAATCCGATGGCTTGAAAAATTAGTGTGAGCAGCGGTTATGAGCGTCACCAAGAAAAGAAAACTTGTTTTGAACATAAAAGTGAATGAAGTTTCATGGGTGAGGTCGAGCATTCATGAACGACGGTTCATAACCATCGCATTCACGACCGCCACCGTCGCGCCAAAGGGAGCCTAAATCTAATGGCTTTTTAGCGTGAGAAAAAACACATTTACCAAACTTAATGCATTTTCTTATAATAATTGTCTTCTTACTGTGGAACAGTATTATTAACTTTTAATACTAGACATTAATCTTAGCTTTTAAAATTTGTAATGAGTTCAAAATATTTCATATGATTCGTGCATAATGAAAATGAAAAAAAAAATTGGGACATTTTCTATTTGCAAGGGTACTAGTGAACATATAAAATAAGGGAGTTGTTATCCGCAGATCATAAATGGCTATCTGCAAACCAATCTTTTCTAGTTTACAAATTGTTATCCGCAGACCAATTTTAGACATGAGCATTCAATATCTTTGTTCTCCTGAGCAGAGCCCGACAACGAAGGAACATCTCTGACGACTTTCTGAGCACTTCATTGTGTGCAAGGATCGTGATTCGTAAAAAAAATGCACGTATAAAGACCGAGCTGAGGAAGAAATACGATTTCTTCGCCGTTCATGCGATTTCGGTTTGTTTGGGAAGATTTAGATAGCTAGTGTTACTCTCTCCCAAACAAACTGAAATCGCATGAACGGTGAAGTGATCGTCTTTCTTCCTCAACTCTGTCTCTATCCGCGCATTTATTTTACGAATGACGTTCCATGCACACATTGAAGTGCTCAGAAGGTCGTCAGAGATGTTCCTTCATTGTCAGACCCTGCTCAGGAGAAAAAAGATATCAAATGCTCAAGTCGAAAATTGGTCTGCGGATAACAATTTGTAAATTAGAAAAAGTTGGTCTGCAGATAGGCATTTATGGTCTGCGGATAACAATTGCCTAAAATAAATATTAGAGGCCATCATGCTGAGTCATAGTTTTTTTTGCAATTGTTATTCGCAGACCATAAATGTTTATCCACGCGCCAACTTTTCTCACTTTATTTGAGTTTACAAATTGTTATCCGCAGACCAATTTTAAAATCGAGCATTCAATGTCTTCGTTCTCCTGTGCAAGGCCCAACAACGAAGGAACCTCTCCAATGACCTTCTGAGCACTTCGATGTGTGCATGGATTGTGATTCATAAAATGAATGTGCGAATAGAGACCGAGTTGAGGAAGAAAGATGTTTTTTTGTTCATGTGATTTCGGGTTGTTTGAGAAGATTTAGGTAGCTAAGGTTTGTTTAGGAAGATTTAGATAGCTAGGGTCACTCTCTCCCCGTGGTGAGGAAGACGAAGATGATGATCAAAATTTTTTTTAATTTTCTTTACTAATCTGTGGATAACAAAAATATCTGTGAATAACAAAGTTGACTTCCTTTAGAGTTGTGAATAGATGGTTTGCGAATGACAACCAACTTTTTTTAGCGTGCTGATATTATCATCGCACTTTTGGCTATTCGCACTAACGGATAACCGCAAGCACCATTTTGAGTATTGCCTATCCGCAAGCTCCATTTTGAGGATTGGCGTAAATCGTGAAATAGGAAGTAGGCGGAATGAGAGATTCTAACCTAGGGCAGTGCCGATAGAATGTGCGGATAGAAGCAAAAAAACTCTTAAAATTAGCTTGAATTGCAATGCGGGTAGCCAATATTGCAGTGCGGTTAACAACGCCCTTTTTTAAGCTTTTTTCTTTTAATTTGTTTTAGTCTCGTTCTTCTCACTATAACTTTTCCTCTCAAAATCAGCATCTTGTGCTCAGTTTACCCAAGCATGTTTTTTAGCTGCCTTTTTAAAATAGGTGATTGTTACGAATCTATTTTGGATAGGGGCAAATTAATAAATTATATGTGCAAACTAAATTGTTACGCGCAAACCAAATTTTTTTTATAAATTCCTTAACAAAATATTATCTAATAGTTTGCATTAATAGTACAAATGTTAACATATAACAAAAGCTTTAAATTAATCTTGTAAATTCTCTTTTAGTGACATTTTTTGCTCCAATAGTTGCACCTGTAAAAAAAAATGTCAAAGATTGAAAATATATAAGTTCGTGTAAGTTTAATATCAATGTATCTACTTTATAGTATCTTTAAGTCCAATAAATTGATAAAAAAATATCTTTGACTAGAACATCAACTATTTTGGCACTTGTAATAGTATACATTTTTTAACTTTTACAAAATATATGGATTAATCAAAAATACAAATTAATGTACAGTTTTAAATGTGTGACATTATGTGACAATTTTTTCATGATACCTTCTCCAAATCAAGATAGTTGGAGGTACTGGGCAGTCTTTGTTAGGTTAATTTAATAATATGTCAGCGCATGTCAGGACCGACTCAGAATGACCCAACGGGTTACGTGTCACTAGGGTTAGGCTCTACGCTGGAGATACTATAAATACTCATTCCACATGTTGATGAGGTATTGTGGACTATCTTGAGCGGAGCCTCAACATTCTCAAGATAGTAATTAGGGTTTCCGCTCCCTGTCCGCTCTTGCTCCCGCCTGAGATTTCGTTTTATCGGCCGCCGCTTTCCGATCGTTGCTCTTCTTCCGCGAGTGGGGATCGTAATTTTTTCCTGCGCCGCTCTTCGTCGTTCGCGACTCTTGTTCGCTGCTGCGCCGCTCCTGATAGGAGAGAAAGGAAGTCGCCTAGATCTCCCTGCTCCGCTTAGGGCAGGATCGTGAAGTTTTGCGCCGCTCCAACCTCGCCGATCGCAAAGCTTCGTTCCCGTCGGCGAATTAATTTAAATCGCGATTTCTGCCATCGGAGGTTCTTTAGCATCGCTGCTCTTTCTTCTATAGATCACTGTTCTTCTTTGGAAGATTTCTCAGATCTGGGAGGTGAATCCTTCTCGTTTTGGTGCTGGGAGGAAATTCTTAGAGACTGTCGTTTTGGTGCTGGGAGGATCTTCTTCTCTATCAAAGTTCTTCCTGTGCTGGTTTCCTGGGCTGCCGTTCCTAGAGCCGTGCGCCGCTCGGCTAGGAGGTTTGCTAAATCTGGATCTGGTTGTTTGCTGTGATCGAGAAAGAAGATATCATCAATCTGGGATCTTGTTTCTTTGTTGGTCTAGACTTGGAACAAATCTAATATCAGATCTACAGCAGAGGTTTTCTCCATTTTTTTTGGAGGAGAGGATTCATTCATCTGGGAGGACTCATTTATCTTGCCTAGATCCAGAATTTCTCTTTTGGAAAGATAGAAATCAGATTGCTGTTGTTTTGGTTTTTTTTTTCTTCACCGGCAAGACTCAGTTCAAGCCGGAAATTCAGACAAAAAACCAAAGAGTTTCCTTGGTTTGATCAAGCCGGAGAGGAGCAGCAAAACACATTATTACTGGATTTGAAGTGCCTGTCTTATCTCCACATGGCTCAGGTGAACCCGTTCTAGAATTTTATTTCTGTGCTTAATTCTAGCGAAATGTCGAAGAAGAGCGCGCTCGACGTCACCAAGTTGCAATCGTTCGACGCGTCCGATTTCCTCAGCTGGAAAATACAAGTCCAGCTAGGAATGAAGGAACGCGGAATCTTTTACACTGTGCAGAGCGACTTTGCGTCTTCTAGCGAGGGCGTAGACGAATATCAGTGGGACAAGGATGAGGATTTCTGAAGGGACTACCTGTTGAATTCCCTCAATCCTCGTCTCGCACTGACCTACCACGCTTACAAAACTGCAAAGGAGATCTGGGATCGTCTCAACGCGCATTTACAGAAGGAGGAGGTGTTTTCCAAATCGCTCATTGGGGAGAAGTTTTTCAACTTCCGCCTCAAAGCGAACCTGCCGATCACTTCCCAAATCATAGAGCTGGAAAATCTGCGCAACAAGCTGGAGGACGATCAGTCGAAGATGGACGACAATCTGTTCGTGTACTTGATCCTGAGCAAGCTACCTGCGGAGTGGCTGACATTCAAGACGGAGATGCACAGACGGAAGGAGAAGATTACTCTGGATGAACTCAAAAGGTTCATTCACATCGAGGACCAGAACATCGCTGGAAAGAGCGCGGAGCAGGTTGCTCAGCCCCCACAGGCTGTCAACTTTGTTTCTCGATCTAATAAGCCTCCTCGGAAGCCCCCGGTACCTAAAGTTGGCCCTCCTGCCCAGTTGGCTGTCAAGAAGCCTTCTTTCAAAAGGAAGAAGGGTAAATGCAACAACTGCGGCAAGTGGGGTCACCGGGCTGCTGACTGTAGGGGTCCGAAGAAGCAAAAGGATGAAGCTCCACCTCAGGCGGCAAACATGATGGTCGATACTTCTGATCCCAAGTCCTTTGTGGCTATGATCGGGAGCAATCACCGCAGTGCGTCTTCTGAGTGGTGGCTGGACAGCGGTGCTACCTGTCACGTCACAAATGACAGAGGTCTACTCTCCGACGTCAGAGCAGTTCGAGACAGAGTAGAGAATTGCAATGGAGGAGCGACAGTCGTCACTCATGCTGGGACGGCAAAACTCGTCCTCTCTTCAGGTAAAATTTTAATTTTGCAAAATGTTAAATTAGTTCCTAATTTAATCAAAAATTTAATTTCTATGAGTTTGTTAGATAAGTCCGGAATGTCCTTCACAACCATTAGCGGTAGAATAACACTGTCTGTTAATTCACATTACTTTGGTTGCGCTTACTTAATCAATGGAATGTATAGACTTAGCCTAGAAAACGAGTGGATAAATCAAGTGAGTTCGTCTCTGTTAGATCCGAAGCTACTTCACAATAGACTTGGACACGTTCACTACAAGAAGATGCGCGATCTAGCTAAGAGTCACAACATTCCGTTAGATTTCTCTATTCGGTTTGATAGGTGCGAGGTTTGTGCCCAAACTAAAATAACTAGAAACCCTTACAAGACCGTTTCTAGGAGCACACAACTTTTGGAATTGATTCATTCCGACCTCTGTGACTTTCGGAGTCATGCCACTAGAGGGGGAAAGAAGTATCTAATTACCTTCATTGACGATTTCTCCAGATTTTGTCATGTCTACCTATTGAAATCGAAAGACGAGACATTCGAGACCTTCAAAATCTTCAAATCTCGGGTAGAAAACCAGTTAAATCTGAAAATTAAGAGACTTAGAAGTGATCGAGGAGGAGAATACACTGCAACTGGGTTTAGGGAGTTATGTGCCACTGGGCATAATCCTTGAAACTACAGCTCCTTACTCACCCCAATCAAATGGCGTTGCTGAGCGTAAGAATAGAACTTTAACAGAGATGTTAAATTCTATGCTCCTGACCGCTGGCATGCCCAATTCCTTTTGGGGGGAAGCAGTCCTTACTGCAAATCACATTCTGAATAGAGTGCCTCACTCAAAGCTCAGTTCTACTCCTTATGAGCTGTGTCACTGTCACCCTTGTAGATATGACACTCTTAAGACTTGGGGTTGTATCGCCTATGTGCGTATACAAGACCTTAAAAGACATAAGGTGGGACCTAGAACGACAACCTGCGTCTATCTAGGCAGTGCAGAAGACAGTGCAGCTGACCGATTTCTGGATCTATCCACTAATTCAGTGATAGAGTCTAGAGATGCTATCTTCTTTGAGCATAAATTTATCAAAGATCATGGCCTGACCGTTCCTGGATCTACTGACATGATCTCAGAGTCTACGGTAGAACCCGAAGCTGGCCCCCCTGGCACTGCTCCCCAACCTCTAGAGGTCGAACCTATTCCTCTTAGAGTATCTACAAGAGATAGAATCCCTAAGGATTTTGGTGAGAACTTCGTCACCTACCACTTAGAGGATGATCCATTTTCCTATCAGGAAGCGATGAGATCGAGAGATGCGTTAATGTGGGCAGAAGCCATCGACGATGAGATGAACTCGTTGCTACAAAATAATACCTGGCATCTAGTGGACCTACCGAAAGGAGCTAAAGTCCTGGGATGCAAGTGGGTACTGAAGAAGAAGTTACATAGTGATGGGTCTATAGCCAGATACAAAGCACGTCTAGTAGCTAAGGGTTATAAACAACAGGGGGGAATTGACTATTTTGATGTCTATTCACCTGTCTGTCACCTATCTACTATTAGAATTCTTCTCGCCTTAGCCTCTATCGAGAATTTCAGCGTCCATCAGATGGACGTGAAAACAGCCTTTCTGAATGGAGAGCTAAATGAAGAGATCTACATGGCACAACCTGAAGGTTATGTCCATACAGATCTAAAGGATAAAGTGTGCAAACTCGATAAATCCATCTATGGGCTTAAACAAGCACCTAAGATGTGGCACATGAAGTTTGATCAAGTGGTAATAAAGAGCTTTGGATTTCAGTCCAGTCTCTCAGACAAGTGTCTCTATTACCGCTCGATGTCAAACCAAACAGTCATCATATGCCTATATGTGGATGACATGTTGATCCTGGGGTCAGACCTAGCTGTCGTGAGGGATATTAAGTCCGCTCTCGCCAAAGCGTTTGATATGAAGGACCTTGGTCTCGTCGATACCATACTAGGTATGAAAGTAAGAGTAGACAAGGGATGTGTCACTCTGAGTCAAGCTCACTACATAGAGCAGATTCTTAATTCCTGGGGTTATAAAGATTGTAGGCCTGTTGAAACACCCACTGATCCGAACGTCAAGCTGAGTCCGAATGAAGGAACAAGCGTTGATCAAGTCAAGTACTCAAAGATCATTGGAAGTCTCATGTACGCCACAAGCTGCACTAGACCTGACATTGCTTTCTCCGTAAGCATGCTAAGTCGCTTTACCAGTAGTCCAGGCAAAGAGCATTGGGATGCCCTAGATAGGCTGATGAAGTATCTCAAAGGTACTAAAGACCACGCTCTGTGCTACACTGGTCACCCTCCTACTTTGGAAGGGTACTATGATGCCTCCTGGTGTTCAGAAGTTTCAAACAGCAAGTCCACAAGTAGATTTATATTCACATTGGGTGGCGCTGCAGTTACTTGGAAGTCCAAGAGACAGACTTGCATAGCTTTGTCGTCTATGGAAGCCGAGTTATTTGTCTTAGCTTCAGCTGGTGAAGAGGCAGACTGGATCAGAAATTTGATCTTAGACATTCCCTTGTCTAGAGTTCAAATCAATTCTTTAAGCCTATACTGTGATAATCAGGTTGCAGTCCAAGTTGTTAAGAATGTCCTCTTTAACACTAAGAGACGACATGTATGACTGAGACACGCCCTATTGAATTATCTTAAAGAACAAGGCGTTATTACTTTGGTCGATGTGCGATCGAAGGATAATCTAGCTGATCCACTGACAAAAGGAATGCCCCGAGACCGTTCAATCAAAACAGTGGGGGAAATGGGACTCACAGCGGTTTGAAACCAACCTAAGTCCGAATGTTTTGATTCCTTCCTTTGTCAAATCTAGCATATTGTGCTCCGTTGGTGTTTTGGTTGTTGAGTACGAATTTTTGGTTGGTTGTTTCATTCCATATTTGATGATAACAACCTCATCCAGATTCATCTTCCTTAACTTGGAGGAGAGTGTTATTCCACATTTGATAACACGATCTAACTTGTTTTGGACCTTCTCCTGTTGATTGGTTCCATTCCACATTTGATGAGTTCCAATTAACCCTAGAAGAACAGTAACCAGGATATCACACATAGGAACACAGATATAGCTGTGTTTGTCCAGAAGTCTGATATCGTTTCGTTTGGAAACAGTTAATGGATTCTGCGGTTAAAACTGAAATACTCCACAAAATATCCTCTTAAGCATAATTAAGTACTACGTTCTTATAAACAGAACTAGATACATGTACATTTTCCATATCTGAATTCATTCTGAATGAAGTTCTTTGTTGGAAATTACAGGAGCTGCTGCTGCAGGAGGAGCACATGCAGACTGGGATCCTGAGAAGGATGACCTGCTGGATGATGA
Organism: Dactylorhiza incarnata; assembly: GCA_033032865.1. Taxonomy (NCBI): domain Eukaryota; kingdom Viridiplantae; phylum Streptophyta; class Magnoliopsida; order Asparagales; family Orchidaceae; genus Dactylorhiza; species Dactylorhiza incarnata. The sequence continues at coordinate 585,221 of JAWHQI010000401.1, read as the reverse complement.
CTACTAGAGTATATGTTTGGTTTACTTTCTTTGGCCTAGAGCACTGTTTAGCTCTTTTCCTTTACCTGTTTTGTTTGGACTATTTTTATGCTCTTTTGTTAGTCACGAGACACTAGGTCTTCTGGCACCTATTTCTCTGATTGTACTCTTGACTTTTATGTCATGCTGCTTGGTTTATGCTTTATACTTATGCGTGCATACATACTACTGTCTTCTTTCAGTCCAATATATTATAGCAGGTACTTACGGACACGGTTGTGTAATGAGTCGAACTGGTTGAACACTACACACACCAACCCTTTTTTCCAACGTCGGTATACCGCGGACATAGGAGGAGATTGTTAGGTTAATTTAATAATATGTCCGCGCGTGTCAGGACCGACTCGGAACGACCCAACGGGTTACGTGTCACTAGGGTTAGGCTCTACGCTGGAGATACTATAAATACCCATTCCACATGTTGATGAGGTATTGTGGACTATCTTGAGCGGAGCCTCAACAGTCTTCACGCATACGCAGTTGTACAAAGTGATTTCCATGAATAATGTTCTTCGAATTGCCGGTGGTGGCGAATGCAATGACAAAATGTGAAAAACTGAAGGGCGTTGAAATGCACTAGCATAATATTGTAGCAAGAAGAAATAATCAGTCTCATATCAGACATCGTCATCAACTTATCCAAAGGGACGGGAACAACCACACAATCTAGCGAATCTAGTAATTCAAATCTTCTTACTTTCCCAAAAATATTCTCATATAACTCCTCTTTTTGTTGAAGTTCTTGTGATAATTCATTATGAACTTCATTACCGCGTTGTTAGACTTATCTCTTTTTTTCAAAGCCGAAAATATTTTTCTAGATTTTACCCCGACAGAATACATGTCCTCCATAACATTTTCCTCATTTTCATCAAGTTTACCTGCATATGAATGAGCTTTAAGATGAACCATTATGGTTGTGTGACACTTCTGAACCATTTTTTTTTTAAACCGCAAAACACCTAATGCTTTCGAGAACAAGCTAATTCGAAAAAAAAAAGAAATCGGACACCAAAAGTTTAAAGGAAATGAAATTACCTACAAGTAGTAGGCCAACTATGGAAGCGGAAACAAACACTGCTCGGAAACGACCTGGAGGTGGATGCCCTGGCTTCCTGCAGGCGAAACGATCATGATTTGCCCCTATCTATTTCACGCCGTAAGAATGATTACTTATTTAATATTTTTAATTTAAAATTTGATTTGCCAATATCCAAAATAGGTTTACCCATAACAATCACATAAAAATAACATAAGCACTATTTTTTAATCATTTGAATTGCCTTCATTTAAAATCATTGTTTCCCTAAAAAACCATTTTATGTTTGATTTCAAACACATTAAAGGAGCTACATTCAAGAACATTATTTTATCTTAAACTGCAACCACCCACTCAAATAGACACGTATTTGATGGTGCACTATTTAAATGTGTATTCTATTTCTCTTTCCGTCGGCCCTAAAACTTCAATAACTAATATAAAAATATCCGAACGATGACGGCGGGCTTTGTCTGTTCTTGTACCCACAACATATAAATATGAGTACTCAAAATGACCGCACAAAATTTTTAGTTAATATTTTATAATTGTTTTTTTTCAAAAATATTTATATTTTAACAAAAAATCATTTTAAAGTAGGTCTAGGAGGTCTAATGATTACCTACCATAGTATGTGTAGGAGGTCTACTAAAAAACTTTTGGATTTTATGAATTTTCATCATTATTTTTATTATAGGGATATAGTGTAATTACACAAATATACATTATATTTTATGAATTTCTATTTTTTTTATAATATATGTTAAGTCATTCGAGTAAAAAAAATGAGGTCATATTTGACAATTTTGAATATTGCACCATATTGCACCAATAACAAGTTATATATATATATATATATATATATATACATGCTTGTGCATTACACATGGAGGGGCATGTTGTTTTTCTCACTGGTCCACATTGTGATAAGGTATATTTCATTTTTATATCTTCCATGTTGGGGTTGTGGCGATTGGAGGATTGGATTTGAGGTCAACCCTATCTACATAATTATTTTTTACATGTATGGTATAAAATAATTTTAGAGAAGTTGCGAGAAACTCAATTAAGATGGTTCGGACACGCACAAAAGAGACCATTAGAGACACCTGTTAGACGTTGTGAGAGCTTAGCCACTAGGCATGTTAAACGAGGGAGGGGTGGACCGAAAAAAGACTTGAAATGAATCTATATTTAAAGACATTATGTACTTAGGCATTAGTGAGATTATGACTAAAGATAGGGCGCAATGGCGACAAAAAAATCCATATAACCAACCCCACTATGGTGGGATAAATGTTTGACTTGTTGTTTGTTGCTTCTTAGCCTTCTTTCTCTGCATCGGCATTACTCCCCAGAATTCTAAACATCGCCGTGTATCACGCACCAAAAGCAGAATCATTTGCCTAGAGCCGTCGAGAGAGTCGCCTAGTTAATTGAAGAACTTAAGACGAGCAGGAGACTCAAACTACGAGTAAATACTCGCATCCAAATCATCGGCCATGGTACCATTTGTTAGGTAAGCGAAAGTCGAAGGACTCTGTGTTCTGCATACATTATCTAAATTGGAGGAGATATGGGTTTCATGCATCAACTTGCAATAAAGATGATTGTTTGATATGAAAATGTGTTCATGTTTTCTTCTTCCTCAAACTTTAACCACTTTACAAGCAAACTTTTAGCTTTTAGGATTTTTAGGGTGGGACCCTTCTATCTTTGGAGTTGTGGATGAGGAGGACTCGCGCGCTACGAAGATTGTGAGTCACGTGTTTAAGTCAAATGGTTGCGAAAAGGTAAATTTACGCGTAATTTAAGCGCTAACTTATTAATCTAAGTGGGGGCACTTCTTCCATCGAGCACATTATGTTGAATAAATTTGATATCTATACTTATATAATGCAAATTAGGGAGATGAGCGGTGACAAAGAGTGTGTCCGTCGCTCACACTCTATCTTATCAGCGTTTTTGTAAATTTTATGTTTGATCCTCACAGTCCCGAGCGCCGCCATTTTGGTGGGGGATGCGTCCGGGATCTGCACGGGTGGTAATTTTGCCAAGGTTGCAGCCGCACCTGCGGCTGATTTTCTCTGTCACAAATCTGTCGTGCCAACCCAACCCTAAAGGAGAATATCGTTTATATATAGAGGCTCTCAAAACTTATTTATAAAAGAAAAAAAAAAGAACTCTTCATGAGTAATACTTTGGCTACTCAGGGCATATTTGATGCACCGGCTCGCTGGATCTTGGGCTTCTAATTGGAAACGAAGCGTGCAACTTCGTAAATTGATCGAAGACGGATATCGTGAATTTGGCACGCCCACAGATCCCGGTAGTGCGATCGCGACCCCAACAACCGGAGGTCGGTCGGGACCGCGAGGATCCAAGATATAAAAAAATTACAGTGCAAAGAAATTTGTGGAATCATGTAAAATCGTCGATAAGGCAATGTTCATACACATCGTCGATTGTCATAACCACTGTCTTGCCAAACATACATTCTATGATGAAAACTTTTTGCCCATAAATTTTGTGATGAAGTTACTTATGTGATGTGCCAAACATGCCTTATATTTGCAAAAAAAAAATGAACATAAATGTGGATGAAATTATTTATGTGAGGTCGGGCATTCACAATCGACGATTCATAACCACCGTGTTCACGGCGGACCAAGTTGCTGCAAAAATAAGAATTTAGCCTAATTAAGGGTGTTTATATTGGTAGCCCGCAAATGGCTATTGGCAGCCCAATGATAATAGCAGACCAACAAAGCGATATTGGCAGTCCGATGGATATTGACAGCCCAAAATGAAAATAAAATTTAAGTCAAACAAACCATATTTAGTCAAAAAAAACATCTATTTTCTCCCTAGATGGCAAAGTAAGTGAAAAATATTGTTTAGGAGGTACACAAATATCAAAAGTATGAGAAAAATAGGAAAAATGTACTAGATTTTGGAATGGTTCGTCGGTGTTGCCAAAAAACATTCAAAGGGGTTCGACGGTGTCGATTGGTTCTACTCCGGCGGTTGTGGGCGACCGGCGGCGAGAAATCAAAAATTTTCGGGGGATTTTGACGAGAACGGGGAAATACCGATGGAAATAAAGAGTCTTTAAGTTTGGCTGCTATTAGAGAAGAGTCAAATTAGATTTTGTGTTTTTAGGTTATTGAGGCTGCCAATATAAAACCTCTAATTAATAGAGAAATTTTTCTGTACGCGTGCTTACACTGAGCATCGTAGGGGTCTGTAATTTCTTTGCAAATTACAATCGTATTTCCAATTACAGTTGTAAATGGACTGTATTTTCAGTATAAATTACAGATTTAATTTACATTAGAAAATTTCACTTTTTATAGGTGTATATTCATCTCAAAATATATACATATAACTACTTACAATGACTGTAAAAATACATGGATCAATATTTCATGACTTTTTAAAAATAAATTAAAAATTTGTAGCCTACCTAAAATTTTTCTAATTAATAAGATAGGAACAAATGTTGGTCCCACCCGGTGGACCCAAGTCGGGTCCCCGACCTGACCCATATTAATGAGAAGGATCTCCGACACTTTTTATTTAGATCTCTCTCTCTCCTCTCTCTCCTCTCTCTCTCTCTCTCTACTCCGTACGTCCTGTGTGTGCGCAACGTGGTGAGGCCCGCTTTCCACCCAATCCACAGTTCCGGTTTCTGATGCCCTGGCGGAGTAGAATAAGCTCAGTAAATACGCCGGGCCAGCTCTCCTAAATTTTCGAGCTACGTCGGGCGTCATGGAGTAAGGCGGCGAAAACGAGGGGCAGCAGAATGGGCCCCACGTCTCCCATGTTTATCTGTCCACGCAGTACTCCAGCCCGAAGCTTAATCTCGCTTAATAGACACCCGGTGTTTTTTTAATATTTTATATATATACATAATAATCCACTTGTCACAGTGTAGGGCCCTCGCCCTGCATGGAATGTGCCGAAAAGATACTATACTGAGGGGTAAAAAGGATAATGATATTGGCAGATCATTTTTACTATTGGTAAACTTAGGATTTTAACTCCTCTCTCATTAAGGCAGCCCGATCCTAGAACCAATGGAATATTTGAAAATTTAAGTATTTTTTCTCCTCCTCATTTCCACTAAGGGCCGCCGCCGCCATCGCCACCGTCGCCGCCGCCACCGTCGCCGCCTCCAACGCCACCGTCGCCGCCGCCACCGTCGCCGCCGTCAACACCACTGTCGCTGTCGCCATCGCCGCCCTCAACACCATCGTCGCCGACGCCAACGTCATCGTTGTCGCCACCAACTCCAACGCCACCGCCGCCGCCAATGCCATCATCGCCGCCGCCAACGTCGTCGTCGCTCCCGCCAACGCCGTCATCGTCGCTCTCGCCAACTCCAACGTCGTCGCCGCCGCCAACGCCATCGTCGCCGCCAACTCCAACGTCGTCGCCTCCGCCAACGCCATCATCGCCGCTGCCAACTCCAACGTCATCATCGCCACCGCCACCGCCATCATCGCCGCCAACTCCAACGCCATCGCCGCCTCCGCCAACGCCATCGTCACCGCCGCCAACACCATCGTCGCCGCCACCAATACCAATTTGGTTTGACATTAAAAATCTCGATCTGACATTAACATTCTCGGTCTGCTATTAACCTTGAGTTGTCATTAACCTTGAGCTATCATTAACCAAAGTTGGTTTGCCCATATCACCACCCGGGTAAAAATCTATTTGGAAATGATTTAGGCTTCGTGTGGCGCGATCGTGAACGCCGTGGTCATGAACCGTCGTTCGTGAACGCCCGACCTCACCTAAAACAATTCATTCGTTTTATGCACAAAACAAGCTTATTTTCTTTATAGTGGTCATAATCTTTGTCTTGCCAAACATACATTCTTTGATAACGAAGTTTTTGTTGGGGTTCAGCCCCTAAAGGAGGTTTTTTGTGAATTTTAGTGATTCAGGAATTTAGGTTGCAACCTGGTAAAAATGCACGTTGCAACGCGCTAGGCTCTGTCCTTGTTTTTTGGACAGAATTTCTGGGCAGGTTTTTGGGTCCGGTTCAACTGAACCGGACTGGTTTTGGCATGAGCAGTTCTGCTTGGTAAAATGAGGAGGAGTTAGGGTTGATAAATACATTCTCTCCCTCTATCGTGATAGCCGCCCCTCCCTTTTTTTTCTCTCGATCCTGGAGAGAGCCGCCGGTGTGCGTGAAGGAGAGAGGTGCTGTCGTCGGGGCTGCTGTCGTCGGCGCCTAGAGTTGTTATCGTCGTTGCTGTCGCTGGAAGGAGAGGAGGTGTCGCCGACCTTCAGTTGGAGGAAGAGAGGGCTGTTTGGGCTGCTGCTCTTGTGGTGGTGGTTGCCGCCTGTTGCCGCTGATTGGAAGAGCGGTGTAGCCGTTACCGGAAGGAGGAAGTGTTTCCTCAACTTGCTTGGAGATTTCTCCACCGCTTTCAAAGGCCTCTTCGTCTACGTCGTAAGGTGTTTTCTATCTTGTTTTCACTTGCTATTGTGCAGATAGTGGAGAGTAGATTATTATCCTATTGTAGAGAAGTGGTGTTCATCTTTGTTGGTGGAGAAGGTTGGATTTGTTGTCAAATCCGGTGGGCATTCTAGGTTTGGGCAAACCTAGATTATCGTTGTAATCCTTATTTATTATAGTGGATTTTGTTGTGCCGTGCCCCGTGGTTTTTGACCTTCAAGTTGTGAAGGTTTTCCACGTATATCTCTGTGTTTGTGTGTTTATTTTGTTGGTTTGTTTTTCTCAGGTTTTGTTTGCTCTATTGATCGGTGGGAGACGTCGCTACGGGCGACCTTCTTTCCCTACAAGTGGTATCAAAGCGAGGTTCTTTGGCTTGTCGTTTTTATTTCTCGGTTTATAACTCGGTGCGGTAGTTGACGACCATTGGTCCGCTCCCTATCCTCTCTTGTTAATCCCTTGAAATAAATCGACTTGCGGATCGTGTTAGAGCAGTTGTTGTTTGAGAAAGCAATGAAACAGAACACAAGGATGGTCAGTATGAATGGCAAGAATTGGAGCATCTAGAAGCCTCGGATGGAGGATCTTTTATATTGTAAAGATCTCCATGCTCCGTTGACAGGGAGACCGGCTTCAGTTAAGGATGATGAAGAGTGGAAGAAGATGGATCGGAAGGCAGTAGGGTTCGTTAGGCAGTGGCTTGATGACTCTGTTTTTCATCATGTTTCCACGGAGTCCTCGGCTCAAGCCTTATGGAAAAAGCTTGAAGCCTTGTATGAGTGGAAGACTGCAGGTAACAAGGCATTCCTGATTAGGAAGCTTGTTAATTGAAGTACCGGGAAGGTTCGCAGATGACTGAGCACTTGAACCTTGCCCAAAGTATTATTAATCAGTTGGAGTCCATGAAGATTACCTTGGGAGATGAACTCCAAGCTCTGATGGTTCTTAGTTCCTTACCGGAGAGTTGGGAGACTCTTGTAGTGTCGTTGAGCAACTCAGCACCTGATGGCGTGGTAACCATGGAGATGGTGTCTAGTTGTCTCCTGAACGAAGAGTTGAGAAGGAAGGATTCTGGATCTTCCAGTTCGGGTGTTTTCCTCATGGAAGGAAGAGGTAGATCTGTGAAGAAGGATGTGAAGAACAGGGGCACTTCCAGGAGCAAGTCTAGGGGCAAATCCAAGAAGGACATTGAGTGTTACTATTGTAAGAAGAAGGGTCATTTCAAGAAGGATTGTTTCCAAATGAAAAGAGACCTGAAGGGAAAGACCAAGGAGGTAGGTGAATCCAGTGGTGATGCGACGACTTCGATTATGGAGGCTGAGCCGTTATGCTTGCAGTGCAGTGGGTCGTCTTGCCAGGAATGTGTTGACACGGACTGGATCGTGGACGGAGGTGCATCTTATCATTGCACTCCTCACAGGGATTACTTCTACACCTATTCTGCGGGAGACCTTGGTGTGATCCGGATGGCAAATTCCGGTGAGTCGTTGATTATTGGCAGTGGTGATGTCCATTTGGAGACTGAGTTTGGGAAGATTGTTCTCAAGGGCGTCAGGCATATTCTTGACTTGAGAATGAATCTGATTTCCGTTGGTAGACTTGATGACGGTGGTTTCACTAGCATTGAAGGTGGAGGTACCCTGAGGTTGCTGAAGGGCTCTTTGGTGGTAGCCAGAGGAAGGAAGTGCTGTGGCCTTTATCGCACTAAGGCCAAGATCTGTGGTCCAAGTGTGAATGCTGCTGAGGGCGACTCTATGGAGTTATGGCATCGCAGGCTTGGGCATATCAGTGAGAAGAGCTTGAAGATTTTGGTGAAGAACAAGGTTCTTCCGGAGCTATCAGGATGGATTCCCAACACGTGTGTGCACTACTTGGCCGGTAAGCAGAAACGTGTTTCCTTTGCTGATTCTGAACCAAAGAGGAAGGCGGAGTTACTATATTTGATACACACTGATGTGTGTGGTCCTATTGAGCCCAAGTCTGTGGGCGGAGCCGCTTATTTCGTCACGTTCGTGACGATCATTCCAGGAAAGTCTGGGCGTATCCTGTGAAGCAGAAGAGTGATGTTCTAGCAAAATTTATTGAGTTCAGAGCAAAGGTGGAGAAGATGACCGGTAAAGAAATAAAGCGAGTTCGATCTGACTACGGGGGAGAATACATCGGTGCCTTCGATGCTTATTGCAGAGAGCATGGCATAGTGCATGAAAGGACAATCCCCAGGACGCCGCAACAGAATGGGTTGGCAGAGAGGATGAACAGGACGATTGTTGAGAAGATCAGATGCATGATTTCTCAAGCTGGCATTGGTAAGCAGTTTTGGGCTGAGGCCGTGCAAACTGCTGTACATCTGATAAATCTGTCTCCTTCGGCACCTCTGAATGGTGATATTCCAGAGCGTGGTTGGTCCGGGAAGGAAGTGTCGTACGGACATGTGCGGGTGTTTGGGTGCAAAATTCATGTTCATGTCCCCAAGGAAGAGAGATCGAAGCTTGATGAGAAGTCTCGGGAGTGTATCTTGTTGGGATTTCCCCATGAGGAGTTTGGATATAGACTCTGGGATCCCGTGAACAAGAAAATGATCAGAAGCAGAGATGTGATTTTTGTTGAAGATCAAGTGGTTGGTGAGCAGATTGATGCGGAGTCACATGTTCCACAGTTGCCACCTGCGGAGGAGAGGCCCTATGTTGATGATGGACCAGTAAAGACTGTTGCTGATGATGGGCATGCTGAGGAGGAGGTTGGTGAGCTTATTCCTGATGAGGAGATGATCTCGGATGTAGGGGGAGCTCTGCCAGTTGATGTGCCACCTGTGGTGGAGGTTCCTCCTGTCAGATCTGAGAGAGTCAGAAGTCCCAATATCAGGTATTCTCCTCATGAGTATATCTTGCTTACATATAGTGGAGAGCCTGAGTCCTATGAGGAGGCTCAGAGTGCTGAAGATCGTGAGGCTTGGATGGCTGCTATGGAAGAGGAGTTGTACTCCCTTCAGAAGAACGAGACGTATGACTTAGTCCCATTGCCTAAAGGGAAGAGAGCTTTGAAGAACAAGTGGGTCTTCAAGCTGAAGTTGGATGAAAGTCTCTCTCAGCCGAGGTACAAGGCGAGACTTGTTGTGAAAGGTTTCAGTCAGAAACAAGGTATTGATTTCGATGAGATATTTTCCCCTGTGGTGAAAATGTCCTCTATTAGACTGGTGTTGGGTATGGCTGCCTCCATGGATCTTGAAGTCGAGCAGATGGACGTCAAGACGGCATTTTTGCATGGTGATTTGGAGGAAGAGCTATACATGGAGCAGCCCGAAGGCTTTGTGGCTAAGGGGAAGCATCATCTGGTCTGACGGCTCAAGAAGAGCCTTTATGGGTTGAAGCAAGCACCCAGGCAGTGGTATAGGAAATTTGACTCGTTCATGATGAAGAGCAAATTCCAACGGACCAGGGCTGATCACTACGTGTATGTGAAGAGGACTGAGAAGGCGTTTACTATTCTGCTGTTGTACGTAGATGATATGCTGATTGTTGGGGATGACAAGGCAAGCATAGCTGAGTTGAAGAAGGAGCTCGGTGAGTCCTTTGAAATGAAGGATTTGGGACCGGCAAGAAAGATTCTTGGAATGAAAATCATCAGGGACAGGAGTGCCGGCCAACTATGGCTATCTCAGTCTGAGTATGTGGAGAAAGTGCTGAAGAGGTTCATGATGGACAAGGTAAAACCCGTTGCTACTCCTTTAGCCTGGCACTTTAGACTTTCTAGTTCTCAAAGTCCTTCATCTGAGGAGGAGGTGGAAGAGATGAGTCATATCCCTTACGCATCTGCAGTAGGGAGTTTGATGTATGCTATGGTCTGCACTAGGCCAGACATAGCTCATGCTGTGGGATCTGTGAGCCGTTACTTGGCAAACCCAGGGAAAGATCACTGGAGTGCTGTGAAATAGATATTCCGTTATCTCCGAGGTACCTCAGACATTTGCTTAAAGTTTGGTGGAGGTCCACCAGAACTTATTGGGTACTCACGGACATGTCAGGAGATGTTGACACGAGGAGATCTACTTCTGGATTCGTGGTCACATTTGCAGGGGGAGCAGTGTCATGGCAGTCAAGGTTTCAGAAGTGCGTGGCATTGTCAACAACGGAGGCTGAATATATTGCGTTGACTGAGGCGTCAAAGGAGCTTATTTGGATGAAGAAGTTCATGCTTGAGCTTGGTCTTCGACAAGACGTGTACACAGTATTTTGTGACAGTCAGAGTGTTATATTCTTGGCCAAGAATCCCGTCTTCCACTCCAGGACGAAGCACATCGACGTGAAGTATCACTGGATTCAAGATGCAGTCGAGGAGAAGCTGTTGGTTGTGGAGAAGATCCACACAGATGAAAACCCTTCAGATATGATGACGAAGGTTGTCCCAAGGGAGAAGCATGTTTTTTGCCGACGGTCGATCGGCATGATGTCCACTTGAAGGAGTCAAGGTGGAGAACTTCCCTTTATGGTCTGAAGGGGGAGTTTGTTGGGGTTCAGCCCCTAAAGGAGGTTTTTTGTGAATTTTAGTGATTCAGGAATTTAGGTTGCAACCTGGTAAAAATGCACGTTGCAACGCGCTAGGCTCTGTCCTTGTTTTTTGGACAGAATTTCTGGGCAGGTTATTGGGTCCGGTTCAACTGAACCGGACTGGTTTTGGCGTGAGCAGTTCTGCTTGGTAAAATGAGGAGGAGTTAGGGTTGATAAATACATTCTCTCCCTCTCTCCCTCTATCGTGATAGCCGCCCCTCCCTTTTTTTTCTCTCGATCCTGGAGAGAGCCGTCGGCGTGCGTGAAGGAGAGAGGTGCTGTCGCCGGCGCCTAGAGTTGTTATCGTCGTTGCTGTCGCTGGAAGGAGAGCAGGTGTCGCCGACCTTCAGTTGGAGGAAGAGAGGGCTGTTTGGGCTGCTGCTCTTGTGGTGGTTGTTGCCGCCTGTTGCCGCTGATTGGAAGAGCGGTGTAGCCGCTGTTGCCATTACCGGAAGGAGGAAGTGTTTCCTCAACTTGCTTGGAGATTTCTCCACCGCTTTCAAAGGCCTCTTCGTCTACGTCGTAAGGTGTTTTCTATCTTGTTTTCACTTGCTATTGTGCAGATAGTGGAGAGTAGATTATTATCCTATTGTAGAGAAGTGATGTTCATCTTTGTTGGTGGAGAAGGTTGGATTTGTTGTCAAATCCGGTGGGCATTCTAGGTTTGGGCAAACTTAGATTATCGTTGTAATCCTTATTTATTATAGTGGATTTTGTTGTGCCGTGCCCCGTGGTTTTTGACCTTCAAGTTGTGAAGGTTTTTCACGTATATCTCTGTGTTTGTGTGTTTGTTTTGTTGGTTTATTTTTCTCAGGTTTTGTTTGCTCTATTGATCGGTGGGAGACGTCGCTATGGGCGACCTTCTTTCCCTACAGTTTTTGACCAAGCTCACCGGAGCAAATAAGCCGTGCCAAACGAAGCTGTTGAAGCCAAGCGGTCTCGAAGGATTGAAGCCGCGCGATCTGAAGCCAGCGGTCTGTGCGGTCTCCAATAATCAGACCGCGGGTTCTCCTCTGATGTACCAGATCGCGCCGGATAAAGATGGGTTGAAGCTGCGCGGTCTCAAGTCAGCGGTCTGTGCGGTCTCCCAGAATCAGACCGCTGCTCCTCCTCAGATATGCGAGATCGTGCCAGATGAAGGCCGGCGATCTCCAGCTCTATCAGACAACTGTTTGATAACCGCGGTCTATGCAGTCTCCATGCATCAGACCGCCACTTCTCCTCAAGTATGTGAGGTCGCATCTGGTGAAGGTCAGCAACATTCCGCCTCTCCAAGCAGTCTAGAGCCAGCTGTCTCAGCGGTCTCCAAGTGCAAGACTGCCAGTTCATCTCGGATATACCAGATCGCTTCTTATGGAGAGAAGTGGTCTGGCCCTCCCGGTCTCTCCCTTATGGGGGAGCGTTCGCCAGAACGATCTAACCGTCCGACGGTCTCCTCTGTCACACGACCTTCCTCTGGTCGTGTGATCGCCCGACCTCACTCCAGATCGCAGAAGTCGCTGCGGTCTCAATATTCCTGACCGTCCAGACCGCACAGCTCTCTTGTGTACTATGTATTTGTATTTAGTCCCACATCGTATATTTGTATTTTACTGTTTCCCTCCTAGTCTATATAAAGGAGGCAATACTCTTGTAATACTTAGTTTTTTGGAAATAAAAAATTTCTGTTATTTTCAAGTTCTCACATGGTATCAGAGCTAGGTTCGATCTCTTCTGCCGATCTCTACTTTCTGACCGCACAATCCGTACGGTCTCATATCTCTCTCTCTCCGACCGGTCTTTCACCTCCTGACCGCGCGATCTCATCTATCTTCTCGAGACCGCGCGATCTCTCTTTTCATGGGTACCCCATCTGAGATTGCAACACCACCTCCCCAACCTCTGCCAACTCCTGTGGCTATTTCTACCCCCTCTGGAAACCTTGGCACCTCCTCCAAGCTCACTGGCTCTAATTATGCTGATTGGAGTGTCTCCTTCACCTTCCTCTTACGCTCTCAACGCAAACGTCATCATCTCACCGATGATCCTCCTCCCCGTGGATCTACTACCTTTGATGATTGGGATGCTAATGATGCTCTGGTCCGCACCTGGCTTGCTAACAGTCTCTCTGATGAGTGCCTTCCTATCATTCGTCATGATGAGACAGTCAAGGCCGCCTGGAACCATCTTGCGGCCCTTTACTCAAAAGGTGCCAAAACCTCCCGCATCTACACCTTATATGCAGATCTCTTTGCCCTCCCAACCATGGATCCCACCACAGCATATCAAGCAGTTCAGGCCCTTGGGGCTGAACTCCTTCAACATCGGCCCTTCTCTGCTGATCTTGCTGAACAACATAAACACTTCCAAGAGCTCCTGGTTGTGTGTTACCTTCTCCGTCTTCCAGAGTCCTATGATTTGATACGACAACAAATCCTTGGAGAAGCTGAATCTCCAACTCTTGATGCCACCGCTGCTCGGGTCTCTGATGTTACCTCCCTTCTCCAACGACCCTTGTTGTCTTCCCCTCCTCCTCCAGAGAGCTTTGCTCACAAGGCTGAACGTGGTCACACCGGTGGCCGTGGTGGATCTCTTGGTGGTCGTGGACCTCCGCCACACATCTGTTCTCATTGTGGTCGGAGGGGTCACACAATTGATCGTTGCTATCTCAAGCATCCTCACCTTCGCCCTCTGGCTGCTGCTTCTCAACAGGGTACTAGCTCACCATCTGCTTCTGTTGCTACCTCCTCAGGTAGCGTGCATGTGGTTACTGAAGGTAAATGGCTTATTGATTCTGGAGCAACAAATCATATGACAGGAAACCCTCACCTTTTCTCTCAGTTACTAGAACACAAGAATTTACCTACGGTTCTAACGGCAGATGGTTCTCCCTCACATGTGTGTGGGACTGGAATAGTTCAAGTCACTCCGACTATCTCTCTTCAGAACACTCTTTATGTGCCTACTTTTCCATGCAACTTACTATCAGTCAAGGCACTCTCTCAACAATTATAATGCACTATTATGTTCACTCCGACTAACTGTTATTTTCAGGATCTTCATACGAAGGAGACAGTTGCTACTGGGACTGAGAGTGGAGGCCTCTACTTCCTTGACGTTCTTGCTGCTCACTCTGTTTCTACCGTCTCTGATTCTCTCCATCAATGGCACCTCCGTCTTGGGCACCCTCCACCTCGGCTGCTGTATCAACTTCTACCTCGCCTCATCAAAGATAGCTCTCCTCTCAACTGTGAAGCTTGTCAATTAGGAAAGCACCATCGGGCTTCCTACCCTGCCAAACATGGACGTAGCTCGACGCGTCCATTTGATCTCCTCCACTCGGACATCTGGGGTCCTTCTCCTACCAAGACCGTAGGAGGGAGTAGTTTGTATTTTGTTACTTTTATTGATGACTTCACTCGCTGTACTTGGGTGTATCTGTTAAAAGATCGCTCAGAACTTTTTTCTATTTTCAAAACTTTCTATAATGAAATTTCCACTCAGTTTGGAGTGTCTATCAAGACTATTCGCACTGATAATGCTAAAGAGTATGTTTCTCATCAATTTTCTGAGTTTTGCATGAATCATGGTCTTATACATCAGACTAGTTGTCCTTATACTTCTCAACAAAATGGGATAGCGGAATGTTAGAATCGTCACCTCCTCGACATGGCTCGCACCTTACTCTTCCAGATGAATATGCCCAAAGCCTATTGGGGTCATGTCATCCTCATCTCCTGCTATCTCATTAACCGCATTCCCTCCACTCTTCTTCACAGCTCCACCCCCTTCTCTCTTCTATATCCCACCTCACAACCCTTCTCATTACCTCTCAAGGTGTTCGGTTGTACTGCGTTTGTCCACACTCCTTCCCCAGGTCGGGACAAACTCTCTCCTCGGGCCGTTAAATGCATCTTTGTTGGTTATTCTCCAACTCAGAAAGGGTACCGATGCTATGATCCCCTTCTCCGCAAACAATATGTTTCCGCTGATGTCACCTTCTTTGAAACTGTTCCATACTATTCTCACTCTTCCACCTCTCAGCCTCATGCGCCTAGTCCAACCAAACCGCTCATTTACTCTCCACCACCACCACCTACTCTCCCAACTCCACCACCTCTTCCTTTCCCTCCACCTCCTCCAGCATCTTCTTCCACCTGTCCTCCTACTCTGGGGCCTTCTCTCCTGGCTCTTGGGCCAGCACTATCTTCTTCTGATGATGACTCTCCTGCAGATACAGTCACCACTGAAGACCTCCCTATTGCTCTTCGGAAGGGAGTTCGCTCATGTATGCAACACTCTATTCACGATGTTGTAACTTATGCTCAACTTACCCCCTCTACTAGGGCTTTTGCTATTGCTATTACAGATACTGCCACCCCAATCAGTTATCAGGAGGCTCTTGCCATCCCACATTGGAAGGCTGCCATGGATGATGAAATCCCCACCCTTCAGGACCGTGGAACTTGGACTCTTGTTCCTCCACCTATTGGGATAGATGTTGTTGGGTGTAGATGGGTCTTTGTGATAAAATATTGTGCTGATGGCTCTGTTGACCGCTACAAAGGTCGCTTGGTTGCCAAAGGTTTTACTCAGACATATGGAGTAGACTTCTTTGACACTTTCTCACCTGTCGCTCGTCTTACAACCATCAGGGTCCTCTTCTCTGTGGCCGTCAACAAAGGTTGGCAACTCTCTCAATTGGATGTCAAGAATGTCTTTCTCTATGGTGATCTTCAAGAGGTTGTTTTCATGGAGCAACCTCCAGGGTATGTTGCTCCAGGGGAGACTCGTGTATGTAAGCTAAAGAAGGCCATCTATGGTCTTAAGCAAAGTCCTCGTGCCTGGTTCGAAAAATTTAACGAGGTTATCAAGATCATTGGATTTGCCCGTAGTTCTGCGGATCACTCTCTCTTCATTCGCAAGACATCTCATGGAATGGTTGTTCTGGCTGTATACGTTGATGACATACTTCTCACAGGTGATGATGTTGAAGGTGTCTCCCTTACAAAGAAACATCTCCTCCAACACTTTGTGACCACAGATATGGGGACCCCCAAGTACTTTCTGGGCATTGAAATCTCAAGGAAGCATAGCTCCATTGTTCTCTCACAGCGGAAGTATGCTATTGATCTTCTAAAGGAAACAGGTCTTCTGGGTGCTAAACCTGCTAAATATCCAATGACAATTGGAGACGACAAACTCTGGACTGACAACTCCCCTCCTCTACCTGATATCACTAGATATCGTCGTCTTGTAGGCAAGCTCATCTACCTAACTGTAACAAGACCTGATATCTGCTATGCTGTTGGGAAGGTCAGCCAATTCATGCAAGCTCCGAAGGAATGTCATCTTCAAGCTGCTTTAAAGATATTTGAATACGTTAAGGGATCTCCAGGGAAGGGACTTCTGTTCCAAAGGAACAACCATCTCAAGATAGAAGCCTATTCAGATGCTAGCTACGCTGATGATAAAAGAGACAGGAAATCCACATCTGGGTTCTGCACCTTTGTGGGAGGAAATCTGGTGAGCTGGAAGAGCAAGAAACAAGCAGTAGTATCCAGATCAAGTGCTGAGGCCGAGTACAGAAGCATGGCCCAAACCACATGTGAGTTAAAGTGGTTACGAACTCTCCTTCTTGACTTAGGAGAAGTTTACAACCATCCATTGCCAATGTTCTGTGACAACAAAGCTGCAATCTATATATCTCAGAACTCAGTCTTTCATGAGAGAACCAAACACATTGAAGTGGACTGTCATTTCATCAGGGAAGAAATCTTGAAGAAACAAATCTGTACTCCCTTCGTAACTTCGGCTAAAGAGCTGGCTGATATCTTCACCAAACCGATATCTTCATCCTTCTCTGATGTGTGTAACAAGCTAGGCATGATTGATATATATGCTCCAGCTTCCGGGGAAGTGTTGAAGCCAAGCGGTCTCGAAGGATTGAAGCCGCGCGATCTGAAGCCAGCGGTCTGTGCGGTCTCCAATAATCAGACCGCAGGTTCTCCTATGATGTACCAGATCGCGCCAGATAAAGATGGGTTGAAGCTGCGCGGTCTCAAGTCAGCGGTCTGTGCGGTCTCCCAGAATCAGACCGCTGCTCCTCCTCAGATATGCGAGATCGTTCCAGATGAAGGCCGGCGATCTCCAGCTCTATCAGACAACTGTTTGATAACCGCGGTCTGTGCGGTTTCTATGCATCAGACCACCACTTCTCCTCAAGTATGCGAGGTCGCATCTTGTGAAGGTCAGCGACATTCCGCCTCTCCAAGCAGTCTAGAGCCAGCGGTCTCAGCGGTCTCAGCGGTCTCCAAGTGCAAGACTGCCAGTTCATCTCGGATATACCAGATCGCTTCTTATGGAGAGAAGTGGTCTGGCCCTCCCGGTCTCTCCCTTATGGGGAGCTTGGTCTTCGACAAGACGTGTACACAGTATTTTGTGACAGTCAGAGTGCTATATTCTTGGCCAAGAGTCCCGTCTTCCACTCCAGGACGAAGCACATCGACGTGAAGTATCACTGGATTCAAGATGCAGTCGAGGAGAAGCTGTTGGTTGTGGAGAAGATCCACACAGATGAAAACCCTTCGGATATGATGACGAAGGTTGTCCCAAGGGAGAATCATGTTTTTTGCCGACGGTCGATCGGCATGATGTCCACTTGAAGGAGTCAAGGTGGAGAACTTCCCTTTATGGTCTGAAGGGGGAGTTTGTTGGGGTTCAGCCCCTAAAGGAGTTTTTTTGTGAATTTTAGTGATTCAGGAATTTAGGTTGCAACCTGGTAAAAATGCACGTTGCAACACGCTAGGCTCTGTCCTTGTTTTTTGGACAGAATTTCTGGGCAGGTTTTTGGGTCCGGTTCAACTGAACCGGACTGGTTTTGGCGTGAGCAGTTCTGCTTGGTAAAATGAGGAGGAGTTAGGGTTGATAAATACATTCTCTCCCTCTCTCCCTCTATCGTGAGAGCCGCCCCTCCCTTTTTTTTTCTCTCGATCCTGGAGAGAGCCGCCGGTGTGCGTGAAGAAGAGAGGTGCTGTCGCCGGGGCTGCTGTCGCCGACGCCTAGAGTTGTTATCGCCGTTGCTGTCGCTGGAAGGAGAGGAGGTGTCGCCAACCTTCAGTTGGAGGAAGAGAGGGCTGTTTGGGCTACTGCTCTTGTGGTGGTTGTTGCCGCCTGTTGCCGCTGATTGGAAGAGCGGTGTAGCCGCTGTTGCCGTTACCGGAAGGAGGAAGTGTTTTCTCAACTTGCTTGGAGATTTCTCCACCGCTTTCAAAGGCCTCTTCGTCTACGTCGTAAGGTGTTTTCTATCTTGTTTTCACTTGCTATTGTGCAGATAGTGGAGAGTAGATTATTATCCTATTGTAGAGAAGTGGTGTTCATCTTTGTTGGTGGAGAAGGTTGGATTTGTTGTCAAATCCGGTGGGCATTCTAGGTTTGGGCAAACCTAGATTATCGTTGTAATCCTTATTTATTATAGTGGATTTTGTTGTGCCGTGCCCCGTGGTTTTTGACCTTCAAGTTCTGAAGGTTTTCCACGTATATCTCTGTTTTTGTGTGTTTGTTTTGTTGGTTTGTTTTTCTCAGGTTTTTTTTGCTCTATTTGTTGAAACCAGCAACTGGTCTCTTGAGTTCGGACCCACTGGGGGTGTAGCCGATGCTTATTTCTCCCTCACTAGACTCTCTTGACGGTGGATGCTGGAAACGGAAAAGACCCAAGGTTGAAGCGAGGAGGTCCCGCCACTTACCCGGAAGATCTTAGAGAGCTTCCCCTCCCAAACCAAAGCTCAACCGGGCACCTTGGAGGGCACTGGCTGCCAACCAAAACTAGCCTAGAGGAGAGGATGCTCAAAAATCGGATCTCCTCCAAGGTGCCCTTAAGGGTCTATTTATAGTTTTTCTTAGGCTGGTCTGCAGATAGCATGAATCCGCCTTTTAATTTTACTAAACACACCCCAAATTGGTCTACGAATAGCCTAACTCCGCTGTTCTGAAGGGCTATATGCAGACCACAAGGGATATTATGGTCATTTCCTCCTCACTGCCTTCTGGGCGAGTGGTCCGTGAGGGAACCACTCGCCGAGTTCCCGCTTGACTGGGCGAATGCTCAAGCCCTGAGCGAATGGTCCGTGGAGGCACCACTCGTCAGGTTCCCGCTTGACTGGGCGAATGCTCAAGTCCCTGAGCGAATGGTCCGTGGAGGCACCACTCGTCAGGCTCCCTCTCGCCTGCAGCCTACCCCCACTAATCTGGAGATCCTTTTTCCTATCTTGGTACGGGCGAATGGTCTGGATGACCCCTGTCCCATCAACTGACTCGAGGGACCCACTCGCCAAATACGGGTTGTACACAATCCCCGCTCTTTGCGAGTGGCTCGCCCAGTCGGAAAGAACAGTCCAATCCCTTATTTGGTGAGTGCTTGTTGAGTGGGCCCCGCAAGATTCCGTGGGTCCCACCGTTATCCTATATATATATACATCCCGTGTCCGGCTCTTTCTGGACCACTTACCCATTTCGGCTCAGGATTTCTTCTCTCTCTTGACCTTTCGCCACATCCAATGTCTTCTCATAAGCCTTCCGCGAAACCCCTTTCGCAAGAGATGATCGAGCGCCTGGCCGCGGCCCAGGTTGCAACCGCCCCGAAAACTGCGAGATTCGCTCCCTGGCTGACATCCAAGCGAGACCCAAGCGTCCCGTACGTCTCGCGGCGAGCCAAGACGATTCGTTTGAATCGTCAGAAAGGCGAGGCCGTGTCCGAATCTCCGGCGCGTACTCCTGTTGACCTCGGGATCCAGGTATGGGAATTCCTCCCACCTTACCTTTTAGTTCGGACCCTTACTCCAAAGTTGTTTTGACCACTCGCAGGGGACCTCGGTGCCAGAGGACGACCACGCGGTCGTCTTGAATAGAGTCGCGGCGCCACCCCCCGAGTCTGAGGGACCTCCTCCAGATCTGGCCCTGGCTCTTCCCCCTAACCCGGACCTGGCTCATCTCCCTCCTCCGGGCGAGACCGTACTTCAGTCCAGTGAGTTTTGGAACCCTTCCGATTTACCTTTGAGACGGCTTGTTTCTGACCCTCAACTTTTTGCAGCCCTCAACCCAGACGTCTCGCCACGGGACACTATTCTTCCACCTTCCCCAACCCAGCGGAACCCTTCGGTTACAGCGAATGAACGGAGGGTCTACCCCGAGCGGGAGCCGGGTCAGCACCTCCGTGCTGAAGATAACGCGAATCCTCCGGCGGATGATCAGGCTCCTCCTCCCCCGCCTTTCCGCCCCGGAAAAGGGAAGGTTTTCCCCCCTTTCGCCGGTTTGCCCGAAGTACACCCCCATACTTCTCGCCCCTCAGGCCACAGGGTACCTGCCCCAGGTGAGGCTTCTATCTTGTCCTCGCCGCATTATCTAACTTCATCGTATTGATCCTTTTATAATCTCGTAGGGTATCGGGAGGTCTCCCCCCCTGAGTCCTACTATGAGGGGGAAGACGGGGTGCTCTCGCCCCTTCCCTCCCCAGGTGATCTCGCCGACTTCTTGGGTGACTCATCTGACCACGTGACCCTGAAGGAGCGAATCACGGAGATCTTTGGGAAACTTATATATCTTCAGCGAAATGCTGCCGGCCAGGTGGATGAGGAGAAGCTGGAGATCAAGCGCGAGCTGAAGGAACTCCGGAGGGACTACTCGCGGCTTCTCGCGACAGTGGAGCGACTGGGGGGCGAAGGTGGGGAGCTGTCGCCTGAAAGGCACGCGGCGAGAGCCCGGGACCAGCTCCAACTGGCTTCCCACGAGATCACCAACATGATGACATACTACCGTCAGCGAATGCCCCCAGAAGCAGGGTCGCGAAAGCGAGGTCGATGGGTTTCGGTGGAGTACTGACCCAGACGCCATAGTCTCTTTCTTTTCCTACCCGCCTCGCCGCGAGTGTCGAACATTAATATTTGTCTGTAATAACTTTGTATATTATGATTCTGAGAATGCTCTATTTATCGCTATTTACTTTCCTCCGCCTGTCTGATTGTCGCCGAATGATATGCTTTGCGAATGCTTACCTAACCATTTTTGCTTCTTTCATAACCTGCCTTGGTACTGCCGAATGATATGCTTTGCGAATGCTTACCTAACCCTTTTCGCAAAGCCGTTGAGCGAATAGTTATAGGTCACTCGCCATTAATGGGCGAGAGAGACTTGGACCGGGTTTCGAGGCGCCGGACTGCCGCGGATTGCTATCCGCACCCCCCGTTGCCTCGAAAGCCCAAACGCCGTTTAACGCCTCTATAAATAGGCCCCTCAACTACCGTAATAAATACATCACCATTCGCTCCCTCTCTTTCCTTGCTCCTAGCATTCGCACCTCTCCCTTCTTTGCTGCTCCTTTCCTTTCCCTCATTCGCGAGATGGGTGCCGATGCCGAAGGAAGGGGCAAGTGTGCGAGCGCATTCGTCAATCATGTGTTCGATTCCTGCGACCTTTCCGAAGAAGCCTACTTGACGGCGGTTGCTGACTACGTCCCCGGGGGGTTCGAGGGGCGAAAGCCCAGGCCTGAGGAGCGCCTGAACTCTATCTCGCCTTGTGCTCTCGCGATCCCGCTAGAGCACTTCGAGGTGGGCTTTCGCCTCCCCATCTGGCCGGAGTTGCGCCAGACTTTCAGGTACTATGGGGTCGTGCCCGCCCAGCTCAACCCCAACTCCATAGCCATGCTGGTCGGGTACGCGAGCTACTTGCGAGAAGAAGGGATCGAGTTCTCGCTGCCTGTCTTCCGCAAACTCTACACCTTCCGCTGCTCCGGCGGCATCTCCTTCTTCTCGGGTTTAAGCCCTCTCAAACACTACGGGCTCCCGAACAAGAACCACGAATGGGTTCGCCGCTTCATCTTCGTCAGCGGGAGCCTAGGTAACACCCTTCTCGCCCCGGTGCAGGAGGAGGAGTCGACCTTCCGCCCCCCGACCCTAGGGGGGCATGAGGCGAAACTCCATCAATACATTCTTCAGTACGGGATGGACCTCGTCTATCTCCGGCAAAACGTCAACACGCTCCCGTTCATTCCGCAGGGCGAGGGTAAGATTCCAAGACTTTTGAATTCATTTTGGTTGTGATTCTTACTCCATTCGCCTAAACCACTCGCAACATCACGCAGGTGTGCGTAATCTTCCCGTTCATCCGCCTCGCCCTCCTGGGTTTTGCCTACCTCTCGCGCAAGCCGCCGCGGATGCTTGCCGGGAGGAGCCGTCCTCCTCCAAACCTAGTAGCCGGAAGCGAAAGTCGGCGAAGGCTTCTTCCCCTCCTCCCTCGAAGTTGCCCTGTCCTCCCGCGGCGAAGGGCAAGGGGGTTCTGGACGAATCCTCTGGGGCGGGTGCTCCACCCTCAACCCTGGGGGCCGACGCGCCTGGCGCGAATGCTCCTCCGGACAAATTGGCGCTGCCGCCACCTCCGTTGCCCCGGGACCATCGTAACTTTGCGAACGGCGAGAGGTACGTGGATCCTTCCGGGGCTCCTTTGCTGAAGTGGGACAGGAACGCGAACCGGGTTTCGCTGTCCACTCTCCATCCCTCTTGGGTGGAGACCAACATTGCCAGCGGCGAGGCCTATGCCCTGGCGTACGCTCTTTATGGCCGGGAGGACGCCGAGGTCTTCGATCTGGAGAAGACTCAGGTTCTCGCCCACGAAGCCGCCCGGGCTATGCTGCGCGCTCTTGAGCTCTCGCATATGTCCTCTCGCCGAAGCCTTGAGGTTTCGCGGAACCTGGCCAAGGTCGAGGAGACCAGGGCTCTTCTGTCCCAGGAGGCGAGCGATCTCAGGGAAAAACTAAAGGCCGCGGAAGCTCTTCTCGCCAGCCGCCCGGTTGTAGAGGTACATTTACTTTTACTCCCGCGAATGGTTATCACTGACCGTCCCATAGTCCTCTCATTATGATCACTTTATTTTTTCAGGATGCTACAAGTGCTGGGATGCTCCGAGCGCGGGTGGCCGACCTCGAGGAGAAAGTCCGTCTCGCCCAGGCCGAGACCCAGCTACTGCGAGAAGCTGGAATGACAGCACTCGCCCCGGGTGATGGGGGGCACTTTTACCCCCATCACGAGCTGGAGCAACTGCTTCAGGAGAATGCGCAACGCGCCGTCAAGCATTCGTTGCAGGTGCTGCGGCGGGCTGGGTATTTGAAGCCGGAGGCCGAATGCCTCACCACTCGCCAAGTAGTCCCGGAGCTTTACATTCCGATTCCTTTCCCGGAGGACGATGGCGTCGCGCCGCGAGAAGACGCTCCCGACCAGGATGGGAGCGAAGATTCTTCGGAGGAGTCTGGTGACCCTTGAGGGGGGCCCTCTGTATTCCCTCTTTTTGCGTTTATACTCTTGATTGTAATCTTGAACCGGCGAGTGCTTGTAAAAGATGTACTTCATTGATTACAATTTGTATTATTCTCAGCTCTTCTTTTTTTTTTTTCTCAATCGCCGCCATACCTCGTTAGGCTCATTAGGACGTCGATTCTTTTTATTCGCTGCCACATCTCGCTAGGCTCATTAGGACGTCGATTCTTTTTATTCGCTGCCACATCTCGCTAGGCTCATTAGGACGTCGATTCTTTTTATTCGCTGCCACATCTCGCTAGGCTCATTAGGACGTCGATTCTTTTTATTCGCTGCCACATCTCGCTAGGCTCATTAGGACGTCGATTCTTTTTATTCGCTGCCACATCTCGCTAGGCTCATTAGGACGTCGATTCTTTTTATTCGCTGCCACATCTCGCTAGGCTCATTAGGACGTCGATTCTTTTTATTCGCTGCCACATCTCGCTAGGCTCATTAGGACGTCGATTCTTTTTATTCGCTGCCACATCTCGCTAGGCTCATTAGGACGTCGATTCTTTTTATTCGCTGCCACATCTCGCTAGGCTCATTAGGACGTCGATTCTTTTTATTCGCTGCCACATCTCGCTAGGCTCATTAGGACGTCGATTCTTTTTATTCGCTGCCACATCTCGCTAGGCTCATTAGGACGTCGATTCTTTTTATTCGCTGCCACATCTCGCTAGGCTCATTAGGACGTCGATTCTTTTTATTCGCTGCCACATCTCGCTAGGCTCATTAGGACGCCGGGTCGTGACGCGACTGTCTTGGCCACCCCGCGAATGTTCGAAGATGACTTAGGTCGGTTGCCCCTCTTCGACTTCCCGCTACCCGAAACACTCGCGTACCCTCACCATCCGCTCGGACTGGGATTTCGCCGGGGCAGTCAGGAAGAGAGGTAGGATTATCATTCGCTTGGGTGATTCCTGCGAATGCTCCTGGATCTACCTTAGAGAATTTGGATCCTGCCACCAAGTGGACCCTCCAACCTGCCAGCTGGATGAGAGCCCGGACAGCGGGTCTGCTCGGGGCCATTACCTTGGACCCTGCCACCGAGTGAGCCTTCGGACCTGCCAGCTAGATGAGAGCCTGGACAGCGGGTCTGCTCGGGGCCAACCTCTGGAACATAGAACCTGCCACCGAGTGAGCCTTCGGACCTGCCAGCTAGATGAGAGCCTGGACAGCGGGTCTGCTCGGGGCCAACCTCTGGAACATAGAACCTGCCACCGAGTGAGCCTTCGGACCTGCCAGCTAGATGAGAGCCTGGACAGCGGGTCTGCTCGGGGCCAACCTCTGGAACATAGAACCTGCCACCGAGTGAGCCTTCGGACCTGCCAGCTAGATGAGAGCCTGGACAGCGGGTCTGCTCGGGGCCAACCTCTGGAACATAGAACCTGCCACCGAGTGAGCCTTCGGACCTGCCAGCTAGATGAGAGCCTGGACAGCGGGTCTGCTCGGGGCCAACCTCTGGAACATAGAACCTGCCACCGAGTGAGCCTTCGGACCTGCCAGCTAGATGAGAGCCTGGACAGCGGGTCTGCTCGGGGCCAACCTCTGGAACATAGAACCTGCCACCGAGTGAGCCTTCGGACCTGCCAGCTAGATGAGAGCCTGGACAGCGGGTCTGCTCGGGGCCAACCTCTGGAACATAGAACCTGCCACCGAGTGAGCCTTCGGACCTGCCAGCTAGATGAGAGCCTGGACAGCGGGTCTGCTCGGGGCCAACCTCTGGAACATAGAACCTGCCACCGAGTGAGCCTTCGGACCTGCCAGCTAGATGAGAGCCTGGACAGCGGGTCTGCTCGGGGCCAACCTCTGGAACATAGAACCTGCCACCGAGTGAGCCTTCGGACCTGCCAGCTAGATGAGAGCCTGGACAGCGGGTCTGCTCGGGGCCAACCTATGGAACATAGAACCTGCCACCGAGTGAGCCTTCGGACCTGCCAGCTAGATGAGAGCCTGGACAGCGGGTCTGCTCGGGGCCAACCTCTGGAACATCCAGGGTCTCTCCTGCGAGCTGTAGCATTATTTTCATACACATAGTTTAGACAAAATGCTTTCATTCGAAAAGAGTATCATTATTACATGGTACTAAGGATAAAAGCGTTTAAGGTCGTCGCCACTCCATGTGTGGCTGAGGGGTTGGCCCTCCACATTCTGAAGGCGATACCCCCCAGATTTCAGTGCTTCTTCCACAACATAGGGGCCTTCCCAGTTAGGATTAAGCTTTCCCACCGCGGCGGACCTCCCGGCTGCGTCGACCTTCTTGAGTACCAGATCTCCCTTCTCGAACTGCTTGATCCTGACGTGTTTATCGAAATACTTGGCCATTCGCCGCTTGACCTCTTCTTGATGGATGGCTGCTCGGTCCCGGGCTTCTTCGATGAGGTCGAGGGAGAGCCGTAACTCTTCCTCGTTCTCGGCTCTCCAATCTTCCTCTCCCTTTGCGGCGACCTTTACCCGTGGTGTTGTAATCTCGAACTCTATGGGGATGACCGCCTCGCAGCCGTGAGAGAGCTTGAAAGGGGTCTCCCCCGTGGCGGTGTTGGGGGTGGTTCTTAAAGCCCATAGGACCGAGGGGAGCTGTTCCACCCAATTGCCTTTGAGATTTTCCACCTTTTTCTTGAGCAAGTTCACGATGACTTTGTTCGCCGCCTCTACCTGCCCGTTGCTCCTGGGATGGTGGACGGACGCAAACCTAAGGTCTATCCCCAGCTGGCCACAGAAGCTGATGAATTCCTCGCTTGCGAACTGCGGTCCATTATCCGTGACTATGGCCTGCGGAAGCCCATGTCGACAAATGATCTCCCCCCATACGAAGTTGCGGATTACCTGGGAGGTGACCTTAGCCAACGCCTTGACCTCCAGCCACTTTGTGAAGTAGTCAATCATGACTAGGAGAAATCTCCTCTGCCCGCTAGCCTGGGGGAAGGGTCCTACCAGATCCATTCCCCATATGGCGAATGGCCAGGGCGCCGTGATACTCTTCAGCCTCTGGGCTGGCACGAGCTGAAGCGGGGCGAACATTTGACACTTCTGGCATCTCTTTGCAAAGGCTGCCGTGTCTTTGCTTAGGGTTGGCCAGAAGTACCCCTGCCTCACGACTCTTGCCTCCAACATCCTGCTCCCCGAGTGGCTGCCGCATTCGCCGGAGTGGACTTCCTCCAAGATCCTTGGGACCTCTTCCTCCGAGATGCATCGGGCCAGGAGGCCCGAGAGGGTCTTCCGATACAAGTCACCCTCATGGAGCACATAGTAGGCAGACTTATACCGGAAGCGCCTCTGGTCCGGAACTTCTTTTGGAAATTTTCCCGTTGCAAGGAAGGTGACGAAGGGATCCTTCCAGGAGGGCCGTTGTTCTACTTCCATGAGCTCTCCTTCTTCAATCGAAGGACGGAATAGGTCCGTCAGGGTTCCCCCGGCTCGAGGACCAGATTTTGCCAACCGATCTGCCGGAGTGCTCTCTTCTCGTGGGACATGCTGGATGGAGAAAGTTTTGAACGTCCCCACGAGACCTTTGACTTTTGCCAAATACTTCATGAGCACAGGCTCCCTTGTTTCGAACTCTCCCCTTATCTGAGAAGCTATTATCATAGAATCCGTGAGTACCTCCACGTCATGGACCCCGAGCTCCCGGGCCAACCGCAGGCCGGCGATCACAGCCTCATACTCCGCCTGGTTGTTGGTGATTGGGAAGTGTATCACTAGCGTCTGTTCTATCTTCACTCCGTGGGGACTCTCCAGCACCACCCCTCCTCCGAGGGAGTTCTTGCCCGAAGCCCCGTCCACCAGTAGCTTCCACGGGATGTGACGAGGGGCTCCGTCTTCTTTCATCTCGGCCACGAAATCTGTCATGAAATCAGCCACCACCTGCGCCCTCATAGATAATCGAGGGACAAAGGTAATGTTGAATTCACTTAGCTCGATTGACCATTTTGCGAGTCTTCCTGAGTGCTCCACTCCTTCGAAGATCTGGCGGAGTGGATGGTCCGTCACTACTTGGATCGAATGGGCCTGGAAGTATGGCCTGAGCTTCCTGGCTGCGATGACCAGGGCAAAAGCCAACT
Organism: Dactylorhiza incarnata; assembly: GCA_033032865.1. NCBI lineage: Eukaryota > Viridiplantae > Streptophyta > Magnoliopsida > Asparagales > Orchidaceae > Dactylorhiza > Dactylorhiza incarnata. Next base: position 557,742 of record JAWHQI010000401.1, on the reverse strand, counting down.
TTTCTAAAATTGGGTACCTGAGCTCCGCTTCCCTCAGGACCCTGCTTACGTAGTAGACTGGTAGCTGCTTCTTTCCTTCCTCTCGAACCAGGACGGAGCTTACGGCCTCCGCCCCGACCCCGAGATATAAATGTAGGACCTCCCCTTCTTTGGGACTTTGTAGTAGCGGAGCCTTGGTGAGTTGGCTCTTCAAGGCCTGAAAGGCTTCCTCGCATTCTCTCGTCCATTCAAACTTCTGATTGCCTCTTAGCGCCTTAAAGAAGGGAGAGCATTTTTCCCCTGCCCGGGATAGAAACCTGTTCAGCCCGGCGAGTCTTCCGGTCAAGCGCTGAACCTCTTTGGCGCTCCGAGGCGACCCCAGCTCCATTATAGCCCTAACCTTGTCCGGGTTAGGTTCTACCCCCCAGGGGGTGAGAAGGTGCCCGAGGAACTTCCCTTTGCTGGCCCCGAACACACACTTCAGGGGGTTCAGGCGCATCTTGTACTTGCGTAGGGTGGCGAAGGTCTCCTCGAGGTCCTGGATGTGGGAGCTCACGCACTTGCTTTTTATCATAAGGTCATCCACGTAGACCTCCAGGTTCCTTCCCCTTTGCTTTTTGAATACCCGATCCATCATCTTCTGGTAGGTTGCTCCTGCATTTTTCAGCCCGAAGGGCATCATTTTATAGCAGTAGCATCCCTCCCTGGTGATGAACGAGACATCTTTGACGTCTGGTGGGTGCATTCTTATTTGGTGATAACCTGAAAAAGCATCCAAAAAACTCATCACAGAAAAACCGACGGCTGAGTCAACCAGCGCGTCGATCCGAGGCAAGGGATAACAATCCTTAGGACAGGCCTTATTTAACAATGAAAAGTCCACACACATACGCCAGCGGCCATCGGCCTTTTTTACCATAACGACATTGGAGACCCAGCCTGGATACTGGATCTCTGTTACAAAACCTGCCTCGAGGAGTTTCGTCACCTCCTCGCGGATTGGACCTTCGAGCTTGTCAGCTATAGCCCTTCTCTTCTGCCGGATGGGGCGGGCTTCTGGATCGAGGTTGAGACGATGGCAAGCCACGTCCGCCTCGATGCCCGGCATGTCCGCTGCGCTCCACGCGAAGATGTCCATGTTCTTTTGGATGCACTCCAACATCCTTTTCTGGTCCCCCGGGCCGAGGCCCCCGCTGATCCGCACCTTCTCCACTCTTCCTGCCTGGGTGGTAACCTCCATCTCTATCACCTCTTCTGCTGGCTCGAGCCGGGCTGGCTCGTCCCACTGGCCCTTCGCTTCTCGCCCCTCCTCCCGGGCCTTCTCCCCTGCAGCTCTTTCCGCCTTCATCGGCTCGACCTCCTGCTCCTCGCGAGCGACCTCCAACACCTCAACCTCCTGCTCCTCACGAGCGACCTTCAACACTTCAACCTCCTGCTCCTCACGAGCGACCTTCAACACTTCCTTTCGGGCAGCGCCCTCTCCCCCTTCTCCTTCCTTCTCCCCTTCCTCTCCTGGCCCCTCCGGCCTCTCCATCTCTTCATCCATCTTTTCGGCATCCGCCATCCATGAGATGGTGTTGACGGCAGTTACGTAGCATTGCCTCGCCACCTTAGCATCTCCTCGGACGCGGATCTGGACTCCTCCACTATGAAGTTTTAGGCACTGATGGTACGATGAGGGCACGCACCGAAAGGCACTGATGAGGGGTCTTCCAAAGATGGCGTTGTAGCTGCTCGGAGCGTCCACGATGACGAACCGGCAGTTTCTCGGGACTCCTCCTAGCGTCACCTGGAGACCTACGCCTCCCTCGACCTCCTTCCTCTCTCCCGAGAAACCAAACAGTGGCCCGTCGGAGGCCTGCACCCTCTTCTTCTCTACCTCCATCGCGTCGAAAGCTTTTTTGAAGATCACATTCACCGAGCTCCCGTTGTCCACCAGGATCCGAGAGACCGTGAAGTTTTCTATCGCCGTCTGGATCACCAGGGCGTCGCAGAATGGGTCTTCGTAGTCTGGCATATCCTCTGAGGAGAAGGTGAGCTTCTCGGAGGGGGGTGGGGTCTGGGAAGTTGACGCGACATCCCTTCGGAACATGGCCTGGAAGCTCCTCTTGCGAGAGGCCTCTATCCCAACCCCACCGTGAATCACCCCGATTCCCCCCCTGGTTCCTGTATCCGCCCTATCCTCACACCGGTCCTCTTCTGCCTCTGGAAGTACTTCCTCAATTCTGGCATGCGGCCGCCGTGGCCGTCCTCTTTCCCTCATTTCCAAGAACTCTGGGCAGGTGGCGGTCGCGTGACCTTCCTCCTGATGAAAATCACAGTAAGGCAACGCCACCCTGTCCTCTCTTCCAGCTCTTCCTCTTCCTCCTCTTGCTCCTCTACCTCTTCTTCCTCGGCCTACCGCCATGGCTTGCTCCCTCGGGGGGTTAGGGGGTCTGGGACCCTGCCTCCACCCCTGATTCACTCCTCCTGCCTCCCTTCCTGGGTACCTTTCATCCTGACCTCGCGCTGGTCCTTCTTGGTTCCTCCAGCCCAACCTGTTGTTGGGTTCCTGGTTCCTCCAAACCCGAGGTGGTCTTTCGAACCCCTGGCCCCTGGGCTCCTCTCGCCTTCTTCCTTCTGGCTGCCTTGCCTCGGGCTCGCTCATCTTTGCCAACCTTTTATAGAATTCGGGGTTGGCCGCCTCCCCTTCGATCTCCTCCGCGGCTCTTTCCATCAACTCCTCGAAGGATACGGGAGGTCTTCTCTTCAGGTCCATCTTGAAGAACCCTTCTCGCAGCCCTACTATGAATGCCATCTGGAGGGCGAATCCCGGCACCTCCTGCACTAGGTGTATCTCCTCCTGGAACCTGTCCACGTACTTAGCCAGGGATTCTCCCTCCCTCTGCCGGATCTTGAAGAGAGCCTCCGCATCCTTCTTCCTCTTCTTTGACGTCGAGAAACGTAGTCGGAAGCTTCGGCGCAGATCATCGAACGCATAGATGGAACCTGTGGGAAGTTGGTGGAACCAGTCCCTTGCTTTTTCCTTCAGGGTGGTTGCGAAGAGTCGGCATTGGAAAGAATCTGACATGGGAAGGATTGAAGTCATGTCCTCGAACCACTGCAGGTGCACAACTGGGTCCTCCTTGCCGGTGTAGTAGGACATCTCCGGCCCACGAAACCCTTCTGGCACTGGGGCTGAGAGGATCATCTCGCAAAAGGGGCTCCCTTCCCCTGCTCGGCGAGTGGTCCTCTCGCGCGGGACCAACTCACACACCTCGGCACTCGCCGGACTGTTGAACAACTGCCGTCCGGGGAGGTCTCGCGCACTGCCTTCTGCTGGCACCTCCTTTCCCGGTCGCTGCCCCGGGGCGTTCTCGCCAATCTGCAAAGGCGGGACCACTGGAACCACCGGGGTCTCGCACTCGGTCCTCGACGCGAGAACCGTCTGCAGGACCTCTCGCTTAAACTTCTCAAACATCTCCAGCCACTCGCCCGCCGCGGGTGGCTGCGAGTGACCCGAGTCAGAACCATTTCCTCCATCTCCTGTCATCGAAACCAGCTTGGGATTTTCTTTCACCGGCTACGGTCCACGCTCACCGCACCAAAAATGTTGAAACCAGCAACTGGTCTCTTGAGTTCGGACCCACTGGGGGTGTAGCCGATGCTTATTTCTCCCTCACTAGACTCTCTTGACGGTGGATGCTGGAAACGGAAAAGACCCAAGGTTGAAGCGAGGAGGTCCCGCCACTTACCCGGAAGATCTTAGAGAGCTTCCCCTCCCAAACCAAAGCTCAACCGGGCACCTTGGAGGGCACTGGCTGCCAACCAAAACTAGCCTAGAGGAGAGGATGCTCAAAAATCGGATCTCCTCCAAGGTGCCCTTAAGGGTCTATTTATAGTTTTTCTTAGGCTGGTCTGCAGATAGCATGAATCCGCCTTTTAATTTTACTAAACACACCCCAAATTGGTCTACGAATAGCCTAACTCCGCTGTTCTGAAGGGCTATATGCAGACCACAAGGGATATTATGGTCATTTCCTCCTCACTGCCTTCTGGGCGAGTGGTCCGTGAGGGAACCACTCGCCGAGTTCCCGCTTGACTGGGCGAATGCTCAAGCCCTGAGCGAATGGTCCGTGGAGGCACCACTCGTCAGGTTCCCGCTTGACTGGGCGAATGCTCAAGTCCCTGAGCGAATGGTCCGTGGAGGCACCACTCGTCAGGCTCCCTCTCGCCTGCAGCCTACCCCCACTAATCTGGAGATCCTTTTTCCTATCTTGGTACGGGCGAATGGTCTGGATGACCCCTGTCCCATCAACTGACTCGAGGGACCCACTCGCCAAATACGGGTTGTACACTATTGATCGGTGGGAGACGTCGCTACGGGCGACCTTCTTTCCCTACAGTTTTTGACCAAGCTCACCGGAGCAAATAAGACGTGCCAAACGAAGCCTTAGTTGGTAGCGTGAGGAACGAAGTTGTGGATGAATACTTAAATTAATCTGATTGAATGAGTTACAAATGTAAATCTAATTGAAGGAGGTTGCAGCGATGATGAATGTCCATCATATTCTCTTCGATCTATTTCAAGTGACAGCAACGATGATGCATGCAATATTACCGAATCTACTCGACCTATTTTTCACTGTTAAATGTGAAGGATATGAAATGGCAGCCAAACTTGGTGTTTAAGTTGAACGAGGATTTTAAAGATGATGTGACAGCATAAGACGCCATTCAGGTGCACGTCTAAAAATAGCTGAAAAATGACAACCAATGAGTTAGGTACAAATGCAAAACCAGTTGCGAGCGGGAAAAATACGCAATCTCAAAGAAAGATTAAGACACCTGAGAAGTCAGGACTATTAAAGATAATCACTCTTGTTGTTGGAACCGAGAATCGGCCCAACGAGGAGTTCAGACCTCTGAAAGGAGGCAGCTGACACTTACTGATCCCACGGAAGAACCTGACCGAAGACTTGGAGCTAAAAAAACGACCCTTGACTACAGCGTGGAGGTTCCACCACACACTCGGAAGATCGTTAGAGCGTTTCCCCTCCTAAGTCAAAACTGAAGTCGGACACCTTGGAGAGCATGATGAGCTAACCAATGATATCCTAAGGAGGAAGAAGTCAAAGAAGTGGATCCTCTCCAAAGGTGTCATTCATGGTCTATATATAGTTTTTCTCTTCTGGTCTGCTAATAACGTAACTCCGTCTTTTAGTTTTACTAATCGCACCCTAAATTGGTCAGCTGACAGTCAAACTCTGTTGTTTTGAAGGGCTATTGGCAGCCCACAAAGAGTATCAAGGTAATTTCACATGCATACCTCATTGGGTGAGTAGCCCGCGAAGGCGTCATTCGTCAGTCTTCCTGCGAGCAGGACTCGCGATATCTCCCCTTGCGAGTAGAGGTCCTACTTGCCTCGCTCCTTGGCGTTGCGAGTCCTCACTCGCCTCGCTATGGCTATATGCACCCCAAAGCGGTGTTGGAACATGCCTCTCCCTCGTCATGCGCCACTCGCCAGGTTGAGCCTCTGGTTCGCCTCGCCTCGCCTTGGCTAGATACTCGTCGCGATTCGGCGAGTCGCTACTTTACTCGCCTATACTCGATTCTCATTTTTGCCCCTTGACGAACACTGAGTTGTACACTCAGTAAAGAATTCAACAATAAATTATTTTCACCCTTGCAGTGGGACCCATCCTCGAACTCTCCCTGTGCGGTAATGTTTTGTGCACTAGGCTGCCCTCTTTTTGTGTATGAACAGTGAAAGCACCCAAACAATAGATTACAGTACATTAGTTAAATTCGGGAATAGTTGACACGTTCAGTGGACGCCCAATCTCTTCTTATTTGTAAATATTAAAAAAAAGGTATATTTTCGTTATTTTAAAATTAAATAAATGATGTATAGTAGAATAATTGAATGATACGATTAATTTGATGTAGTCACCATTAAATACGAGCTATTGAGTATTCTCTTAACTATAATATTTAGCTAAATTTTGAATTTAATATTTGTGGAAATATTTTAGATATTAATATATTACTGAATTTATGAGAATCACTAAATATAATATTACTTCAAACAATCCTAATATATATCATCTATTAGACTATTACTAATAATAAAGGATAATCTTAATATACCATCGAATTAATCATGATGATCCAATACATTTATATATTAACATAAGTATGGTTTGAGATAAAATAAAGTAATATAAGACTAAATAATTTAAAAAGTCAATTAAAAGAAAAAAAGGTAAATAATATATTAAAAATTAAATAAATTAGAAAAAAATTATAAAGAGGGGCAGAAAATTATGTGCTTGATAAATGTATTTTCGTAGAAAATTAATCAATTATATATATATATATATATATATATATATATATATATATTGCGGAACGCTTAGGGCTCGTGGTAGACCGGTTCACTTGAACCACCTTAGCTTGTGAGCGAACTAAGCGCGCAAACAGTCAATTAGAGATTTGCTGAGTACACAGAGACTTTTTAACGTGAAAAACCCGGAAAGGGTAAAAAACCACGCGGCCGGAGCTGTGCCGACCAAACTTCACTATCTTCTGGGGGTTACAACTTGGAAACTAGAACTTGAGCGCGACAGGCCGCTGCTCGTTACAATATTTGGAGAGAGAGAGCGAGCTCCGAGGGTGACAGGCCACCTCACGGAAAAACTAAGTATTTTTCCCTTCTGAGAATGCTAGTCGCCTTTCGGAAGTGAGGCGACTAGTCGCCTTTTCCTTCTGAGAATGCTAGTCGCCTTTCGGAAGTGAGAAAGCTAGTCGCCTTTTTCTTCTGAGAATGCTAGTCGCCTTTCGGAAGTGAGAAGGCTAGTCGCCTTTTTCTTCTGAGAATGCTAGTCGCCTTTCGGAAGTGAGAAGGCTAGTCGTCTTTCGGGATGATGAAGATCTTCAAGTCCACGAAGGAGATCTTCAAGCGCCGAAGGAGAATTCCGCAAAAGTCTGCAAGGAGCTCTCCCAGGTCCAGAAGTCAAGGTCCTTTCAAATGAAGCCTTGGGGCTCCTTTTATAGCTTTGGCCGGGGGCGACCGGGTAATTTTGTCGTTGGTAGTTTCCATAAATGCTCGGTGGACGAATCATATTCTCCGGTTCGGGGCCCTCGGATCGCCATTTTTCGTAAATGACCACCTTGCCCCTCGGGCAGCTTGGGCAGCTCGGGCAGTTCGGGCAGTTCCGTTGGAGGCGAAAAAGGCGACTGACTGTTCCTGAAAAGTGAGAAGCCGGAAAGACAAAAAGTGATAAGCCGGAAACCCCAAAAGTGAGAAGCCGGAAAGACAAAAAGTGAGAAGCCGGAAACCCAAAAAGTGAGAAGCCGGAAAGACAAAAAGTGAGAAGCCGGAAACCCAAAAAGTGAGAAGCCGGAAAGACAAAAAGTGAGAATGCTCTGAACGCGCTCAGAAGAGTTCTGAGCGCGCAACGAACATGGAAGTACTTTGAACGCGCTTGGAGGCGTTCTGAGCGTGCGCGAGCGCGGGGGCGTTCTGAGTGCGCTCAGAAACGTTCTGAGCGCGCAACGAACATGGGAGTGCTGAGAACGCGCTTGGAGGCGTTCTGAGCGCGCGTGAGCGCGGGGGCGTTTTGAGCGCGCTCAGAAACGTTCTGAGCGCGCAACGAACATGGGAGTGCTTAGAACGCGCTTGGAGGCGTTCTGAGCGCGCGTGAGCGTAGAGGCGTTCTGAGCGCGCTCAGAAGCGTTCTGAGCGCGCAACGAACATGGAAGTGCTGTGAACGCGCTTGGAGGCGTTCTGAGCGCGGTGGCGTTCTGAGCGCGCGTGAGCGCGGAGGCGTTCTGAGCGCGCTCGGAAGCGTTCGGAGCGCGCGTAAGCGCGGAGGCGTTCTGAGCGAACGGTGGAGCGGGGAGTTATGCCCCAAATAGAAATTGGGATTCGACGCACCTGACAAGGGGGTGCGACTATGGCAGGGCCCCTTGCGAGCCCCCCTGCGGAAAAAGGCGAGGGGAGGGGGGTCGTACCGCACCCTATGGGCAGTGCGGCTGAGTCGCACCCCGGGGGGATGCGGCTTGGCCGCACCCTGAGGGGGCGCGGCTGGGCCGCACCCCCCAAGGGGTGCGGCTGGGCCGCAGGGCCGCACCCCCCAAGGGGTGCGGCGGGGCCGCACCCCCAAGGGGGGTGCGGCTGGGCCGCACCCCATGAGGGGTGCGGCTGGGCCGCACCCCTTGAGGGGTGCGGCTGGGCCGCACCCCCAAGGGGGGTGCCGCTCCGCGCGAGCCGCACCCCGAGGGGGGTGCGGCGGGGTCGTTCCCCCGCGACGGGGGGCGCTGTCCGCGCGCTACCATGCATGCGGTAGCGCCCGCGCTTGCGGTTTGCTCTTCGCTCGCTCTGTTTCTGGCGGTTGGCGGCGGAAATGGCGGGCTCGGTTTCTTCGATTCGAGCGATTGCGTGCTGACCGTTGACCCCATCTCTCTTCAGTGGAGTTTTCTCTAGACGCACCCCAATGCCATTATGGATGGTATAACAATATATATATATATATATATATATATATATATATATATATATACACGAGTGAAAGTGCATGGGGAGCCCCTCGGGCCCCGCGCGACAGTACGTTGCCCGCCTCTGCAAGTCCTCGACGGGCTTTGCCCTTCCCCGCCCGCCCCCGTCCTTCCCCGCCCTACCCTGCTGGGCTTCGCCCGTTCCCGGTTCCCGGCACACACGTAGTTATATATAATTTTTTTTTTTTTTAAAAAAAATTTAAAATAATCAAACAAATCGGTATTTTATCTTTAAATTTTTAATAATATCTTTATTATATATATAATATTAAATGTAATTTAATATATATATATTATTATTATTATGGAATTTATATATATATATATATTAACTGTAATTTATTATATATACTATATTAAAAGGAAAAAAATGTCTTTGGTTAAACATTAGGACTTCCTAAATTACCCTTTCAATAAAAAAATACTTTAAAAGAGAGGAGAGAGTGAGGAGAGAGAGGAGAGAGAGAAAGAGAGGAGAGAGGGGAGAGAGTGCGGTAGAGGGAAAGAGAGAGAGAGAGAGAAAAATAATATTTTTAGTATACATATTTTTTTTACAAAATAAATATTATAATATTAATTTATATTTTCTTACGGTAATTTCAAGTACTCATATGTATATGTTGCAGGCGCAGCCCGCAGACGCATCGAGCACGGGCGAAGTTCGTGCGGAGGAGGGCGAAGCCCGCCTGGATGCGGCTGAAGGCCGCCCGACAGCATCGCGCCGGAGGCGGGCGAAGCCCGCCATTGCCGTCCGGGTACTGTCACGCTTGGCCGTAGGGGCGGAGCCCCGTGTCAGACACTCGTATACATTTATATAAAAAAAATCACGGATTTTTTTAAAGTTGTCGCCCCCTCTCCCTTCCCCGCCGCCGCCGTGGCCTCCGTCGGCATGACCTGACCCCACCGGCGAGGTCGCCGGACCCCGGCGAACCTGCCGGGGTCCCGCGACCTCGTCGGTGGGATCAGGTCATGCTGGCGGCGGGGAAGGGAGACGGGGGCGGCAGTGTTTAAAAAAAATCGTGAAAAGTATCGGGTTTCTCGTGGTTGCTTGGAGGGGGGGTTTCTACTTTTGGCTATTTGCAGCCCACATCTACATGATCCAACGGCTGCGCGATTCAATTAATGGTTGTAATCTGGCTTCAAGATGGGCCTTAACGTACTTATTTATATAATATATATATATATATATGATGGGGTTCCTAGCAAAAATTCGGTTGGATCAGGAGTTTTTCGACGCGATCTCGATCAGCTCGCCGATACAATTTCAACGGGTCTAGTCTTAAGCAATTCGGAGTCCATTTGGTCTCCCAATCGGACGACGGAATGCATGCCAGTACGCCCATGTGCGCAAGCCGCGCCATACGTGCAAGCTCCACTCATGATGACACTGCACGCAGCACTGCACAAGTGCGGCGCCCTAGACGGCACACTTGTTGCGCGGCGCAAGCTGCCGCGCGGCTCACCGCCGCACGAGCATTTCTGCGCGGCGCTGCAGGCGAATCATTTCCGCGCCCAATGTTTCCACCGCAGTGAGACCTCCACCAGTTGTCACTAGGGTTGTTCACAAATAGTATAGTTCGTGAATAATTTGAGATTCGATTCGTGAAGATTCGATTAAAATTTGTATTTTTCGAATTCGAATCGGATTCGAATCTGAATTCGGATTCGAATCCGAATTCAGATTCAAATAGTTATAAAATTATATAAAACATTATAAAATTATATTTAAACATTATAATTTGAATTTAAAATTATATTTAAACATTATAAAATTATATTTAAGCATTATAAATATTAAATATAATTATAATTAAATATTATAAAATTAGAATTCGAATTCAAATTCATGTACAAATCTGAATCGATTCGATTGAATAGTTATTCGATTAGTTATTCGATTCGATTCGATTTCGGTTCGAATTCGAATTGATTGGATTCGATTGAATAGTTATTCTATTCGTGAACACCCATAGTTGTCACAGTCAAAGAGATAGTGGATTTGATCTGCAAAATGAGCGAGATACGTGATGATTTACAATAGGGATATTTTTCATGAGCATTCCAGAGGATGATAAAGTTGATAGATCAAATGTGCTTATAAGAACAGACTACTCTGATTTCATTTTATGCAGTTGTGTGCTACTGCGTGTTATTTTTTGTACTACTACTTACTATTATGTTATGAACATTTCTATTATGTTGTGCATTATTATTTAGACTATTATGTTGTGTTGCGTTTTGTGATATGTTGTGTTGTGTTTTCTACTATGATGTGTTGGGTGTTTTGTGCTACTACTTGTTAGTTTAAGTCTTCATTTGTTTGAGCGGTTGTGATTGTAAAAAGAGTTGTTGTAAATGCAGGTTTGTAAATGGAGCTGTTGGAAACTTGTTGCTGGAAATGGAGTTCTGTTTGGTTATTCTGCGTTGGCAGAACTGTTCAAAACAGAGAACCGTTTGGCAAAACTGCGGTGGCGTTTCGTAAATATTTTTTATTATAATTTTTTTATTAGGGTTTTTTTAATTATTTTCAAAGACTATTTGTAGATATATTTTTTGGAAATAATTATTTGGAAAGAAATAATATTTTTGGATGTGATCGTGAGGCTCATTTCAAACACCTACAGGAGCTCAAAAAACTCCAAAATATTTGTGAACCTCAAAATATTGAAAACTCGAAATCTCCGAATATGCAGAAACTGCCAACAAGTTCAAGCTTTGTCTAGTTGATCAGCAATGGAGTCACGCAATGCCACCATCTCATCCACCCCTACTCGAATCCCTCTAACATGGTCTCCACTTGAGCTTTCATTACTCTGTCCTGTTCTTCTCTGATGGCCTGCCGGGTAAATGACATGCTCGTCTTCATCACAAGCACGAAAATGATTGTCTGAGCGGGATGGGTGTCTGCGAATATAATATGCAAAGTCATTGTTGCAATCATAATGTCTCGTTGCTTTGTCAAACTGTATGACGACATATCTCTAAGTATTTTTCCACTTCTTTTTCCATACTCTGAATGAACGTTCTATGACGCTGCACAAGGACGAGTGAGCATGGTTGAATATTTCTCGGCGCCATTGTATATGCCTATTGCCCCTTCTAAAATATGGTAAATGATACAGTGCATCTGAATACGGTTTTAGAAAGCCACCTCTCGGCAAAACTAAGTCCTTTTTCCTTCTGAGACTACTAGTCGCCTTTCGGAAGTGGGAAGGCCAGTCGCCTTTCCCTTCTGAGATTGCTAGTCGTCTTTCGGAAGCGGGAAGGCCAGTCGCCTTTCCCTTCTGAGATTGCTGGTCGCCTTTCGGAAGCGGGAAGGCCAGTCGCCTTTCCCTTCTGAGATTGTTGGTCGCCTTTCGGAAGCGGGAAGGCCAGTCTCCTTTCCCTTCTGAGATTGTTGGTCGCCTTTCGGAAGCGGGAAGGCCAGTCGCCTTTCCCTTCTGAGAATGCTGGTCGCCTTTCGGAAGCGGGAAGGCCAGTCGCCTTTCCCTTCTGAGAATGCTGGTCGCCTTTCGGAAGCGGGAAGGCCAGTCGCGTTTCCCTTCTGAGATTGTTGGTCGCCTTTCGGAAGCGGGAAGGCCAGTCGCCTTTCCCTTCTGAGAATGTTGGTCGCCTTTCAGAAGCGGGAAGGCCAGTCGCCTTTCCCTTCTGAGAATGCTGGTCGTCTTTCGGAAGCGGGAAGGCCAGTCGCCTTTCCCTTCTGAGATTGTTGGTCGCCTTTCGGAAGCGGGAAGGCCAGTCGCCTTTCCCTTCTGAGAATGTTGGTCGCCTTTCGGAAGCGGGAAGGCCAGTCGCCTTTCCCTTCTGAGAATGTTGGTCGCCTTTCGGAAGCGGGAAGGCCAGTCTCCTTTCCCTTCTGAGAATGTTGGTCGCCTTTCGGAAGCGGGAAGGCCAGTCGCCTTTCCCTTCTGAGAATGTTGGTCGCCTTTCGGAAGCGGGAAGGCCAGTCTCCTTTCCCTTCTGAGAATGCTGGTCGCCTTTCGGAAGCGGGAAGGTCAGTCGCCTTTCCCTTCTGAGATTGTTGGTCGCCTTTCAGAAGCGGGAAGGCCTTCAAGTCCCGAAGGAGATCTTCAAGTCCCGAAGGAGATCTTCAAGTGCCGAAGGAGAATTCCGCAAAAGTCTGCAAGGAGCTCTCCTGGGTCCAGAAGTCAAGGTCCTTTCAAATGAAGCCATGGGGCTCCTTTTATAGTTTTTGCCGGGGGCGGCCCGGTAATTTTGTCGTTGGCAGTTTCCATAAATGCTCGGTGGACGAATCATATTCTCCGGTTCGGGGCCCTCGGATCGCCATTTTTCGTAAATGACCATCTTGCCCCTCGGGCAGCTTGGGCATCTCGGGCAGTTGGGGCAGTTCCGTTAGAGGTGAAAAAGACGACTAACTGTTCCTGAAAAGTGAGAAGCCTGAAAGACAAAAAGTGAGAAGCCGGAAACCCAAAAAGTGAGAAGCCGGAAAGACAAAAAGTGAGAAGCCGGAAACCCAAAAAGTGAGAATGCTCTGAGCTCGCTCAGAAGCGTTCTGAGCGTGCAACGAACATGAAAGTGCTTTGAACGCGCTTGGAGGCGTCCTGAGCGCGCGTGAGCGCGGATGCGTTCTGAGCGCGCTCAGAAGCGTTCTGAGCGCGCAACGAACATGGAAGCGCTTTGAACGCGCTTAGAGGCGTTCTGAGTGTGCTTGGGAGGTGAACGCATTGCGTGCGTGAGGGCGTATCGTTCATGGTGATGAGGGTTTGATTGCGGGGGCGTCAAGTGTTCGACCAACGGCTCTTGCTGCGCGGGAGGGAACTCCGCAATTGGGGAGCGCAAATTGCACTCCCCAATTTAGTACGGTCGCGGGGAACTCCCCAATTGGGGAGTGCCATGTGAGGGGGAAAACTCCCCAATTGGGGAGTGCAAAGCACTCCCCAATTGGGGAGTGCCACGTGGGGGGGTGGGGGGGGGGGGGACTTTTGCACTCCCCAATTGGGGAGTGCCACGTGAGGGGGGGGGGGGGGGGGGGGTCAGCCCCCCCTTTGGCGCTGGGGGGGTGCGGCAATGCCGCACCCCCCTAATTAATTATGGGGGGGGTGCTGCAGCCGCACCCCCCCCCCCTAATTAATTATGGGGGGGGGGGGGGGGGGGGGGGGGGGGGGTGCGGCAATGCCGCACCCCCCTGCTGGGTATTTGGGGGGTGCTAAATAATTTGGGGGGTGCGGCAGTGCCGCACCCCCCTGCTGGGAATTTGGGGGTGCTGTCGCACCCCCCTTGCTTGGAATTGGGGGTGCGGCATTGCCGCACCCCCCCTTGGTGCGGCGTTTGTCGCACTTTTTCGGTGCGGCGAATGCGGCATCCCTCCGGCAAAGTGTCGCTCCACCGCGGCGGGTGCCGCACTGTTTTGTCGCGGCGCGTGCTGAGCCGCTTCGGCGCGCCGAGTGCCGCGTTGCTTTGGCGCGGCGAGCGTCGTGCCATTTCGGCGCGGCGAGTGCCTGCGCGCTCGGAAGTTCCCTTCGTGATACGGAAGCGCATCCCGTTTTATTTTTACGGGTGCTTATCAAGTACAAAAAATAAACATAGATAAACATCAACATAAGAAGGTGTCCGATTCGATCACAGGAAAAACATAGAACCAACTACTCTAATTTTTTGTCAAAACAATCTCGCAACCATGTTAGACGTCGATCCCGCCGAATGCTCATAAAAGTTTCTCGATTCTGCTTCTGTGTCAAAAACATGAGGCAAGTAGTGGTATATGTCCAAGTTCGAATCATCCATAACCTCCGGAATAGTCTCTATATCTGCAACAGTCTCAGGAATGGTGTACAACGATGAAGATATCTGAATGCGAGGAGGCTCCAACATGCACTTCCCAATAATGCGCGATGTTTCAGCTATGTCTTCCATCGCCGAACTCCTTGTCTTCTTATTACTCATCTTGCTTTTTCCCTTAGCTGTCCGTTTATTCCTTGCATCAGCAGAAGAAGGTGTCTCGTTCATGTTCTGTGTGTCATCTTCGGCAAACAGGTCATGTTCGTCAATCAACTCATGCTCAAAATTTCTTGAACTGGGAGCCCAAGCAAGATCTCATATATCCACGACCTGACTGAACATCATAAATAGTTTCTCTTCTAAATCAGGAGATATGCCAGCGAACTGAAACTTTTTTGCCGTCGGAACAACCTGGGATAAAATTAATAAATATGTTTTAACAGGCTGATAAAAATATTTACAAGAAAAACAATAATCTTTTAAAAAAATACATACTGGGAGGCGTTCTTTCCACCAATCTTCTGAAGCGGCAATAGTTTTGCGAATTGGATCACAGCCCAAACCCATCTCACGGCCCTTTAGCTCCCTCCATAACTTCCAATCTTTCTTTAGTTGATCCTACTTGTTCTTCATCTGATTTCGATCATACATATTTCCCGTGGGAGCAAAGAAATTTGTTGTTAGGTTTGCCCACCCATCCCTGCTAAAGTGTGTGGTTGGGCGATTACCCAACTCTATTTCTTTCAAGCACAAGTCACAGAAAATCATAACATCGTTGGCCTCCCAATTTACGCTAACACCACCTTCTTTATGTTTACCCATAATGACTGTATGTATGGAAAAATAAAATCAAGCAAAGTGAACACACACAAGTGAACACACACAAGTAAAGTGAACACACACACACTTAACACACACAAAAATACTTAACACACACACACACACAACATACTCACACACATCCACATACACAACCACATACACACACACACAACATACACACACACACACACACACAACACTTAACACACACACACACAAATACTTAACGCACAAACACACACAACATACTCACACACATCCACATACACAATCACATACACACACACACACACACACAACATACTCTCACACACACAACACACTCAACACACAAAAAATACTTAACACACACACACACACACAACATACTCACACACATGCACATACACAATCACACACACACACACAACTTACTCACACACATCCACACACACAATCACACACACACACACACACACACACAACATACTCACACACATCCACATACACAATCACATACACACACACACACAACATACTCACACACACACACACAACACACTCAACACACACAAAAATACTTAACACACGCACACACAACATACTCACACACATCCACACACAACATACTCACACACACAACATACTCACACACACAACATACTCACACACACACACAACATACTCACACAACACACAAAACACACAAAACACACAAAACACACAAAACACACAAAACACACATCCACAACACACACACACACACACACTTATTAACACACACAAAATACTTAACACACACACATACACACTTAACACACACAAAAATACTTAACACACACACACACAACACACACACACACACACACACACACACTTAACACACAAAACACACATTCACATTCACATACAAAATAATCACATACACAACACATTCACACACAATCATATACACATAAGTCTACACAAAATAAATCAACACATTCACACAACATATTCACGCACACATTCACATACACAATCACATACAACCAAACCTAAATAATCACACACACATATAACAAACTTAACACACACAAAACACTTAACACGCACATAACATACTCATACACATTCACATACACACATTGGCATACACAATCACACACACACACACACACACACACGCGCGCGCGCGCGCACACACGTACACCCAACTACACATACACAAAAATAATCACATACACACACACACAACTGCACACACACACACACACACACACACATAAGCCTACACAAATCTACACATCCAAACGCGCTTAACCGGAGGTCTCGCTGAGGGTTTCGGCCCGCTAAGGTTTGAGCAGTGATAAAACGCAGGGCGGTTCAGGCCGGAGAGCGAAAAAACAAATGGAAAAATGACGTGCGGTGCGTTTTAACAAAATGAAATGACCTAAAAACGCTAAAACAAATAAGGCCTAAATATTTCAATATTTCTATTTCAATAATAGCGTTAAAAAAATAGCTCTCAAAAAGTTGTTCTACCAAATAATTTTAAATGAAAAATCTTTGTTCTATTAGCATTATACACAGACTCTCCAAATAACATGCAGTTTTTTCAAAACAGTTTTCTCAAAAAACTCTGTTAACAAGCTCTATTCGATCAGCTGCTTTTCCATCCGTAATAGCTCTCCCAAACAGAGACCTGGTTGTGAGGATAATGTTTTTGCATAACCAGCACCATCTCATGGAGAGCTTATGGGTCTGTTTGGGAGAGCTGTTGCGGATTGAAAAGCTGGTGATTGAACAAAGCTCTTTATACAGAGCTCTTTGAGGAGTTGTTTTGAAAAGCTGCAGACTGTTTGGATGGTCTGTGTATAAGCGTTGATTGAATAGAGTTTTTTCAAATAAGACTGTTTGGTAGAACAGCTTTTTGAGAGCTGTTTTTTCTAAACGAAAATATTAATATATATTGTTCTCAAACATTTAAACATATCAATAAAAATATAAATTGTTCTCAAATATAATATGAAATAGTAGGTTCTCTGGTGCGTTCGTTCCACTTTATTCAATCATTCTTCTTCACCTGCACAATAAAAAAATTGATATTACTCATACTTTTGAATAATATGATTTCAAGAGTTTGTTAAAAAGATGATGTGAAATTTTACCTGCGGGTGTTGTACACTTCTTCAGCAATACTATCTCGTACTGCAGACATATAATCAAATCCCCCGTCATCAAACATATCAATCTCAATATCATCCTTTGTTGTATGATCATCATCCTCTGGTGGTATGAATGAGTCATCAGCATCGCAAGCTTTAAATTCTGGGTACCATCGAGATGGATGTCTACGAATGAAGTTATGCAATGTCATGGTCGCTAACACAATTGAACGTTGTTTCTTGAAATTGTACTGAGGCATTTTTTGAAGAATGTGTCACTTTTTCTTCTAAACTCCAAACGTCTGCTCTATCACACTTCGAATAGATGAATGTGGCTTATTGAAATGCTCATGTCTGCCATGGACCGGGCGACTCCCGTGTGCAAAATCTATCAAATGATATCTTGTTTTTTGATATGGTTTTAAATAGTCCGTCTTTAATGGATAATCCAACATCCACTAAATAATATTTACCTGTAATTACTTGTTATGTTAAACATAATAATATTGTAGTGAATGATTAAAGCATATACGATCATTTATTACACAAATTACCTTGAGGAGGATGCGGAAAATGTAGCCTATCGTCTGACAATGCGCACGCGAAGATACGACTATCATGAGCGGATCCTTCCCACCCAGACAGTGCAAATGTGAAGCACATATTGAAATCGCAAACAACCATCACATTTTGCGTTGTTGTGCCATGACGTCCAATATATCTAACTTGATCATCAACAGGTATCCTCGCATCAACATGTGTTTCGTCAATTGCACCAACGCAGTCCTTAAAGAATGGCATGTCACGGGCATCATATCTTATTTCTCTAAATTGATGATCAATTGGTTTTATAACATCAACTAACAGTAGCAATATTGATTTAAGTCCTTTTGAAAAAAAATCTACTTATAGTTTCAGTTGAGTGTTGAGATCGCTCTTTTGTTAATCTAATAGAGCCTCCATGTGCTAGGATGTACAATGTAATTCCTAGGATTTCTCAAGAGGTTGTGCATTGTGATCCATGTAATTCATGATCGTTTTCTAGCTTTCGAAGCAAATCAATAAATATTCGCTTTGACATTCTAAATGCGTCATGAACTCTATCTGGGTGCCCTTCAAGCAATTCTTTCAACCATTTATCCCTTGTTTGAGTAAACGTCATGCATGGTCTCTTCTCCAGTATGCAATTATTTATCTCATCTATTATTGAGATAACTTTATTACTGTATTCAAGATATTGTACCCTTTCTGGAGAAAGACAAGGCGAATTTTTGGAATCGTCACTGGTCGAGTCATGTGCTTCCATTACCTAAAAGAGACAACACAAAATATGAATTTAGTTTAAGATAAAAACATTACAGTATAGTCTTAATAAAATAGAAACATTACAACACAACATAAATTTAGTGTAAGATGGAAACATCACCGAATAGTCTTAATAAAATAGAAATATGACAACACAAAACATTGAATTTTGTTTAAGCAAATTTCATTACAGAATAGTTTTAATAAAATAGAAACATGATAAAAAACATCACGTAGTTTTCTGAAAAACCATAAACATATAACACAACACACAACTGCCTAAAATGACCGGATCATTGCATCCTGTTCTCAAAAGCACTTTTGATCCACCATACCATATCCTCCTCCGGTATGTTAATGAAAATTTCTCTATTATTTTTGACTTTGATATGGTTCAAAGCAAAGTAATATAAACTCAAATTTTCACGTATCTCTTGCATCTTGCAGATTAAGTTCACTGCCTCTTTGATTGTGACAATTGGTGGTGTCTTCTCCGCTAGTACAGATGCACGTAACTCACTCATATAGGAAAGAGTCATTCCTTTATTCTTTCCCATTCTTCTTCGTTTACTAGTGGAGGTGGAGGTATTGCCAATATTGGTTGATGAATCAAGTCGTTGCACCTCCAAGTTTTCTACTGCATTCTCTTCTTCGTCAGAAATGTGCTCCACATCAGGTGGTACGCTGCCAATTGATGAAGCCCAAGAATCTTCACTTGTAGCAACAACTTGACTGAACATAATATTCAGTTTCTCGTCTAACTCGGGCGCAATACCAATATATCGAAATTTTTTGGCAGCAGGTACAACCTAAACATAAACAATTATAATAGTATAAGAACATATTTAAAAAACATATATTTTTGTTTAAATTTAATGAGTTTTATGTTACCTTAATTTTATCCTCCCACCACTGATCAAATGCTGCAATGGTTCTCTTTTCCTAGTCTCATCCCAAACCGGTCTCTCCATGTTGTAGTTCTTTCCACGACTTCCAGTCTTTCTTGAGATGGTCTCACTTATTCTTCATTTGCATTCGATCGTAGTTTTTTCTAGTACGTTGTTTAAAAGATCCAATCAAATTTTTCCAACCATCCTTGCTGAAGTGGGTGGCAGGCCGATTTCCCAACCCTATCTCTATAATGTAAAGATCGCAGAAGATCAAAACATCATTTGACTCCCATGTTGTTGTGCTTCCTCCGGCCTTTGGGTTTCCCATTAAACTGTATACATAAGACACAAACAATCATTCAAACATACACAAACACATTTAGACATACACACACAAACACATTTATACATACATATACTTCACCACTCATATGATGCATTAATTCTCTTTTTAATGGGGTTCCAGCCTAAACCTGTCTCACATCGCTTGAGCTCTCTCTCCATAGCTTCCACTCTTTTTTCATCTGCTTCCATTTATTTTTTAGTTTAGGGTTGCATTGTGAACACAACTACTACTACTTCCTTGCAAAAGAAAAACACTTCACATGCATTAAAAAAATCATTCACAAAATTACTATGAAAATCAGTCAGCAGAGAAAATTGAAGAGATGGATGGGGGTCATCACATAGGATACAAGATAGGGTCATCATATTTTTGAGTAATCACAACAAAAAAACTGAAAAAATTGAGAACTATCATAAGCTCACTATTAGCTTGTTTCCAACAGATCCAGCAATTGTTCTAAAATTGAGAAATTAATCACTATTAGATTGTTTCTAATAGATCCGATAATTGTTCTAAAATTGAGAAACTGAACAAATTGAGAACTAGGAAAAAAATTGAGATCTAAATCAAGCATATAATTTGAAAACCTAGATCCAGGGAAAAACCTATATTCTACAATACATTTATGATATATCCAACAGATCCAGGAAAATACCAAGATCGAATCAGAAAACCTAATGCTGGAAACGGCAACAATGCAAGCATAATGGGAGCGGAAGAATGCTGGGGCTGGAAATGACAACAATGCACAAGGTTGGAAGAATGCGAGATATGGAGAAATCGAATCAAAAAACCTAAATGACG
Source organism: Dactylorhiza incarnata (assembly GCA_033032865.1). Taxonomy (NCBI): domain Eukaryota; kingdom Viridiplantae; phylum Streptophyta; class Magnoliopsida; order Asparagales; family Orchidaceae; genus Dactylorhiza; species Dactylorhiza incarnata. The sequence goes on along the minus strand of JAWHQI010000401.1, from coordinate 537,193 downwards.
ACATACCTCGTCGGAGAAGGAGATCTGGAGTGGCTGATATTAGGGCTCGTCGACCTCGCGCGTCGAGGAGAAAACTGTTGTTGGCTCGTTGTGGAAGAACCTTCAATTGGTGGTCGCGTCAAGGATACGGCTCATCGAGGAGGAAGAAGACAGCAGGATCTGCGTCGAGGAAGAAGAGAGCGGGATCGCGCGTCGTTAGGACTCGTCGAGGAGGAAGACAGCGGGATTGCGGAGAGCGCGGCTTTTTGGGAGAGCAAAAGCAGGAGGTATGCAGATTTTCAAAAGTATGGTTGAAACGTGCATCTTTAAAAATGATTTTGAAAGAGCTGACCCGCCAAACAACTACAAAACAACTCCAGCGGTTGAAAAATAGCTTTTCAATCCGCTGGAGCTGTCCCAAACAGGCCCTATGTCTCTCACAAATTAATTATTGAACTACTTTGAAAATTCTATTTATATTTTAGATTCTTATATAAAGTATAAGGTATGATTTTTAGCATAGAGATCTAATGATTAGTGAAAATATTTAAAGTGAAGAGGGCTATTATCAAATCTAATTAATATTTTTTATCATACTCAAAATTATATCTTCTCCAAGCAGGGGCAAATCTAGGGGGCTCTCTCGAGAATTTTGTAAAATCATTAGTGAATTTTGACTATTTATGTTATGAAAATCGGATCCGAGTGCAGATGAAAAATTCTGTTCCAAAATATTTTTCTAACGACCAAAATTGCGAAGAGCGATACGCACAAAAAATTACAGAAAAATAAAATAAAAGCAAGCACCGCAATCAAAAACACCAGATGTAAAGTGGTTCCCCGAAATTGGGTACGTCCACTGTGTAGGCAGAGATAAATTTACTATTTATTTCTCAAACATACAATACGACTAAAAATGGAGGAGAAGAATAGACCGAGAAAAATGATGGAAATCTCGAATCCTCCAAGGTCCGGTCGTACACGTTGCTACGAGAAAATAGTTTCGACGGCGAGAGAAGAAGCCGACTGGAAGAAGAACTCCAAAGAGGAAGCCGGCTAGGCGATGACCGAATGTCTGCCGAAATCCGCTGAACCACCGAAGAAAATCTGTTGCTCTGCACTCTCCTAAGGGTGACCGGTCACACCTATTTAGGGAGGAGGAAACCCTAGGAGGGTAAGGAGGATGGATCGGCTCAATAATGGAAGAAGATCAATCCCTTCCCCAAAAAATAAATCCTCCAACAATACCGCAATAATGAGGATGTCAAATTTGAAGCCATCTCCAAAACGGGCTGACAGCAACAATGGAAGAAGATCAAAGATCCCTTCCAAGAAATCCTCAATCAGTGGAAGGAAAAATATTCTGCCACTAATGCTCCTCCATAATTGCTGGAATCTAGGAATTCCAAAAGAAGGAGCCACAAATTGAGCAGTCTCTAAAAAAGTACGCCAACCAAGAAAGGGAAGATGCGTCATTATCGCAACAATCTCCACTTTGACGTCTCTTCCATGACATGCTCCACCTGGCTGAAATAACTCCTAGATGCCATAACGGTCACCAAGATCCAAAAAAAAGCCAAACAGAATGACTGAATGAACTTCGGCCGAGAACGGATCATAAGAAAGAAACTCCTCTGATTCTGAGTAGCACACCAACTGGACTGACGTGGCTGACCCAAAAAAATGCTCCACCTAGAGCTAATAAACAACTGCACCACCTCCAGCGGTGGTCTCCCATAGCAAAACTGAACATGTCAAGACTTCTGGCCTTTGATGTGCGCGCGGGAGAGAAATTAATAAATGCAGACACACCAACAAAGAATGCAAAATAAATTGACATCATCATGGAAATAATTAACCCCTATGAGAACTAATCAAAAAAGATTGATTAGACACACTTTAAGCTCATGAATGGGGAGTAACAATGAAAGAGCTTAGGTAATAGAGGGTGACCAAACTGTATTCACAAATGAAGTTCTTGACCAGGAAAGATAACTCAAAAATAAGAGTTACGTGAAAACAAACATAGAAATAGCAAACCCCAAAAAAGGAAAAAATTGGGTGTAGAAGATGCCATAGAAAATCAAACAGAGGAAATCTGCACTGAGACCGAGGCGACCAGATAAATTCACGGATCAAGATTGGGAAGATAGGGAGCGGACCGATGTCGTCACCTATCGTTGACCCAACTCGAAACGGAACATCCAAATGGTCGCCGATCGAACCTAGCTCTGATACCACTTGTTATGAAAACCGGATCCGAGTGCAGATGAAAAATTCTGTTCCAAAATATTTTTCTAACGACCAAAATTGCGAAGAGCGATACGCACAAAAAATTATAGAAAAATAAAATAAAAGCAAGCACCGCAATCAAGAACACCAGATGTAAAGTGGTTCCCCGAAATTGGGTACGTCCACTGTGCAGGCAGAGATAAATTTACTATTTACTTCTCAAACATACAATACGACTAAAAATGGAGGAGAAGAATAGACCGAGAAAAATGATGGAAATCTCGAATTATCCAAGGTCCGGTCGTACACGTTGCGACGAGAAAATAGTTTCGACGGCGAGAGAAGAAGCCGACTGGAAGAAGAACTCCAAAGAGGAAGCCAGCTAGGCGATGGCCGAATGTCTGCCGAAATCCGCTGAACCACCGAAGAAAATCTGTTGCTCTGCACTCTCCTAAGGGTGGCGGTCACACCTATTTAAGGAGGAGGAAACCCTAAGAGGGTAAGGAGGATGGATCGGCTCAATAATGGAAGGAGATCAATCTCTTCCCCAAAAAATAAATCCTTCATCAATACCGGAATAATGAGGACGCCAAATTTGGAGTCATCTCCAAAACGGGCTGACAGCAACAATGAAAGAAGATCAAAGATCCCTTCCAAGAAATCCTCAATCAGTGGAAGGAAAAATATTCTGTCACTAATGCTCCTCCATAATTGCTGGAATCTAGGAATTCCAAAAGAAGGAGCCACAAATTGAGCAGTCTCCAAAAAAGGACGCCAGCCAAGAAAGGGAAGATGCATCATTATCGCAACATATTTACACGTCAAAAATGATGGTCGGATGAGCGAGAAACGACTCTGATAAAGTAGAGACCTTCAAAAAAAATTGACGAGAGGATCAGAAGACGAGGTCGGCCCCCATTCTACGAAGACACTGCCATTTTGATCGCCCTGCTTCTTCGGTTCCCGCAATCGTATAGCGGCCTCTACGCTAATAGACGAGCACAACAACATTTGCTTCTTCTCCAGCATGCACGCCGACGCCTCCAAGCACGGCTGACACATTCGTTCCATGCATCAGTCGCCTCCAGCGCCTCCACGATCCTTACTATCGTCGACGAAGACATCCATTTGGTAAACTATGCACTTGTCAAGGTGAAGCAACAACGCTCGTCGTTTCGTTTTCGTTATGTCGTCATCCTGTCGTCCTCATCCACAGCTGAAGCCTCCATCAATCTCCCATTTCGGAGCCTTACCAGCAGCGCCTGCTCGCTTCTCACGAGATTCTCGCTGATTGAATCCGCTCAACCACCCGTGTGTGTCGTCTTTGTTGACCGCAACTCCGCAAGGGGAAGAGCGATCCTTTTCAAGCCCCGGGCCATCTGCCCTCGGCACGCCTACCATTTCTTCTCAAGCCATCTGCTGCTCGTTCCATCGAGCTCCACCCCGTTTTGTAAACTATGTGGATCCATCAGCCGTCCCGCCATTTTCTCCGTTGTAGCCCCTACTCTACCGGCTACCTCTCTGTCTCTTTTGCTTGACCCACTTTATTGAAATTCTTGGATCTGCTCTAGACATAATATCGTGATAAATTGTTTCTGGATTTACGAAATGACTCACGTGCACTTATTAGTACAATTCCTGGTGTCAATCCACGTGCTTTAATTTCATCCGTAGCTTTGGAATTTGGACTTTGCATTATTTTATCTGTAAATTATTACAACAAATTATAAACTGAATAATATGATGAAAGCTTGCATAAAATATTCAAATATATCAAAATATTCTAATCTTATTTTAACTTTTGGTGGTGTCTACTGGCTACTGAAACTGAGCGGTCGTAAGCTGTCATAGGTTTTTGTTCTCTCCATAGGGGTATTATTGGAAACTCTTTATTTCTTCACAATATATTGTTTTTTTAATAAATTGGACGTTGTTAAATATTATTACTGTTCAGCATTCTATTATGTATAACTCGTATTTTATACAAATTTCTATCTTTTGTAACTATTGTCGGTAAAGTGTCTGCACACATCTCAAAGCGAGCTGAGATATGCTCTCTTTGAAATATGTGCGTGCGCCCAGTTTTTTGTCTCCTTTATTGCCGAGTATGAAAAATACCTCTTGTCATTCTGCTCCGCATCAATGGTCTCTCTATCATAGGTTTTCAAGTCATTGATAATGTTGGTGTTCGAATCACTACAATTGGTTCCTAATGTTCGGACCTGGGGGGTGAACAAATATTACTGATTTAGTGATCGACCCTGATGAGAGACGGCGATAAGAGGCTAGAGAACACAAAAAATAGCTCTAAGCTGTCTAGAAACAAGACTCACATGCTGCAGTGAGGATGTCCCGCCACACACCCAGAAGTCTATAAGAATTTTCCCTCATAAAGTCAATGTTGAGCTCGGCACAAGAGAGATGGACACTGAACTCGCCCACCATAGGGGGGAGGAGGGTGTCTTCTACGTGTGCCTTGGAGTTTTATTTATAGACAAATCTAAGAGGGAGAGGGGGTATGGTCTGCGAATAGCCGCTCCTGCCTTAACCCAAATGATATTCACATGCTAAAATGGTCTAGGAATAGATGCCCTAGACAAGGCGAAATTCTAAGCTTGCCAGCACTTAGTCGAGGTCTTCTGAGCTCACCCCTGATGGGCGAGGTGGTCTAAGCTCGCCGATGTTGAGCGAGGTCTTCTGAGCTCGCCCCCGGTGGGCGAGGTCTTATAAAGTGTCCTTAAATATTTTGATCTCGATGAATTACGGATTATACAGTCGATGTACCTCATGACCAACCACTCCATCATAGCTTCGTCCAGAGTAAGGGATTTCTACCTGCAAAAATATTCAAAAATAATAAAATTTTAGGGCATATAGAAGTACTCACGAGTCACAAGAGATAAATGTGATAATATGATCCTTGCATAATTTAAGAGATCTGAGATAACTTTGTATTATTTCTACAAAAATTTAATTTGTTTATATTGCATTAATATTAGTGCGCAATCACAATAAAAATGCTCGAGCATTAAATTATAATTAGTTCAATAATTTCACCTCCAAAATGTAGACCTGTCCAAAAAGCCCGCCCAGGCCGGTACCAGCCCCAATAGGGGGCCTGCCACCCGGGATTAGGCCTAGCTTTAGCCAGGCTCGGGCACCAGCCCCAGTAGGGGGCCTGCCAAGGCCCCCAAGGCCGGGCCCAGACCGGGCCCGGTTAATAAATTCCGCCTATAGGCGGAATTTTATTAAAATCCCACCAAAATAGGCGGGATTTTAATTAAATCCCGCCAAAATAGGTGGGATTTATTAAAATCTCGCCTAAACAGGTGGAATTTAATAAAATCCTGCCTATACAGCCTGGATTGTCCCGCCTGGGTGCCAGACCCAGGTTAGGCCCGGTACCCGGGCTTAGTTGGGCCTGGCCCGGGCCGGGCTTTGGGCATATATATCGGAGCCTTGTTGGGCCTCATAGCCCGACCTGGGCCTGGGGCGCGCGGGCTATCCCGTGCCCGGTCCTAGCCGTGCTTTTTTTAGGCCGGGCCTGAGTTTTCTTAACACACTGCCAAAAGATATATAATTTGAATAACTGATTCATTAAATTTTATTTAAATAAAGTTAATTTATTTTATAAATCCAACCTCACATTAATTAGTTTTTTGTATATTCAAAAAATATATATTTCATAATAAATAGATTTGAGGAAAAAAAAACCTCTCAACAAATCCCAATATGTGCATGCATGTTCTTCAAGTTCTTAAAAAAACCTTTTAAACTTAATTATACATTATGTTTTAATTATACATTATGTGTTGCATGCATTAATGAATTATACATTATGTTTTATTTTTAATAGTTTTTTTTTTTCACTTTTTATTTTTTAATGACACATTATGTATCATGACAATAATGTCACATTTAATATAGTATTGTTTGTGTCATGATGGAAAAAATTAGTTGTGAGGAGTTGTCATCATACATAATTACTATTTTGTCCAGACCTAGTATGATTGTCTAAACTTATAATACCATCTCCAAATTATATGTTCAAATCATTAATTGTATCTACACAAACTAGTCACATTTATTTATATATACGGGAAAAGGGCGTTAATTATGTTGTACATAGTGTCGAGCGACTGCAGTACCTTAAGGTTCTGTTTGGTGCGGCGTTTTTTTGCTCGGGTGAATTTGGATAAAAACGTCACCATCATATAATGTATGTTTGGCATGACAACCAACAAGAAAAGAAAACTAGTTTTGAACATAAAAGCGAACAAAGTTCCTTTGATGAGGTTGGGCGTTCACGAAAGACGGTTCATAACCGCCGCGTTCACGACCGCCACCACCATGCCAAACGGAGCCTTAGTCATCACATGACTGCCTCGGATGCTTAGTATACGCACGTTTGTGAAAGCGGCAATCGATATATTGTCGCATGAAGTTTAGGAATAATTGTACCCCTCTTGTCATATATGTATATGTTTAACTTAGTCCAGTCGGTCTTCCGCGTCTCCTTCTTAAATTTTCATTATTATATAACAAAAAGGTTAATTACCGGGACCTCCCATGTAAGTTTGTATAATTACAACTTGCACCCCTCATAGTTTGGAAATAACAATTACCTCCCCTCCAATTACAATTACCCCTATTACTCTATTAGGAATTGGTATACGCAGAGCGAATTCCTTTATCTGCAAACCAAATATCTACTATTTTATTTCAATTAAAAATTATATTTTAATTTGAAGTCCTCTGTTTGCAAACAAAAAAAACTCTACCCTAAGCCCAAATTTCCCCCATCTTGGTCATGCAAACATCCTCGATCCTATATCTCGGCCCCGTTCATCCTCAACCCCGCCGGCGAACATTCCAGCCTCCCCGAGCCCGATGACGTCAGTTCCCCCTCGCCTCCACCTATGTTTTTTCGCGGCAAGCAGTCCCCGAGCCTGCCGCGCATGTTCATCATGTCTTTCCCCGAGACTGAGGACTCCGCTCTTCGATCCCGCCAGTGTTTGTTCATTTCCAGAGCTCGACAACCATGTTCCTCCTCGATCCTGCTGGCGGTTGTTCTTATATATTATGTTGTAAAATAAATCAAGAAATAGTTAAAAAGTCATGTGTTCAATTTTTCAATTCCTTTCCTTGTTGCAATTTTCCCTACTATGTATAGCTCCACACGAAATTGCAGAGTTTTTATTGAAATCACTATAGCTTCGTTTGGGGGGACTTATTTTCACCGGTCAAGCGGTTCATACGATTGTAACTGCTTGACCGGTGAAAATAAGTCCCCCCCCCCCAAACGGAGCCTATATATATTGATTTTAAGATTTTATGTGTAAATATATTATCTAGTTTCTATGTTAAAGACTTATGAGTAAATATTACATTGACTCTTCATCATGAAATAGAGCTCATCATCATTTGGATGTTTTTTTTAAGTTTTGCTTGTAGTTGTTGGATCAAGACCGGGCATATTAGATCACTCACAAACAGACGTGCGCGCGCACACACAAACACTCACACAATTCTAGTTTCATTTGGAGTTGCGCGGATAGTAAAAATCTTCTTATAAACAATGTCGCTCTGTGTATAATAATTCTCATAATATATTATAAATATATAGTAGACTATAGTATATACCTTCAAAATCGCCTTGCCCTGAGTGCACAATATACATTGACGAAATTGTCATCAGTCATTGCACGATGCCTACTCGTAGATCCGGTGCATGAGAAATTGTATCCATACCACAAGAATTTAATGATGTCGTGGAGCGTCTTTGGGGCCAGAGTGTCTGAGAGCAAGACAATTCCTAACAAGCCTCTTTGATGATAAACTTCTATGTGAATTGAAGGTGCATAAATGAATCAAAAATTTATCACTCTGAATTGGAGGGAAAATTACTTAGCTTAAGAAATAGTATGGACCTTCAAATATTATAGGCGCCTTTTTCGGAGTAAGCGATGCAGCTATTTTGAAAATTCTGTAATTAAGCATGTTTCACTGAGAGTAGTCTTGCAATGAGTGGCATCTTGTGAAGTGATCTTTAGCCCACTCTTCGCTTTGACACAAATATTAGCCCACAGGGCATGAATACAACACATTGTACGAGACCCAAAGGCATCCGACGAATGCAGGCCTCCCATAGGGGAGATAAGCTTGTAGAAAGAGACGCGACAGATACGAGCATAAATACTAAAAAGTCATGATAACCACAAAGACCTTGCTTTTTCATTTCAAATTTTATTCCTTTTCAGTATGGTTTTTAATAAAACAAAAGTAATGAACACAAACTCTAGTTTTTCTAAAAGTCAAAACAAACTTTTCCACACTTGTGATAGAAAAAATCTCAATCTAGTTTATTTGGAAAAGAATAAAAATGTGTGATTTACCTTAGTATGAGATGGTATAAATAAAAGTGAACAATTCTCATGATATTATATGTATTGAGTTGTTACAGTCTATAGATAGAGCGAAATTAAAGTTAATTAATTTAGTATAAATATACTTTCTTATTGTTATTTAATTAAAAGTTGTAAATGTATATTCGGATATATAATGGGCTCGAAGGCTTAACGGGTTGGTTCAGATACTATACTGGAATATTCGATACCCGTATTAAACTAGGGTTTTATCTATAAATACCTAGTTGGGGCAACTGATAGTTGATTCCACTTTGATCCACACCTGAATGCTTCGAGCGATCCCTATCAAAAGTAACATAAAAGTGTTGAAAAGGAAGCCCCAACTCACATTACACTGCACACATAAAGATTGAATGCAACAATCTCTTATGACAACAGGAATGTTGGTTACCCCTAATTAAGAATATGAAGTCATGTCCGGTTGAGACTAAGGTTAGAAGAGTGCACATAGGCCGTGCGTGCGCTTGCTAACGTATTTCTTAGAACACCAAAAATATGCAAATATGAACTTATTTAACCAAGATAGTGTTAAGGTATATTTGGACAATTAACGAGTTCAGAGGCTTATCAGGTCGTTTAGGGTACACGGATATCCGATACCCGTAGATACTCCTAGAGTTTACCTATTTAAATCCACCTAGAGGCAACAGATAGGTGATTCCAACTTAGATCACCATTCGGATGCTTCGAGCGGCACTATCAGATAGCTCATATATATATAACTAATGCAAACTAAACAAGCATGCAATAAGACCAAATTAACCCTGAAACAAGTCGGTCTTCTTAATTAAGGCTCACTCTCTAGTGGAGGAAGCGATAGCCTGCGAGGGGTAGTGGTCTCCTGCCCCTCTCCGATAGATGAAGAGCATAGTGAGACCAATATCCTAGATTGAGAGAAAGAGAAGTCCTACAACAACACTCAAGTCTTTATCCCACAATAGTGAGGTCGGCTATATGGATCATTTGTCGCCATTGCGCGCTATCTTTAATCATAGCCTAAAGACAAGTCCTAATGTTACGTTAAAAATATGTAATATAAAATCATTCACACACACGAGTGACATTTTATGGGGGACCCCCGTGCCCTACACGACAGTACCCTGCCCGCTTCCGACACGCACCCAGTTATATAAATTATTATATTTATATAAATTTTTAAACATTTTCTTAGAATTTTTTTTTTAATCTGTATTTTTTTAAAAAATATATATATATGTTTTATATATGTATATATAATTATATAAAAATATCAGTTTTAAATAATTTAATATATTATATAATAATTTAAAATTATATATATATTTAAATAATTTTATATATTATATAATAATATAAACAAAAAAACAATGACGTCCAGCCGTTTCCCTCCTCCGCGGCCGGCCTGCCGGGAGTCCACCGTCGGGGTTGCCGGACCCCGGCGAACCTGCATGGGGTATTTGTGCAGCGCTTCGATAGGGCCACCGCCGACGGTGGCCCTGACCGTGAGGCCCATATCTGGGGCTCACGGTCAGGGCCGCCGCCGGCGGAGGCCCTGCCGGAGCGCCGCACGAATACCCCCGGTAGGTTCGCCGGGGTCCGGCGATCCCAACGGCGGGCTTCCGGCAGGCCGGCGGCGGCGGAGGGAATCGTCGGGACGCAGTGGTGAAGAGTGCCTCCATCGGGGCTGCTATCGGGCTGGAGGGAGGGAAATTTTCAGGAAATGACTATTTGCAGCACATATCGTCAAATTTTCAGGAAATGACTATTTGCAGCACATATCGTCTTGATCCAATGGCTGTGATCTGTTGAATGATTCTAATTCGATCCCACTTTGATCAGAGTGATCCTAGAATTTATATTTGGCGTACGCGTCAATAATAGCTTAAACAGGCAATTAAACATGCACATTATTATTTTTTAATTCCATGCGATTTTTTACAAATAAAATATATCAAATTTTAAAAGTGTGAATGATAATATTAGGCGTACGTGTCAATAATGGCTTAAAAGTTGAGGAATATCACTCAAATGCATCATCAATATACATTATAATTAAAAAAGCATAAGCAATATGGTTAATGGAATATAAATATATGACTTCATTTATATTTATACATTATTTGCTCGGTGAGTTTGGATAAAAATCTCATCGACATAGAATACATGTTTCACAAGACAATGGTATGATCGACGATCGTCGTCTTTTGAGCATAAAAGTAGATGAAGTTTCTTAGCTGAGGTCGGACGTTCACAAACGACAGGTCATAACCACCGCTTTCACGACCGTCACCACCGTGCAAAACGAAGCCAAATCAACACTAAGGCTCCGTTTGGTGCGGCGCTTTTACTCCGGTGAGTTTGTAGCGAAAATTTCCACCGTTATAGAATGCTTGTTTGGGATGACAATGATTATGACCGCCACCAAGAAAAGATGACCAGTAGTTTTGAACGTAAAAGTGGATGAAGTTTCTTAGGTGGAGTCGAACGAGACAATTCATAACCACCGCTTTCACGACTGCCGCCGTCGCGCCAAATCGAGCCTTATCGTCTTTCCAGGAGGTGTTTTGCATTCATAATTACCGTGAAATGCTGCCTTATCTTCCTTTTTCTGTGAGATAATCCAATTAACGGAAGCACTAAATTATACGAATATATTTTTAATTTTTTGAATAATTAAAGATAGTGCTAACCGGCTAATTATGCAACATCACGGTAGGGGGCGGTGATAATCTTTTTGTCGACATTTATGCTATATTAAAAAGATTTTTTTATATGATATTAGGAGGACCATTACATTATTTTCGGTAATTATATTTGGCAATTATTATCCACACTACAGTTTTGGCTATTCGCACTTTTTTATATGACTTATTACGTGTCTATTAGAAATATGTCTTGTACATACATTTTTAGGAAAAGTGTTCAACAAGTAAGTTGTAGATCTCGTCAATATCTACAAATTTCATGCAGAACATTTTTCCTAAAAATACATGTACATGGTGTATTTCCAAAAAATCGCTATAGTTACGCTCATGTTTCAATCAGGGCGGCAATACGTCTTGTGCGTGCATTTTTAAGAAAAATCCTCAACACGAAAGTTGTAGATCTCGACGAGTTCTACAACTTTCGTGTTGAGCACTTTTCCTAAAAATGCACGCACAATACGTATTGCCGCCCTGATTGAAAGTTGTAGATCTCGACGAGATCTACAACTTTTGTGTTGAGCACTTTTCCTAAAAATGCACGCACAAGACGTATTGCCGCCATGATTGAAACATGGGCGTAACTATAGCGAATTGTACATGCATTTTTAGGAAAATTATACATGCATTTTTAAAAATACGTCTTGCACATGCATTTTTAGGAAAATTGTTCAACAAGAAAGTTGTAGATCTCGTCGAGATCGACAACTTTCGTGTTGAACACTTTTCGTAAAAATGTATGTACAAAGCGTATTTCTAAAAGACGCATAATAAATCATTCCATTGATTAGTCGTGAACATAAAGCCCGATCGGGCCGGCCTGGACCGGGCCCGATCGGGCTTTTTCCTGCATCGGGCCGGCCCGGCCCGGCCCGGTCCTCCCTTGGAATCGGGCCGGCCCGGGCCGGGCAGGCAGCACTAATGTGCTGCCTGCTCCGGCCCTTCAGGCCGGGCCGGGCAGGGTCGGGCCGGCCTCGGGCCCGATCCGGGCCGGGCCGGGCCGGTCTCGGGCCCGATCCGGGCCGGCCCGTTTTTTTTTTTTTTTAAAATTAAATTTTAATTTTATAAATAATAAATAATGAAATTTTGAACAAATAAAATTGAACAATTTGAACGAAAAATTTGGAACAAAAAATTTTATTAATATTGAAAATTTGGAACAAAAAAATTAAAATATTACAAAATTTAAGTCATACATTTGTACAAAATACAAAATTGAAAATACAAACCTATAAAAGCTATGATTCTTATAAAATTTAATTAAAAAATGTACATATTTTAAAAAAAGTACATTTAGATTGGACTGCGGATTTAATCATCCTGTAGATTCAAGTTCAACGCGTCCATTTCGTTTTCTATCTCCTCTGAGCTATCCTCCAATGCTGTTATGTGTTGCTTCCTCTTTAAGCTGTCCAAGTAGTCATTGTAGCATATGCAAACCTCCAGCGAATCTTCGTTAAGCCGGCTCCTCCGCTCGTTCAAAACCCTGCCACTAAGAGAAAAAGCAGACTCCGAAGCTACTGTACTAGCTTGGACAGTTAATAAATCACGGGCCATACAGGCCAAAACAGGATAGGTATTAGCTTTACCTTTCCACCAATTTAAGAGATCGAAGTTTTCGATCTCGTCCGAACTCATAAAATCGCTAAATTGAGTTTTTGTTTATAATCATAATTCATCTAAACTACCAGATGTGCGCGCTTTTTTCCTAGAAGCTAAATCTAAAATTTTATTTTTAAGACTATCTTTCGTTTTGGGTTGCGTTATTTCTTCGCGGGGTTGTGACCCGTATAAGTTATTGTAATAATTATAACTTTGCGTAAAAAAATTAGTAAAACTTGTACTACTAACGGGGTCATCCTCATCATAATTTATATTTAATGTTAGATTAGTATTGATTTCGTCGATCAAATTTTCTACGCCTTTTACGTTAAGTAGCGGATTTAAAGCGGCGGCGCACGAAAACATATGCGGTATTTCTCTATAATATTTTAAAAAATTTTCTTCCATTACTTTAATTAAAGGAGCCCAACCTTGGTGTTTTCTATAATAACTAAATTTTTCTGTGATATGTACGAAATGTTCAATTACTAATGCGCTCGTTGGATAATACAATCCAGATAAAGCAACGGTGGCCCTATAAAAATACTTTAGTAAATCTACATAATATTCTATTATGGTCCAATCAGTTTCACCTAAACCGTGTTCAATATTAAGTAAACTATAATATTCCATTAGAAGATCTTTTTGTAGAAAGGCTCTTTTTAACATTTTATAGGTTGAGTTCCATCTAATAGGCATATCTAATTGTGGTTTCAAATATTTCTGATTTTGTGCTTTACAAAATTTTCTAAAATCTCGAGCTCGTTGTTTAGTACAATAAATAGCTTTTAACATGTCGCGGATTTTATTAATATATTGTGACATTGCCTTTAAACTATCCTGTACCACTAAATTTAGGACGTGACAAACACATCTAGTATGAAAAAACGTGCCGTTGAGAAATGATTTTAAATCTCGTTTTAACAATTCAATTGCGGCGCCATTATTGGAGGCGTTATCAAGAGAAAAACTAAGTATTTTATCGTTAATTTTAAATTCTCACGCACATTTCATAATAACCTTATATAAAGCTATAGCCGTGTGCGGGAATTCAAAACCCGTAAAACATATTACGCGTTTATTTAGCTCCCACGAAATGGGATCAATCCAATGACAAGTGATGCAAAGATAAGTTAATCCTAAATTTAAATTACTCGTCCAAACGTCGCTCGTTAGACTCACACGTCCTTCGAAATTTTCAAAATACGTAATTAATTCTTGTTTTGCATCTGAATATAACCTAATCGTGTCGCGCCTTAAAGTAATTCTACTAACCTTTTGGTATTTGGGCTGAAGCCCCCCATGTATGTACTCTATGCCGTCGTCATTGTCGAAGACGCTGAATGGCAGCCCACGTTTGATGACGAACTTCGCCTGCATCTCTCGCTGTCACATTTGATCGTACGTCCAAATCTGTCCTGCTCCAGAAATTTGAGCTTGACTTGACTCGGGAGGAGCTTGTTTCGACTCGCAAGATTTTTGGTGTCTAACGAGCGTCGAGTTGCCGCTGATGGATAGCAACTTCGAGCACATCTTGCACCGCACTTTTCTTTCGGTGCCGACTAGGACCATGTCGAAATGCTCCCAAATACCCGCTCTACGGTTGTGCTCCACCACCGAAGCCGTACTTTGAGAAGACGACGCTGGAGTTGTGGAGGACGACGCCATTGGGAGAGCTAAGAGAGAGAGAGAGAGAGAGGTGAGGTGTGAGAAAAGAGAGAGGGGAGGGGGGTATTTATAGGATTTTTTTGTTTTTTTTAATTAAAAAAATAATAAAATAATAATAATAATAATATATTATTATATATAAAAGGCAGCCAACGGCTCTAATAAGAGCCGTTGGCTGCCTCTCATGGCAGCATGGCTGCCACATGGCAGCCATGCTGCCATGATGAGCCTAACGGCTCTAATAAGAGTCGTTAGGCTCAATCGGGCCTAGCCCGAGACCGGATCGGGCTTTGCCCGGCCCGGTCTCGGGCTAGCCCGATTATCGGGCTTTACCCGGCCCGGACCGGGCCGGGTACCGGGCCGGGTAACGGCTCCCTACAGGGCCCCGGGTAAGTGCTCGGCCCGGTTCGGGCCTGAACCGGGCCGGGCTTGACCGGGCCGGGCTCGGGCCGGCCCGTCAGGCCCAGTTTTTTTGTTCAGGACTACCATTGATAGTACTTAGTGATGGGTCATCATCTATTTTGTAGAGAAATCCGGGTTGCATTTAGCCAAAAACCCAACTCCTCACTAAGATGGTGGGGGCATGAGCAAGAAAGAGGAGGAAACCGCCCGTAACCACTAAAGAAACCGCCGCAACCACCGCACGAAGCCGCACACAGCACCACACGCGGCCACAAGGCTGCACGACACCACACGGCCGCGCGACACCGCCCGGCCGCGCGGCATCCCGCGGCCACGCGACGTCGCAAGGCCGTGCGACCGCAACACCGCGCAGCCGCGCGGCGCCGGGCGCGGCCGCCGGACACCACGCGGCTGAGCGGCACCCCCGGCCGCGTGGCATCCCGCAGGCGTGCGGCCGCACGGTGTCGCGCGCCTAACGCCGCGCGGCACCGCGCGGCGACACCGCGCGGCACCGCGCGGCGACACCGCGCGGCACCGCGCGGCGACACCGTGCGAGGTATCACGCGCCCGGCACCGCGCGCCCAGTGCCTCACAGCGACACCGCGCGGTACCGCGCGGCGACACCGCGCGGTACCGCGCGGCGACACCGCGCGGTCTCGCGCGGCGACACCGTGCGCGGCACCACGCGCCCGGCACCGCGCGGAGCCGCACGCCCAGTGCCGCGCAGCGACACCGCGCGGTATCCCGCGGCGGCACCGTGCGCGGCACCGCGCGCCTCGCGCCGCGCGGTACCGCCCGACACCTCGCGTGGCCGGGCGGTGGGCGCGGTGCCGGCCGGCCTCCCTCGCCGCCGGGCGCACTCTCCGGCCCCTCTCGTCTCATCCCCGGTCGGCCTCCCTTGACCAACGGACGCGCTCGCCCAACCTCTCCCACCTCATTCGGCGGAGAAGATGAGGACGATCAAGGCAAATCCCGCTAAACCTGTAACTGCCCATCATGGGGTGCAAATAGTGAAACTCCCAATCATGGGGTGCAAATAGTGAAATTCCACATCATGGGGTGCAAATAGTGAAAATCCTCCAGCATGGGGGTATAAATGGTAAAAATCTTCAATCCGGTCTACGTCTAGCAAATAATATGGTTACGGTGTGCGCGTAACCATATCCATCATGTGAATACATATCATCACCAAACTATACAAATTGGTGTGAGCATAGCCATATTCATGGTGAGTGGGCATCCTGTCTGCGTCTAGCAAATAATATGGTTATGGTGTGTGCATAACCATATCCATCATATGAATACATATCATCACCAAACTATACAAATTGGTGTGCGCATTGCCATATTCATGGTGAGTGGGCATCCGGTCTGCGTCTAGCAAATAATATGGTTATGGTGTGCGCATAACCATATCCATCATATGAATACATATCATCACCAAACTATACAAATTGGTGTGCGCATAGCCATATTCATTGTGAATGGGCATCCGGTCTGCGTCTAACAAATAATATGGTTATGGTGTGCGCATAACCATATCCGTCATATGAACTCATATTATCCTAAAAACTATACAAACTAGTGTGCGCATAGCCATATTCATGATAAATGTGCATATAGCACATAAATTGGTTATGGTGTGCGGATAGCCATCCTAACCACCCTAACCACCCTCAAAAGCTATAAAATGAACCCCAGGGCTTCATTTCAAGGGACTTGGAATTTTCTTCACGGGAGAGAGCTCTCTGGAATTCCTTTGAAGATCGTCATCAGCATTCGAAGATCTCCTTCGTAACTTGAAGATCTTCATCAGCATTCGAAGATCTCCTTCGGAACCCGAAGATCTCCTTCAACGTTCGAAGACCTTCATCAGCACGCGAAGACCTCCTTCAACCTTCGAAGTACTCCTTCGTCGCTTGAAGTCCCCCGTCGTCGCTTGAAGATCTCCTGCAAACTCTGAAGACTGCTCAAGAAGAAGAAAGTACTTAGTTTTTCTGAGAGGTGACCTGTCACCCTCAGAAGCCTTCATTCAAATCACAATTGTAACGGGAGCGGCCTGTCGCCCCCGATTCTCACACCATTACTTGTAACGCTCCACCATATAGTGAAATTTGGTCGGCGCTGATCCGACCACGTGGTTTTTCACCCTTTCCGGGTTTTCCACGGTAAAAACGTCCTCTTGCCACCTGTTCGTTCTCTCTGTGACTGTTTGCGCGCGGTTCACTCTCGGGCTAAGACGGTTCGATTCGCCCGGTCTGAAAGAACTTTGAGCGACCCGCAACACTTAGAATGTATGCATCATTAGTACGGTTCTGGTTCGTTTCCGGTTCTTTTAAGATCATGAACCAAAACCGTTATGATAACGATTCTTCAAATTATAATCAAAATTTTATTTGGAGTGCGAATAGCTACTTTCGGAATACAACGAACGTGTCCTCCTTTTGCAAATTATACGATAATAAGAGTGTTGAATATTAGGACTGTCTGAAGGAATAAAACGTTTGAAAAAAAAGGTAAAAGAAGTCTACACGACATATTCATCATCTACATTTATTTCTAAAAAAAAGGGGATGAGAATATTCCCAATCAAAATTTGGGTTCCACGTTAACTAGAATTTAGATGATTCGATACGATTTAAGTGATTTCGTGCCGACTCGAATTTCTTCGACTCGAATTTCTTCGACTCTAATTATCACATCGTCGAAAAGAATTATTCGAGATATGGTCGAGAAAAATATAGAGTTAGAAAACTCTCAACTAAAAGTGAATACAAAACAAATAAGTTGGAAAATGAACTGAGCAAGTATAAATTTTTTGACTAATTTAAGATCAATTATAAACGATGATTTAATTCACACGGTAGCGGTTGCACGGTAGAGATGCTAGAAGCTCCTATAATGACGATCGATATAATATATATTTGTCGTGTGTGTGTGCGTGTGTAATGGAGGACCTAGGATTTTAACTAAGTGAACATGGATTCAATAATTAAGTTCTTGACCAGGAAACATAACTCCCATGAATAAGAGTTATACGAAAAACAAACATAAAACTAACATGATAATAAAAAATAGAAGAAAAATGATAGTGAGCAAATGAAAAAAAAAACAGAAAACATAAAAATACAGGAAGAAAAAACACACAAAAACAAGAAAAAAAGATAGGTAAAAAAGATACTACATGACGTCACATTAACGCACTCACAGTCAAAAAAGACTTGCAAGTTGAAGTACCTTTTTTGACATTAAAAATTAAAATGTGAAAATATTTAGACCAATGTTATACGCAGGCCTGTTTTGGTGGACGCATTTTAAAAAAAAACTCATTTTTAACGACCATCTCCGGCGCCGTCCGCATTCATCTTTGTCGCCGCGATTCAGCAGCCGCCCGCGACTATCTCCGCCGCCTCCGCCGGCGACCATCTCCCTCCTCCACCGGCGATCATCTCCCGCCTCCGCCGGCGACCATCTCCGCCGGTGAAGCCACCCGCGGCTAACATCTAAAGGGTTTCTTCTGTATTAAGACATCAAGCTTAAGATTTAATAGCAAAATAAACACTAGACTTGTTTTTACATCAAGCTTCAGATTTAATGACAAAATAAAAGCAAATCTCTTCCACCAATCTCCGATATGACGTTCTTAATTCAATTTTGGATAGACGTTCCTAATTCAACAGGTAATGGATGCATTCCAGCTGATGCAGGAAACAACGCCCTACATTAATTTTGGGCGTGAAATAATTGGTCTATATATATTAAATTTGACATGCATGAAGTAATTGACGGTCTGCATATAGCCACGGCATACATACAGCCAAAACAGGCAGGCATATAACATTGCTCAATATTTAAAGAGATGGATTGATGGGGAATCTTTCCAATATGTATATTTTTTATTACAGCAGAAGTCTCAAATTTCGTCCGTCGAACATCTTTATACGATAGAGCGTCTTGTGTAGCATTAGCACCTAATTCACTAGAAGGTTTTGGGTGATTTAGACTATGTTTGTCGCGGCATTTTTACTTCGGCGAGTTTGGACAAAAACGCCACCGTCATAGAATGAATGTTTGGCAAGACAACGATAATGATCGGCGTCACCAAGAAAAAAAACAGTTTTGAACATAAAAGTGGACGAAGTTCCTTAGGTGAGGTCGGGCGATCACGAACGACAATTCATAACCACCTTGTTTAAAACTTAGCCTTAAGCATATTATATTTTCGAACGCATCTAAAATAAAATAACATATAATAATCTTCAAAAATCATGTTTATCTGTGTAAAAAAGACATGTCGGAAAAATCACACTTCACCAACTTGTCTCGTTAATTTAATTAAACATATAATAAAATATAAATAATAGTGTTAAATGTTAAACGTTGAGACAACTGATATTGTCAGGTTAATTACATGCAGCATAAAAACATATATGAATTAAGCAGAATTCAATTCATTAAATTAGTTGTTGTGAATTGAAATTTGTGACAAATCTACAATGCCACAGTGAATTGTGATTTCACTTAAGATTCAGACAGAAGTTAAAGACACAGAGAACAATTACAAATTGGAGTTGCGAAAGTAAATAAAGATAACGAGAATGAGACACGGGCTGAAAGCGAAAAGACTTTTTTTTTACGAGCAATAAAATCTCCGCTCAACTCTCGTTGTATTGGGTCCGCTTAATCAGAAGCAGTTAATTTCCGATTGTTACGTTATGTCCTCACACATTTCATGGAGATCCGCTTGAATCTAGCTCGTTGTATTGGGTCGCATATGCATGTTTATGATCTCCTAGTTACTCATGTATATATCATATGCATCCTAGTTTCTACCGGTATGGAAGTAAGGCTACGTTTCCATATGTAGAATGTATGTTAGACACGGCAACGGTTATGACCGCCATTAAAAAAAATTAGTTTTGAACATAAAAGTTGATGTGCACCCGTAAAAATAATACGGGATGTGGTCTCGCGAAACGTATCCGGATGGGTACCGCCGAGCGCGCAAGCGCCACCCGCGGCGTGAAAATTAAAAGGTGTTGCGCGACAAGCAACACATATCAATCGTCGTGCCAATAGACGCGCCAATTACGGCGCCAAGAGGGCGTGGCACTCGCCGCGCCGGAATGGCGCGGCACTCGCCGCGCCAAAATGGGGGTGCGGCACCGCCGCACCCCCAATTAAAGGGGGTGCGGCATTACCGCACCCCCATTTGTTTTGGGGGGCTACATTGGGGGGTGCGGCATTACCGCACCCCCAATTGCCACAAATGGGCGTTGACCACTTGGTCAACGCCCATGTGGAATTCCCCAATTGGGGAGTGCATAACTCCCCAATTGGGGATTCACGTAACTCCCCTTGGGGAGTATTCTCCCAGCCGCCTCGGACTCACGGTCTTCTCACAGCCGCACGCTAAACGCCTCCACATTCACCGTTCGCTCAGAACGCCTCTAAGCACGTCCGGAACGCTTCCGTGCTCGTTGCGCGCTCAGAACGCTTCTGAGCGCGCTTGCGCGCCCCGAACACTTCCATGATCGTTACGCGCTCAGAACGCTTCTAAGCGCGCTAGTTCGCTCAGAAGGCTTCTGAGCGCGCTTGCGCACCCGGAACACTTCCGCATTTCCGACTCGCTCACATTTCCGACCCGCTCACATTTCCGACTCGCTCACTTTCCCGACTCGGCTCGCTCACTTTTTGTCTTTTCAGTTTCTCACTTTTCAGGAACAGCTTGTCGTCTTTCCTCGAAGGGCAGGATGGTCATTTATGAAAAATGGTGATCCGTGGGCTCTGAACCGGAAAAAATGATTCGTCCTCCCAGGTGGTTATGGTGGTTACAACGGCAAAATTACCGGGCTACCCCCGGCCAAAGCTATAAAAGGACCCCCTAGGCTTCATTTGAAGGGGGCCCGCCTGGATGACCAGAGAGAGCTCCTTGAAGATTTCCACGGATTTCTCCTTCGACGCTTGAAGATCTCCTTCGTGGACTTGAAGTTTTTCTTCGCCCCGAAAGGCGACTCGGCAGTCTCACTTTCGTTCTCACGAAAGCGGACACAGCGCTCTCACTTTCGTCTTCACGAAAGCGGACAAGGCATTCTCACTTTCGTTCTCTACCGTTCTCAGAAGGAAAAGACTTAGTTTTTTCCGAGAGGTGGCCTGTCACCCTCAGAACGTTCTCTCTCTCTCCCTAATATTGTAACGAGCGGCGGCCTGTCGCGCTCGAATTCTAAACACCGGATTGTAACCTCTCAGAAGATAGTGAAGTTTGGTCGGCACAGCCCCGACCGCGTGGTTTTTTTACCCTTTCCGGGTTTTTCCACGTTAAAACGTCCCAGTGTACTCAACAAATTTCTCTGTGACTGTTTGAGCGCTTGGTTCGCTCCCGAGCTAAGGTGGTTCAATTCGACCGGTCTACCAAGAGCCCTAAGCGACCCGCAACAAAAGTGGATGAAATTTCTTAAGGGCCCGTTCGTTTGGACGGAATTGGAATTCGATATTGGAATTGAATATTGATAAATATTGTGGAATTACTTATTAGTGACTAATTCTAATTTCAACGTTCGCCTAATAAACAATATTGTTGAATATTGTGAAATTAATCAATACTTTTGTTCGTTTGTTAAATAAAATTCAATTTAAGAATTAAAAAAAATATTACGAAGAAACTAATATTTATCACATATGTTGAAACCGATTTCTCGGTCTCTAGTGGAGCTCGGGGCCCTCACCGAAATGAGGGGCAGCTAGCCCTTACTGATCCCTCGGAGAAGATAGACAGAAGACTAGAAAGGAGACTAAGACCTTAGTCACAGCGAGGAGGTCCCTCCACTAACCCGGAAGATCGTTGAGCGCTTCCCCTCCCAAGCCAAAGCTGAGACTCGGGCACCTTGGAGAGCTCTAGAAAAGCTGACCAAAGAAAGCCTGAGGAGAGAGAAGCTGAAGTGAGATCCTCTCCAAAGGTGCCCTTAAGGTCCTATTTATAGATTTTCTGGTCCGGCCTGCAAATAGCAGGATTCCGCCTTTTGATTTTGCTAGCCGCACCCCTAATGGGTCTGCTAACAGCTGAACTCCGTTGTTCGGGTAGGCTAATGGCAGGCCAACGGGGACAAAGAGGTAATTTGGTCGACCCCGACGACTCTGGAAGAGATCTGGCTCGCCAGTCTTCTTGCGATCCTTCAGCGAGTTTTTGGCTCGCTCGCTTCCTTGCGAGCATTCGGCGAGCATTTGGCTCGCTTGCTTTCTTGCTGGTCGACCTTAGGGCTCGGGCGCGCGGAAACTTGACTCGCGATTCTTCCCGCGGGTGACGTTTGATGGATCTGGCTCGCCCCCTCCCCTTTTGGGTGAATGGCCCGTGAAGACCTCGTCCGCACTCCTGCCCCGCTCGCACTCCTGACTCGCTCGCCCTCTTGCGAGCAGCCGGCCAAGTGTTCGTTCCAGCGGATCCGCTGAGACGGGATCATCGAGCGCTGTTTGGACTTCGTCGAGCGCTGGCTCGCATTACTTCTGTTCGATCGTCCACTAGGCGAATATCGGGGTTGTACACAATCCCCGCTCTTCGCGGGGCTATTTAGGCTCACGAAGAACCATCCAACCCTTGATATTCGCCGGCCTCTCGGTGACGTGGCGAGAATCTTTCGGTGGGCCCGCCCACTACTATAAATATCACTCTCCCTAGCCGCCACTCGAACTTTTTATTCTTCTCTATCTTTTCTTACTCGCTGCGGGCCTCAACGCGATGTCGAAAAAAGACGAGATGTTGGCTCGCCTAAAGGCCTCGCAAGCGGCCAGAATGGGAAAACCACTGTCATTGCCTCCTGGAATTCTCCGCGGCGCTCTCCGCCTCCGCCTTCCCTAAGAACGGCAAAGGCTGTTCGGCGCGCGGCTGGTGGGGGAGGGTCTTCTTCGGCGGCGTCTCCTGATGACGGGCTCACCTTGCAGGTATTGTCGACAAGCTCGTCCATTTGAGGTTCTTCTCTTTTGACCTTATTTATCCTATTCGCAGAACGATCCCCCGGACGAGAGCGCTTCGGGAAGGCCAATCACGGAGATCCACCTCCCCTCTACGGGTGGAGCTGACGCTCTTCTTGTGGATGCGGGGGCCGTCGGCCGACAGGACTCGCCTTCGCAACGAGGTAAGCGGCTTATTTCGTTTCCCTTTACGTCTCTTGACTCGCTAAATCACACTTACTTCTTTGTGCAGCATCCCCTCTTGCGCCCCCGGGGGAACAAGTTCCTCCTCCGGCGGACTCGCCCACCGTGCCGAATCAGACTATTCCTACTCCTGGATTCGGCTTACTGGGTCAGAGGAGCCCAGGAGGGACGTTGATTGCCGAGCCTGGATTTGGCTCTAGACCCGCGCTCGCCTTCGGTCTGGGTAAGGCCCTCACCCCTGCCTTTATTGAAGCATTCCGAGGCCAGCCGGGCACCTCCCGCCAGCGGCCCAGTACTCAAATTCCTCCACTAGGTTAGACTGCCGCCACTGAGTGTTTTCTTTCACCTTGTCGCTGATTCTTCCTTCGCAGGCAATCCTATGACCCTTCTCTCCGAGTCAGAATCTGGAGCGTTGGAGATTTCTCCACCCCCTCGCCGAGTCAGGTCGCCGACTTTCTGGGGGATCCCAGCGATCCGAAGCGGATGAAGAGGCGGATCACTGAGATATTCCAGAAGCATACCACCCTGCTGAGGGATCTTCATGAGCAGAATCGGCTGGATCGGCTCGCCAATGAAGAAAGGTACGCCGCGATGGAGGACGCGAACGTGCGCGTTCTCACTGAGATACGGCCGACCGATCATGGTGACGCGACCTCCCCCGGGGTGTATATTGCTCGTATTGATGACTATGTGCGGCTGACGAGCCAGGCGAACCGGTCACTCCGCGAGTATCACTACCCGCGAGTCCCCCCTTGCTCTGGTGTCCGGGGTCGCGGTCGCTGGAAATGGCTGCGATATTGAGGACCCCAGTATTGCTTTTTATTGTTTTTCTTTCCCCCTCCTCTCCGATAGGAGGTGCTGCAAACAATTTTTATGAATTTGTAATGATGATACTTTGACTCGCTTGCGAGCCCTTTATTTTTTCTGATCTCTTCTTTCACCCTACCTGACTCGCTCTTGCGCGGATTGTGTTTGTGTTTCTGTTACTCGCATTCGCGTACTGTCCCTGCTTTTTTTGATTTATTATTTAGCGCGAGTTCGCCCATGGGAGAAAGCTTCGACAGGGTGTCGACTCGCCGGGAGCGACTGGGATCTTTAGAGGCGAAAGAGTACCGCGCGAATCCGCTATCCGCAGATACCGACGCTTCGGCTTCTTCCCGCCTTTTTTATTTCTATAAATAGCCAACCTTTTTTCCTTTCAACCACCGCATTTACTGTTACTCCCTCGCGCTTTCTCTCCTTCCGTTTCTCTCGCAGGTCTAGCTCACTCTCGCGACCTTTGTGATTCCGCGGATCCTAGACACCATGGTCGGCGAGGCGGAAGCTGAGGGGCGATCCAAGTGTGCCAGGGCCTTCCTGGACGACATCTTCTATTGCGCCAACCTTTCGAAGGAGGAGTACCAGGCCGCCGCCGACCAGTTCATCCACTCTGGTTTCGCGGCTCGCTGCCCTACCGATAGGGATACCATCAGCGACCCACACCCGGACGAGCTCGCGATTCTCGTTGCCCACTTCGAAAACGGGTTACGACTCCCACTCTGGCTGGAAGTGCGCTAGGTATATTTATTTCTCACCCCTTGTATCCCCGACTTGCTTTGCGAATGGCGCTTAAACTTTTGTCGACCTTTCCAGGTGCTCACGTATTTCGGCGTTCTGCCGAGCCAACTAACGCCGAACGCGATCGCCGTGGTGGTCGCATTCGCCAGTTATCTCCGGGCGGAGAGGATCGAGTTCAGCCTACTCGTCTTCCGCAAGGTCTTTTCGTTCCGCGCGTATAGGGACGGGACGGCTTACTTCGCGAGCCAGCATGTCACCGTTTGCGAGACGGTGAACAAGTCTCATTACTGGAAGCATAAGTTTGTCCTGGTGAAGGGTCCCTTCGGCAACGTCTCCTACGCCCCTACCCAGCGAGACGAGGCTGCCTATCGCCCTCCGACCTCGCTAGGGGGTTGTGATGCGGCCCTGTACCAGTACCTCAAAGGAAAAAACTTCGAGGTCGCCTTCCTTCGAGAGCGAGTGGACCTCCTGCCACCCGTCCTTCTGGGAGAAGGTTTGACTCGCACTCATCAACTTTCTTATTCCCTCCTCCTTCGATCGTCTAACGTTCCCTGTTATCTTTGCAGGAGAGCGTGAACTCCCCCTCAATCCACCTCACGCGCCTCCCTCTTCTCTTACCTCCAGCTCGCTCGCGCGCGTGGCCGCCGAGGCCTGCTGCGACGTCCCGAATTCTTCGTCGGGAAGGAAGCGCCCTCCTCCCCAACGCCGGCCTGCCTCGCAGGGGGCGGTGAAGAAGACCAAGAAGGCTCCCTCTGCTGTCAAGGCGAAGGAGGTCGTGGACCTGTCTGGGCCCGATCTCCCCTCTCCTTCTGATGCGGATCAGGAGCTCGCCAAAGAGGGGGGCGAGCCAGGGGAGATGGCCGCCAGGCCCAAGCCGTCGATCCAAACTAACTTCGGGCTCGGCATGAAGCTGGTGGATGCGGTCGACGAATCGGTGCTCACGTGGGACCCCGACCAGAACTAGGTCGCCTGCTCCTCTCTGCTCCCTTCCTGGGTAGAGGACGGCATGGCCGGGGGTGAGGCGTTTGCCCTCGCCTTCGGCCTCTACGGTCGCGAGGATGCCTCCCTCTTTCGGTCCTTCATGTCGAGGGGGGTCGTATATGAGGCGATGCGAGCCCAGTTCCGGGCGATGGAGCTAACCCACATGGTGGGTCGCCGGCACCTCACGGCGGATAGGGAGATCAAGGAGCTCAACGTCGATCTCCAGAAGTCCGCAGATGAGGTTGTGGAGCTTAAGGGGAAAGAGGCCTTATTAGAGGGCCTCCTCGCCAGTCTTCAAGGCGGACTGGTAAGTAGTGCTCTGCGAAAGTCTTTTTTAGTTCGGCTTCGCTTTTTCTCACTAACCCGCCTTTTGCAGGATGTCGAGTCCGTCAGCCAGCTTCACGCGCGGATTGCTGACTTGGAGCTGGAGAACACCTGCCTCAAGGCCCAGGTCCACAACCTGACCTCGGCGGTGCTACCTCCCCCTCTTCCGCGAGCTGGGACTCGCGGTCAGTCGCGGGAAGAGAAGGAAGCCGATCGCAAGAGGTCGATGGAGATCGCGGAGCTCGTCCTCGACATTCTGAAGGGAGCGGGTATGATCATTCCCGACGCCATGGAGTTCACCGCGGAGGAAGTCGTCCCAGACTTGTTCGCGCTTATCTCTGAGGCGGAGGGTCGAGGGAGCGATTGAAGAGCCGCCTGGCGAGCCGCCATGATTTTTCTTTTTGTTGATACTGTAAAAGTTTTCCTTTCTTTTTGTTTCTGGCGAGACCGCCGCCGAATTGTAATCTTTTATGGGGAATGAACGAGGATGTTTTATCAATCTTTTCCTGTATTATCGTTTTATTTATGATTCGCATGCGATCTTTCCTATTGTGCCCGCGCGGCCCTAATTTTCTTATGTTTGTGTATGTAGATCTTCGTTCGGCGTTCGCGCTCGCCTCTCTTTTATCGGCAGAGATTTTTTTTCGTTGCGTTGTGTCCAGGTCGCTCTCGCCTACCTTTCTTCTGCGGTGTTGTTAGGACTTAGGTCGTAGGGCCTTATCTCTGTTCGGGACGTTCCTTACTGGAGAGCCTTACGGGAGGGGTCTACATTAGCCTGCCTCGTTCGCCCTCGCCTCTTGTGAGCCCCCATCGCTATCCGCGGGTCACCGCGAGAATGGACTCCTTCTGGCTCGCCTTCCTTATTCGTTTTGATATCGTTCGAGAGTGACCTTGCGAGCTGCCGGCTCTATTGCCCTGCCGCGAATGACTCTCGCGTGCGAGCGGACCTTCGGTCTCGCCTCGCCCAGGTCTTGGGGTCGCTTGCGAGCCAAATCTCCTGTTATGAGTATCTTATTTACCTGCCCAAACCTCTTGTGACTTTGCCAGCCTCTCCAGAGATCAACCCGAACCCCCCGTCTTGTGAGAGCCCGAGAGCGGAATCGATCTGGGGCATTCCAGCACCAATACTTGTCACCTTGCCAGCCTCTCCAGAGATCAACCTGAACCCCCCGTCTAGTGAGAGCCCGGGAGCGGAATCGATCTAGGGCATTCCAGCACCAATACTTGTCACCTTGCCAGCATCTCCAGAGATCAACCTGAACCCCCCGTCTAGTGAGATCCCGGGAGCGGAATCGATCTGGGGCATTCCAGCACCAATACTTGTCACCTTGCCAGCCTCTCTAGAGATCAACCTGAACCCCCCGTCTAGTGAGAGCCCGGGAGCGGAATCGATCTGGGGCATTCCAACACCAATACTTGTCCCTTGCCAGCCTCTCCAGAGATCAACCTGAACCCCCCGTCTAGTGAGAGCCCGGGAGCGGAATCGATCTAGGGCATTCCAGCACCAATACTTGTCACCTTGCCAGCCTCTCCAGAGATCAACCTGAACCCCCCGTCTAGTGAGAGCCCGTGAGCGGAATCGATCTGGGGCATTCCAGCACCAATACTTGTCACCTTGCCAGCCTCTCTAGAGATCAACCTGAACCCCCCGTCTAGTGAGAGCCCGGGAGCGGAATCGATCTGGGGCATTCCAGCACCAATACTTATCACCTTGCCAGCCTCTCCAGAGATCAACCTGAACCCCCCGTCTAGTGAGAGCCCGGGAGCGGAATCGATCTGGGGCATTCCAGCACCAATACTTGTCACCTTGCCAGCCTCTCCAGAGATCAACCTGAACCCCCCGTCTAGTGATAGCCCGAGAGCGGAATCGATCTGGGGCATTCAGCACCAATACTTGTCACCTTGCCAGCCTCTCCAGAGATCAACCTGAACCCCCTGTCTAGTGAGAGCCCGGGAGCGGAATCGATCTGGGGCATTCCAGCACTAATACTTGTCACCTTGCCAGCCTCTCTAGAGATCAACCTGAACCCCCCGTCTAGTGAGAGCCCGGGAGCAGAATCGATCTGGGGCATTCCAGCACTAATACTTGTCACCTTGCCTGCCTTCGCATAGTAGCTATATCTATCAAGTGAGACAAAGTATTCAACTAACATCATAATAAAATTTTTAAGGATATAATCGTTTCAAATCGTCTCCGCTTCTTGCTCGGCCGAGGGGCACCCCTTCCACATCTCGGAGGTGATATCCCCCTGTCTTGAGCACTTCGCTTACAATGTATGGACCCTCACAATTGGGGTTGAGCTTACCTATCGCGGCCCCTCTTCCGGCCGCGTCGACCTTCTTCAAAACCAGGTCCCCCTTTTGAAAGTGCTTTACTCGGATGTGCTTGTCAAAATATTGGGTCATTCGTCGCTTGATTTCCTCTTGTCGGATGGTGGCCTGGTCCCGGATTTCCTCCACCAGGTCTAAGGATAGCCTTTGTTCTTCATCATTGGCCACCAGCCACTCCTCGTCCCCTTCACCTGCGGCGATCACCCTGGGGGTCTTTACCTCGAATTCAATGGGAAGGACCGCTTCGGACCCATGGGAAAGTTTGAATGGGGTCTCCCCGGTGGCAGTGTTGGGGGTAGTCCTCAGAGCCCAGAGAACGGATGGTAGTTGCTCTACCCAGCTCCCTCGGAGGTTCTCTACCTTCTTCTTCAGTAGGTTAACTATTACTTTGTTTGCTGCTTCTACCTGGCCGTTGCTTCTTGGGTGGTGGACCGATGCGAACCTGAGGTCGACGCCAAGTTGAGTACAGAAGCTAACGAACTCTTCACTGGCGAATTGCGGCCCATTGTCTGTCACTATAGCCAGGGGGAGGCCATTCCTGCAAATTATTTCTCCCCATACAAAATTCCTCACAACTTGAGATGTTACCTTGGCGAGCGCCTTCACTTCTACCCATTTGGAGAAGTAATCGATCATGACTAGTAAGAACCTTCTTTGGCCGCTAGCTGGAGGGAAAGGGCCAACTAGGTCCAATCCCCATATGGCGAAGGGCCAGGGGGCGGTGATGGTTCAGAGTCTCTGAGCTGGGAGGAGTTGGAGTGGAGCATAGAACTGGCACTTTGAACACCTTCTTGCGAACTCCGCCGCATCCTTGCTAAGGGTGGGCCAAAATATCCTTGTCTCGACACCCTTCCTTCTAGAGTTCAGCTCCCGGAGTGACTCCCACACTCTCCAGAGTGAATTTCTTCTAGGACTCTCGGAACCTCCTCCTCTGAGACACAACGGGCCAGGAGTCCCGAGAAAGTCTTCCTGTAGAGCCCTCCTGCATGCAAAGAGTAATAAACTGACTTATACCTGAAGCGTCGCCTGTCTATGTCTCCCTTAGGGAACTTCCCCGATGACAAGAAGGAGATGAAGGGATCCATCCACGAGACCCGCTGATCCACCTCCATCAACTCCCCTTCCTCGATGGTGGGTCGGAAGAGTTCCGAAACTGTTCCTCCTGCTCGGGGACCGAACTTGGCTAGGAGGTCCGCGGGGGTGCTCTCTTCCCTAGGCACATGTTTGATGGAGAAAGTGTGGAATTGCCCGATGACTCCCTTGACCTTCTCCAAGTACCGCAGGAGGGTCGGGTCCTTTGCCTCAAACTCTCCTTTGACTTGGCATGCTACCACCATGGAGTCTGTCGAGACCTCCACATCTTGCACTCCCAGTTCTCTAGCTAACCGCAAGCCCGCTATCACCGCCTCGTACTCCGCTTGGTTTTTGGTAATCGGAAAATGAATGTTCAAGGCTTGCTCGATCTTTGTCCCTTGGGGGCTCACTAGGATGATTCCCCCTCCATAGAAGTGCTTTCCTGAGGCACCATCCACTAACATCCTCCATGCCGCTGGGGGAGGTGGTTCATGTTCCCCCACCTCGGTCGTATAATCTGCCATGAAGTCTTCCACTGCTTGGGCCTTGATTGACGTCCTGGGTACGAATGCAATATCGAACTCGCTTAGCTCCACGGACCATTTTGCCAATCTTCCCGAGTGCTCCACCCCTTTCATGATCTTGCGAAGCGGGTGATCTATCACTACTCTGATGGAGTGTGCCTGAAAGTAGGGCCGGAGCCTCCGAGCCGCCACCACCAATGCGAAAGCCAACTTCTCCAAGATTGGGTACCGGAGCTCCGCCTTCTTCAGCACTCGGCTGACATAGTAGATTGGGAATTGCTTTCTTCCTTCCTCACGGATCAATACTGAACTTACCGCTTCAAGGCCTACTCCCAGGTATAAGGATAAGTCTTCTCCCGGTCTCGGCCCTTGAAGTAGGGGGTTTTGGCGAGTTGCCCTTTCAAAGCCTGAAAAGCTTCTTCGCACTCCGGGGTCCATTCGAATTTTTTGTTGCCCCTCAGCGCCTTAAAGAAGGGCGCGCACTTTTCTCCCGCCTTGGAGAGGAACCTGCTGAGTCCGGCCAGCTTCCCCGTGAGGCTATGGACCTCCTTCGGGTTTCTTGGCGACCCCAACTCTACTATTGCCTTGACCTTGTCGGGGTTAGGTTCCACCCCCGTCGGGGTGAGCAAGTGGCCTAGGAACTTCCCTCGGCTAGCCCCGAAGACACACTTCAAGGGGTTGAGTTTCATCTTATACTTCCGCAGGGTCCCAAACGTCTCCTCAAGGTCTCGCAGGTGAGACCCAAGGTCCCGGCTCTTTACCATTAGGTCATCAACATAGACCTCCAAGTTTCTTCCCTTTTGTTCGCGGAAGACCCGATCCATCATCCTTTGATAGGTGGCACCTGCATTCTTGAGCCCGAAGGGTATCATCTTATAGCAGTAGCATCCGTCCCCCGTGATGAAGGAGACATCTTTGATGTCCGGGGGGTGCATGCGGATTTGATGATAACCTGAAAAAGCATCTAAGAAAGACATTACAGAGAAACCAATAGCTGAGTCAACCAGCGCGTCGATTCTTGGCAGGGGGTAGCAATATTTCGGGCATGATTTATTAAGAAGTGAAAAATCGATACACATGCGCCACTTACCTCCCCCCTTTTTTACCAGGACTACATTGGAGACCCAGCCTGAATACTGGATCTCCGACACAAAACCTGCTTGTATGAGCTTTTTCACCTCATCGCGGATTGGTCCCTCCAGCTTGTCCGCCGTGGCCCTCTTCTTTTGGCGGATGGGGCGGGTGCCGGGGTCGAGGTTGAGGCGGTGGCAAACCACATCCGCATCGATCCCGGGCATCTCCGCGGCGCTAGCTCCAAGCGAAGACATCCACATTCTTTTGTACGCAGGCTAGGATCT
Organism: Dactylorhiza incarnata; assembly: GCA_033032865.1. NCBI lineage: Eukaryota > Viridiplantae > Streptophyta > Magnoliopsida > Asparagales > Orchidaceae > Dactylorhiza > Dactylorhiza incarnata. Next base: position 505,904 of record JAWHQI010000401.1, on the reverse strand, counting down.
CAGCCCGCTCCTCCGAATTGAGCTCTCCGCTGACCCGGACCTTTTCCACCACCCCGAGCCGAGTGGTGACTTCAAGCCCCATGACCTCTTCCACGGCCTCCAGCCTGGATTGCTCCCCCCAAGCACTTTCCTTCTCTCCGCCGCAAGCGAGCGCTTGGGCCCCTTCCTCCGTCTCTTCCTCCCCTACCATCATCAGTTCCTCCGCCCCTCCTTCTCGGGCACCCTTCCCTTTCCCCTCTTCTTCTCCTCTCTCCGCCCTGGGCCTCTCAACGACCCCTTCCTGGGCATGAACTTCCTCTTCCTCCATCCTCTCCTCGACTGCATTCTCTCTTCCGGCTCCTGCCGCTTCCTCCATTACTTTATCGAACTCTTCCACTCCTCCCATCCAGGTGATGGTGTTGACAGCCGTCACAAAGCACTGTCTTGCAATCTTGGGGTCTCCCCGAACCCGGACCTGGATTCCTCCCGCGTTGAACTTGAGGCATTGGTGGAAGGTGGAGGGGACGCACCGAAATGCACTGATGAGAGGCCGTCCGAAGATGGCGCTATAGCTGCTTGGGGCGTCCACTATCACGAAACGGCAGTTCCTGGACTGCCCTCCGAGGGTCACATGGAGCCCCACTCCAACCTCCACCTCCTCCCTTTCTCCTGAAAAGCCGAATAGGGGGCCATCCGGGGCCAACACCCTCTTGGACTCTACCTTCATCTCATCAAACGCATTCTTGAAGACGACGTTGACCGAGCTACCGTTGTCGACTAGAATCCGCGAGACGGTGAAGTTCTCGATGGCGGTCTGGATGACCAGCGCATCGCAGAACGGGTCTTCATAGCTTGGCATGTCCTTCTGAGAGAAAGTAATTCTCTCCGTCGGGGGTGGAGCAGTGGATGTCGAGGCCACGCTCCGCCGATAGATGGTATGAAGGCTAGCCTTGCGGGTTTCCTCCACCCCTACCCCCCCCCCCCCCCCCATGGATCACCCCGATCCCTCCTCTGCTCCCCACATCAACTCTGTCTTCACACCTTTCTTCCTCCTCCCCTCGAGGCTCGACCTCCTCAATTCTCACATGTTGCCTTGGTGCGGGCACTCGACCCCTTTTTGTTTCCAGGAACTCTAGGCAGGTGGCCGTGGCGTGACCTTCTTCATCGTGGAAGTCACAATACGACAACGTCACCTCCCCTGCCTCGCCTTCCGCCACCCTATTCCTCCTCCTTCTTGCTCCCGCTTCTTCTCTCGCCTTTTCTCTCCTTCCTCTTCCTCTCCTGATCGCCATGGCTTGCTGAGGTGGGGGAGGTAATGGCCTCGGACCCTGCCTCCATCCCAGCTGATGGGGTCTTCCTTGACCCCCATAGAAGTTACCCCTCCCCGGGTCGTAACCTCTCCCCTGACCTTTGTTGGAACATGGTCTTCCGCATCTCCTAGGTTTGAGAATAACAAATCCTATGTGTATTTGATCTTGTGTGTTCAAGTGTGCAGGTTTACTAGGTCCACATGACTCAAGGAGTACACATGATGACTGCCCCCAAAATTGAGGCCAAAATTCGAACAAGCTCACTATTGCCGGCGGTAGCGATAACGCCCGGCGATAGCGTTGATTAGCGCCATTCCGGAAGCAATTTAAGAAGGATGCTAGCGCCTGGCGGTAGCGGATAGCGCCAGCGGTAGCGTGACGCACATAAGGCATAGAGCAAGAGGTTGCCGCAGATGGGAGATTCTACCGCGCAAAATGTTGCCTAATCCGGGCTAGCGCCGGCGGTAGCGGTAGCGCTTGGGCTATATAAAGGACCCCTCACCTCTCGTTTCACACACATTGAGGAGAGAGAGAGGCAGTGCTACAACTCCAGAGGCTATCTTGGCCGAAACTTGAATTCCTAGCGAAGCTCTGCAAACTTCTGAAGGAGGATTACGTCACGCCGGATCCAAACGAAGTCCGCTTCAACAAATGCTGATTCTACAGCGGATCTTCGCCTCCATCTTCAGAAGTTCATCTTAAGGGAAGTTTTATTATTTTATTTATCTTTCTTTGTAAACGGTAGTGAAATCGCCTCGTGTTGGCGACTAGGTCTGGGGTAGGACTTATGGCTGAAATTCGCCTCGTGTTGGCGACTAGATCTAGGCTAGGTCTAGGGGGTGCTCGAGGCCTTTCTGGGGATAGATTGGCTAGAGCGGCTTGAGGCCGTATCTGGGGAGAGATCGGCTAAAGCCAACCGGTTCATGGGGATACGAGTCGGTATAGAAAACGAAAAAGGATTTTTATTAGTCGCCTCTGATTTCCAGCGTCATAGAAATCAAGTTTTGTAAAACATTATTTGATATTAATAAAGCATGTCTCTTCATTATTGTTTTACTTGATTTCTCATTGTATTAATCTTGCAATATTTCAAAGTTATTTAAATATAATCTTAAGTTTTTGAAAACCCTTATTCACCCCCCTCTAAGGGCGCCGACCGATCCAACATGTGGTATCGGAGGGGTTTTATTCCAATCGGCTTAACAACCGAGAATAATGGTGTCTCATGATCTCGCTTCTACTAGTGGGGGAAATTTTTGTGAAGAAGAAAAATCACTTGCACCACCTTTATTTGAAGGGACAAATTATAAAGGATGGAAAATCTTAATTGAAAAATTTATTAAAACTTTAGACATCGAAGTTTGGAATTTAGCAATAGCAAGACCTGCAAATGAATCAAATAAAAAAGAACTTCAATTAAATGCAAAAGCTAAACACTATTTGTTTTGCGATCTATCTAATGAAATTTTCAAATTAATATATTACTTTTCAAGTGCATATAAAGTATGTCAATGTCTTGAAGAAATGTATGATTCTCCATCTACAGGTATGGAACAGTCGCAAGAACCGGAGAATATGCAAGCGTGTACAAATCATCAAGAATGCCCTCCTCATGACGAATCAATGGAGCACACATCAAAGGAAAGAGAAGAAGAAATCTTACTTTTGGAAGAGAAGTGCCAAGAAGAAGACAAAAGAACATTATGTTCAAATCCTCCCTCATCCAAAAGCAATGTAAGGAAATCAAACTTCATCGCTTGTACTTCTATCTCTTCATTACAATTGCTACAGAATACAAAGCGCAAAATAAAGAAATTAAAAAATGCTAATAAACTCTTGCGCTTAGAAAATAAAAATTTAAAGCAAAAATTAATGAAGAATCAAATTCTAATTTATCTAGTTCTACCCATGGCTCCTTAGTCGAAAACATTACATCTTGTGAAGAATATAATGAATTAAAAGAAAAACACAAAAAACTTGAAAAGGAGCATATCTTAGTAAAAGAACAAAATGAAAAATTATGTTTACAAAATTCTTCTTTAAAAATTAAATGTGCTAAGTGTAAGGATTATAAAAATGAGATCAAAGAGATGGACCAAACATTTGATGAGTTTAGAAATGAGTATCAAAATCATATTGACTCTATCGTCTCTACTCTTAAAAATAACACAATAGCTTATAATAAAGCTAGGCATTATCTAAAGATAAAGAATGATGAATTAAAATCAAAAATCAACTTGCTTATGAAAATTGTAAATACAAATTCACAACATACAAATTTAGAATATCAAGCAATATCTAAAAACAAGTTGAATACAAATATAAATAATGGGAATAAGAAACAAAAAGTTTTTGAAAAACCAAATCATCATTATTTACAAAATCATGTTCTCCAAACTTAAAATTGAAATTACATAAATTTTCTATAAATGATAATTTCAATTATAATCTTCAAAGGAAAGAAAATCATCGTGGATATTTGATAAATAAGACTAATATTAAACCAATGTTTGAATGGCGGCCAAAAGTTAAAAATGAAACACAAACTCAAATCAAAAGTGCCCATTCGATCATATCTCCCCAAAAGAAAACACGATGTATTTGAGTACCCAAAGAAACCGTCACTCCCGGTCCTCTTTGGATACCTAAATCCCTTATTCATTAGTATCCCATCATTTGCATGAAGTAGAAACCTAATAAAAATGAAATGTCATTATTCTACTTCATAATTTGCTTAAATTTCTTTTTGTTTATTCTCTTTTTTTTTCTTCTTAAACTATCATGCTATGATCACTCTATTTATCTTGAAAAGTCATATCATTTTGTTTAGTGATCTACTTATCCGTTTTATTTTTACCTTTTAAATCCATTACCCTTAAATGTCTTGAACTATCATTATTAATTAAATATTGAAACTATTATCAAGACTAATGAAATTATTTTAAATGGATTTAAATAATAAAGGGCTTAGGCAAACAAAAAAAATTAAAATGCACAATGTGTTGATTATTATCTATCTTGTGTGATGAATATGATAGCCCTTATATTTGAGAAAATTTACAATAACTCTTCAAACTAACCAAAAATAGCTTCTCACTTCTTTCATATTCACTTCACAATCTTTCTTTAAAATATTCTGAAAAATATTGAATATGACTTGTGCTACATGCTTCACCATCATAATTATGTAATATCAAAAGATCTTTAAATTCAAACATTACAAAAGATCCACTTAGTTCTAACATTTGATTGGTGATCATAATAAGTACATGAATGAATTAATGAAGTATGACTTGCATGTATCTCATTTGATTATAAACCATAGAATCAACTTTTTATTAATAAATCAAATGAAATCATAAATTCATTCCATGTAAAAAATATTAAATCACGTTCTTGAATTCATGCTAGTTATCTCATATTACCATAATGAATTAATTATGAAGTAAAATAAAATAAAATTGAACGATAAAATAACTATGTGACTTTAAATTGTTTCCATTGGACTAAAATGCTTATGAATGTGCATGATATTCTTTTGCATGAACATTATTTTCTAAATCACTAAAATTATGCTTATTTGTTCCTTCATGTCTTCTCGTGCTTACATTTCCTATCATTCTTCAAACTACATTAGATTGATAAAAGTCTAGAAAAATTTGAATTCACATACATTATGATAATCTATCTTATAGCTCATGCAAGATCTCATTTGTTACGACTTGAGATAGGTGTCCTAGATCTTTCATGTTAAAACATGCTTACAAATGCAATTTTCTTCATTTTTAACCATCAAAAACATTTTTAAAAATTCTGCAAATACAGCATGAAACTACTAATGGGACACCTAATCAAGTTCAAGCATCAAAATTTCCAAAACCCTAAAAAATCACTTACTGTTTCCCGCGCTAGCGCTAGCGCCGGCGCTAGCGTCGAGGTCCGTTTTTCTGCAATTTTAAAATTTTGAAAAATCCCTAAAAATATATTAATCTATGGGTACTATTCATTTCTGCATTTTTGCTTTTATTATATTTTTGAAAAATCAAATACAAAAATAGAAAATTCAAATTACAAAAAATATGTTTTGCTTTCTGTTTTTTGTCATTTGCTTAAAGCCTATTTTTTCTTAAAAATCAAATACAAAAATATAACACAAAAAATTTATCAAAAATTGTTATTTTTGAACTTAACAACTTTTTACTTGTATCTTGCGAAAGGGTGATTTGGGCTATCATCCCATCATATCACCTAGTACCGGGCGAACCTCTCACAAGGTAGTCATCGGGAAGTCCAAGATCAATTTTATAAGTTCAAACTTTAAATAAAGGTTATTTTTCAAAAATATCAAAAAATACTGTATGGACTTTATTGTAAAAATCAAGCATGATTTAATATATTATTTAGTACTTCTATAATGTTGCGATTTATCATCTCAAACTACTTTGAACATTGTTTTCTTCATGCTTAGATATATCTATTAATATGTGCATCAATTATATGTTAAAGGTTGTGTAGGATCAAGCTTAGCATGCCTCTAAGTATGAGAAATGTTTTATGTTTGATAATGATAGATATTCACTCACTTTTTGGCATTGTCTACATATGGTTTAATTTAAGAATGCTTGTGTATGTTTATGTATTAGTACAATGAACTAAAATTGCACAAGTATCTTACCTACACTCCTTTATTTGCGCTTGTAAAAGATAAGAAAAGTGGTTATATTTTTTCATAAATTATATTGGTTTGCAAAACAAGTGTATTCAGAGAACTTTGTACAAAACAAAAATCATAAAATAAATAACAAAGATAACTCCACCAAGCACTACTTGAACCTCCTGATAAGTCTTAATAAGCGTTGTGAGGTTGAGCACCTTGGAAAGAATAGTAAAGTGTCTTGTGCAAACCATATCTTTCTTTCAAAATAAGAAAAACCACTTACTCTTAAGTACACCGGATCACTAGTCTCAAACAGTAAAATTAAAATCTGTGATCACCCAAGCACTATTTTGCACCCTGATAAGTCTTAATGAGCATTGTGTGTGCAAAGCACCTTGGTAGTTGTACATTTTTTTGTGCATTAAAGTGTGTGGAAGTAAAATTATTTGTGTTTTGTTGTGCTTCTACTTTACATATCTCTTGTATTTTTGATTAAAACATTCGTATACTCTACTCAAAAATACACTTATGTGCACATCATTATCTTCCATAACACTTCTTCTCATGAGTATTGGATCCTAACGCTAATTCTATGTTACTCTTTATTTATGAAATGCACTAGATAACCTAGCATGCTTTCTACAATGTTTGGTATGATTTGAAACTGTGAATTGAAATAACATTGTAGTAATCTCTTTATGATAATATTATTTCATGCTTGGTTACTTTTTGTCAACCATAAAAGATTTTCATTGAAACATGATTTACATAAACATCTTCTATTTGAAATTAACTCATATATCTTTTTATGGATTATCCTTGATTAAAATAAGATGTTTCATGTATTTCTACAAGTCTTCCGCATCATCACCATATAATTTTTACCTTGTGCTTTCATGCTTATATCAAGTCTAAAATCTCAATTTTTCTAAAAACAAATGGTAGACTTGCTTGGTAGAATTTATATTGGTTGTTCCAACACGCATATCATTTCTTATGCTAAAAACTCTGATCTACTTCTCTGAAAACTTTCATGCTAAACACTCCTCCAACAAGTAAAATATTACTTATAAAAACATCCTCTTATTATTGAATTTCAAATCAAATTTTACCTCTTACTTCTAATTGCTAAAAGGATGTTGTTTCTTTATTCGAAAATGCTTCAACTCTTATCTTTATAAAGTTCATTTTGAAACTCAAAAACATCTCCTTTTTGAACTTAAACTCTTATTTAGTATTATGATGTTTCTTTTTTCTTCCGCAATGCTCAAACTCTGATTCATTCATGAATTTCAATATAGCTAAGAGTATTTTATTTTTAAATAAAAAACCATATGCTATGAAACTTCCCATTAGATTTAAATGCTTAATGTTTCCAATAATTGTTATCCATGACTTCATTTCTCACCATAGCGGGGGCGTAGGGTTGTAGACATTAGATAACCTTATCTAGTCATGTCTTGTCCTTAACCGGGGAGGGTTCTAGTGGGGCCTTGCGAGGCACTGGGGGGAAAGAGTGCTAGGTTGAGTTTTGTCTAGTGTTTGCATAAGGGACTAACACCCCAACCTACGGCATGTTTGCAGCTCCTCATGCCCATCCGTCACTTAGTACGTGGCTAGGGTGTAGACGTATTGTCTGGGTAGATTGGTTACTTGGAAATCACTATTTTTTATGCTTAAAACTCTTATATAAAGGGGAAATCATTACTTTTGCTCAAACTAAAAACTCTGATATATTTATACAAAAATTATTCTAACAAGTGGCTCTAAAACTCCTTATCATTTCCTTCTCACTCAAAAGCTCGATCATGCTTTATCTTATTATCCAACATTTCTATGGTGCATCCCTACCCACTTTTGCTAATAACAAAGGGGGAGAACTAACATGATAAAATGCAAAAGGGGGAGAACTAACATGATAAAAATATAATCCGCTATCAAAATAAAAACCCAACATGATTGATTAAGTTGATAGCATACATATTAGGGGAGCATTCACATAGGGGGAGCATATATTTAGGGGGAGCAATTCTAAATGCTAAAATCAATAATTATCCTAAGTCATCTCTCACACACACACAAGTAGAGTTTCATCATGCTTATTTATTAATGCTTTGATTTATCATTAATGGATTTGTTATTATCAAAAGGGGAGTTTGTTGGAACATGGTCTTCCGCATCTCCTAGGTTTGAGAATAACAAATCCTATGTGTATTTGATCTTGTGTGTTCAAGTGTGCAGGTTTACTAGGTCCACATGACTCAAGGAGTACACATGATGACTGCCCCCAAAATTGAGGCCAAAATTCGAACAAACTCACTATCGCCGGCGGTAACGATAACGCCCGGCGATAGCGTTGATTAGCGACATTCCGGAAGCAATTTAAGAAGGATGCTAGCGCCTGGCGGTAGCGGATAGCGTCGGCGGTAGCGTGACGCACATAAAGCATAGAGCAAGAGGTTGCCGCGGATGGGAGAATCTGCCGCGCAAAATGTTGCCTAATCCGGGCTAGGGCCGGCGGTAGCGCTAGGGCTATATAAAGGACCCCTCACCTCTCGTTTCACACACATTGAGGAGAGAGAGAGGCAGTGCTACAACTCCAGAGGCTATCTTGGCCGAAACTTGAATTCCTAGCGAAGCTCTGCAAACTTCTGAAGGAGGATTACGTCACGCCGGATCCAAACGAAGTCCGCTTCTACAAACGCTGATTCTACAGCGGATCTTCGCCTCCATCTTCAGAAGTTCATCTTAAGGGAAGTTTTATTATTTTATTTATCTTTCTTTGTAAACGGTAGTGAAATCACCTCGTGTTGGCGACTAGGTCTGGGGTAGGACTTAGGGCTGAAATTTGCCTCGTGTTGGCGACTAGATCTAGGCAAGGTCTAGGGGGTGCTCGAGGCCTTTCTGGGGATAGATTGGCTAGAGCGGCTTGAGGTCGTGTCTGGGGAGAGATCGGCTAAAGCCAACCGGTTCATGGGGATACGAGTCAGTATAGAAAACGAAAAAGGATTTTTATTAGTCGCCTCTGATTTCCAGCGTCATAGAAATCAAGTTTTGTAAAACATTATTTGATATTAATAAAGCATGTCTCTTCATTATTGTTTTTCTTGATTTCTCATTGTATTAATCTTGCAATATTTCAAAGTTATCTAAATATAATATTAAGTTTTTGAAAACCCTTATTCACCCCCCCCCCCCCCCTCTAAGGGCGTCGACCGATCCAACAACCTTGCGTCCCTTCGGCACGCTGCCTCCACTCCCCCTCCGGGGCCCTGGGCTCTTCCCTTCTCCTTACCTCTTGCTGCCTGACCTCCGGCTCACTGAGCTTTGCTAGCCTCTTGGCGAGCTCCGGATTGGCTTCCTCACTCTCAATCTCCTCCGCCACCCTCTCCATCAACTCCTCGTAGGAGACGGGGGCTTTCCTCTTCAGCGCCATCTTAAAGAAACTTTCCCTCATCCCGACCGTGAAGGCGAGCTGGAGTGCAAACCCGGGCATCTCCTGGGTGAGTAGCACTTCTTCCTGGAACCGATCCGCGTAGAGAGCCAACGACTTTTTCGGCTCCTGCTTCACTTTGAAGAGGGACTCAGCGTCCTTCTTCCTCTTCTTTGCAGTTGAGAATCGCAACAAGAAGCTCCTCCCCAAATCCTCGAAGGCGTAGATCGACCCTGTGGGGAGTTGATGGAACCAGTCCCTGGTCTTTTCCTTAAAGGTGACGGCGAAGAGCAGACACTTGAAAGCATCCGACATCGGCCTGATGGAGACCGAGTCCTCAAAAGACTGGAGATGCTGGACAGGGTCATCCCTGTCGTTGTAGTACACCCTGTCCTATTCTCCGAACCCTGCCGGGACAGGTGCAGAAAGTACCAACTCACAGAAGGGGCTTCCCCCTTCTACCACCCTTTCTCGCTCCGCTCGCCCCTCTAGCTCTCTCGCCAGACTCGAGCTCGCGGGGACCGCGCTCGCGAGAACAGCATTCGCCTGGACCACTCCCCCAGTCGCCACGCACTCCGGGCGCGCGCTCGCCTGCGTCGTGCTCGCCGGTACAGAGCTCGCTGGTACGGAGCTCGCCGGCGCGGGACTCGCCGGACTGGCGAACAGTACTCGCCCTTCCATGTCTTGAACTGAACTTCCTGCGACTTCTTTTCTGGTCCTCCCCCCCCCCCCCCCCCCCCCGGGGGCGTATTCGCCAACCGCCGCTGGAGGAAGGGTCGCCTGAGGTGCCGGGGTCGCGAACTCGCTCCACAGTGCCGCGACCGTGAGCCCGAAGGTGTCAAGCACCTCCCTCCTGAAGTCCGCAAACATCCTCGGCGTCACCACCTGTGGTGGCTCGCTGAACCCCTCGCCTTGATCCTCGCCTCCTGTCATGCCTGCTCCTTGGAACTTTCTTGGACCAGCCACACTCCACGCTCACCGCACCAAAATGTTGAAACCGATTTCTCGGTCTCTAGTGGAGCCCGGGGCCCTCGCCGAAATGAGGGGCAGCTAGCCCTTACTGATCCCTCGGAGAAGATAAACAGAAGACTAGAAAGGAGACTAAAACCTTAGTCACAGCGATGAGGTCCCTCCACTAACCCGGAAGATCGTTGAGCGCTTCCCCTCCCAAGCCAAAGCTGAGACTCGGGCACCTTGGAGAGCTCTGGAAAAGCTGACCAATGAAAGCCTGAGGAGAGAGAAGTTGAAGTGAGATCCTCTCCAAAGGTGCCCTTAAGGCCCTATTTATAGATTTTCTGGTCCGGCCTGCAAATAGCAGGATTCCGCCTTTTGATTTTGCTAGCCGCACCCCTAATTGGTCTGCTAACAGCTGAACTCCGCTGTTCGGGTAGGCTAATGGCAGGCCAACCGGGACAAAGAGGTAATTTGGTCGACCCCGGCGACTCTGGAAGAGATCTGGCTCGCCAGTCTTCTTGCTATCCTTCGGCGAGTTTCTGGCTCGCTCGCTTCCTTGCGAGCATTCGACGAGCATTTGGCTCGCTTGCTTTCTTGCTGGTCGACCTTAGGGCTCGGGCGCGCGAAAACTTGACTCGCGATTCTTCCCGCGGGTGACGTTTGATGGATCTGGCTCGCCCCCCTCCCCCTTTGGGTGAATGGCCCGTGAAGACCTCGTCCGCACTCCTGCCCCGCTCGCACTCCTGACTCGCTCGCCCTCTTGCGAGCAGCCGGCCAAGTGTTCGTCCCAGCGGATCCGCTGAGACGGGATCATCGAGCGCTGTTTGGACTTCGTCGAGCGCTGGCTCGCATTACTTCTGTTCGATCGTCCACTAGGCGAATATCGGGGTTGTACAACATATATCATAAACAAATGTATGTCATGACGACGATTTTTTCGCCCGGGAGCGATTTTTTCGCCCGAGAGCGATTTTTTCCGCCCGAGCGCAATTTTTTCGCACAACCGCAAATTTGTGTCTCGGGCACGATTTTTTTGCCCGGGCGCAATTTTTATTCACGGGTGCGATTTTTCCACCCACCCGGCCGAAAAAAGCTCGCATAGGCGATAAAAGCACGTCCCAACAAAAAACCACTCCCCGATGAAAAAATCGCGACCGAAAAATATCCCCCGAGCAAAAAAATCTCGTAGGGCGAAAAAAATTTGCCCGGGCCAAAAAATCGCTTCCGGCTAAAAAAATTGCCCGGGCGAAAAAATTGGGCGCGGCCAAAAAAATCGCTCCCTGACGAAAAATCGCGCCGGGGCGAAAAACTCTATCCTGGGAGAAAAATTCGCGCCCGGGCGAAAAATTCGCGTCCAGGCAAAAAATTCGCGCCCGGGCGAAAAAATCGCGTCCGGGTGAAAAAACACTCTCGGGGGAAAAAATTGCACCGGGTGAAAAAATTGCGCCCGGGCAAAAAAAATCACGCTCGGGCGAAAAACGCGCCCCGGCGAATAACGCGCGTCCGGGCGAAAAACTAGCGCCCCGACAAAAAAATGCGCTCTCGGGTGGCAAAACTTGCACCCGGGCGAAAAACGCGCGCTAGGGCGGAAAATTTCTGCCCGAGCAAAATTTGGGCGTCCGTGCAAAAAAGCTCGTTCGGGCGAAAAACTCAAGTCCTTGCGAAAAACTCGCGCCCGGGCGAAAAATTGTGCGCCCGGGCGCATAAACGCGCGCCCCGGTGAAAAACGCGCGACAGGGCGAAAAACGCGCGCCAGGGCGTAAAACGCACGCTAGGGCGGAAAATTTCCGGTCGGGCAAAATTTGGGCGTCCGGGCGAAAAACGCGCGTTCGGGCGAAAAACTCGCGTCCGTGCGAAAAACTCGCGCCCGGTCGAAAAATTGTGCGCCCGGGCAAAAAACGCGATAAATCGAGCGTGCCAGACTCACCCAATTCCGATATGTCTAGCTAGATTTTGTGTTTAGGCTAAAATCAAATCCATGATATTCAACTCAAATTTCAATTATTAATGCTACCTAACAAGCGAACGACGTAATTGGTATTCGACGTCGAATTTCAATTCGAAGTCTTCAATTCCGTCCAAACGAACGGGGCCTAAGTGAAGTAGTTGGGCGTTCACGAATAACAGTTCATAACCACCGCGTTCATGACCGCCACCGTCGCGTCAAACAGAGCCTAAATAACGAGAGCTTCAACGTTGGGTGTATTAAAAGAGACTCAAAATTCAGATAGATGTTGGTAGCTCGAATGCGATGATGATCATAATGAGTTGTCATTCTTGAAAACAGACAATGACGAAAATAAGGCTGGATTTAGAGAGAAAATAGCTAAAATAGAGGAGGCAGAAAAGGAGAAGGCAAATATATGTATATTGGTGCCCATGCACTGTTCCTATTTATACTAATCAACTATTGCAATATTTTTGGCCTTTAACAACACTTGAAAATTGTTGCCTAAAATTGTAAAATGTTGTCAAATTACCATTGAAAACTGTTGTCATAGGGGTGTTGTCTATACGCGTGTTACCAAAAATCTAAGGCAACAGTTTTCATACCTTTAGACAACACTATACAAAAATTGTTGTCTATACCCTTAGAATATGCAACATTATTTTGGGTGGTATACAAAAACTCGCGACCATACATAAAATGCTCTCATTTGAATGTAGTCGACCAGATAGATTGGCGTCCTCTTATGTAGTTGTATATGTATGGTTCGTAAGTTTCTAAAGTTTGCGCTAGGCTCATCCCTGGCATGCCCTGGAAAGAGCCGCGTGCGGTGGCACTATCATGTTGTAGCGGAAAACTGGACCGCACGATGTCGTGTTGTGGTGTTCCGCGGCTTCGGTTAAATCCTTGCTAGCTTTCAATCCTATGGACCCAACTCTCGCTGGCTGGTTTGCGGGTGGCGGATAATTGAGTTGATCTTGTGGCGTAACAACCAATATTAATATATAAGACGGTGTTCTTGTGTTCACTACCTACTACTCTTGTGTTCCCCCAATAATATAGAGATCTAAGGTTTCTTTTGGTACAATGTTTTTGCTCCGGTGAGTTTGGACCAAAAAAAAAACACCATCATAAAATATGCGTTTAACATGAGAACTGTTATTGTTGAGTTTTGAAGTGAGCTAACGCTCGTCGTTAGAGCTAACGCCGGCGTTAGGTCCTTCTCGCTGAGCTAACGCCAGCGTTACGAGCTAACGCCCGCGTTGGCTCCTTCTCGCACCTCCCCCCTGTTTTGCCTATAAATAGAGGGGTACCACCCCCCCCCCCCCCCCCCCCCCTCTAAAGAGTATCGATTCTGAAAGTGGCGAGTATCCTCTACTTTGAGCGAGTTAGAGATACCAGAGTGCTTCCAGGCGAACATCAAACTTGGAGTAAGTTCGGCAAGAGAGTTACCTACTCGCGAGTTAACGCGGGGCGTTAGGAGCTAACGCGGGGCGTTGAGTGTGGCGAGTAGCGGGCTTCGTTTAGTGGCGACTAGGGAGCTGAGGAGTGCGAGCAGCGAACTTGCGAGGAGCAGAGCTAACGCTGGGTGTTAGCGTTAACGCTGGCGGTAGCGAGGAGCGAGTATCACCTGCGCGGTGTGCTCCAGAGGAGAAGCGGACCTTGTCCGTGACCAAGTTCTTTTCTACTTTTGGCTGTCGTGAATCAAGTTGGATGCAACTTGTATTCAGCCCTGTCCTTTTGTAACCAGCTGCCGAGTTTTATTATTTGTGAAAGCTTGTGTTCATTTCTTGGTGACCTTATTCTCCTGTTGGTTGACGTGTTCTTCCGACTACAAAATAGTTCATATGGTATCAGAGGCAGGTTGTGGGAACAAGGACTGAGCAACCAAGATGGACGACGGAGGAGGGTATGCTAGGGGACTTGGCATCGAGCTACTCACCCAGACCAACTACAAGAAGTGGAAGTCCTGCATGGAAAGTTACCTGCTTGGAGAGGACCTATGGGAGGTCGTTGGAGGAGAAGAGCAGACAGGAGTCTTTCCAATCGAAGACAATGGTCAAGCTGTGAGAGCTTGGAGGAAGACCAACTCCAAGGCGGAGTTCACCTTGAAGAGAGTCATTTCACCTGACTTGTTCGACCACATCATAGGTTGCAAGTCAGCGTCTGAGATCTGGATAGCCCTCGATGGGTTATTCAACAAGAAGAATGTAGCGCGGCTACAATTCCTGGAGAATGAGTTGGCGATGTCAACTCAAGGCGAGATGGCGGTATCCACCTTCTTCCTGAAGGTGAAGAAACTGTGTGGGGAGATCTCGGTCTTGGACCCTAAAGAGCCAATCTCAGAGGCAAAGTTGAAGCGGCACATACTCCGAGGCTTGAGGAAGGAGTATGTCCCCTTCGTTACTTCTGTGCAAGGGTGGGCTACTCAGCCCTCCTTATTGGAGCTAGAAAACCTGCTGTCGTCACAGGAGAGCTCGACGAAGCAGATGGCGGGAGTATCCATCTCAGGAGGAGATGGCGAGGCTTTGTTCTCAGGAAAGAAAAGATCCTGAGACAAGAGAAAGAAGAACTCCGGAGATGAACCTTCAACATCCTCTCAGGGAGATGGGAGGAAGTTCCTCCCTGCGCGCGATGAGATGGGGAGATCCCTTTGCTTTGCCTGTAGGAAGTACGGGCACATGACAAAGGACTGCCGATCCAATCTGAAGGCCGATCATGTTGCTAACAAGGAGGGAGATCACCAGAGAGGTGGAGGAAGAGGTGGAGGTCACCAGGGCGGTGAGAGGGGGGACAATTATTTCCTGGCAGAGATGACGACTAGATAGTGGACTCCGGTTGCGGGCATCATCTCACTGGAGATATGTCCAAGTTTGACTCCTTGGAAACATATGAAGGAACGGATGATATCATCACTGCGGATGATACGGTACATCCCGTGGAGCGAGAAGGGAAGGTGTCCCTTGGGAGTAGAGAGAAGCCAGTGACACTGAAGAGTGTGTATCACGTGCCTGGCATGAAGAAGAACCTCTTCTCGGTGGCTAACGCAGTGGATGCTGGATACCACGTGCTGTTCGGACCGAAGAAGGTGAAGTTCCTGAAGAATATTTCGTCTGTCGATGCTGACATCACGCTCACCGGGAAAAGGGTGAAGGATTTGTATGTTCTGTCTGCAAATGCCTATGTGGACAAGCTGAAGACAAACGATAGCGCAGTGATCTGGCATGAGAGGCTGGATCATGTGGAGATGGACAAGCTGAAGATGATGACGGCAAAGGGCCTAGTGAGTGGCATGCCTCATCTCTCTTCCTACGGCGACGGCCATGTGTGTGACGGATGCCAATATGGAAAGTCACATCGACTTCCATTTGACAAGTCGGAGACTAGGTGTAAGGCACCTCTTGAGTGCGTACATGCTGACGTTATGGAGCCGTGCGCCACCCTTACTTATGGAGGCAATAAGTATGCGCTGGTTCTGGTGGATGACTACACCCGCTATACGTGGGTATACTTTCTGAGAGAGAAGTCAGAAGTATTCGAGAAGTTCCTAGAGTGGAAGGAGCTTGTGGAAGGGAGGCTGAACCGCAGAGTGAAGAAGCTGAGAAGCGACAATGGAGGGGAGTTTACCTCCAATGAGTTTGCTTCTTTCTGCAGGAGGTTCGGCATTCGGAGGGAGCTCTCCTGCGCTCACACCCCTTAGCAGAATGGGGTGGCAGAGAGGAAGATCCGTCATCTGGTGGAGACTACCAGGAGTTGGCTACATGCCAAGATCATTCTCAAGGCCTTATGGGCAGAGGGAATGTCGTGTGCTACTCATGTGATCAACCGGCTACCTCTGAGTCCTAACAGGATGGTGTCTCCACACCAGCTCATGTTCAGGGAGAAGCCCAATGTGGGTCACATGAAAGTGTTCGGTTCTACCTACTTCGTGCACGTCCCGGACGCTCAAAGAACCAAGTTGGAGCCGAAAGCGAGGAAGTGTATCTTCATCGGCTACGATGAGCGGAATAAGGGGTGGAAGTGCATGGATCCGCAGACCCACAAGTTCGTCGTCTCGCGCGACGTAATGTTTGACGAACTGGTCTCATACCAGGGAGTCTCTTCTGTGGTGCTGCCGGAGAGTGGGGAATCTAGCAGGGAAGAGAGGGTCACTGAGGACCCTACTGTGGAGTTGGAGCTATCTCCCAGTTCTCCATCTCCACCTGGCTCAGGAGGAGCATATGGCTCAGGAGGAGCTTCTGGCTCGGGAGGAGCTTCTGGCTCAGGGGGAGCTCCGAACTCAAGAAGCAGGGAGAGCACCGTTTCAGGAGGAGTCCAGAGAGGAGTTCAGAGAGGAGTTCAAGCAGAGGAGTCTATCGGAGTGGTAGATAGTGGCCAAGCCTTTAGGAGGTTGAAGAGAACCATTGTCTCGCCTGCTCGCTATAAGGAGGGGAACTTCGTGAGTTTGGTCTCCTGCTTCTTCGCAGGACCACTCGATGAGAGGGAACCTGTCTGCTTTGATAATGCAGCTGGCATCAAGGAGTGGGACACGACCATGATCGAGGAGATGGAGGCCCTAGAGAAGAATGAGACATGAGACCTGGTTCCCATGATGGAGGGCATCAAACCTGTCACCTGTAAATGGGTGTACAAGGTTAAGAAGAGAGCGGATGGAGAAGTGGAGCGGTACAAGGCGAGGCTTGTCGCCCGGGGCTTCTCACAAACCTACGGAGAGGACTACGAGGAGACATTTAGTCATGTCGCGAAGATGACGTCGGTGAGGACGATCATCGCTCTGGCGGCGTGCCGAGGTTGGAAGTTGTGGCAGCTTGATGTGAAGAATGCGTTCCTGTATGGAGAGATTGACAAAGACATATTCATGGTGCAACCACCTGGATACATGTCCAAGTCACTTCCACATCACGTCTGCAAGCCGAAGAAGGCCCTCTACGGGTTGAAACAGGCGTCGAGAGCCTGGTATGGAAAGATTGCGGAGTACTTACAGTTCTGCGGTTATGATGCCTCAGACTCAGACCCTAGCATGTTCGTGAAGAAGAGTGGAGGTCTTTACGTGCTGGTGCTGCTGTACGTCGATGACATGATCGTGACAGGGAACAACCCTGAGGAGGTCGCGGCGCTGAGACAGCAGCTTTCCATACTATTCGAGATGAAGGATCTTGGTGAGCTGCACCATTTCCTTGGCCTCCAAGTTGAGAAGAGTAGAGGAGGGCTGTATGTTTCCCAGAGGGCGTATGCCGAGAGGATCGTCGAAAGATTCGGCATGAAGGAGGGGAAGAGCAGTTCCGTTCCTCTGGAGGCTGGGCTGAAACTTCGGAAGGAAGAAGGGAGGATTCTTCCTGATCTGAAGATCTTTCGGGCTCTGATGGGGAGTCTTATCTACCTGACTATTACGAGGCCGGACATCGCCTTTGCTGTCGGCCGAGTTAGTCGGTATATGCAGGAGCCGTGGAAGCCTCATCTGGAGGCAGCTAAGGGGATACTGAAATATGTGAAGGGAACCCTTGAGATGGGGTTGTCCTATGGAGAGGAGTCTGAATTCAAGCTGCATGGGTACACAGATGCAGACTACGGAGGTGACGCTGATGATCGCAAGTCGACATCAGGTTATGTGTTTTTGTGTGGAGCTGCTGCTATCTCGTGGTGTAGCAAGAAGCATGACTCTATTTTCCTTTCTACCACGGAGGCCGAGTACAAGGCATCGTCCTTAGCAGCTCAGGAGTGTGTCTGGCTAAGGAGACTAGTGGAGAATGTGGACGAGGAGGTCAGCGGACCTACTGTGCTACGCGGGGACAATGAGAGTGCATTGAAACTGGTAACCAATCCAGTGTGTCATGCAAGGACCAAGCACATAGAGATCGAGCATCACTTCATCGGAGAGAAGGTGCTGGGTGGCTTGATCGCAGTGGAGCATGTGCGGAGCGAAGACAACCTTGCGGATATTTTCACAAAGCCCCTATCTGCGGGGCCATTCCGGAGGCTTCGCTCGTTGCTTGGAGTTGTTCCCGGAGCTCACTTCAAGGGGGAGTGTTGAGTTTTGAAGTGAGCTACCGCCCGGCGTTAGAGCTAACGTCGGCGTTAGGTCCTTCTCGCTGAGCTAACGCCCGCGTTACGAGCTAACGTCCGCGTTGGCTCCTTCTCGCACCCCCCTATTTTGCCTATAAATAGAGGGGTACCCCTCCCCCCCCCCCCCCCTCTAAAGAGTATCGATTCTGAAAGTGGCGAGTATCCTCTACTTTGAGCGAGTTAGAGATACCAGAGTGTTTCCAGGCGAGCATCGAACTTGGAGTAAGTTCGGCAAGAGAGTTACCTACTCGCGAGTTAACGCGGGGCGTTAGGAGCTAACGCGGGGCGTTGAGTGTGGCGAGTAGCGAGCTTCATCAAGTGTCGACTAGGGAGTTGAGGAGTGCGAGCATCGAGCTTTCGAGGAGCAGAGCTAACGCTGGCGGTAGCGAGGAGCGAGTATCACCTGCGCGGTGTGCTCCGGAGGAGAAGCGGACCTTGTCTGTGACCAAGTTCTTTTCTACTTTTGGCTGTCGTGAATCAAGTTGGATGCAACTTGTATTCAGCCCTGTCCTTTTGTAACTAGCTGCCGAGTTTTATTATTTGTGAAAGCTTGTGTTCATTTCTTGGTGTCCTTATTCTCCTGTTGGTTGACGTGTTCTTCCGACTACAAAATAGTTCACAGTTATGACGGCCGTCATCATGTAAAAATAACTAATTTCAACGTAAAAGTGGATGAAGTTCTTCGTTCATGAGCGCCATTTCATAAGCAAAACGTGCGTACACGACCGCCACCACCTTGTCAAATGAACACTTATTGTAGCGCCACACTTTTTTTTATCACACAACAAATCTAAAAATGATTGCGGTGAAAATTCAGGAGCGGACCTACATGAGTCGCCCACACTAAATTTTTAAAAAAAACTAAGAATATTACATTTAAATTATTTTTTGTTCTTATAGTCTTAAACATATTATATATAATATCTATTCCCAAAAAAAAATTAGGCTTGACATAATGATTTTTTATTTTATATTAAGGTTATTAAAATTTAGTGAAAGATATTGAGTACAAATTCTAGTAATATTAAAAATTTTGATATTTTTATAAAAATGCAATATTTAGACAATAAAAATCATTAAAAAGATATTTATATTTTATATAATTAAATAAATATATAAAATATCATTAAATGTATAAATATTTTTTTATATGATATTGTAAATTTTTTTTTTGAAAAATATAGACATACTTTTTGTATATTTATAAAAAATTATCTAAATTATAAATAAAAAATAAAAAATTGAAATTAATATATATAGGGATATATATATTATAATTAAAATTTTCACATAAATTAGCATTGTCTCTACAAATTTTTTATATCCAGCTGTATTCAAAAATATGTGGAATATAACTGAGGCGAGGTGGCAGGTAAAATAATTGGCTCGATTATTAGTGTGAAATTAGTAAAGAATTTGGTGTGTGAATATAATAGGTTGGAGAAGGCTATCCGAGCAGCAAATTAGGGAGCACGTGCTCACGTTTTCAAGACTGGGACCGCTTCCTTCCGGTAGATGATATCCTCACGCCTACCTTTTATATTTCTATATATACACACACAGTGACACTGCATGGGCCCCTGTGCCACCCCAGGCACAGCATTGTCCTGGCACAATGGTGTACATGTCGCTCCAAACTCTCTAGCACACGGTAAAATCGAGTGACGGGAGAAGCACAAAGTTTAGGGGGTTGCCAGTGCCGGCAGCGCCGGGGCAATGTCATGGCCGAGGTATTGTCGCGCGGGGTGCGGAGCAGGGGGGGGGGAGGGCGATCACTGTCACTCTTATAAACACGCATAATTTAATTATTTTATAAACATTTTTATAAGTTAATACATAATTTATCCACCGTTAGATCTTATTGATCAATATGTCGTTGGATAGATCTCATTGAGTCAATCGATATCACAGTAAGTGATGGGGTCACCCTCATTATATAGGAATTCTGTGTTGCGAATTGCTGGAATTCCACAACCCCCACTCTCTTAGTGGGGAGTTAGGAGAAAAACTATCACGTGCCTGATCTCCGCGCGCGGTCTGATCAAACCGCCGCTTTAACCGATCGTCGTCACGCCGCCGACGTGCAACCGCAAGCTCGGTGGCCGGCCTCCCCTGGCCGCTCACCCACGGGGTGCGGCCCCGCGGCCGGTCGGCCGCATGTGGAGTGGCGTGCGGCCTGCCGGGCGGCCGCAAAGACCGCGCGGTCGGCCATGTCCGCGCGGCCACGGGGCGCGCTACCGCAAGGCCGCACGATCCGCCTCGCGGACGGCCATGGTCGCGCGCGACCTCAGGCCGTGCGGTCGGCCGCGGTCGCGCAGCTGGCCTCGGCCGAGGGGCGCGTGGCCGCGAGACCTCACGGTCGGTCCCCCGACAGGCCGTGTCCTCGCGTCGTGGAGAGGCGCGTGGCCGCGACGCCCCGCGGCAGACCACGCGCTCGGCGGTGGTCGCACGCCCTCCGTGTGTGGCCATAGGTCGCATGGTCCGGACCGTCCGACCCTCCCCTCGCCGGCCAGATTCCACCGCAGGTCGGCCACCTCACCGTCGACCAGTTCCCCGCGTCGCCAGCCAGACCTTTAATCGTGATCGCACGATCATTCCGCGAAATCTCCACCCTCTGATTGGCGGGTAACCACCCGTATAGCCACCCATCAAGGGAGGGCACATTTATCCGAAAACACATCGGGTTGCGTATTGAAAAATACCCAAATAATACGCGTCTTAAAGTATATAAAACCGAGATGCAAATAATAATTATGGTGGTTACGGCCTGCGAATAATCGCATAACTACCGTAACCACCTCTTGAGCCTATAAATAGAACCTCAGGCCTTCTCTCATTTCCATCTTTCTCTTCTCCCTCCTTTTCCTCTTAAGTGCAAGAGAGAGAGAGAGAACTCATGAAGATCTTCTTCATCTTCGAACGCCTCGAAGACAGTTCAGAGAGATTCATCCTCCTTCAAGATTCGTTCCGAGCACAGACTGGCTCAAGGTCATCACCTCCGAGGCAACGCCGAGCTCTTCACTCCAGCCACCAATTAACATCAACCTCCAAAGTGCTACACGAGTTGCGCGTGCACCCCTTCATCTTCCAAATGCAAAGCAGAAAGTCGTACGAGCCTCAAAGCGCGGTGCTCCCCACCGCGGCAAAGAAGAAGATGACTTAGCCTCAAGAGCGGTGGTCTGTCATCCTCCGAACGCCTCTCTCGATCTCTCTCCCCCAATTGTAACAAGGAGCGGTCTGTCGCCCTTGATTTCTCACAATAGCCATGTAAAGAAGCTACTGATAGTGAAGTTAGGTTGGCTCCGAACCAACCATGTGGTTTTTCACCTCTTTCCGGAGTTTTCCACGATAAAAAGCATATCTTGTCAGCCGTCTCGAAATTCTGTGACTGATTGCGTGCTCGTCCGCTCCCGGGCCAAGACGGTCATTTTAGACCGATTTTAGGAGCCTCGAGTAGTCCGCAACAGTAAGAATGCGATGTTCAGATTGAAAATTATTGTATTAGTAAGAGCACGACTATCTGCAAGGCTTGATTGTAAGAACTTCTATGGCGTAGCGGAAATGAAGATCTTGGTATAGGGATTTATACCTCCAGCCATTAGACTACTTTTGGACGATCAGCTTTGACGAGTAGAACTCGAACAGAGTACCTCCTAGATCTGAGCAAGGCTCGGACAACACACCTCCGGTAAGAGGCCAAGCAAGAGTCGGTCGGAGCAACTCCAGGAAGAGGTTGATGTCGGAGGGAGGAGCGGCGCAGGCTGAGCAAGGCTCGGGCGGAGCACCTCCAGTAAGAGAGGTCGGGCCTTCTGCGAGTTCCTCTTGCTGATGTCGCCGAAGAGGGAAGAGTCGCGAACGCCGAAGGCCGGAGAGGGAGGAGTCGCAAACGCCGAAGGCCGAAGAGACGAATCGCGAACCCTAGCGCGATGTTCTCGCGGCTTCTGGATTTCGGGGAAGAGAACCGGATGGAATAATGTGAAATGGGTTTAATTCCTCCTATATATACCCTAAATTCAGGGCCTCAAGATTAGCCCTGAATGATCTGGATCGTCTATCCTCCCATCTAGAGGATTTTGACTAAACGCAGACTAATTACACCACTTGTCACACTTGAGTCTAGCGAGTCACTTCCTTATACTAATCACTATAACGGACTCCCACGGGTTGAATCAATTAGATAATCTAACATTCTCCCACTTGATTCAACACGTGAAAATCCCCTTATTATTTGAAAATAATTATTTTGTTCTATAATAGTAAAAGAACACTAGACTCATAGGGTGATAGTGAACAAAAAAAGAGCTTTTCGTATGGCCATACATAATAACAAAATAACAGTGACTCTTGGCCCAAACCTTATGTGACGTCTTTATACTTGTATATGACGTCACAACTACATGAACTGCGGCGGTTGTACCTTAAATGGTAGATACTTTCCTTCCACAATTACGATGTAATCATTCGATCCTATCAAGCACTTTACATGGTGTTAATTCTTTATGAGTGGATGCTCCCACTCTTTAATGCAATATATGATCTCTACTATTACTTTAGTGTGCACAAAGAGATAAAAATACTGAAATACTGCATTAAACCAAAAGGAGAGTTACAATGAATGCCATGACTTTCTAATCATCAAATGAGCCCACAAGTCCCATTCTGTCAACATGACTTTTGTACAACTTAGGTGGGAGCCCTTTAGTCATGGGATCTGCTACCATAAACAGTGTGCTTATATGCTCAATGATGATCTTAACCTCCCTTACATTTTCTCTAACCACCAAAAACTTTATATCAATGTGCTTGATGCGGCTCCCGCTTTTATTGTTCTTGGCAAAGAACACTACTGCATCATTATCACAAAGAAGCTTTATTGGCTTAGGAACTGTATCCATCACCCTAAGCCCTGAAGTGAAATTCTTCAACCACAATGCTTGTTTCGTTGCTTCATAACATGCAATGAACTCTGCCTCCATGGTCGAGGATGCAATAAGAGTTTTGCTTGACACTCTTCCAAGCTACTGCACCACTGGTCAACATGAAAATGTAGCCAGAAGTTGACTTCCTCGAATCTTGGCATCCGGCAAAGTCTGCATCTGTGTATCCGATCAGATCCAGATGATCGGACTCTCTGTATGTAAGCATGTAATTCTTTTTCCCCTGGAGATATCGCATGACTTTCTTAACTGCTGTCCAGTGCTCTATCCCAGGTTACTTTGATATCTACCCAACATCCCCACCAAGAAAGCAATGTCCGGTCTAGTGCAAACATCCAAATAGACCAAACTGCCACCCGCAGATGCATATGGATTGTTTTTCATGGACTCCAACTCCAGAGAATTCTTAGGACATTGTTGTACAACCCCGATATTCGCCAGGACGGGAGATCAACGGGAAAAGGCCAAACGATCAAGGTTCCCTCAAAAGGGGGAGGCGAGACGGGAGCTCGCCGAAGGCATACTAGTAGGGGGCGAGATGAGTGCTCGCAGAGCATCTGCGAGATGACCTATCCTCGTCGACAGGGGTTGGCGAGGTCGGACCCCGGCATGCACCCTCTAAAAAGGGGGACCCGCTGACTGGCGAGCGAGGTGCGCGAGGAGGCCAGCGCGAGCTCTCGCGAGTACTGTCCTCGCAGGCCCTTTGTCCCTAGGCAAATGAAGGAAATTATCCTTTTACCCTCGTGGCCTGCCAATAGCCTCTCTGAACAGCGGAGATTGGCTATCAGCAGACCAAATTTGGGGTGCGTATAGTAAAATAGAGAGGTGGATTCCTGCTATTTGCAGGCCAGATCAGAAAGTCTATAAATAGGATCCAAATGGCACCTTTGGAGGGGACTTCTTTTTTTGGAGCTTCTCTCTCCTCAGGCCTTCATTGAGCTCTCCAAGGTGCCCGGGCTTTAGCTTTTGGCTTGGGAGGGGAAGCGCTCTAAAGATCTTCCGGGTGTGTGGTGGGTCCTCCTAGCTGAGCCTAAGGATCAGTGTTCAACTCCGAGGCTCCGGTCTGTTCTTTCGCGAGATTAGTAAGAGCCAGTCGCCCCCCACCCGTTGGGGGCCCCGAACTCCACCGAGACCATTTATTGGTTTCAACATTTTTGGTGCGGTGAGCGTAGAGTGCGGCTAGCTCAAGAAAATCTCAGGGAAAACATGACCGACGAGGATGAGCGGGACGCGAACCCCGTAGGCTCGCCACACCCAGGAGCACCAGCCACGGTGGAGATGTTGGCGGATCTTAGGCGAGATCTTCTTGGAGATTTTCAGAGCGCTCCCGCCACTGCGCTCGGCGGTTTCGCGACCCCGGCGCCCCAGGTGGCTCATCAATCTGGAGTCGGCGAGAGCGAGCCGGCTCATCGGGCGGGAAAGGAGATGACGGCCCAGGGAGGAGGGCGAGATCTGTCTGGGCAAGAGCTGTTCCCCAGCCCTGCTGGGGGAAGCGAAAATCCGGCAAGGGAGACTCTCGCGGGGGGGAGCTCGGCCAGGGAGGTCTCGGCGAGCTGCCCTCTGGCGAGATCGGCAGGAGTAGGGTCGCCCGAGGAGCTCGCGAGAAGGGTAGAGCAAGTTCAGAAGGTGAATGGGGGCAGTCCTTTCTGCGAGATGGTGCTCTCGACACCACTCCCCGATGGATTCAGGGAGCCGAACATGATGCTGTATTCTAGCAATGATGGCCCCATCCAACACCTGTAGTGGTTCGAGGATATGGTCTCGATCAGACCCATGTCGGAAGCCTTCAAATGTCGACTCTTTGCTACTACCCTGATGGAGAAGGCGAGGGACTGGTTCCACCAGATTCCCTCAGGATCGATCTATACATTCGAGAACTTGCGTAAAGGTTTCCTCTTACGTTTCTCCGCCATGAAGAAAAGAAAGAAGAATCCAGAGTCTCTCTTCGACATCAAGCAGAGGTCAGGAGAGTCGTTGGCTCATTATCTGGAGCGGTTCCGAGAGGAGGTCCTCCTTGTCCAAGAGGTTCCGGGGTATACCCTCTAGCTCGCCTTTACATTGGGGCTGAGGGAAGGCTTCTTCAAGATGGACCTCAAGAAGAAGGCTCCTCAATCTTATGAAGAACTGATGGAGAGAGCGACAGAGGAGGTAGAAGGGGAGGCAGCAAACCCCGAGTTCGCGAAGAGATTGGCACGGCTGAGCGAGCCGGAAGTGAGGCAGCAAGAACCAAGGAGGAGAGAGGAAGCGAGGGCCCCGGAGTTGGGGTGGAAGCAGCAGGGTGGAGGAATGCAAGGCCCAGGGAGGGGTTTCCCCCATGGGGGAGGTAATTTCCAAGGAGGGCAAGGAAGACCTCACCAGCTGGGGTGGAGACAGGGCCCGAGACCATTTCCACCCCCCCCCCCCTCATCAGGCGATGGAGATCGGTAGAGGAAGAGCAGGAGGAGGTAGAGGAGGGGGATCCGGAGGAGCCGGCCTCAGAAGAAGGAACCGAGGAATCGAGGATGAGGCAAGGCGGGCGGCGTTGCCGTACTGTGACTTCCATCAGGAGGAAGGCCACGCAACAGCCACCTGCCCTGAGTTCTTGGAAGTCAGAGGGGCGAGAGTCCCAGCACCACAAGCGCAGCAAGGGGGAGCAAGGATAGAGGAGATTCTACCTCAGGGGGATGAGGATGAAAGGTGCGAGGATCGGGCGGACGTGGGGACCCGAGGAGGGATCAGAGTGATCCATGGGGGGGGGGATCGAGGCAACCCGGAAGGCGAGCCTCCATGCCATGTATCGCCGGAGTGTAGCTTCGACCTTCTGAGCTCTACGAAAGAACTCTCGCCTCCCAAGCCCCACCCCCTGCGGAGAAAATCACCTTCTCCCAGAAGGACCTGCCCGGTCACGAAGACCCATTTTGCGATGCGCTGGTCATCCAGACAGCCATCGAGAACTTCACCGTCTCTAGAATCTTGGTGGACAACGGGAGCTCGGTTAATGTTATTTTCAAGAAGGCGTTCGACGGGATGCAGGTAGAGCCCAGGAGGGTGTTGGCCTCGGACGACCCGCTGTTCGGATTCTCAGAAGAAAGGAAAGAAGTAGAAGGGGGAGTAGGACTTCATGTGACCCTAGGAGGGCAGTCCCGGAACTGCCGCTTTGTGATAGTGGATGCCCCCAGTAGCTATAGCGCCATCTTCGGACGGCCTCTTATCAGCGCGTTCCGGTGTGTCCCGTCCACTTTCCATCAATGCCTCAAGTTCAGCATGGGGGGAATCCAGGTCCGGGTCTGGGGAGATCCCAAGGTGGCGAGGCAATGCTATGTGACCGCCGTCAACACCATCTCTTGGATGGAGGAGGCGGAGGAGTGGGATAAGGTAATGGAAGAAGTGGCCGCGACGGATGAGGTAGAGGAAGAAGTAGTTCATGCCCAGGAAGGGGTCGGTGAGGGACCCAGGGCGGGGGAGGAAGAAGGAGAGTAGGGAGAAGAGGAGGCCCCGAGGGGAGGGGCAGAGGAGCTAAGGGAGGTAGGAGAGGAAGGGAGGAGAGAAGTAGTTCATGCCCAGGAAGGGGTCGGTGAAAGGCTCAGGGCGGGGCAGAAAGAGGGAGAGAAAGAAGAGGAGCAGAGCCCATGGGGGAGCAGTCCAGGCTAGAGGCTGTAGATGAAGTGGTGGAGGCGGAGATCACCACTAAGGCCGGGGCGATCGAGAAGATCAAGATCAATGGGGAGCTCAGCCCGGAGGATCGGGCGAAGATCTTGGCTTGCGTCCAGGACAATGTGGACGTCTTCGCATGGAGCGCTGCAGAGATGCCGGGAATCGACGCGGATGTGGCGTGTCATCGCCTCAACCTCGATCCCGGCGCTCGCCCCATCCGCCAAAAGAGGAGGTCCACGTCGGACAAGCTGGAGGTGCCCATCCGGGAGGAGGTGAACAAGCTCCTCAAAGCTGGCTTTGTATCAGAGATCCAGTACCCAGGCTGGGTCTCCAATGTTGTGATGGTAACAAAGGGGGAGGGTAAGTGGAGAATGTGTGTGGATTTTTCTTTGCTTAATAAATCGTGCCCCAAGGACTGTTATCCCTTGCCTAGAATCGACGCGCTGGTTGACTCAGCCGTCGGTTTTTCTGTGATGTCTTTTTTAGATGCTTTTTCAGGTTATCACCAGATCCGCATGCACCCTCCCGACATTAAAGACGTGTCCTTCATCACCGGGGATGGGTGCTATTGTTACAAAATGATGCCGTTCGGTTTGAATAACGCAGGGGCCACATATTAGCGTATGATGGATAGGGTGTTTCGCGAGCAGAAGGGAAGGAACTTAGAGGTCTATGTGGATGACCTAATGATCAAGAGCCAGAATCTTGAGTCTCATCTCAGTGACCTCGAAGAGACTTTTGAAACCTTGAGAAAGTTTAAAATGAGGCTTAACCCCTTCAAGTGTGTCTTCGGGGCCAGTCGAGGGAAGTTCTTGGGTCATTTGCCCACCCCTCTTAGAGTGGAGCCTAATCCAGACAAGGTAAAGGCGATCCTTGAGTTGAGATCTCCACGGAGTGCGAAAGAGGTCCAACGTCTGACAGGGAAGTTAGTCGGGCTGAGCAGGTTTCTCTCCAAGGCAGGAGAAAAATGTTCTTCCTTCTTCAAGGTATTAAGGGTTAACCAAAAATTCGAATGGACTCCCGAGTGCGAAAAGGCTTTTCAAGCGCTAAAGGAACAACTGACCCAGGCCCCATTATTACAAGGGCCGAGACAAGGGGAAGATCTATACCTGTACTTGGGGGTAGGGTCGGAAGCGGTTAGCTCAGTGTTGGTTCAAGAGGAGGGGAAGAAACAACTTCCCATTTACTACGTCAGTAGGGTACTTAGGAAGGCCGAACTCAGATATCCTATCCTCAAAAAGTTAGCGTTTGCCTTGGTAGTGTCGGCTAGGCGGCTCAGACCTTACTTTCAGGCACACTCAATCAAAGTGGTGACTGACCACCGCCTTCGTGGCATCATGGAAGGGGTAGAGCACTCTGGGAGGTTGGCAAAGTGGGCGGTAGAATTGAGTGAGTTCAATGTCTCCTACGTGCCCAGGGTATCCATAAAGGCACAGGCGGTGGCGGATTTCATGGCCGACTATGTGACCGAGTTAGAGGAATCTGAAATACCCCACCCGGAGGCTTGGAAGATGTTGGTCGATGGTGCGTCGGGAAAGCATTCCTTCGGAGGAGGGGTGGTGTTGGTGAGTCCCCAAGGAACCAAGATAGAACAAGCGATAAACATCCATTTCCCCCTCACTAATAACCAAGCCGAGTACGAGGCCGTGGTAGCAGGCCTCCGCTTGGCACAAGAATTGGGGGTGCAGGACGTGGAGGCCTCGACGGACTCCATGGTGGTGGCGTGCCAGATCAGGGGAGAATTCGAAGTCAAAGAACCAACTCTCCAACGGTACCTGGAGAAGGTTAAAGGGATAGTGGGACAGTTTCGCACCTTCTCCATCAAACACATCTGAAGAGGAGAAAGCACTCAGGAGAACCTCCTGGCCAAGTTTGGTCCCCGGGCCGGGGGAACGGTGTCGAAGCTTTTCCGACCCTCCATCGAGGAGGGGGAGATGATGGAGGTGGACCAGCGGGTGTCGTGGATGGATCCCTTCATCACCTACTTAACAACGGGGAAGTTCCCCGAGGAAGAGGCAGACAAGCGCCGGATCAGGTATAAATCGGCATATTACTCCTTGCATGCAGGGTCGCTATATCGGAAGACCCTCTCGGGGCTCCTAGCCCGTTGTGTCTCGGAGGAGGAAGCCCCAAAGGTCCTGGAGGAGATCCACTCGGGGGAGTGCGGCAGTCATTCGGGAGGCAGGGCCCTAGAAGGGAGAGTACTAAGGTAGGGCTATTTTTGGCCCACCCTCAGCAAAGATGCAGCGGAGTTTTCTAAGAAATGCTCCAAGTTCCAACTCTACGCCCCCCTCCAGCTCCTTCCCGCTCAGAGGCTCCGGACGATCACAGCCCCCTGGCCCTTTGCGATATGGGGTTTGGATTTGGTGGGACCTTTCCCTCCGGTGAGCGGCCAAAGAAAGTTCCTGCTGGTAATGGTGGATTACTTCTCTAAGTGGATCGAAGCGAAGGCCCTCGCTAAGGTATCCTCCCAAATAGTGAGAAATTTTGTTTGGGGCGAAATAATTTGCAGACATGGGCACCCTCTGGACATAGTCACGGACAACGGGCCACAGTTCGCAAGCGACGAATTTGTTAGCTTCTGCGCCCAACTCGGCATAGACCTCCGTTTTGCATCGGTCCATCACCCCAGGAGCAATGGACAGGTAGAGGCAGCAAACAAAATCATTGTGAACCTATTGAAAAAGAAGGTGGAAAACCTTAGGGGAAGCTGGGTGGAACAGTTGCATTCGGTCCTCTGGGCCCTAAGGACCACCCCAAACACAGCTACTGAAGAGACTCCTTTCAAGCTCTCCCACGGGTCAGAGTCCATCCTCCCAGTCGAATTCGAGGTAAAGTCACCAAGGGTGATCGGCGCGGGGGAAGGAGATGAGGAATGGCGAACGGACAATGAAGAAGGGCAGAGATTATCTTTGGATCTAGTGGAAGAACTCAGGGACCTGGCCACTATTCGGCAGGAGGAGATCAAACGACAGATGGCCCGATACTTTGACAAACACATTCGGGTGAAGCACTTCCAAAAAGGAGATTTGGTCTTGAAGAAGGTCGATGCAGCAGGGAGAGGGGCTGCGGTCAGCAACCTTAACCCTAACTGGGAGGGGCCATATATTGTAAGCGAAGTGCTCAAGTCGGGAGGATACCACCTACAGGATGTGGAAGGGGTACCCCTCGACCGCGCCAGGAGTGGGGATGACTTAAAACGATTTTATCCTTAAAAGATTTCCTGCTATAAACCCTTTATTGATTTGTCTATTGCATACTGATAGTAGTTAGCTGTGCTAATAGATGTGCAAGTTCCTAGCGCTGGATTGCCCCAGACGATTCCGCTGCCGGGCTCTCACTAGCCGGTGGGTCAGTTTGATCTCGCGGAGAGGCTGGCGAGATGTACAAGTTCCTAGCGCTGGATTGCCCCGGACGATCCCGCTGCCGGGCTCTCACTAGCCGGTGGGTCAGGTCGATCTCGCGGAGAGTTTGGCGAGATGTGCAAGTTCCTAGCGCTGGATTGCCCCGGACGATCCCGCTGCCGGGCTCTCACTAGCCGGTGGGTCAGGTCGATCTCGCGGAGAGGCTGGCGAGATGTACAAGTTCCTAGCGCTGGATTGCCTCGGACGATCCCACTGCCGGGCTCTCACTAGCCAGTGGGTCAGGTCGATCTCGCGGAGAGGCTGACAAGATGTGCAAGTTCCTAGCGCTGGATTGCCCCGGACGATCCCGTTGTCGGGCTCTCACTAGCCGGTGGGTCAGGTCGATCTCGCGGAGAGGCTGGCGAGATGTACAAGTTCCTAGCGCTGGATTGCCCCGGACGATCCCGCTGCCGGGCTCTCACTAGCCGGTGGGTCAGGTCGATCTCGCGGAGAGGCTGGCGAGATGTACAAGTTCCTAGCGCTGGATTGCCTCGGACGATCCCGCTGCCGGGCTCTCATTAGCCGGTGGGTCAGGTTGATCTCGCGGAGAGGCTGGCGAGATGTACAAGTTCCTAGCGCTGGATTGCCCCGGACGATCCCGCTGTCGGGCTCTCACTACCCGGTGGGTCAGCCCGATCTCGCAGACAGGCTAGCGAGATGTGCAAGTTCTTTGTAATGACCGGAATGACGTCTTGGGCTGGAGAATCCTTCGTATCGACCAGGACACTCTCGCTAAATAAGTAGAGGGCGAGAACCCTATATCCCTATTCTCGGCGGCTGGTGTACAACCCCGATATTCGCCGAGCATACTCCTGAAGGCTCATCGGAGCATCACGGTAGCATTGACCCATACAGGAAGGGAGGTGGAGGCCAAGGGGGGGAGGGGGGCGAGCCCGGGCTGCTGCCCGGGGGCTCGCCCCCGCTTACCAGCTAAGGGGGGCGAGCCCGGGCTGCTGCCCGGGGGCTCTCCCCCGCTCCCCACCAAGGGGGGCGAGCCCGGGCTGCTGCCCGGGGGCTCGCCCCCGCTCCCCACCAAGGGGGGCGAGCCCGGGCTGCTGCCCGGAGGCTCGCCCCCTGCTTCCCACCCAAGAGGGGCGAGCCCGGGCTGCTGCCCGGGGGCTCGCCCCCGCTTCCCAGCTAAGGGGGGCGAGCCCGGGCTGCTGCCCGGGGGCTCGCCCCCGCTCCCACCCAAGGGGGGCGAGCCCGGGCTGCTGCCCGGGGGCTCGCCCCCGCTCCCCACCAAGGGGGGCGAGCCCGGGCTGCTGCCCGGGGTCTCGCCCCCGCTTCCCAGCCAAGGGGGGCGAGCCCGGGCTGCTGCCCGGGGGCTCGCCCCCGCTCCCATCCAAGAGGGGCGAGCCCGGGCTGCTGCCCGGGGGCTCGCCCCCGCTCCCATCCAAAGGGGGTGAGCCCGGGCTGCTGCTCGGGGGCTCGCCCCCGCTCCCCATCCAAGGGGGGCGAGCCCGGGCTGCTGCCCGGGGGCTCGCCCCCGCTCCCAACCAGGGGGGGGGGCAAGCCCGGGCTGCTGCCCGGGGGCTCGCCCCCGCTCCCAACCAAGGGGGGGGGGCAAGCCCGGGCTGCTGCCCGAGGGCTCGCCCCCGCTCCCAACCAGGGGGGGGGGGGGGGTCGAGCCTGGGCTGCTGCCCGGGGGCTCGCCCCCGCTCCCAACCAAGGGGGGCAAGCCCGGACTGCTGCCCGGGGGCTCGCCCCTGCTTCCCAGCCAAGGGGGGCGAGCCCGGGCTGCTGCCCGGGGGCTCTCCCCCGCTTCCCAGCCAAGGGCGGCGAGCCCGGGCTGCTGCCCGGGGGCTCGCCCCCACTCCCATCCAAGGGGGGCGAGCCCGGGCTGCTGCCCGGGGGCTCGCCCCCGCTACCCATCCAAGGGGGGCGAGCCCGGGCTGCTGCCCGGGGGCTCGCCCCCGCTCCCAACCAGGGGGGGCGAGCCCGGGCTGCTGCCCGGGGGCTCACCCCCGCTCCCAACCAAGGGGGGGCGAGCCCGGGCTGCTGCCCAGGGGCTCGCCCCCGCTCCCAACCAAGGGGGGCGAGCCTGGGCTGATGCCCGGGGGCTCGCCCCCGCTCCCAACATTGAGGGGCGAGAGGAGGAGGGGCGAGCCCCCCTCTCGCCCCCCCCCCCCCCCCCCCCACGTCCAAGGAAGGGGCGAGCTTCTCTCGCCACCACGCCCAGTAGGGGGGCGAGCCCAGGAGGGCATTCGGTCTACGTTTAGCGCCGTGGAACGGCGGGATTTGGCTATTCGCAGTCCAGTTTTGGCTTTTCGCAGTCCAAGAGCAGCGGGATTTGGCTATCTGCAGCCCAGTTCAAGGGTATTTTGGTAATCTGGCAGACCAGTTTTCGGCTATTTGCAGCCCAACTTCAGAAATCCTATAAATAGGACCAAGGGGGCACCATTTGGGAGGATCTCATTCTAGGCTAGCTCTCTCCCTCTCTCTCTCTCCCCCCAAGTCTCTCTAGGGGGTGAAGAGAGCCTCCAGTGGTGCCCAAGCTTAGTAGTGGCTTGGGAGGGGAAGTTCCTAGGGAACTTCCGGGTATGTGGCGGAACCTCCCCACTAAGCCCTTGGTCCAGTTCCTAGTTCCAACACCTTCAACCTAGAGCTCTCCCTTGGGAGGAGTAAGGATTGGTCGCCCCTCGGCTAGCTGAGGGCCCCGAACTCCACAGAGACTAAGTCTTGTTCGCAAGTCTCGGTTTCAACAGCTAGTGCTCGGCAAAACGCGAACTGACCCGCGAGGATAAACGAATACCCGTTGGCTGATGCGAAGCCCCCGCGTAAGAACCGATTGTAAAGGGTGATATTGAAAAAAGGACGGGTCCTCACGAGGTCAAGATGTAGAAACGATCCTAGAAAATCCACGGCCCAAAGGTGGAGGATAGAGGCACCAGGCGAAAGTTCTTATCCTATACAGAAGCTATCCAAAGGTACCATTCGCGAGAATAAGTGTCGCGAGAACTCTAGAAAATGTGCGAGAACAAGATATAAAAGCGAGAAAAAGAACACATCACAAAATAAAAACGCGAGCACAAAATGGAGCCAGTGGCCTACATAATGAAAATATTCCTTGTTTATTTACATCTTGCGGCGGTCTCGCCAGCCCAAAATGGGTTACAAAAATAAAACCCAAGCAAAAAGATCAGTCTTCGCGGTCGCTCGCCGACCCCTCGTCCTCATCGCTGCCCCCGACCGACGGAAGAGGAAGGAAGAGTTCGGGGACGATGTCCTCAAGACGCAGGGCGGCCGCCTCGGCAGTTAACATGACGGACTTTTGCATTAGCTGAAATATATATAGCGACGATTCGGAGGCCTCCTTCCGGATCTCCTCGTCTCGCGCTCGCTTCTCTTCTCTCAGGCGATGAGGAGAGGGAGGTACAACCGCGCGAACCAAATCTTTGTTAAGGGCCTTCAACCCTACAACCTCACCCTCCAGATCCCGAATTCGAGCGTCTGCCCTCTCGGCAGTCTCGGCATCCTGCACAGAAAAGAAATGAGATCTGAACTTGACGAAGAAATAAGTAGTGGAGCGATGCGAAGACTCACCACGCCCCCCTCGGAAGACCGCAGCTGGTCCTTCAGCTAAGCATTCTCGGCAAGAACGCCCCGGTAGGAAGTGGCGAGCCCAACATTCTGGCGCTCCAGCTGTAGGCCCCGCCTCCCGGTCATGTGAGCGAGCTCGAGGGAACGCATCTGCGACCTCACGCTCTCATAGGCGAGGGTCCACGCCGTCTCGTCCTTATATGCTCCCGCATCCTCGCGGCCATACAAGCCGAAGGAAAGGGAGAAGGCGTGACCGCTGACGGTGGATTTCTCCACCCAGGAGGGGAGGATGGTGGAGACCTTGGCCTTGTTGTCCTCCGGCCTCCAACACAGCAGGAGCTCACCCGAGTCGTCGCGATGCCTCTGACCCAGGCCGAAGTTAACGTGATTGACAGGGATTGGCGGGTCGGAGGTCTTCATGACCTCCTTGCTTTGCTCGTCGGCCTCCTGCCCATCTGATAGGATGGTGAGGTCGACCTTGTCGAACTCTAGCTCGGCATGTCCCTTCCCTTTCTCGGAGGGGTGCGATCCCTGACCCTTCCTCTGTTTCTTCTTCGGGGGAGATTTGGAAGGTTGGCCGTGGCTGCTGGAGGCCTCGGGCCTCTTGCGAGAGGACGTCAGAGCAGGGGTGACGGTCTCGCGGCAGGCCTCGGCGCCCATAGTCGCGATATCGAATGCGGAGGAGGGTTTTCTGTTGCTCAAGTAGGGAGGGTTGAATGGCAGATCTCGCAGCCCTGAAAGGTTAGATGATTAATTTTTGGATAAGGTCACAAAAGTGGAAAGTAGCGAGCGAGACTAGTACCTTCCCCAGGAGGAACTGGAGCTAGCGAGTCGACGTTGCGGCGGAGATGGGCCACCTCGAAGTTCTTCTTGCTGAAGAACTGACACAAGGTGGCGTCATGGCCGCCGAGGGTCGGTGGCTTGTAGGTGGTCTCTCCATACTGGATCGGCGAGAGCGGAATGTTGCCGAAGTTCCCCTTCACTAAGATAAACTTCTGGGCCCAGTTGTGGGCCTTGTTCACGGTCTCGACGACCTTGGGACCCGACCCCACGAAGTAGGCGGTGCCGTCCTTGTAGGCTCGGAAGGAGAACAACTTCCTGAACACCGGCAAGCTGAATTCAATGCGCTCCTCGCGCATGTAGCAGGCGAAAGCGACGATGACCGCGACGGCGTTGGGGGTAAGCTGGGCGGGGACCACGCCATAATGCTTGAGTACCTGTCGAGCAAGGCTGGGAAAAGTTAGTTAACGGCGGGCGAGAGATTAATCGGCGAAGAGAAAGTAGTTGAGGCAAGGAGGTACCTAGCAGACCTCCGGCCACAGAGGCAGCCGCAGACCGACCGTGAAGTGGGCCGTGGGGATGCCTAGCTCGTCAGGGTAGGGAATGTTGATCGTGTCGTCCTCGCCCGGACAACGCGGAATAAACCCGGCAGGGACGAAGGCGGAGATGGCTTTGAGGTACTCCTCCTTGGTCAGGTTATGGTGGTAGAAGGTGTGGTCTGCGAAAGCCCAGGCGCACTTCCGGCGACCCTCCACCTCAGCAGCGTCGTTAACCATCTTGGGAGAGACCTGCAGAATACACAAAATTGCGAGAAGGGGGAAAGAAGCGAGAGCTCCCGAGCAGAGAAGAAAGAAGGCTGGCGATAAATGCGGTAGGTGACTCGTAGTTATGAGACCCTATTTATAGAAAATTAAAAAAGGCGGGAAGAAGTCCAAGCGTCGCGGGGTGCAGGTAGTCAGGCTGTCACATCGGTGTCACTGGCGAAAGAGAATGTTACTCCGCGAAATTACGAGCGAGCGAGAAGGAGCTGCGAGGTTAGTGCCAACAAATTTTAGGCAAAGTATCAGGCATTCAACAAGGTAATAGCATTCCCGGACAAGGAGCGAGCGAGAATCAATAAATGAAGTCAATCGTCGCTCAACTAGCGAAAGTTGATAGCGAGTAACAGTGCAAACGCAATCATCTGCCCTAAGAAATAACAATACGAAGTGTTTTTGAAAGAAAGAAAGATCGCGAGGCTAATGCGGGAGCCATTTCCACCTGCCACCCCCTCGCGGTCCAGACCTCGGCAGCATCCTCGAATTGTAGTATTCGAGGGCGGAGCGACCTGCCCGGTCCGTCAAGAAGGCGTAGTCTCTCATCTGCGCGATGTACACCTCCGGCGAGGAAGCCCCCTCCACATGTTCTCGGGATATCGTGACTCGGAGTCTCGCGCATTCGTCCCTCAGAGCCGCATTGCTGGCCTCAGCAGCCTCCCTATCCCGCATCGCTTGGAGATTGAGGTCCAGCAGCATTCGCTGTTGTTTTTGGAACAGTTCAACGGTTTTCTGCTTCATCGCCTCGGGGTTCCGCGGATCTCCAAGGAAGTCTTCCAACTGCTCCGGGATGGGGGACATCTCTTCATCCCCGTAGTCAAAATCGGTGTGAGGAGATTCGGGGGTCCATGCGAGTGACCATAAGAGAGTTTAGCATCAAAAGGAAGGTTGCAAACGTTGCAAAGGAATGAGACCTTACCCGGAGGAAGGCGAGAAGGGTCTGGCCGACCCTCGAAGACGTGGCCGTAGTGAGGCAATGATGACTTACCCAGGCCGGGACGGTAGGCCTTGTCGTTGACAGGAGGAATCTTTGGGGGTCGCGAGCCCCCAGAGTCATCGCTCTGTAGAAGAGCAAAGCCCGGCATTTTTAGGGTAGTGTCGGGGATGAAGGGGGAGACCGGTCGCGAACTCTGGCGGGTCATTGTCTTCGCGGGCGAGCCTGCGAGGGAGGAAAAAGGAAGGTGAGCGGTCGACGACATGCAGGGAAGCTAGCGAGGGAGAACGCGTACCGGTAGCCTTCTCAGTGGCGAGGACTGTGAGCGTTGGGGAAGAATGTGGGGATACACCTCTGTGCTCGTCACCACCCTGGTGAGCGTCGTTATCCTGCCGGCGGGCGAGACTTAGTAAGATGATTCTCACTGACCCAACTGTAGATATTTCATACCTTCTCGTCGGGCTGGTTGACAGGGGAAGACTCCAGCAGACCAGACTCATCCCCGGCTCGGCAGACCGCTTTCGCCTTTTTGTTGTTTGACACCCGAGGGGGAGGCGGGCGCTTCATCCAAGCGGGGACTTTCGCCATGGAAGTCATCCCGCTGGCCTTGTTGGCCTTTAGCCGATCCTCGAAATCTTTGGGCAGTGACATCAGCGACTGCTGCAGTAAAGAGAAAGAAAAGGAGAGAAAAATAGCGGCACACGTCATTGTGGAAGGAGGAGACGTATATATAGCCTTATGGTGGGCCCCATTAAAGATTCTTGACAGCTCACCACCAGGCTGGCAAATATCGGGGGTTGAATGTTTCTTCGCGAGCCTGGGTAGCCTCGCGAAGAGCGGGGATTGTGTACAACCCCGATATTCGCCAGGACGGGAGATCAACGGGAAAAGGCCAAACGATCAAGGTTCCCTCAAAAGGGGGATGCGAGACGGGAGCTCGCCGAAGGCATACTAGTAGGGGGCGAGATGAGTGCTCGCAGAGCATCTGCGAGATGACCTATCCTCGTCGACAGGGAGGTTGGCGAGGTCGGACCCCGGCATGCACCCTCTAAAAAGGGGGACCCGCTGACTGGCGAGCGAGGTGCGCGAGGAGGCCAGCGCGAGCTCTCGCGAGTACTGTCCTCGCAGGCCCTTTGTCCCTAGGGAAATGAAGGAAATTATCCTTTTACCCTCGCGGTCTGCCAATAGCCTCTCCGAACAGCGGAGATTGGCTATCAGCAGACCAAATTTGGGGTGCGTATAGTAAAATTGAGAGGCGGATTCCTGCTATTTACAGGCCATATCAGAAAGTCTATAAATAGGATCCAAAGGGCACCTTTGGAGGGGACTTCTTTTTTTTGGAGCTTCTCTCTCCTCAGGCCTTCCTTGAGCTCTCCAAGGTGCCCGGGCTTTAGCTTTTGGCTTGGGAGGGGAAGCGCTCTAAAGATCTTCCGGGTGTGTGGTGGGTCCTCCTAGCTGAGCCTAAGGATCAGTGTTCAACTCTGAGACTACGGTCTGTTCTCTCGCGAGATTAGTAAGAGCCAGTCGCCCCCCACCCGTTGGGGGCCCCGAACTCCACCGAGACCATTTATTGGTTTCAACAATTGTGACAAACTAAATTTGTCACCCTTTACTATGGGAGCTATAGAACTAGAACAATTTCTCATATTAAATCTTTCCAAAATTTTGTTGACATAGGCCTTCTGAGACAACCCCAAGATCTTTCTAGATCTATCTCTATGTATCTCAATTCCTATCACGTAGGAAGCCTCCCCTAAGTCTTTCATGTCAAAATTTTTAGAGAGAAATTGTTTAGTTTCTTTTATCATTCCCAAGTTGTTACTCGCAAGCAAAATATCATCAACATACAGGACTAGTAGCATGAATCGGCTCCCACAAACCTTGATGTATGTACATTGATCCACAATGTTTTCCTCAAAACCAAATGAGGTAATGACATTATGGAACTTTATATACCATTGTCGTGAGGCTTGTTTTAGCTCATATATTGATTTCTTTAATTTGCAAACGAGGTTGTGTCCTTTCTCTGAAAAGAATCCTTCAGCCTGATTCATATATACTTCTTCTTCAATTTCCCCATTTAAGAATGTCGTTTTGACATCCATTTGATGTAGCTCCAAATTGAAATGAGCTATGAGGGCCATGATAATCCTTAATGAATCATTCTTAGAGACCGGAGAGAAGGTGTCATGGTAATCAATGCCCTCCTTTTGAAGGAAACCTTTGGCAACAAGTCTTGCCTTATATCGTTCGATATTACCAGAGACATCAACTTTAGTTTTGTAGACCCATTTAGAACCCACAGCACGAAAACCTTCTGGTAATTCTACTAAATCCCATACTTGATTGTTTGTCATTGAGTTTAATTCATCCTTCATGGCTTTATACCATTTTTCAGAATCTGTACGGCTCATGGCCTCTGAAAAGGTAATGAGGTCTTGATTAAGTCCAGACGTGTAGTCTGTCTCTTGTAAGTATACAACATAATCAGAAGGAATAGCCGACCTTTTGACTCTTGAAGATCTTCTTAAATCTGATTGATCAAGTGGTTGTGGTGCAATCTCCACTAGTGGTGGTTCCTGAATGACTGATTCACTAATCACATCTTCATGAGAGCTCTGGATAGGAGGATCATAGATCACTCCTTCATAAGTTGGGATCCGAATAGGTAGGTGTTGAGCCACAGCAGGTATGAGCCCACCAGGTTCAACACCACTACCTGAAGGTGCAGTCTCTTGCACCTCTTCTATCACAACTTTATGAGAACGGCTTTCATCAATGTTAGATTCTTCAAGAAATCTGGCATTTCTTGCTTCTACAATTTTAAGCGTGTGAGAGGGACAATAAAACCTATAACCCTTAGACTTTTCTGCATAGCCAATGAAAAAACCATTGATTGTCCTCGGGTCTAGCTTCTTTTCATGTGGGTTATACACCCTAACCTCTACTTGACAGCCTCATATGTGTACATGGTTCAAACTGGGCTTCCATCCATTCCATAACTCAAAGGGTGTTTTAGGAACCGACTTGGATGGAACCCTATTCAAAATGTACACGGCTGTTTTCAAGGCTTCACTCCACATGTTAGAAGGGAGATTTGAGACACTTGTCATGCTTCGGACCATGTCCATTAGTGTACGATTCCTTCTTTCAGCTACACCATTTTGTTGCGGTGTGCCAGACGTCGTATATTGAGCTATGATTCCATGTTCCTGAAGGAATCTAGCAAATGGACCGAGTCTTTGGCCTCCATCTGTGAACCTACCATAATATTCACCACGCCTGTCAGATCTTACAATTTTGATACTCAAGCTAGATTGTTTCTCTACCTCTGCCTTATAGACTTTGAATGCATCGAGTGCTTCAGATTTGTCATTCAGAAGGTATAGATACATGTATCTTCTAAAATCGTCAATAAAAGTAATGAAATACACTTGACCATTCAAACATGGGGTGGTAAATGGTCCACAAATATCAGTGTGAATTAGAGTTAGTTTTGTATCACTTCTTCTAGCTCCTTTATTGGACTTGTTGGTTTGCTTTCCCTTTATGCAACCTATACAGGTTCCAAAATCAGTGAAGTCAAGTGTCTGAATGACACCTTCTTTCACCAACCTTTTAAGGCGCTCTATGGAGATGTGACCCAATCTCCGATGCCATAAACTAGATGAATGATTATTTTTCACATTGATGTTGCTGCTATTATCATGTGTTGTGGTGAGTGATTGCATATAGTTTAAATCTAGATCTAGGCTATATAAACCATCTGTCAATATATACCAGAGCCAACAGTAACTGAATCTTTAATAATCAGGAAAGAAATGTCTTTAAACTGAAAATTAAAGCCCGTAGGCACAAGTCTAGATACAGATACTAAGTTTTTAGAAAAACTAGGAATATAAAAAGTTTTCTCCAGATCCAAAATGTATCCAGTCTTTAGGACGAGCCTGTATGTCCCAACACCTTCAACAGAAGACGACATCTTATTCCCTGAATAGACGCAGAGTTCTCCATCACTTGGTTTCCTTAGACTTTGAAACCCCTGCATGACAGCAGAGACATGGATTGTAGAACCTGAATCAATCCACCATGTGTTATGAAAATTATGAGAATTGACTAAATTTGATTCATAACACACTAAAGATGTCATACCTCCAGTTTTCGCGAGCCATGCCTTATACTTATGGCAGTCCTCCTTCATATGACCCTTCTTATGGCAGAAAAAACAAGTTGATAACTTTTGGTTATCCGGATTCTTTATGGAACCTGCTACCACTTTGCTCTTCTCCTTTGGATCACCCTTAGGTTTGTAGGACTGTCCTTTCTTGTGAGACACAAGATTAACTGATTCCAATTTTTCTTGCTTCAGTCTGCCCTGCTCTTGAACACACATGTTCAAGAGCTCATTGACTGACCACTTTTCCTTATGTGTCATATAAGACACCTTAAAAGCAGTGTAGTCAGCGGGTAAGGAAGTCAAGATAAAATGAACCAGGAAAGACTCCGAAAAATCAACATCTAACGCCTTCAACTGAGCAGCTATGTCTCTCATTTCCATAATATGTCCCCTTACACTTTCTGTTCCTTTAAGCTTCATGGAATAGAGCTTTGCCATTAAGGTGCTGGCTTGAGCTTTATCCGAGCTGACAAACTGCTCATCAATGGCCCCCATTAGTTCCTTAGCAGTTTTGCATTCGGGGATAGATCCCCTTATGCTCTGGCTAACGTGGGTCTTGATTACCATGATACTGAGACAATTGGATCTCTCCCATCGCTCGTATAAGGTGCGTTCAGCTGGAGTGCTCT
Organism: Dactylorhiza incarnata; assembly: GCA_033032865.1. NCBI lineage: Eukaryota > Viridiplantae > Streptophyta > Magnoliopsida > Asparagales > Orchidaceae > Dactylorhiza > Dactylorhiza incarnata. The sequence continues at coordinate 464,711 of JAWHQI010000401.1, read as the reverse complement.
CCTCCGTGGGGAGAGCAGGCTCCTCCGAGCGAAGAGCTAAATCTAAGTCCATGCACCCCAAGGCTAGAAGCATCATATCTTTCCAAATTTTATAATTGTCCCCGAAGAGAGTGGGATAAATTGACCTGGCCGGGTCGATTACTGTGTTAAAAACTGCAAGAAAAAACATAAAACCACATGCTTACTATTAATTTTTTACGAACAACGAAATAATAAAAGACCATTTTTGCATTGTGAGTGATTTTTTTTAATTTTAGCAACTAACCCATATTAATTGCTAATGATAATAATCCAGTCTTCCTTTGGGCAGAGATTACTATCGCATTGGATCATTATCTAACTTTATTTTTGTATATATAAATATAGCCAGAAGGAATATACCAGAATTAATGAGATCTCGTACCTATGGGCATGAGGACCCACTAATTCTGCCATATGCTTGCTACTATATCCCAAATAAATTCCAAATGTTATTAATTACTTCCCTGTGGGGCCAAGTAATTTTAACATATATGAATTTAATTGCAATGCGCAGAAAAATTAGATTGTGATTTTAAAAGCACCCCATGGTGCAATTCTTGAAAAAATCATTTTTCTAGGTTTCTGAGGATGCTTTGGCCATTCCTGAGACGCTCAGCAAACCATATTCTAATTTTAATGCGCTAAAAGGAGAAACGTAAAAGCAAAAGAACAATGGAAGCTCAAAAACTATAGGACATGAATCCGATCTTCAGAAGACTGCTCCTAAAATCATGGCAGAAGGCTGGATCAACAACTTTATTCCGCCAACGAAAACTAGATGCAGTATGCTTCTCCTAGCGCTGTGCTTGCACCTCCATAGCTGCGTCGGAAAACACCAAGCAATGCCCCAACCAAGACGCACAAGATTCTTCTTATGTTGATCTCTCCAACATTGCGACGGGCATGAAAACGGATTCGGGTCAAGAGTGCATGATTGTTCGTTGCCTTTATTACAATCCAGATTTGAGAATTAAAATTACATAAAAATGAAAAAAATATTACATCCATCCCAGAGCAAGGCAACGAACAACCACCGCAATCTTAGAACGCAACATTGAGCTTCCAACAAGGTAGACTTCGCTGATTTTGGAAGAAATTGCCACAAAATTTTTGGAAAAAACATCACAATTTTTGTGAAGAAATCTTCTCAGATTTTGAAAGAAAAAAAAAACACATCACAAGTTTTGAAAGAAATCTTCACAGATTTTGGAAAAACCGGATGTGTAAATCCCTATATTGCTTTGATACCAAATGTAAGAACTTTTATGGCGTAGCGGAAATGAAGATCTTGGTATATGGATTTATACCTCCAGCCATTAGGCTACTTTTGGACGATCGGCTTTGACGAGTAGAACTCGAACAGAGTACCTCCTAGATCTGAGCAAGGCTCGGACAACACACCTCCGGTAAGAGGCCAAGCAAGAGTCGGCCGGAGCAACTCCAGGAAGAGGTCGATGTCGGAGGGAGGAGCGGCGCAGGCTGAGCAAGGCTCGGGCGGAGCACCTCCAGTAAGAGAGGTCGGGCCTTCTGCGAGTTCCTCTCGCCGATGTCGCCGGAGAGGGAAGAGTCGCGAACGCCGAAGGCCGGAGAGGGAGGAGTCGCGAACGCCGAAGGCCGGAGAGACGAATCGCGAACCCTAGCGCGATGTTCTTGCGGCTTCTGGATTTCGGGGAAGAGAACCGGATGGAATAATGTGAGATGGGTTTAATTCCTCCTATATATACCCCAAATTCAGGGCATCAAGATTAGCCCTGAATGATCTGGATCGTCTATCCTCCCATCTATAGGATTTTGACTAAACGCAGATCTAATTACACCACTTGTCACACTTGAGCCTAGCGAGTCACTTCCTTATACTAATCACTCTAACGGACTCCCACGGGTTGAATCAATTAGATAATCTAACATTGATAACTATAAGTTTGTAATCAAACATTCAAATCCTAATTTTTGCGGGAAAAAAATACTGTCGAGTTTATAAGTAATAAAATAAATTTACGTTCACTCTAATAAACACAAACTTATAGCTGTTATTATTATTATTGGAATCATAAACTGGTTCACATAGTTCGGATCAAAGGGATAGCTTGATATTACTAATCATGCGGTCTAACACCATGAATCCGATGACAAGAGAGAAGGAAGTTCCACAATACACCCAGAAGTATATATGAACTTTCTCTCCAAAAACAAAGACTGCGATGGGCCCAAGAAAAACATGATCTCGGCAAATGAGGAATCTTGGGGTGGGGGTCCAGTGTGTCGTTCATGCGTGCTCTCGTAAACCATCGTGCAAATATAGGACTTTATGCGAGATGATTGAGGTCGCCTGAAAAGACCTCGCGAACCAACCCCTCGCAATGAGACCAGCTCATTGGCGAGCTCCACGTGGTCTCGTCTAAGGTCGTCACCTGAGTGATCTCACGAGGATCTCGTTGGCGAGATGGGCGCCGGCCTGTGTCCTTAGGCCCTTACCATCCTCTTCGTATCATTGGTGATGTTATTCTTCTTTGTCAACGGTAAAATTTCTATTGCTATGGGCTTATAATTGAGTTTGGCCTTCCCTCCATGAATACGAGTTATACAATTATGAACGTAAATTAAGTTTTATTTGGGAGAGCGGCGACTACTATTGTATATAAATGTGGGGTATACAAATGCACATAGCATTTTGATGTGTGTGGTCACAATCTATTTTCTCAAAATGATCTTTTTGGTCAAAACGTCGACAAAGGTGTGCATGAAAAATTGAAAATGACCAAATCGAGCGAACTGCTCAAATCGAACCGTTAATCAAACCGCTCAGTTTGATTTTCCTTAGCTTGAAACAAAAAAAAAATCGAACCACATCGACTTCATTTTATGTCTAAAGTAATACTATATATTCATTTATAAGTGAAAATTTTAGTAATTTTACATACACCTAAATAATTATGCATAATAACAATACATATTATTTAATATATGTTGAGCCAAATATTTAACCATTTAATAGCAAACATACTTCAATTATTATTATAAACGAATAATTGTATAAAATATAATAAACTATTATTTAAAAGTTAAATTATGTTTGCAAATAAATGATTGTACAAGAATATAAAAAATAATTGATTAATATATTATATTCAAAATTTTCTACAACCTTTAAACATAGTTGTTCATATATACTAAAAACACAAAATCGAATTGATAAAACCGACTTAAAATCGAATTGATGTAAAACCGATTGATTTGGCTTCGGATCAGGTCCAAATCAGGACGAGCCGAACCGCTTACACTCATAAACATCACCATGTGGTCACACTTTAGTGGTCATAAATGCACAAATCTAAGCAAAAAACGAAAGTTGGAAGCACAATTAAAACATATCATCACTTAGGCTCTGTTGTCGCGACGGTGGCGCTCGTGAACACTGTGGTTATGAACCGTCGTTCGTTAACGCCCGACCTCTAATTTCATCCACAATTTTATGTTCAAAACTAGTCTTCTTTTCTTGGCGGCGGTCTTAACCATTGTCTTGCCAAACATGCATTCTACGATGATGATGTTTTTGCCCAAGCCCACCGGAGCAAAAAAGTCGTGCCGAACGGAGCCTTAATGTCATTGTTTCACTCTGTCAGCGCTTAAACTTCGTAGCTATTACAGTTCGGTACGTGTTATTATACGGTACCAATTTGCTCTCGTTGTGTTCACTCGGCCTCTATTCAAACAAACTCCGTGAATGTCTATCGTCCATTATAATATTTTTAATTAAAGCATTATGCATCAAATACCATTCATAATTTGGGTGTTAGTTGGATTATTTAATTATATTAAGTACTTTAATGCTTTTTTTTCAAATTTAAATTTGCAAGAAAACGAGAGAAAGTGGGGGAGAATTAAACTATAAACAAGTAATAGGCTAATATTATATGTATAAAATATCCTTCGTTAGGTGGTTAGTCACGATGATATTTAATAATGTTAATTAAGTACATATAAGCTGCACTTGTAGAGGTGAATTCAGGAATATCAATAAGGGAATTGTACGCAGGGGCGGATCCAGTGGGGCCGGGGCCGGCCCCTCCGAAAAATTTTGCAAAATGATTGGTGGATTCGGATTCCTCTCATCGAGTCAATGAATTTTGACTACTTATACATCAAAAACGATGACCGAATGAGGGAGAAACGACTCTGCTAAGATTAGGACGTTCAAAAAAAATTTTGACTAGCTAGAGAAAGATGCTATCTGACCCCCCCTTTTCAAATTCTTGGACCCGCCCCTGATTATTTGTGCGTCTCCATAAATTGTATGTCCCCATCTTACGAGAGCCGTTTAACTTTCAACTGGCCGCCATTTTTTACGTATAAATAGTTAAAATTCATTGACTCGATGAGAGGAATTCAAATCCACCAACTAGATTGCAGTCATGGAGTACTGGATAGTTTTGTAAATGTAATTTATTTATTTTATATAAATATTTAAAATTAAGTATACATTCATGGAGTATATAGATAATCATCGATGTCAATTATGTGTCAAATCTAAACGTGTTATTTATTTATATTTAATTTGTATTTTAGGATTTTTTTAATAAGAAATTATGAATGCATTTATATATTTAAGTTATTCAACCCTATGTGGAAAAAAATATAGAAAATAATTAGGCCAATAATTAACCTAATACTAGTGTGTTGAAGATGAAAAATCCGTTAACATAAGAAATCCGTTAAATAGAGGGAATGTAGAGGGAAATCTGTCAAATCTAAACGCGTTCATCATTTAATGAAGAAAAGCCCGAAAGTAAGGCTCCATTTGGCACGGCAGTGGTAGTCGTGAACGCGATGGTAAAATCGTCATTCATGTACGGACACATATAGAACTTCATCCACTTTTATGTTCTAGTGGATGAAGTTTCTTAGGTGGGCGTTTATGAATGACATTTTTACCACCACTGTACCAAACAGAGCATAAATCTCTTATATGCAATAATTTAGATCATTTTGTTTTGATAAATAATAATTATATTATAATTGTTATTTAATAATATTAATATCGATTTGATTCAAAATTACTCAATAGATTTAATATTTAATAGGATTAATGTATAGTATAATTATTATCAGTTAATGATATTTTGAAAATTAATTTGTAGTCTCACTTTGAAGAAGTAATTAACTATCTCAATCCTAATTGTCATAATAAATATCACCTCATATTGTGTGATCAAACTCATTATATTTTTCTAATTATTCTATCGTTATTATAACGGAATAAAATAACACATTTATAACAAAAAAATGAATTTTATAAGAAATTTGAGAAAAGTTAGTTGTTTTTAGTGATGCAATATTTTAAATGCTATTCATATTTTTTGTGCAAAAATGTGCACCAAAGCATTGCATTTAATGAATAAATAAATATATTTTAGTAAAGAAAGTATTATCATTATTGCATTGAATAATCAAAATTTTGGAACCACATAGGGGTGGTTTGATTTGCGGTTTTGCTTGAAAATCGAACCAAATCGAACCGTTACAGGCCTAAGAAAAACAGTTAGGATATGTGAATTGAGCTAAGATCAGATCCAACAATCATGCTATCTCAATTTCTTACTAAATTATATTTATAACTAAATTTTCTTAGTCATTGATTAGAGGCACCTTGATTAGACAATGCAATAATTAATAACAAAATTTTCTTGACTAAAATATATTTATTTTGTCATTGAATGCAGCCCTTTAGTGAACAATTTTGCAATAAAAAATATTAATACATTGTATTCAGAAGTTAAAATATTCAACGCGACAATGCAACTCTTTATGTAAAAAGTTAAAATATGTTTTGCAAGTAAATGATTGTACAAGAATATAATAAGCAATTGATTGATACATTGCATTCAAAATTAAGTTTCTACAACCTTTAAACATAGAAGCTCATATATAGTAAAAAACACAAAATAGAATTGAAAAAACCCGACTTAAAACCGTACCGACGTAAAGCCGAGTGATGTGGCTTCATGTTAGGTCAAAACCGGCCAGAACCGAACCGCTAATTGCACCCATAAACGTCAACATGTGGTCACGCTTTAGTGGTCGTAAATGCACAAATCTAAGAAAAAAAAATGAAAGTTCAAAGCACAATTAAAACATCTTCACTTAGGCTCCGTTTGGCATGGTGGTGACGATCGTGAACACGGTGGTTATAAACCGTCGTTCGTGAACGCCCGACCTCACCCAAGGGACTTCATTCACTTTTGTGTTCAAAAGTAATCTTGTTTTGTCCAAACTCATCAGAGCAAAAAAGCCCCTCCAAAGGGAGTCTTAGGCTTTGTTTGGCGCGGTGGCGGCGGTCGTGAACGCGGTGGTTACGAACCATCGTTCGTGAACGCCCGACCTCATCTAAAACATTCATGCATTTTATGCTCAAAACTAGTTCATTTTCTTGGGTAGCGGCCATAACCTGTCTTGCCAAGCATACATTCTATGATAATGACGTTTTTGACCAAACTCACCGAAGCAAATAAGCCGTGCCAAACGAAGCCTAAATGCCATGGTTTCACTCTGTCGGCGCTTAAACTTCGTAGCTATCACAGTTCAGTGTTATTATAGAGTAACAATTTGCTCGTCGTGTTCAATCGGCCTCTATTCAAACATAGGGCTGATATCGAGTCGAGTTCGAGCGATTTTGGCTCGGCTCGAATTCAAAATTTTCGAGTCGAACTCGGCTCGAAATCGAAATCGATTTCGAGTCGACTTGACTCGACTCGAAATGACTCGATTCCGAGATGGCTCGAAATCGAATCGAGCTGGCTCGAAATCGAATTGAGCTGATTCAAAATCGAATCAAGTTGGCTCGAAATTGAGCAATTTTTCTCTTTATTCATAATTGGCTCGAAAAATTAAATTGGGAAACATCTAAATTAAGCAAATGAAACACTTAAAGCCTTCAATATTTTTATTTAGGTTTAAAATTTAATATTTTAAAATTTAAAATAATAACATATTAATAAATACATAATATTTTTAATCAATTTGAGTTGATTCAAATCATATTTCGAGCGATTCAGGGCTGACTCAAAATCGACTCGAAATCAGATTTGAGTCAAATTGAATCAACTCAAATTGAGTCGAATCAATTGTAACTGATTCCGATTCGGCTCAATATTCGAGCGACTTTCGAGTTTCGAATAATATGATCAGCCTTATTCAAACAAACTTCATAAATGTCTATCGTCCTTTATAATATTTTTAATATAAACATTATGTATCAACTACCATTCATAATTTGGGTGTTAGTTGGATTATTTAATTATATTAAGTACTTTATGCTTTTTTCATATTTTAATTTGCAAGAAAATGAGAGAATAAACTAAATGTTACATGTACAAAAAAAATCAAAAATTGTTAAAGGCAAATTAAAAATGGCTATCTGCACACCAACAAAACTTAAAATCATCAGCTGAAATTAGTTCCGCTTTTTACGGGCAAATCAAAAATGGCTATCTGCACACAAGCATAACTTAAGATCCTCATCTAAAATTAGTTTTGAATTTTTCTACGGGCAAACCATAAGCCGCACACCAGCGCCGAAAACCCTCCCTGATTCCCTCTTGCGCCAAACATACATTCTAAAAGCGATGAAGTTTCTTAAGTGAGGTAGGATTTCACAAACGACAGTTCATAATCACTATGTTCACGACCGCCACCACCAAACAAAACATAGCCTTAATGTTCATCATTTAACGAAGAAAGACTCAAAAGTAAACCTGTTGTATGCAATAATTTAGATCATTTTATTTTGATAAATAATAGTTATATTAGTATTATTATTTAATGATAATATTTGATTAAAATTATTCAATAGATTTATATTTAATATGATTAAATTATATATATAATATATAATATAATTATTATCTGTTAATGATTTATTATAGTATAATGGTATATTAATAGCTATTATTATTAATAACGTTAAATATAATAAATAAATAAATAATATATATATTAAATGTTTGATATTTAATATATAAACTTTATTCTGTTAAAAAATATTATATATCATACGTTTAAGTTTAATTACTAAATTAATAATATTCTATTATATATATACGTTGTCTTATAATGTTAATATTATTAATATATATAATGTAATATATTTTTAGTATTAATTATTATAGTTAAATATTTTAAATTATTTTTCAACTTATAAATAGTCCTCTGAAATTATTTTTCAACTTATAATATTCTATTAAATTCACCCAACAGGGAAGAAGAGAGCTGGATGGAGAGAGAGAGAGAGTCCCCTATTGTGATTTTTGCGACTGGTTTTCCTCTCTCTCTCTCTCTCATCATCCAATCTTACTCATTCGTTTTGAATATTACAAGAAAAATTTCCTGCCCAAGTTTGAAAAAAAATATTACAAAGAAAAATCTGACTTTTCTACTTGGACAAAACGAACCAGTAAGATTGGATGATGAGAGAGAAGAAAACAAGTGGCAAAAACCACACAGGAGGTTTTAACCATTACCGCTCTCTCTCTCTCTCTCTCTTTCTGTATCCTGCTTTCTTCTTCTCCGTTGGGTGGCGACAGCGACGAAGTAGCAACGCCGGGCTCTACCTACTAAAAAAATGAGGCCCCATCCACCAATTTTCGGGTATTTAAAGGGTCGAAGATCATCTCTTTTTCTCATCCCTTGCTCCCAACTCCGTTCACTCCATTTTCTTGCCTCCTCCCGTATCCTGTTTGTTCTGCTTATTGCGTTCTGCTTTTTTATCCACTGTTTCTTCCTCTTTCCCCAAGAAGGTAAATCCCCCTCTCCTCGTGCAAAAAATGAAGAAATACGTGTTTCTTTCTGGCTTCGGATAATACTTTCTTAGCTTCTAGCCACATCGTGAACAAATTCACCAAAATTTATGCAATTTTGAGATATGATGCGGAGGTTTTGAACTGAAATAATGGCGAAATCACGACTAATTCTAGAATTCTCTGTTGATTTTTGTTTTGTTTACTGAAAAGACGACCATTGCGTTCCTCAACGTTCTTCTAATACATGGCGTAGTTAATTTGGACAGAACAAAATCAGCACAAAATGATATTTTTCTTGCAGAAGAGGTTAGGCTGATGGTTAATTTGGACAGTATATATCCAAATTTAAAGTAATAAAAGAATAATAGCTTTTTAAGGCTAAAATTAAATGCCAACCTTCCCAAAGCGACGTATCTTCTGATTCCGCCATTGCTGATGTGTTGCAGGAATTTGTGACTCTCTCCCTTATCCTTTAAATTTTCTTGTTTTTCTTCTATTTCATGTTTCGGAAACACTGAAAAATACGTTTTTTCGCCGCCAAAAAAGTAACCTCTGGAATCTGCGCCACTCTTCTCGCCCTGTTTTATTTTTGTTACTGTTCTTGGCTTGAGAACAACGAAATCGCGGTTTAGATCTACATTGACCCGGGGGTTTTACTGAAAAAAGTTTTTTTTTTCTAGATTTTCTTCCATATCTGTTTTCTTATGGTTTGATTTCTTCTGAATCTGTGAAGGAGGAGAGAAGCCATGGCAGATCAGAAATCGTTGGGCCGGATTCACAGTGTTCGCGAGAGACTTGGGGACACTCTCTCTGCTCACACCAATGAGTTGCTGTCCCTCTTCTCAAGGTATTGAGCTCCTTCTGTTCAAATTTCTCAGTTTGAAGAGATTCAAAAGCCGTCTTTTTTATAGATTTTTCTGAACAAACTACTGCTTTTTGCTGCATGCATCATTAATCTTTTGCTGGATCCTGTTTGAAAAGATGTTTATGAATTTATCTTGCATGCATGGGTTGCTAATGAGTAAAACAGTTTAGGCGATCTTCCTCATAACTATTCATTTACAGAGAAAGCATCTGGTAATAACTGAGGTTGAGTGCCATCCTCTTATGAGATGGGGGCATATTGTATGGATCCCATGGTCGGGGGTAAAAACATTTCATAGTTCGTTTGAAAATTTACAGAGCAAGGTAAAAAAATGGTACCGTTAGATGATTTATATTAGTTTCTGGAGATTATGAAGCAGAAAGGTTATGGGTGTGTATGCGTGGGAGTGTTAGAAGATGAAGGCGCCCCAAATAGCGTGTTCCGCGTCTGGCGAGAAGCTCCACTGGTCTCCATCCTCCACCGGAATAGAGCCACGCCGGTGCCCCCAAACGCACCCTAGATCTAAAACGATTCACAAAGAATAAGGGTCGGTTTGGGGAGGCGTCCGGGTTCCGGCGAGGGAGCTAACGAAGCAGCGGTAGCCACCGGTGGTGACAAGCCGGGTTCGGAGATGGAGGGGTTTCTCCGTTCGTAGGGGGGCGGCGGATGGAAACGGCGAGGGATGGCACCATGCGAGCCCCAACGCTGCCCCCCCAGGGAGACTTTGACGATGACAGGGTTCAAATCACTATAATTAATCATGTTAAAAAATAATGGAGTCTTCATGATACCTTTTTTTACTGGAGTAAGTTCATGAAAACAACTAAAGAGTATTATCATGTAGATTTGTCAAACAAGGGAAGGTCATGCTGCAACCCCACCAGATTTTAGCAGAATATGAATCCGTGATCCCCGAAGCAGATCGACATAAGCTCAAAGATGGCGTCTTTGAAGATTTTCTCAAAGCTTCTCAGGTACAATGGACGTTTCAAGCCGCCTTTTCTATGATTGTTGCGAGGGGTTGTTTAATTCAAATGTGTTAATGTGTTTTAAAAAAAAACTACAGGAGGCAATAGTTGTACCACCATGGGTGGCACTCGCAATTCGACCGAGGCCGGGAGTGTGGGAATATGTGCGGGTTAATGTGAGTGAATTGGCCGTGGAGGAGTTGACTGTGCCGGAGTACTTGCAGTTCAAGGAAGAGCTTGTGGATGGGAGGTTGGTGTTCTGATTTCATGGATCTATGTGTAGGCTGGTAGATTAGAAGCATGAACTAATTTATCAGTATGATTCACTTCTCTAATTTGTTCCTCCAGATCTAACAGCAACTTCACCCTCGAATTGGATTTCGAGCCGTTCAACTCGTCTTTCCCTCGCCCCTCGCTCTCGAAATCCATCGGCAATGGCGTGCAGTTTCTTAATCGTCATCTTTCGTCGAAATTGTTCCATGACAAGGAGAGCATGTCTCCTCTTCTCAATTTCCTGCTACAGCATCATTACAATGGAACAGTGAGTTGTTTTCTGTTATGTTTTAATTGAGCATTTCAGGTTAAACTAAATGAAATCCCAAAATGGTCTAGTTTTTCCTCTAATTTCGCTGAAAAGTGTGATGATCTTAGTTCATTTTTTCCCCTGGTTTTGTTAAATTTGACTTGCAGAGCATAATGCTGAATGATAGAATTCACAGCTTGAGCGCTCTCCAAGCTGCGCTGAGGAAGGCTGAGGAGCATCTATTGAGCATCCCACATGACACCCCTTACTCAGATTTCAACCATAGGTATTCCAATGGTTTTCCTTCAATGCATTGCTTCGTACATTTTCGAGTGTGCTTTATTCGACTAAAAAATGGCTTTGTCTAGGTTCCAAGAGCTCGGTTTGGAGAGAGGTTGGGGAGATACCGCGGAGCGGGTGCACGAGACCATTCATCTTCTCCTCGATCTTCTGGAGGCGCCCGATCCGTGCACTTTGGAGAACTTCCTTGGCAGGGTTCCCATGGTGTTTAATGTGGTCATCCTCTCCCCTCATGGCTATTTCGCTCAAGCGAATGTGTTGGGTTATCCCGACACCGGTGGACAGGTGATTTCCGGAGCGGAATCAGCTTAACAATTGGTTTTCACCTTTTTTCCATTGCTATACTGATCTACGTATTGATTTGCAGGTTGTGTACATCTTGGATCAAGTTCGTGCGCTGGAGAACGAAATGCTTCTTAGGATAAAGCAACAGGGCCTTGATATCACTCCTCGCATCCTCATCGTGAGTCTTGAATTATGTGATTAATTGTTGAAATCATCTTGGAAGACACATTAACGCATTGAGTTTAGTCCCACATCGGATAGCAGAAAAAACGTTCGGTGTTGAAATAATAGTCGTTAGCCCTCACCCTAAAGGCTCAAACTTTTGGAGTTGAAAGCATACTCTCAACTTTGATCTCCCTTTAGTCCACACACCGTAACTAGAGATGTGGCCGATGAGTTCGACTAAACTCGAGTGGTTCCTAAATTCTAAAACCCTAAACCCTAAAACCCTAAACTCTAAACCGAACACTCTAAAACCCCTATACCGAACACCCTAAAATACCTAAACCGAACACCTTAAAAACCCTAAGACCCTAAAACTCTAAACCCTAAAACTCTAACAACCTAAAACCCTAACCATAAAACCCTAAAACCCTAACCATAAAACCCTAAAACCCTAAACCCCAATGAGTTCGACTGGTTCCTGTTGTTTGTGGGTCCCATTGGTCTCGATATCTTTTACTATGGCGGAGCATGTTTCGAGAGGAGTGACTCAAACAAGCTCCCATTGTTTGATTCCTCTAGGGGCACGATGCTTGAGCCAAATCGATTCCGAAAGTCAAACATGATTTAAGGTTTAGAGTTTAAGTTTAGGGTCCAAGGTGTGGTCAAGCCACCCCTTCTTTCAAGTTATTAACCTTCCATTTAAGAGGAGTAATGGCCACCCCTTCTTTCAAGTTATTAACCTTCCATTTAAGAGGAGTAATGGCCTTGTGATTTGAGGGAGAGTTGTTGATCCATTTTAGTTATACTTACCAGCCTAAAGACTCTTTATTTGAGCATTTTTTCCTCTTGCGTGAAAAAAATGCAAACGCTATTTTTTGCCCATTTTGAACCACCGATCCCTCAAAACTCAGCTTTAGCTTGATTCTAACCGCAGGCAGGGAGCTTCATTCGAAAACTCTGTTTTATCTTCATCTCCAACCGCAACCACTCACCCAAACAAACCCTAAGTTGTTTGTTTCAAAATGGAGATGACCATGTGTATCATACTCAATTTTAGTTCCCCTAGGGTCCATATTCTTCCTAACAACAACATAGGAAGAGAACTTTTTAGGTGCTTTTAAATATCAATTTGTGCATTGGTTTCCTTATCTGTTGTTGCTCCTGTTGCAGGTGACCAGGTTGCTTCCGGATGCCGTAGGAACTACTTGCGGTCAGCACCTCGAGAAGGTGATCGGCACCGAGCACACGCACATTCTTCGAGTTCCATTCCGAACCGAGAACGGAATCGTTCGGAAATGGATCTCCCGTTTCGAAGTGTGGCCTTACCTCGAGACTTATGCTGATGTCAGTCTCTTATCTCCAACTTGAACCTTGGGATGCTGTAAACCTTACTTGACCCCAATCCAAACTCATTCGACTGACAATTTTGTGTTACGTGTATAGGATGTGGCTAATGAGTTGGCCAGAGAGCTGCAAGCCACACCGGATCTCATCGTCGGAAACTACAGCGACGGAAATCTTGTAGCATCTTTGCTAGCACACAAGCTAGGAGTTACTCAGGTTTGCAAAAAAAAAAAGAAAATTGTTTCCTGAAGGTTGCATATTCTTTACATTTACTTTTCCGCTTATCCAGTGCACAATCGCCCACGCTTTGGAGAAGACGAAGTACCCGAACTCTGATATTTATTGGAAGAAGTTTGAGGATCAGTATCATTTTTCCTGCCAATTCACCGCCGATCTCATAGCCATGAACCATGCTGATTTCATCATCACAAGCACTTTCCAAGAGATTGCTGGAAGGTATTGAAATGTGTTGTTGTAAAAATGTAATTTTTTGAGGAGAAACAATAATAACATGGTTTATGTTTCAGCAAGGATACTGTGGGGCAATATGAATCGCACACCGCCTTCACTCTTCCAGGACTCTACCGAGTCGTTCACGGAATTGACGTCTTTGATCCCAAATTCAACATCGTGTCGCCTGGAGCCGACACGTCTATCTACTTCTCGTACGCTGATCAGAGCAAAAGACTCACCGCACTTCACCCTGAAATCGAAGAGCTGCTCTTCAGTGATGTTGAGAACAGCGAGCACAAGTAGATCCTGACCTCATCTTCAAATCTAATTACTTCACTGTTTTGATAATAATGTGGCTGATTTGTATGGCATGGCTTGAAGGTGTGTGCTGAAGGATAAGAGCAAGCCTATCATTTTCTCCATGGCTAGACTCGATCGGGTGAAGAACATCACCGGCCTCGTCGAGTTTTACGGCAAGAATCCTCGCCTGAGGGAGCTCGTTAACCTGGTGGTGGTCGCCGGAGACCATGCCAAGGCATCTAAGGACCTCGAGGAACAAGAAGAGATGAAGAAGATGTACGGGTTCATCGAGCAGTACAAGCTCGATGGCCACATCAGGTGGATCTCCGCCCAGATGAACCGCGTCCGCAACGGCGAGCTGTACCGCTGCATTGCCGACAAGAGGGGCGTGTTTGTTCAGGTAACGCTCATAAAGACTACGAGATATCCGTCAATTTGTGTGTTTTTTGCAAACCAACTTATGATAAACTAAGAATTGTTGGGTCTCCTTTCTGTGTAGCCCGCCTTCTACGAAGCTTTCGGGCTCACGGTCGTCGAGTCTATGACCTGCGGCCTGCCTACGTTCGCCACCATCCACGGAGGGCCGGGCGAGATCATAGTTCACGGGGTTTCGGGCTTCCACATTGATCCTTATCAGGGGGATAAGGCCGCCGAACTGCTTGTCAACTTCTTCGAGAAATGCAACGAGGACTCGACCCACTGGGAGAAGATTTCGAAGGGAGCTATAAAGCGAATCGAGGAGAAGTAAAACTTCAATCCCTTCAAATATTATGAACTGTGCACCATTGCTTGTGTGGAAGCTTCTTAACTCATCTTATCTCCTTCAGATACACTTGGAAGCTCTACTCTGAGAGGCTGATGACCTTATCCGGTGTCTATGGTTTCTGGAAGTATGTTTCTAACCTGGACAGGCGTGAAACCAAGCGCTATCTCGAGATGTTTTATGCGCTCAAATACCGTAATCTGGTAGGATTTCTGCACGGAGTCGTTCTACAAACTCTTGTTGAAAGATTTCATGGATCAGCGCGACTAATTTGTTTTTTTTCCTGTGAAATTGTTTCAGGCGAAGTCTGTTCCTATTCATTCTGATGGCGAGGTTGCTGTCAATGGCGCCAAGTAGCTTTTTGCCTGTCGTGAGCTTCTTCCCCCATGCTTGGTTTCTTCGATGTGAGCTGCTTTTGTTAGGGGATTCAGGAGCAGTATTGCTTCTTTCTTGTATTTGAATGCAGTATGTTTGCATAAGGCTTCAATGCCATTCTTATGTTATGTTTACTTCTGTTGAGAGTACATATTTTTTAGATCTTGGAGATGTTTTCTATTTTGTTCGGAAGTTTTGGTATGATCTGAGCCTGGGTTTTTAGATCAGTTTGATCTCAAAAAGTGCGGGGGAGAATGTACCAAGAACTAAAGAGTACCGGAGGAGAATTTTTTACGTCCGCACATCAGACCTTTTTCGGCATTCGATGCACGATTTAAGCCTTTCAAACGATCATCTTTTCTGTCGCAGATAGAAGCGTACGAATCGCTCATAAGGAACAATTGTTCCAAGAACTAAAGAGCGGGGGAGATTGCAATGTGCTACTTATTTAAAGAAAATATTAACACTCTTCTAGTAAGTTTGAATTTATGGGCCAATTGAGCATGCGCTTTAGCTCTTAATAATGTAACGTCGCAGCGGAACTTGTGAGCATCTAAATCAAACCAAATCTTTACTTTTAATATCATTTGTTGGGGAGGCTTGTATATAGTTATTAAGAAAAATTATATCTCATGTTCTTTTATGAAATATCAGTAATTGTTATTTGAATTTGATGTTCACTTGATGTTAGGTTGATTTTCAGTTGTGACATTTGTGTCAAAACGATTAAAATGAATCTTAGTTTGCATTTTACTTGAGTTGTATGCCGCAACTTAGGGTCCTTTTGGCATGCGGCAGCGGTTGTGAACGCGGCGGTTGTGAACCGCCGTGTGAGCGAGCGCCTGACCTCACCTAAGGAACTACATCCACTTTTACGTTAAAAACTAGTTTTTTTTTCTTTGTGGTTGTCATAACCGTTGTCATGTGAAACATATATTCTATGATTATGACGTTTTTGTCAAAACTCAACGGAGCACCAAACACAACCTTAATTTGAGACCACAAAATCGAGCACGAATTGTGTATGATTTAGTATATGAAATTTGAAGATTCTAAACGGAAAAATGAGATTCGGCGGATACAATGTTTGGTAAATAAAAATCATTTGTTGACAAGAAAAATGTAATTGGAAAGAGAAAGCATCAAGGGCTCATTCGGCGCAACGGAATTGGCATTCTAGAATTGAATTTGGGGATTAATAAATCAACTGTGGCGTTCAGCGCGTTGGAATTGAGCCAGAATTGGCTTTGAGGCCAAAACCGACGATATTCATTTTGAACTAAAAACCAATTCCAAACAATATTTCTGATCAATTTCATTTGTGCTGAATGAATCACATTCTGCAACCGATTAGCAAAATTAGAACTATGCAAATCAATTCGTACAAATATTAGTTTTCAACAAAAAGTCAATTCTAAAATTCAATACCTACTGTTGGGTAATGAAATTTGAAATGTGAGAAATTATTAGCTTCTAAAATTTAATTATTAAAAGAGGTAAATAAGAACATACAAGAATGCTACTTATCTAAATAAATTTATCTTAAATAGTGTTTATGCTTTAGGAGATTTGAGGGTACACTTAAAGATAAAGTGCTAATATTAAAGGAATAAGGCTTCGTTTAGTTCGGCTTATTTGCTCCGGTGAGTTTGGACAAAATCGTCATTGTAATAGAACGTATGTTTGATATGACAAATGTTACTATCATTATCAAAAAAAGAAACTAGTTATAAACATAAAATATTTGGTATGACAATGACGTTTTTGTCCAAACTCACCGGAGCAAATAAGCCGAACCAAACGAAGCCTAAATTGGAAATAAATAACTTACAAATCTCCATGAATAAAGAAGAAGAAAAAGGGGTAATTGGCACATTGTACCACCTAATTGTAGACCATTGATATATTGCACCTCAAATTTTTAAATTTGACACTTTCCACCGCCTAAATTTATAAAGCATAGCATTTTGCACCCGGACTCTTTTTTGATGGGAGTTGGTCACTAGAAAACTAATACAGAGGGTTCTCGTAGAAGGTTACTGGCTATCACCTCTGCTCTCTATACTCGTCCTTCTTGGCCCATGCAGACCCCAACCTACTAGCTTCGAAGCCACCTTGCTTCATCAGAACCTCTGCGCATCGTCGAACCTGTCTTGCATTGTCGGAGCCACCTTTGTCCTTCAAATAAATCCAGTTAAGAAAGAGTGGAAATGTCACCAACGGTTTCTGAGAGATTCTTGAGCATTCCCAATGGAGAGACGAAGCCGTCCCCCAATATTGTTGTTCTCAAGGTTAAGCCGAGTTAAAAAGACAGATTGTAGGGAGACATGCGAAAGTTCCCGTGATTGAATTTGATGATAGATAAAGTATTTGAAGCGTTGAATGCATCTCAAACTCTCACGACATGCTTCCGTTAAGGCTCGGTTTGGTGCGGCGGTGGCTGTCATGAATGCGGTGGTTATGAACCGTCGTTCGTGAACGACCGTCCTCACCTAAGGAACTTCATCCACTTTAATGTTCAAAACTAGTTTTCTTTTTTGATGGTGGTGCCAAACACACATTCTATGACGGTTGTGTTTTTGTCCAAACTCATCGGAGCAAATAAGTCGCGACAAACGGAGCCCCTAAATTTATTATAATTCAAAGTGAAACACTAATCCACCCAAAGATTGTAGTACGATGCCAAAGAAACTGTTATCCACATAATCAAAGTCCGATGTTTCTATCATTGAATTCACCACCTCCTCACATCCCAAAAGTAATTTTCAATGATTTGTAAATAATAATCATTTTGTGGGACTATGCATGAAAGAAAGAAACTCACTATCACAATTTCTCTCCTTGGAGAAGGTATCACATACAAATGATAAATTTATGAAAATGCATACTCAACTTCAAGTAATGAAATATAAGATTTTGATTTCAATTTGTATAATCTATTTATTTACATAAAAATGTAATAATATTTTTTTTTTCCACAAAAAACATTAATATGAGTGCACTTGAAGATTTTTTGAGAGCTTTTGAAGACTATAATGCTAAAAAAGTATAGTTTACCACAAATATTTATTTGGAATGAATGAATGTTACTAATTATATGATGAAGTTTTTATTTTTATTTTTATTTTTGTGATGATTTGTTAATAACAAAATTTTTAAATATCTATTTTTAAATTTGATGATTTACTAATAGTAATAATTTGCTAAAAGTTAAATATAAATAGCTAATAACACCGTATTATCTTTTTGTATAAACAAAAATAAAATTCAGCTTAATTCTAATTCACGTCAAGATTAGAATGGAGCAGAATTAAAATGGGTGATTGTTATCCGCACTACACTTTTGGCTATCCGCACTCTTTTTTACGAGTTATTACGTGACTTTTAAAAATATGTGCATAACATTAATATGAGCACAAGACGTATTGCTGTATTGATTGAAATATGTGCATAATTATAACGAATTTTTGGAATACCCCTTGTACATGCATTTTTAGGAAAGGTGTTCAACAGGAAAGTTGTAGATCTCAGATCTCCTAAAAATGCATGTATATAATTGTATTTCCAAAAGACGTGTAATAACTCATTCAAAAAAATGTGCGGATAGCCAAAACAGTAGTGCTGATAACAATCGCCTAAAATGAATCAAATTTCTCATGAAATTTTGCATTTCACTCAATTCAATTTCTCATATTCGAATTTTTGTCATTCAGAAAAAAAAAAGTGTCGACTCCGAAGATTGAACGCCGCCCGTCCAGCTTCCCCAGCCGAATCGATGGCGGCGGGTCGTCTCTCCTTCCTCCGCCGTGCTGCAGCCATCCCGTGGAGCAGTATCGCCGGCGAAGCCATTGACCGCGTCCTCCTAGTCGCCAAAACTGTTTGCGCAGTCCATGTCGTCAATACCTACGTCTGCAGTATCGCCTTGGTCCTCTCTCACTCTTTCCCCACCCGAAGAATTTCTTAGCATGCATTGCTCTTGAACACTAATCCATTATAGGTCAGAGGCCCGAGCATGCTTCCGACCATTAACATCACGGGGGACATAGTCGCGGTGGAGCGGATCAGCCCTCGCTGCAGCCTGATCGCTGTCGGCGATGTTGTCCTTCTACGCTCGCCAGAGAACCCATTGAAGACCGTTACGAAGAGAGTTCTCGCCCTTGAGGGCGACGCCGTCACATTTCTACTTGATCCCACCAAAGGATTCGCGACTAAGACTGTTTTGGCAAGTCAGACTGTTTCTCTTCCTGTTTGATTTACAAAGTGATTACATCTTTTATCTTCACCAGTTCTTTGATTTCTGGTTTTTTACGTTGTTCCGAACGTGCTCTCTTCTTAGGTGCCGAAGGGGCATGTTTGGGTGCAGGGGGACAACATTTATGAATCTAGGGATTCAAGGCAATTTGGACCGGTGCCTTATGGACTGATAGAAGGAAGGGCTTTCTGTAGAGTGAGATCCATTAATCTCTTTGTCTTGTTGAAGCATAAATCCTTTTTGTTGTTGTTACCTTTTCTGTTTACATATGAATTGTGAGAACCATAATTTATACTGAACTTCGTTCATTATTGTTGTCTAGTCGAATAAATATATACTTATTAATCATATAAATCATGCATTGATGATTGCATTGTATTATATCAAGAGGTAATTGTTCAATTGATGTAGAAGCATTTTGAATCCTGCACAGACTTACACAGCATGATCTCCTTTCAAATATATTCTTAGAATGCCTGTCTTGTAAACCAATTCTCAGGCTGCAGCCTACTTCTAAGCAAATTCTAAGAAAGTCATTAAACTTCAACAGAACAGAGCTCCATCAGGAAGTATATTAGTTACCAACAGGCGGGTCTTGTATACTGGCGAGTGTTGGAACCCGGATACCGGTCCAACTTGTTCGAGACTTGGGGAGTAGCTTGAGTTACTTCTCTCCTCGTCGGATCCTAGAACTAAGTGTCCCGAACTATGAACCAACCCTCACTGGTTGTTAGGTAGCTCCCTAAGAATGACCCACTGGCTGCAGCGGGGAGGTCCCGCCACTAACCCGGAAATCTAACTTGATTTCCCCTCCCGAAAACCAGAAGCTGAGCCTGTCTCAGACAGCACGAGGAAGAAAGCACAGGCTTTCTCAAGGGGGTGGATCCATCTGATCTGAGACATAATGGGTCCTATTTATAGGGAAAGACTTCCCAGGGGTAGAATGGTCCGGATGACCTGTGGATAGCGTAACTCCGCCTTACTGTTTTGCTAAACGCACTCCAAATTGGTCTGCAGATAGCCAGACTCCGCTGTCCCGAAGGGCTATAGGCAGACCACCGGGGGTGCCCGGATGATTCTATTCCCCAGAATCTGACTCTACTCGCCGAGGGAGGCACCGGTCTACTCGCTAGGCCTCCTGACTCTACTCGCCGAGAGAGGCATCGGCCTACTCGCCAGGTGCCTTAGGCTCTACTCGCCGAGAGAGGCATCGACCTACTCGCCAGGTGCCTTAGGCTCTACTCGCCGAGAGAGGCATCGGCCTACTCGCCAGGTGCCCTCGGCTCTACTCGCCGAATACGGGTTGTACACAATCCCCGCTCTTTGCGAGCTCGCTAGAGGTCGGAAAGAAGAGTCCAATCCCTTATTCGGCGGAACGGCGAGCCCACGGGCTTTTCCTCTATAAATAGAGTGGGGGTATGCCTTTCATCCCATGTGCCAGAATGTCTTCCAAGGGGGGGCCTTCCGCAGCCGCCGACCGGGGGCTCGCTGATGACGAGCCTGTGGCTGCGGCCGTCATGGACATCATTGGAGAGTTCCTGACGCCTCGCCCTCCCGGCTCCGTGAGGAAGAGGAAGTCCAAGCGGAAGAGAACTGACCTGGAGCTACGCGAGAGATTTTCCACGGATCCGGAATCCACGGCGAGGTGCGGACCCTTGCTTGGGAAGGTGACGACCTCGCCTATTCGTGAAGAGCTCGCTGCTGACTCATCTCGCCAGCAAGGAGGGGGCGAGGTCGGCATTACAACAGGTGGGCTCGAGGATGCGAGATTGCCTCCAGCGGATCAGGGCGCCCCGCTATTTCCTCCCGTTCGTCCCACTGCGACCTCTGGTAAGGGCGCTATCTTCTCGCCCCACTAGGCTGAATTTGTACTGACCTTTTGTTACCCGCAGCGCTTCCTGGTCACCTGGATCAGTCTGGTCAATTCGGCGCGGCGCTGTCGACGGGTCTTGGGACCGCGTCCTCCTCGGCCCCAGGGCAGATTTTGGCCCTCCCTCCTCCTCCCTTGCAGTCACCTCCTCGGCAGTCTGGGGTAGGTCAGCCGACCCGCCCCACTGCCGGAGGGAAATCTTCGACGATAGGGCCTTTATCCGGGGGGACCGGTGTGGTTCTCCGCTTGTCTGCCTCTACTGGGAGGTTGCAGGCAGATCCGCCTCGCCACCAGGAAGGGGACACTACTCACGGGGGTACTCGCCTTGCTTATCTTCGCCGCCTTCTTCGTTTCTGTGGCTTACCCTTGTCCTTTATCTCCTTTCAGATAACCGGGGATCTCCCTCTTCCAGTCGTCCTCCATCGACGAATTCGCTGCTGGGGTCGTCACCGCCCGAGGCGTCTACTCCTTTGAGAGAGCTACTCGCGGGCCCCCCGGGCTTTAATGAGGGGTCGTGGGCTCGCCTGATTGCCGTCCTTCGAGCCCATGATTCCTTTCTGATGTCTACGCCCCCCGCCGAGGTGAACGCGCGGTTGGCTGACCTCGGGGACCGCCTCTCTGAAGTGGAGGAGTTTCAACAGCAGGTGCAGGGCGAGGACGGCCTCTTTGACAGGGTGACTGACCTAGAGGCGAGATTATACGAGGTGGAGACTCGCCAGCAAGCTACCGAGGACGATCTTCACCGCTTCTCGCAGGTGGCTGGCACCGTGGGCGAGGCCTCTTTACTGGAAGAACATATCCGCCGAGGCGAGGATCACATCCGGCAAAGTGAGGAGAGTCTGGGGCAGGCCCGCGAAGACCTGCGAGCAGCTCGCGGCATCACTTGGAGAGCTCGTCACCCTCAGCGCACGCGTCGCCTGGGTCGCGGTCCGCGGCGCCGCGGTGGAGCTTCTTAGGCTGTATTCTCCCTTTTGATGCGTTTCACCATTTTTTTCTTTGACGCGTGATATGTAAAGGCACTCGCGACCTCTCGAGTACCTGTAATGTGCGGGCGATGTTTTTGTCTTTTGTGTACTCGCGCCATGCGCTTAGAGCATTTTTGTTAAAGGTTTTTTGTACCCGCGCTGTATTTTATGTGTGCTAGGGTTGCTGCCTCTTACCTGCGCGTTGTTGAACTAGCTACTCGTTTAGGCGTACTCGCATAGGTGGTTATCCAGTTCGCGTGCGATCAGGCCGGATGAGGCGGAGTCTATAAATAGCAGGCCTCCTAGAGTGGATGGGTATGCCCCCACACCCCCCTCTCCTCCAAGCGTTTTTCTCCGAACCCCGCCTGTTAGACCTCCCCCTCTACTCGCCACCCGCCATGGGGAAAGAGCCATCCGAAGACGGGCGTGCCTTCTGTGTTCGCAATTTTCGAGCGCACAACTTCCCCAGCTCGCAGACCTTGGGCGAGGAGCTGACGGACGTCGAGAAACGTTACCTGCCACCGGGCTATACAGCGAGGCGGCCAACCCCTGGTGAGTTCCTTAACTCCTTCTTCGACGGTGAACTCGCCATCCCCCTAGCCCATTTCCAGGTGGGGTTGAGGCTGCCTCTATGGCCTGAGGTGCGCCAGGTCCTTCGATACTTCAGGATGATCCCCGCGCAGGTCAACCCTAACGCGATCAGCGTTTTGGTCGCATACGCCTGTTACCTGCGCGAGGAGAAGATCGAATTCGACCTCTCCGTCTTCCGCAAGGTCCTGACCCTGAAGGCGACTGGAGACGGCACCTTGTTCTTTACCAGTGTGCGTTAAGGTAGCTGAGACACTCAACAAGGTCCATCATTGGACCGATAAATTTGTCGTGGTGCGAGGCAACTTCGGGAACATTCCCTTCGCCCCCATTCAGATGGTAGAGACGGAGTACAGGCCGCCTCGCTTGAAAGGGGACGCTCTGGCCCTCTATACTTACATGAAGAGTAGGGTTATGCACGTGGTTTTCCTGCGGCGAGGCGTGGATCAGCTCGCCTTCGTGCCTCCTGGAGCGGGTAAGTCTTGGGTAATACTCGCCGCGCTTCCTCCCCTTTCTCCCGACCCTCTGCTCTTGGCAGGGATCTGAATTAATTTTCACCTTCTTGCAGGTGAGCGCGTCATCCCCTCCCGTCCTCCTTGCGACGCCTCGCGGCGTCAGTCTAGCGAGCCTCATCCCGAGGGGGCCCTTGGAGCGGCGGTAGTTTCGGTGGATAGCGGGACGCCCCCGTCAACGGACAAGGGAAAATGTCTGGTTGATCCTGAGGCCGCCTCGGCTAGTGAGCCAAGGCGAAAGAAGCAGAAGACTGGGAGATCTTCTCGTCCTCCAACGAGCCCGCCTCCTGAACCCTCATCCCACACAAATTTTGGATTGGGGATGAGGAGCGAGGACTCCAAAGGTAATCCGTTGTTGATATGGGACCATGATGCGAACAGGGTCCTGGTGAGTTCGCTCCTCCCCTCCTGGGAGGATTTCGAGGAGGTAGGCGAGCAGGCGTATAACCTGCTCTTTGGGTTATATGGTCGAGAAGACGCCGAAGTTCTCGCAGAGGCTCCCATTCGCGAGCTAGCCAACCTCACCAGCCGTTCCGCTCTCCGCACCGCCGAGCTGGCTCACCAGACGGCGCGGCGGGGGCTTCAATCGAATAGGCGACTCCGCGAGCTGGGCGCCACCTATAAAGAGCTGGAGAGGAAGCTGGCGGCAATGGCGGAGGAGCTTGCCGGGTCCAAGGCTAAGGAGGTCGTTCTCCCTGAGGTGAGCGTCCTTGTCCATTTACCTCCCACTCGCTGGCCGACGCTATTGTTTGACCTTTGCTAATGCAGGAGTCCACCGTTGTGCTGGTGACGCGGGTCTCCGAGCTGGAGGCGCAGCTGGCCGCTTCGCAGCGGGAAGTCAACTACCTAGGGACTCGCCTTGCCGAGGCGGAATCGGAGATAGCTGAGCTCCGACATCCTAGCAGAGGGGAGTCGTCCACAGCTCCGCAGCTCCGCAGCTCCTTCACTTCACCCCGGCCCAGGTTGCCGAGACGCGCAGGCAGCTGGCCATCAAGACGGCGGTGTTCACGCGGGAGCGACTCCGGCGGCGATTTCTTCTTACTGCGGAGGGGGCCACAGTTGATCTCGCGGACCTTCTCCCAGAACTATATCGCGAGGCGGTGAGCCCCACCCAGGCGAGAACTCCAAGTGACGGCTCATCTGGCGAATCGGAAGAGGATGACCAGGGCGAATAGCTCGTTTTTTTTTCTTTTTTATATTTTGTAAGCCCTGTAATGATATTTTCTCTTGGGAATATTTTCGGCGTACTCGCCCTTTCTGTTTGACCGGGTGGGCGTGCTCGCCATATTTTAACCCGCTCGATCTTTCCTCTTCCCTTGTCTTAAATCCGTCTGACGCGCTCATCATTATTGTTTATTACTTTTATTATATTTTTTTTTGCGACGCGCTTGCCTATGTACCGTACTCGCGCCTAAGGGGTACTCCGAGGGCTCGCGCGAGAGCTTTCTTCGCCTTAGTCAGGTGCCCGTTTGCTTATGGCTTCGCAGAGTGTGAGGCGGTTGGAGCGTGCTTCTCCCCCTTGTTAGGGCTTTTCGCGAGATGGTTGACGAATAGACGAGTAATTTCGATATTCACGAGTCTGGGAGGTTTTAAGGAACTCGCCTCACCTCCTCTTCCCTTATGAGATTGCTTTTTGGGGTTAGCGCTTAGTAGGGTTTGGGGCTCACTCGAGGGGGCAAGTAGCCAGCCTGCAGGGGAGGAGCCCGATGCTACGGCCTGGTCTACGGCAACTCTCTGCTCGAGGACATAGAACTCACTCGAGGGGGCAAGTAGCCAGCCTGCAGGGGAGGAACCCAGTGCTACGGCCTGGTCTACGACAACTCTCGGCTCGAGGACATAGAACTCACTCGAGGGGGCAAGTAGCCAGCCTGCAGGGGAGGAGCCCAGTGCTACGGCCTGGTCTACGACAACTCTCTGCTCGAGGACATAGAACTCACTCGAGGGGGCAAGTAGCCAGCCTGCAGGGGAGGAACCCAGTGCTACGGCCTGGTCTACGGCAACTCTCTGCTCGAGGACATAGAACTCACTCGAGGGGGCAAGTAGCCAGCCTGCAGGGGAGGAGCCCAGTGCTACGGCCTGGTCTACGGCAACTCTCTGCTCGAGGACATAGAACTCACTCGAGGGGGCAAGTAGCCAGCCTGCAGGGGAGGAGCCCAGTGCTACGACCTGGTCTACGGCAACTCTCTGCTCGAGGACATAAAACTCACTCGAGGGGGCAAGTAGCCAGCCTGCAGGGGAGGAACCCAGTGCTACGGCCTGGTCTACGGCAACTCTCTGCTCGAGGACATAGAACTCACTCGAGGGGGCAAGTAGCCAGCCTGCAGGGGAGGAGCCCAGTGCTACGGCCTGGTCTACGACAACTCTCTGCTCGAGGACATAGAAGGGGCCCATCGTTCGGTACCTACCGTCCAAGTGGTGAAGCGCTACCAGTTTATGACGGAAAATGTTATCGTTTTGTTTTATCATAACAAAAATGAACCAGGCATTACATTGATATTAGGAGTAGAAACGTTTCAAATCGTCTCCACTCCAAGTGTTTCCTAGGAGTTCCCCCTCGACGTTCTGTAGGCGGTACCCACCTGTTTTTAGTGCTTCAGAAACTATGTAGGGGCCCTCCCAATTAGGATGAAGTTTACCCACCGTGGCGGATCTTCCTGCGGCATCCACCTTCTTGAGAACCAGGTCTCCCTTGATGAACTGCTTGACTCGGACCTGTTTGTCGAAGTGCTTCGCCATCCTTCGCTTGATCTCTTCCTGTCGGATCGTGGCCTGCTCGCGAAGCTCCTCCACGAAATCCAAGGCGAGTCGTTGCGCCTCTTCGTTCTCGAGTCTCCACCCTTCATCCCCATCCTCTGCCGCCACCACCCTGGGACTCCGGACCTCGAACTCTATCGGGATGAGAGCCTCCGAGCCGTGTGATAGCTTGAACGGCGTTTCGCCGGTTGCCGTGGTGGGGGTAGTCCTCAGGGCCCAGAGGACCGAGGGGAGCTGTTCCACCCAATTACCCTTCAGGTTCTCCACCTTCTTCTTGAGCAGGTTGAGGATGACTTTGTTGGCCGCTTCGACTTGGCCGTTGCTTCGTGGGTGATGAACTGAGGCGAAGCGGAGATCGATGCCAAGTTGGCTACAGAAATCGGCGAGCTCAAGGCTTGCGAATTGTGGACCGTTGTCGGTGACGATGGCGAGGGGTAGACCATGTCTGCACACGATCTCCCCCCAAATGAAGTTCTTCACCACCAGGGAGGTCGTTTTTGCCAGGGCCTTCACCTCCATCCACTTGGAGAAATAATCGATCATCACCAGGAGATATCTCCTTTGCCCACTTGCCGGGGGGAATGGTCCCACCAGATCCATTCCCCAAATGGCGAAGGGCCAAGGGGTGGTGATTGACCGAAGACGCTGGGCTGGCTGTAACTGGAGCGGAGCATAGAGTTGGCACTTTGAGCATCTCCTCGCGAACTCCTCTGCGTCTTTCCGGATGGTGGGCCAAAAGTATCCTGCTCGGAGTACCCTCTTCTCCAGGGTTCTGCTTCCCGAATGACTGCCGCACTCGCCTGTGTGAATCTCCTCCAAGACCCGGGAGGCATCCTCCTCGGACAGGCACCTGGCCAAGGGACCGGATAGAGTCTTCCTGTAGAGCACCCCGCCAGTTAGTAAATAATAAGCGGACTTGTACCTGAACCGCCTCTTGTCCTGAACCTCCGCAGGCAAGCATCCTGTGGTTAAGAAAGTGATCAGGGGGTCCATCCACGAAGCGGGTTGGTCGATGTCCATCACCTCTCCTTCCTCGATCGAAGGCCGAAACAACTCGGTGACCGTTCCCCCGACCAGGGGGCCATATTTGGCCAGTCGATCTGCTCGGGCGTTCTCCTCCCTTGGCACATGTTGTATGGAGAAGGACTTAAAGGCGCCCACCAAGTCTTTGACCTTTACCAGATAGCGCTGCAGTACCGGCTCTCTTGCTTCATACTCTCCTCGGATCTGGGAGGTGACCACCAGTGAGTCGGAGTGGACTCTGATGTCGTGGATCCCCAGCTCCTGGGCTAGGCGTAGTCCCGCGATTACAACTTCATATTTTGCCTGATTGTTGGTAACGGGGAAGTGAATGCTGACGGCTTGCTCAATTCTAGTGCCCTGAGGGCTGATCAGGATGATGCCTCCTCCACATGAGTTCCTCCCCGACGCTCCATCCACGAACACTTCCCACGCCACCTGCTGGGGTATCTCCTCCTTGCCTACTTCCGCGGTATAGTCGACTAGGAAGTCTGCCACCGCTTAGGCCTTCATGGCCAGTCGGGGCACGTAGGCGACGTCAAACTCGCTGAGTTCTACTGACCACTTTGCCATCCTGCCAGAATGCTCTACCCCTTCTAGGACATTGCGGAGAGGGTGGTCGGTCACTACCTTAATCGGGTGGGCCTGGAAGTAAGGTCGCAGTCTCCGCGCCGATACAATCAAGGCGAACGCCAATTTTTCCAGGATGGGGTATCGTAATTCTGCCTTCCGCAGGACCCGACTTACGTAGTAAATGGGGAGTTGGCGCTTCCCCTCCTCGCGTACCAGGACCGAGCTTACCGCTTCCGACCCCACCCCTATGTATAGGAAGAGATCTTCTCCCTCTCTAGGCCCTTGTAACAGGGGTACCTGGGCCAACTGGAGTTTTAGGCTTTCAAAGGCTCCCTGACACTCTGCCGACCACTCGAACTTTTTATTGTCTCGGAGGGTTTTGAAGAAAGGTGAGCATTTCTCCCCTGCTCTGGAGAGGAACCTGCTCAGCCCGGCTAGGCAACCTGTCAGGCGCTGAACTTCCTTGACGTTCCTGGGGGCTTCCATCTCCATGATCGCCTTCACCTTGTCCGGGTTCGGTTCTACTCCAGCCGGAGTCAAGAGGTGTCCCAAGAACTTCCCCTTTCCAGCCCCAAACACGCACTTGGCCGGATTTAGTCTCATCTTATACTTTCGCAGCGTGACGAAGGTCTCCTCCAAGTCATGGAGGTGCTCCCCGACGCTCTTGCTTTTTACCATGAGATCATCGACGTATACTTCCAAGTTTCGCCCCTTCTGCTCTTTGAACACCCTGTCCATCATGCGCTGATAGGTTGCTCCTGCGTTTTTAAGCCCGAAAGGCATCATTTTATAACAATAGCATCCGTCGTTGGTAATGAAGGATACGTGTTTCACGTCGGGTGGATGCATGCGGATTTGGTGGTAACCAGAAAATGCATCTAAAAAACTCATGACAGGGAATCCGACGGCCGAATCTACTAGCTCGTCGATTCTAGGCAAAGGGTAACAATCCTTGGGGCAAACTTTATTAAGGATAGAAAAATCGATACACATGCGCCACTTCCCCTCTCCCTTCCTCACCATTACAACGTTGGAGACCCAGCCTGGGTACTGGATCTCCGACACAAACCCTGCTTCCAGCAGCTTCCTGACCTCCTCCCTGATGGGCTCGGCTAGGGTGGTGGCGGTTGCCCTCTTCTTCTGTTGGATGGGGTGGACTCCCTTATCCAAGTTGAGATGATGGCAGGCGACGTCTGCGTCGACACCTGGCATATCGGCTGCGCTCCACGCAAAGATGTCCGCGTTCTTCTGGATGCAGGACATGATCTTCTCCTTGTCTTCCTCTTCCAGCTCCCTGCTGACCTTCACCCTTCCCGGCCTTCCGCCTTCTGCTAGGATCTCCTTCTCCTCTACTTCCTCAGCTGCTTCCAGCCTTGCCGTCTCCTCTGCTTCTTCGGCCGCTTCCTGCCTCGCCATCTCCTCCATCACCAGGTCCACCGTCTCTGCCTCCTCCTTCCAGCTGATCATGTTGACAGCGTTAAGATAACACTGCCTCGCCACCTTGGGATCGCTCCGGATCCGGATCTGCACGCCTCCCTGGTTGTACTTCAGGCATTGATGGTAGGAGGAGGGCACACACTTGTAGGCACTGATGAGTGGTCTGCCGAAGATGGCATTGTAACTGCTGGGGGCGTCTACAATGACAAACCTACAACACTTGGTGGTCCCTCCCAACGTCACCACAACTCCACACCTCCCTCTACTTCTTTTCTTTCTCCCGCGAACCCAAAGAGCGGTCCTTCCATCGAGGTAACCCTCTTCTCTTCCACCTTCATGGCATCAAACGCTTTCTTGAACACGACATTGACGGAGCTCCCGTTATCCACCAGGATGCGAGAGACCGTATAGTTCTCCACCGCGGCCTTGATCACCACCGCGTCGCAGAAAGGGTTTTCGTTCCCCAACATGTCTTCCTCCGAGAAAGTGATCTCTCCTGACGGTGGCGGAACCTGGGAGGTAGAGGCCACGCTCTTCCGATACACGACGTTGAGGCTCCCCTTCCGGGTAGCCTCCAACCCTGCTCCTCCGTGGATGACCCCTATCCCCCCATGGGCTCCCAGATCCCCCCTATCCTCACACCTCCTTGGGGCGGGGGCTCCTCCCCCTTCGATCCTTAACATGTCTCCTTCTCGCCTCTCATGCCCTTCCTGGGCTCCTCCAGCTCCTCTCCTCAACTCCAAGAACTCAGGGCACGTGGCCGTTGCGTGACCCTCTACCTGATGGAAGTCGCAGTAGGGCATCGCCCGGCGCTCTTCTTCACCCCGGGGCTGTCGCGGTCTTCCCCCTCTTCCTCGTCCTCGTCCCCTCCTGATCACATTAGCTTCTCTGGGCGGCGCTTGGTTTTGCCTCCACTGTCCTTGCCTCCGCTCGGGTGAGCGACAGCGGTCTCGTCGTTCCGGAGAGTACCTCTCTCCTGGTCTCCCTTGGTAGCCTCCTCCAGCAGGCCTCCAGGCCGGCCGGCGAGGCGGAGCCTGGAACCTTCTCTCCTGATCTCGCTGATCCCTGTTCTCCCGGGACCCTCCCTCTTCTCGCCTTCTCGGCTCACCTCTCTTCTTGGACTCGCGTCGGCCGCTCCCCTCTCCTTCTTTCTCCCCTCCCTCCAATCTGGCTAACTTGGCCACGAACTCTAGGCTGGTTGCCTCCCCCGCGATCTGCCTCCCGGCCCGATCGACTAACTCCTCGAACGATAGGGGGGGATTGCGAGTGATCTCCATCTTGAAAAACCCTGGCTGCAACCCCAGCTTGAACGCCAAGATCAGGGTATGTCCAGGGACCTCTTGGACCAGGAGGATCTCCTCCTAAAAGCGATCCAAATACGACCCGAGCATCTCCTGGGGTCTCTGCTTGATAAGGAAAAGATCTTCTGAACCCTTCCTCCTCTTCTTGGACGTGGAGAAGCGGAGCAAGTAACTTCTGCGCAGGTCATCGAACTCGTAGACGCTTCCCGCCGGTAACTGGTGGAACCAATCTCTGGCTTTTTCCTGGAAGATTATGGCGAACAACCGACATTTGAAGGGATCCGTCATCGGCTTGATGGAGACCATATCTTCAAACCATTGCAGATGCTTGACGGGATCTTCTTTCCCGGAGTAGAAACTCATGGCGGGCTCTGTGAATCCTGCAGGAATGGGAGCAGACAGCACCAACTGGCAGAAAGGACTGCGCGGGGCGAGTTGGCGGATGGGACGAACTTGGTCGTACTCGCCCTCTGACTGGCGAGTCTCCGTCGGGCTGGCAAAGAGCACTCGCGCGCGGAGCGGCTGGTCTTCCTCCCCTAGGAGCGCTTCCTTGCCGAGGCGCTGACTAGGACCTGCTTCCGTGGGCGAGGCGACTGCGATAGGGGGGGATACTCCCACCTCGGCACGAGGTGTGAGTAACCTCCGGATGGTATCCTCCATCGCCTTCATCCCCTGCTCGAAGACACTCTTGGTCACGAACTCGCCCAAAGGCGGCGAGTTCCCCTGGTCGGTTCCCAGCTCGTCACGTTCAGTCATGGGATCGTCAGATGAGATTTTCTTCTCTTGCTACAGTCCACGCTCACCGCACCAAAAATGTTGGAACCCGGATACCGGTCCAACTTGTTCGAGACTTGGGGAGTAGCTTGAGTTACTTCTCTCCTCGTCGGATCCTAGAACTAAGTGTCCCGAACTATGAACCAACCCTCACTGGTTGTTAGGTAGCTCCCTAAGAATGACCCACTGGCTGCAGCGGGGAGGTCCCGCCACTAACCCGGAAATCTAACTTGATTTCCCCTCCCGAAAACCAGAAGCTGAGCCTGTCTCAGACAGCACGAGGAAGAAAGCACAGGCTTTCTCAAGGGGGTGGATCCATCTGATCTGAGACATAATGGGTCCTATTTATAGGGAAAGACTTCCCAGGGGTAGAATGGTCCGGATGACCTGCGGATAGCGTAACTCCGCCTTACTGTTTTGCTAAACGCACTCCAAATTGGTCTGCAGATAGCCAGACTCCGCTGTCCCGAAGGGCTATAGGCAGACCACCGGGGGTGCCCGGATGATTCTATTCCCCAGAATCTGACTCTACTCGCCGAGGGAGGCACCGGTCTACTCGCTAGGCCTCCTGACTCTACTCGCCGAGAGAGGCATCGGCCTACTCGCCAGGTGCCTTAGGCTCTACTCGCCGAGAGAGGCATCGGCCTACTCGCCAGGTGCCTTAGGCTCTACTCGCCGAGAGAGGCATCGGCCTACTCGCCAGGTGCCCTCGGCTCTACTCGCCGAATACGGGTTGTACAGCGAGGACTAGAAAGTTCAATGTGTTAAAAATTTGAAATACATCCATTCCTTACTTTTGCAATGGGCCGCAACAACAGTTTTGTCCATTTGCAACTGTCTCTAACTTATGCCATTTGTTTCTGCTACTACCAAACTAGCTATTCTCCCTTGGAAATTCATCAATAGTGGCTCGATGCAGAGCTTAAGATGGGGACAAAGACATGCATAATGACTAATCCGATGACATGATAAACAAGTAATTCTGGTCGACTTGGGACTAGATGTTTCACTAGTGTCTTGGAACCAAGTGTTCAGGCGACGCCATTTCTTTTTGGATCCAGGTATCCCTTAGAAATAACACGAGCATGCTTAAGTGTTATGATGTGGATTACTTGTAGGTGGAATGGATCTAATGATGACTTACTCCTTATGTGAGCCTCATTACTATGGATCATGTTAGATGTCTCATCAGGTGCCTATATTTCTACTAGACTTCAAATGTCATGTCATATTCCAACCTTAAACGGAGCAGTGGAGGCTGTGACATACTCAACTAAGGCTTTATTATGCGCGGCGGTGGCGGGCGGCACCTGCGGGTGGAGACCCGGGGTTGGGACCGGAGGGGAGGAGGCGGGGCTCCAAACTCTGCGTTTTGCTCTTTTTTCCATGGCGCGGCGGGTGCAAACGCGGCAAACGCCACCGCTGGGCGTTTGTTTACCCGTCTTGCGGTGGCGTTTGCCGCAAACGCCGCCCGCCACCGCCACGCCAAATGAAGCCTAAGTTACATGTATGCATTAATTTGTCGGAACAAGACGTCTTCTTCTACTTATAAGTTCCCTTCTAGTAACTCATTTACTCAATATGCCACTTATATTGATTATGCATTTCTCGGATAAGAAGCCCTTCGACTTACTCCAACTACTAAGATCCATTTTCTTTCGCTTTCTTTTTCCTCTGAATAGTGATCCAATTGATTCAAGATGCACCCTTAAGCATCAAGCAGACAAGCCAGACTCTTGAATTCACATGGATAGTCATCCAGTAAA
Source organism: Dactylorhiza incarnata (assembly GCA_033032865.1). NCBI lineage: Eukaryota > Viridiplantae > Streptophyta > Magnoliopsida > Asparagales > Orchidaceae > Dactylorhiza > Dactylorhiza incarnata. Next base: position 431,742 of record JAWHQI010000401.1, on the reverse strand, counting down.
GTATTGCTCCATGCTAGAGAGTCAATCAGGGAAATCTGTAGGATTTAGACCACCATCAAATGTCAATGCTTCGACCTTCACCTTAGAGGTCATCATCAACAACTCTCTTCATGAGCCTAAGAGAAATGTAATTTGCACCATATCAGGACTTTTCCTTTCTAGTCACTCAACGAATAGAGATGGTTGATGTGATGAAAATATTTATTCACCCCTAGATTTGGGTGTGAGATTACCGCCTAGGAGTCGAAGGGAAGTATTGGTGTTTCTTGAGTGAACATGAGCCTTCTTAATAGGTTTATCAATACCCGCTTGTGGGTTGGCGTCCTTTGCTTATACTTTCTTTCCTCATATGCTGGAAAAATACGCTGAGGACCTTGTTTATGTCAATATTACCTACTTTGGTCAGTAGTTATTGTAACAATTCATAAGCCCAAGATTGAATATTACCATAGGCAACCTTATTATCACTTGATATGGCTTAGGTAGACTAAGGATTGAAAATTTTGGTGGGAGAGGTGAATTTTTTATCTCCAGAATTTCATGAGTTCCAGATTGAGCAAAGAATCCATCTAAGAAGTTGACAAATAAGTCAAGGCTTACATCTGAGTTTTGGACTAGTAAGTTGAAAGCTATACATTTTTTAGTCTAAGGTCAGTGGGCCGTTCACAATAAACAATAGAACTCTAAGGTAAAGGGTAAATATGAGACTAAATTTATCGTAGGAAAGCTTCACGATGATCGAGTTTTTACTGTCATTTCATTACAATAAATAGATATTACCTTATGCAATAACATGTAAGTGCTTAATATTTTGACAAATCAATTGAGATCCAAATAACCTAAAAGTTTTATGAGTGTTTCATAAGAGAGAACCGTAAAATCTTTAATTTCATATTGTAGAAAACCCAAAATTTGCTATGGAAACAAAAAAATAAAACTAGAAATCAACATGCAATGATGCAAATAAGTATTCCAGTTGGAGAAACTTGTTCTGATATTAATTTGATGTAGCAAGTTAAAATGAAATTATATGGAACAAATTTGTCTTACCAACATAATGTTAACACCCAAAGACTAGTCACAAGTTGAAATTCCTCACCTTAACCACATTTTATGTTATTGATCCGACCGGCATCCACTAAACATTATATAGTTAATTTTAAGAGTTCGGGAGTAGTAATCTGAGAATAAACCTATAATTATGGCCTATGTAGCATGGGGACGGGGACGGGATATGGGATAGGGATACAATACGAAATGAGTATGAGAAACGTGATTTAAAAAAAATAAGGATACGAGATACATTTTTTAAAAAATTAATTGTTTTAATATAATTATTAATTAATATGAAAACAAGACAACTAACAGACAAAGTATAAATATCTCGAATTATAAAGAATTTTTTTATAAGCCTACACCATAGACGGTAAAAATGAAAACCAGCACTTCAAACTTATACCATATACCATTCACATTTCATATCACCGTAACCCATTGGTTCAAAGAGCAATAATTGATCATTTAATTTGTTTTGTTGGTCTATTTGTTCAAAATTGTTAATGTTTTAGGCTTCAAGATACTGAAACTCTACATTTATAATCAGGGTTTGTGTGATGTTAATAATGCTATCCATGCTAGCTACGCTTGGGAGAATCAAAAGTTTGAAGCATGCATGCTCTTCTTTTGATCCTTATCATAAGGGTGTATTGATTTCATGGTTATAATGAGAAGCATTTTTAGTTATTTCTACAATCAGTAAACCCAATACAATCAGCCCATAGAGTTGTTGACATGATAATTCGAAAGAAGATCCAAAAGAAACATACCATAGGCGTCGAAGAGGAGCCGGAGGCCTGGGGAGTTGGAGGAGTCAGGAGCAAGAGGCGTGAAGATCCGTCGACGCCGAAGAGGAGCAAAAGGCGTGAGGACCCATCGACGTCGAAGATGAGCAGGAGGTGTTGTCTCGTTGGCGTCAGAGAGGAGAAAAATGCATCTTCACGTCAGCGTCGAAGAGCAGAAGTCGTTGTCGCGTTGGCATCGAAGAGGAGAAGAAGGCGTGAGGACCGTGGCGTCCGAGAGGAGCAGGAGGCTGTTGGAACATGGTTTTTCGCATCCCTTTGATTTGAGAATAACAAATCCTACTTGTATTTGATCTTGTTACCATTGTGTTTTTAGCATGTAGGTATGGACAGTTTTGACACCAGGTAGCTGCAACAATGGTCTAGCACTAACCACAAGCTGAAGGATTGAAAGTTACTCAATGCCAGGCGTTAAGCTTAACGCTGGGCGTTAGCGCTTGACGAAATCGGCGTTCGACGAAATGCATACCACGGCGTTCGACGAAATTTTCGTTCGACGAACTAGATGCTGCGATCGACGAAATCAAGCCGCTGAGAACGGAAGCTGGGTTCGACGAAATAGAAACTGCGTTCGACGATCTTGCGTTCGACGATCTTGCGTTCGACGAATTTCCGATCGACGAATGATGAAGCCCGTTCGACGAACTCCGTTCGACGAAATTTCGTTCGACGAAAGATGAAGCCAGTTCGACGAATTGAGTTCGACAAAATTATCTGCTCGACGAATTGGGGTGCCAGCTAATTACAGATGAAACTCAACGCCAGGCTTTAGGCTTAACGCTGGGCGCTATCCGGTCGACGAATTTGGCAAGGAGAAAGCAGCCGTGATTTCAGGAGGAACATTAGGAATGATTTGCCCAACGCGCCGCGTTAGCCTTAACGCCAACGTTGATATTGCCTAAAATAAAACATTCCTAAAGTGCAGAATCTCCTTCCTCTTCTAAAGATCCGAGCCATTAATATATTGCTATACATGGTCAACGCCAGGCGTTAGGACTTAACGCCGGCGTTAGCTCAAATTCTATAAATCAGAGGATTTTGTCTTCTCCGACTACTCATTGTGAAGAGCCCTATTCCAACACTTCAGAAACTTTGTGAGGGCCGTATTTCCAGACAAACACATCTCCCACTTATATTTCAAAAGGAGGAATCAAAGGAGGCTTGGATCAACACGCTAACTCAACGCGAAGAACGCACGCTTGGACTTCTACGATCTTCAGCGATTCTTCGGCGTCTCCTTCGTGAATTCGCCACACGACGACTAGGTCTAGGTTGGACTTAGGGAGTAATTCGCCTCGTGTTGGCGACTGGGTCTAGGGAGTAGATCTAGTGGGTGCTCGAGGCCTTTCTGCTGATAGATTGGCTAGAGCGGCTTGAGGCCGTATTTGGGGAGAGATCGGCTAAAGCCAACCGGTTCGTGGGGATACGAGTCGGTATAGAAAACAAAAAGGGTTTTCATATTATTCGCTTCGATTTCTAGCGTCATTGAAATCAGATTTTGTAATCAATTTTATAGATGTTAATCATGTCTTTTCTTGTTTAATAAAATTGATTTCATTTCTAATTTTATTATCTCTTTACTTTTGGTTTAACTTCGATCAAAATATCAAAAGTTTTCTATTAAAGTTTAAAGTTTTTAAAACCCTTATTCACCTTAAACCTTAAACCCTAAACTCTAAGGGCGCCTACAGATCCAACAGAGGCGTGGTGTCGAAGATATGTTTTGAGGAGCAGTGCAAGATTAAGTTACAAGAAGGTTCCACCGCGTAACCCTTTCTGCTGTTAAAGAGGAGAAAAATGCATCTTCACGTCAGAGAGGAGAAAAATGCATCTTCACGTCAGCGTCGAAGAGGAGCATAAGTCGTTGTCGTGTTGGCATCGAAGAGGAGAAGAAGGCGTGAGGACCGTGGCGTCGAAGAGGAGCAGGAGGCGTGGTGTCGAAGATACGTTTTGAGGAGCAGTGCAAGATTAGGTTACTAGAAGGTTCCGCCGCGTAACCCTTTCTGCTGTTAAATGACGTGAAACGCGCATCCCACTTGCGGGATACACGTTTCCGTCTTTTTTAATATAATTTGTAATAAAATTTTAATCCGGTTTCCGAACGTTTCCTGACCCCTATACGCGTTCGAGTCGATATAGTTGGCCATTGTAAGTATCAGTGCTTCATAGATTATGATAGAGTATAACATAAACATTTGCAACATTAGGTTTAAGAATATATTTATCATGAATTGTTTTAATCATTAAATAAACACCGTGACACTCAAATACACCATATGACTTAAAATTTATTTTCATTGTATATTTGTGGTCTTCGTTCTCTAAATGAAGTTTTGTATCCACAAAATCCTAGTGTTTTTTATGAGCTAACCCATAACGCATCAAGATCTCATCAGAGGTGGTAGTGGTTGCGCCGTTGCTGAGATACAATGGATTCGTGCTTAACCGGATGAGAAGGGGGATGAAGGCGGAAGAGGGGATGCTTGCTCAACCCAAACCTAGCTTGAAGAGGGAGAGAAGATAGAACTAAGAGAGAGAGATTTAATATTCATTCATTCCTTTCAATTCATGACCCAATGAGTCTATATATAGAATTACATGACTCAAACAAATTGTCAAAAGACTCCACATTCATAATAACTCTAAATACTACACCTAATAATAACAACCCTAACCGACACCTAATAGAATTAGAGGATAATGGATATTGTGCCCATAACTCACTCTTTCACTTTGAGCTTGCCCTCAAGCTCATAGAAGGGTATAAAGACTTGCAAGGTGGTTTCTCTGACTTCTTGATGTCAAGGCGCGCCTCAGGCTCCAGGCTCAGAGGCTTGCGCCTTCGTGCGCCTTTTTTGCGCCTTTGGAGCATAAAAGCCATGTATGGGTGCGATTTCTATTGCAAACTTTTTTTTCTTTCCAAAAAAAGAGAAATAATGTAAGAACTCAATAATTTTTGCATGATTTAGTGTATGTGAAACATAATCGAGTGTTAAGACTCAGATATGATGCAAGTGACCACATTAATTCTGTTTTTTAAGAGATAATTGATAGTAATGAATAATTAATGAGTAGAATATATGAAAAATCTGATCAAGAAGATGAATTGATGTTTGATACTTATTTTATAAAATGAATGTGGTTGTGCATCTGCCACTGTCAATGAACAACCAGGGAGATCAAGACATGAACAGTATTCAGTTTTGTGACAAGTGAGAAGGGCTCATCGTAATCGAGTTCATGTTGCTGAATAAAATCACGAGCTACAAGACGAGCTTTTAGACGTTCAACCGTCTCATTCAGACCATGCTTGATGGTGAAGACTCACTTGCTACCCACCCAAGTCTTATCAGGAGGAAAAGGGACAAGGTCCCAAGTCTGATTTGCCCAAAGAGCATTCATTTCCTCATCCATGGCCGCCCGCCAACCCGAATATTGAAGAGCCTCCTGCAGAGAGTTATGGTGGAAATTGACCACAATGAAGTTACAAATTTGTGAAGCACCGGAGATAGGCGATGCAATGACACATAATTAGATAGGGGGTGAGTAGTAGACGCTGGTGCCAGATCATCAGGTTGCGCGGTATCATTAGTATAGGGTATCTGTCGTAGAACATTGAGACGAGGAGGGAGACGAGTGTATACACGAAGAAGAGGCGATTTGGAGGGTATTATTACTGGAGTGGGTAAGAGGGGAGGAAGATGTGAATTAACGGGAACTGCAGGGCGCGGAAGTGTAGGAGGTGTTGGAGGGCCGTAGGGGAAGAGTGAAAAGGCTGGTCTTCGAGTAAGGTCATATCCGCAGATGTAACTACACTGCGATTGTCGGGAGAATAGCAGACATAACCTTTCTGTGTGCGGGAGTATCCAACGAACATATATTTGGTAGCACGAGGAGCAAGCTTCTCAGTGGAGGGGCCAAGAGAGTGAACATAGTAGGTGCATCCAAAGACGCGAGGCATGACTGGAAAGGGAGGTGTGGATGGGAATAAAAGACTTAAGGGAGTCTCATAGTTGAGAATCGAGGAGGGCATGCGATTGATGAGATAACAATTTGTAGAAACCGCGAAGTGTCAATAAAGCTTGAGAACCTGCATTTGAAACATAAGTAAATGAGCGACCTCAAGAAGGTGACGATTCTTGCACTCAGCTACACCATTATGTTGGGGGTATAAGCCCACGAGGTTTGATGGATGATCCTGAACTCAGTACATAGATTATTAAACGCATGACTCGTTTATTCACGCGCATTGTCGGCTCAAAGTGTTTTAATAGAGCTAGAGAACTGTGTACGAGTCTCAGCAATAAAAACACGAAACATACGAGTTAGTTCAGAACGATCGTGAAATAAGTATGATCAGGTCATGCGAGAGTAATCATCAATAAATATAAGAAAATAACATTAACCATAAATACTTGCTTTTTGAAAAGGTCCCCAAATATCAGAATGAACTAAAGCAAAATGAGCATTGCTCCGAGTACAATGCGGGAGAAAAGAAGAACGATGCTGTTTGCCTAAGATACAAGACTCGCAGGTGAAGTCAGTGAGGGATAGATCGGGAAGAGCTTTCTTGATAATAGGGAGAGGAGCATGCCCGAGACGCCGATGCCAATCGACATAATTAACTAATGAGAGAACGGTTGGAGAAATGTCCAAAGTGTAGAGCTCATTAGACAGTCGCCATTTACCAATGATATTCTGCGTCCGTCGATCTTGCACAACAAAAGAAGAGGAAGAAAAGGTTATAGAGCAATCATGGTCTTGAGTAAGACGACTAACAGAAAGAAGATTGAAAGGAGAATCCGAAACATGAAGAACCGAGCGAAGAGAGATAGATGAAGTGGGGGGCACATCAGCAAAACCAAAAACTTGAGTGGTGTCACCATTGGCCACTGTGATGAACTCAGGATGCGCAAAGTTCAAGTACTGAGGAAGTTTCTGCGAAGTAATATGGTGTGTGGCACCAGAGTCCACAATCCAAGTTGGACTATGGGAAAGACAAGAGATACCTTCATTGAAGAAAGACGCAACAGAACCAAAGTTATCAATGTCGGTGCATGGGTTGGTAGGAGCATTGACCACAATGGAGACATGCTGTTGTGGGGGCACATCATGCTTACGATAACATGTGGCCTCAAGATGACCATCCCGACCACAATAAGTACACTTGGGACGTGGTCGGCCGTTGTGACCCCTGCCTCGAGAGCCGGTGCGAGCCCCACGGACCACTGGAGGCGGGGGGGGGGGGGGGGGGTGTGGGGGGGGGGGGGGGGGGGGGGGGGGTGTCACCTTTAAAAGCATGGAGCACACATTCGAGAGGGATGGAATGGTGGAGGAGGAAAGGATCTGAGCACGGACGCTGTGGAGATGAGACAAAACACGGGTCATCATCATGGTGATGCCAACAACTTCTTTCTGGGCACGTTGGGTTGAGAGATCCACCGTGGGAGGCTAATGTTGAATCCAGGTCTCGACGAGAGTTTTGTACCGAGCAACAAAGGAGGTTAGGTCTCCATCCACCCCTGATTCAAGAGATTGGAGATCCGTGAAGATGTCAAACAGGTGTTGCAGACTGTCCTTTCCAGAATAAAGGGAGTGAAGTTCATCCCACATCGCCTTGGCCGTCTCATGATACATGGTCATACGATATGGTTCACTATCCATAGAATTCAGAATCCATAACTGGACGCGGCCATCATCACGGAGCCAGTCATCAGTGAACTCAATAGTTTTATCCTTAGAGAGATGATGAAGGCCTTTGGTTTGGAGAACATGGCGAATGGAGTGTACCCACTCAACAAAGTTCTTCTTGCCACTAAGAGAGATAGTAGTGATCCGAAGTTCATCGCGAACTTCAGGAAGAGGAGTCACAGCACGGGCCGGAAGAGACAGGGCATTATTTAAGTCCATTGATCGACAAGGATGGAGGAGAGTCCGCGAAGGCGAGAGATAGGCAGCCGAAAGTCAGACGAACACATGAAAGAGGCTGCAAATGAGATGACGCGGTCACACCGTGTACCGCGAGAGGATGAGCGCGAGGACTCGAAGCTCCGTGGACAGGAGCTGCGCGGACAGAGGTTGTGCATGAGGCTGCAAACAGGAGTTGCGCGGTAGAGGGAGCTGCGGTGATCAGAACTGCGTGAGACGCTGAGTTGAGCTCTGCAGACAAGAGTTCGTCGAACAGGAGCGGAGCTCTGCGGACAGGGAGCGCGGCAAAGGCTGTGTTGAGCTTCGGCGGACAGGGGCTGCGCGAGAGCTTGTGCGCGAGCACAAGGTTGTCCGCTGCTAGAGTGAGTTCGGCAGAGGCTATGTTGAGCTCTGCGGACAAGAGCAACGAGAGATGGCGCGCGAGCAGACGGAGTTCTGTAGTCAGAGGGAGCTCGGTGATCACACGAATGGAGAACACAGCAAGCGACTAGAGGGAGCTCGGCAAGCGCTGCAGGAGCTTGGGTACCATATTCACTTCTTTGGGCTTCTCTTGAATCGAGAAAGAGGTTTGATTTTACATCTTTTTTATATATAGTTTGATATATAGAAGGTATCCCCCGGATAATTCCAATCGAAGCAATTTGATGTCTGACTCGGGCCTATACTGTATAGGAATACAGTAAATTTGGGATCTTAGTTATTACCTAGTGATTCTTTTATTTTTTTCTTTCATTTCTTTATTATTGAAATTTCTTCTATTTCTTAGTTATTAGTTATATATTTTAGATTCTATTTAGATCTAGATAAATTAGATATTGAAATAGAAATTAAATTCCATATATATGAAATATGAAAAAAAAAAATATGAAATTCAAAAATATTAGATAGAAAATCAAAAAAGAATTTACATTCATTAAAGAAAATATGAGATTTAAATTATTATATTAATCTATTTATATAGTAGAATCAATATTATTTAGAATGAGATTCTATTTTTTTTTTTTTTTCATTTATTATTTATCATATTAATAATTCAATACAAGAAACAAGAAAAAAAAAGAATGAATATTGACCGTTACACTATTTTTAATAGTACTGTAAAAATGGATAATGAGGAAAGGGATAGATATATCCCACATATATCTATCCATATTGAATTGCGGATACATCAATGATAGTCACGAGAGTGGACAGCTCGGTGATCATTAAGTTCTTATCACGTCTCAAAACAAATTAAGCTGCAAATTTCTTGTCAAAACCAAAACATCTCATTCAAAATTTTGAAATTTACATGCTTTTGTGATTGACACATCCATTTTTTCCCTTCCACACTGAGCATATAACACTGAAAATGATTTTAGCTCTGAGCACTTATTATATGATAATTTTTTGGTTTAATTTCTGATTTTTTAATGTTATCAAGATTTGGCCACCTGAAAGCATTGGATCCATTGCACAAAAGATGTAAATATGTTGATCTATGCGTGAAGGCTTATGTGAGTACATTCTTTTTCCTCTGTTTTCATCCTTGTATCCCTTTTCTTTATGTAGCACAATCCATGCTAATTTTCTGTTTGATCCATTTTTAGCTGTATTTAGGTAGCAAGGATATTGAAATCATACCTTCTCCAATATTTTTCTTAGTGATGCAAGTTGTCTTTTAGGGTTTATGGTTTTATAATATGGACATGGTTCAAACAAAATCATGCAAATTTGCTCAAATCTGCAAAAAATTATATGAAATAATCCATAGAAACTTCAAAGTTTGAAAACCATGTATTCTATGGAAATTTGCACATCAGAATAAATTCCGATGGCATCAAAACTTGGAAAAACTAAATCATTCATGCAAACCAATAGCAATAATTTGGACAACAAAATAATGAAGATGGAAGAGTCCTGGAAGTTTTCAAGTCTTTCACGTGATCGATGATTTGAGTTCGAAAATAGTAGGAGAAACACAATCAATCAGAGCTTTATTTAGAATACATTGATCGAGTTTTTTACATGACCCCTTCTTTTATTAATCACAAAGTCCCCTTGAATTTATAATAAAAAAACAATAGTCCGGAACAGGTTTCCAACTGAAATTTTCATATATACAATAGCCCACGAAGAGGGAAAATCCTGATAGGCTTCTCAACTGCAGCAGCGGGATTTCTAGACTTATGTAAAACCTGCAAGCTCCAACTTAGGTAATGCAGATATTTGCAACTTCCATACATATCATATTTGAACTCTCAATAACTTCTCTTTTCATTTTAATTAAAAAAGTCTCAGTTTCACTTGAACACTCCCGGATACGTCCAGATATTCTTGAAAATGCCCAAAAATTATATATATATTGTGATGATTAATTATATGGACAGACATTTGAAAGAGAAAGTATTGATGCTAAGCTGTGGGAACCAATTGACCACATACTTTCAATTATCGGCTTCTATCTATGATATGATGCTATTTTGTGACACAAGCTTTGTCTTCAATTGATATATATGATTGGTCAGATATAATGATTGATTGTTTTTAAATGCATGAATATCACACTGTCTTCATATTGAATTTATATTTATATTTGAATAATTAAAAATTCAAAAATAAATCTCACATCATAATTGTTTTTTTTTAATTATGAATCTCGCATTCGTATTGTATTTGTATTGTATCTTGTATCCCATTCCCTCTCCTGTGCGACAAAGGTTCTAATACCAAGGCCGCTAAAACTACCGAAAAGAGAACACTTAACTAGAACTACTAAAAGGAACACACAAAAACTTAAAACTACCAAAAAAGTCATTTACCGTTTGTTTTGTGTAAGCATACATAACCCGTGTTCTCGACTGCCGCTCACTTTGAGATTTAATATCTTCTTAGCTTATCTTAGAAATTCGAGTATATGAACAAAACTTTTACACCCAATAGTTACAGTAGTAACTGTAGATGAGGGATTATCTCAATCCAGCCATTCAATCCACACTAGATAGCTGGGATTCAGTCCACAAACCACTTCAGGAAAACCATTCTGATTTCTATTGATTGATTCTCAGCCATCCATAACAGATTGGATGGCTGGATCAAGGTAGTCTCTACAGTACCACCGTAATCGTAGACGATGCCTGTCTCATATTAATTTGTGTCCAATTATATTAGGATTTACTTCTTTTCTTTCCATTTATATGATATATGATTGTTAAATCTATTTTTCTCAGGCTTACTTCCAGGGGCTGACTATTATTTATCAGATCAACCAATCTCTTTGATATGTGCTGGGTTGAGAATTGAGAGCTGCTGTTGAAACTGTGAAATTTCAATTTTGGTATGTTTCCCTTCTATTGATGTGTACTCCTGCAACTATTTTTCACCTGAAATTTATGATGGGTTGCTGGGAACTAATTTTTACTCGACCTTGAAGAACCAAAAATGTAATTGATCTTAATTTTTTTCAGATTAATCTTATAGGTAAATAATAAATGGTATTTTTATTGTTAGTATTTCACATTAAGCTTATGGAAATTATAAGAATTTTCTGTGTACTATGTGGTAGATTCATGTTATACTCTAAACATTCAACCTAAATTCAATTGGTCGTAAGTGGATGAGTTTAGGGTCTACATTGAGAGCAGAGACTATGGGCCCGTTTGGCATGGCGGTGGCGGTTGTGAACGCAGTGGTTACGAACCATCGTTCGTGAACACCCGACCTCACCTAAGTAACTCTATTCATTTTTACGTTTAAAACTAGTTTTTTTTTCTTGGGGGCGGTCATAACTGTTGTCATGTCAAATATATTTCATGATGATGATGTTTTGGTCCAAACTCATTGGATCAAAATGATGCGCCAAACGGATGATGGTTGTTCGTAATCACCACGTTCACGACCGCCACCGCCGTGCCAAATGGACCCTACATTTGACTTCCTACAACAACAACAACAGAACCCATATAGTCCCCAATCATTGGGGGTATGGGCGGGGGAAGATTGGAAACAGACCTAACCTTTGGCACTATGCACAAAGTGACTTCTCTCAGAGGAGAAAGACCTAACCTTTGACAATAAATGCACAAAGTGTCTGCTCACAGAGTACCACTGAAATAGTGGCCTCATATACCGTCACGTTTGCTGCGGAATCATGCCCTCAAATCAAAGTCAAAGACATCAGAGAGGGCAGACCCAAGAATCCATTTTGACTTCCTAATGTGAGATTATATGTTCTCAACACCTGTAACATGTGAATTTTTTTATTTAAATTTGGGTACTTGATAGTTATCCCTTAGGCCTAGTCAGCCGTGTTATCATGTTAGAACTTACATATCCAACCTAAAACTTATTTGTTGTAAGTGGATCCGTTTAGGACCTATACTAACCACACAGTATTGCATGAATTTTTTCGATGTGAGATTATATTCTCAACAATTCATGTTTTCTACTTCGATCATGCATGATATTATTTGGGTGAAACAAGCAATCGAAGGAAAAACCGAGTTTGCATTGAAAAGTTACAGGGATAAATATCATTGCTTTCGTACCACCGAGAGTCATCGATCCGATCCAATACTTGGTAGAACTTATTAGCGAAGGTGGGATGATGAACATTTTCGAGGGTAGATAGGGTGGACGGTGAGGTGCTATGACTCTATTTGGGGCGGTGGGTAAAGCTCTATTCCCATCGCCACCGCCCTTTTTAGGTTGCTTGGATGAGAAGTTTTTTCAAAAGAGCTTTTTCAAGAAAGGTGTTTTGGGAGCTTTTTGAGCAGCCGGTCCGACATGGATTTCTAAAATTCGCTTTCTCTGCTTTCATGTTTTCCTCTTTTATTCAAGGGTTTACCATTTGCGATGTGTCCTTCTTGCCGCTGCAAATATTTTCTTCTCCCATATGCGATTTTTCACCCATTCGCTATCTTTGCTTCTCGCTGCTGACCTTTTGTAACCTGATTATTTAGGATTTATATAATATTTACTTATGTATGAGATAAATGATTAGCATAAAACACATGTTTTATTATTAAAAAGCTAAACAACTATAATTTAAAAAGTTGTTCTTCCAAATAGAAAAATCTAAAACACTTTTGAAAGCACTTAAATAGAGATTTTTCAAACAGTCTACAACTTTTTCAAAACTGTTTTATGGACAATTCTAATGCATCCACTGATTTTTCACCACTATTTTCCCACCGCTTCCCCATGGTGACACCGACAACAAAACACGTGATGAAAGATCCCACATACAATAAAAACTATACTCATGACCCACGGACATGATAACTGTTAACTTTTGATGATTTTATCCGGCGTCTCTACATTATGAATGCGCTAAGTAATCCTGACTAAGTTTTATGACAATTTATATTAGCAGTCTCACAATCGATACTCATAGCCCAATAATAATTAAAAGAAAACCTAGTTTCCTTATCTTATCTCTACTATTCCTTTGAGAAATTTCTGATGCTGCACTGTTCATAGTTCAGAATACTTCTTATGAAGAACTAGCTGGCATATGCCAATGAATCTTTGTTTTCGTATTTACCTTGCATGTGCTGTATTTTATTTATTGATTAGCTATTGGTTTTTCTCAAAGAAGGAAGCATTGGTTCCCAAGCAGCTGTTCATAGCTGCATCCCCGCGGAAACGGTCTCCCCCCAATAACCCAGGCTCCCAGCCGAAGCCCGAGCAATTGAAGCAGTTTCTCTCCTGCTCGGACCGAAAATGGGCAGATTCGTTGAAGATGAATTCCTCGGTAGGGTTTGTTCTTTTTGTTTTCGGTGCGCTTTGGTCGGCAAGTTGATTTATGGGTTCGCCGGGAAAGTTCGCATTGGCTTTCTGACCGCGAATCCCACGCGCACAACGGCATCATATGCCTAGTAATTGATGGAAATTAAAGCAAATAGAATTAGTAAACTCAAAACTTCTGGTCTTGTTCCTTCCCAAGCCAAGTCTTCCTAATATTCTCCAAAACAAACAATGAACGAGTCGACTAATGAGTTTATAGTCTTCGTTATCATGTGACAAGCATTGTTTGTAGACTCGCTCATTCGCATTGATTTCATCTCAATATCGAGTTTACAATTCAGCGAGTATTGTATATGCTGGTGATATAGCGTATACTACAAAAACCGATGCTGCATACGGTATTTCAAGTGCAGTTTGGACGCCGTATACTTTGATCAGCATCATATGGACATTCTCGGAACAATTCATAACTGATAATATAATAATTGTTCAACAAAAGATGTAACATTACAACCTTTTTATATAATATCTCACACAATGATCGACCAAACACAATCAAAATGAAATTTGGAATTATGCTCAAAGAAAAGTGGATCAAACGAAGAAATGAGAACGGCGACGAATTATAACAGGAAATGAGAGCTATTTATTGTGTCAAAATGTATACATTTAGGCTATTTTAATTGGATTTGGTGGGAAGCTCTTTGCAAAATATGATTAGTTGCGCCGAACTAAGCAAAGCATAGATCAAAGGCAAAAATCATATATCAGTCCCTATATTTTTTCATCTTTTATGAAATCCGCTCCCTTTTTTTAGGGAATTGTTATTCGCAGACCATAAATGGCTATCCGCAGATCAATCTTTTCTAGTTTACAAATTGTTATCCGCAAACCAATTTTAGACTTGCGCATTCGATATCTTTATTCTCCTGAGCAGGGACCGACGACGAAGGAACATCTCTGACGATCTTCTGAGCACTTCATTGTGTGCACGGATCATGATTCGTAAAAAAAATGCATGGATAGAGACCGAGTAGAGGAAGAAACACGATTTCTTCATCGTTCATGTGATTTCGGTTTGTTTGGGAAGATTTAGATAGCTAGGGTTTGTTTGGGAAGATTTATATAGCTAGGGTTACTCTCTCCCAAACAAACTGAAATCGCATGAACGGTGAAGAAATCGTCTTTCTTCCTCAACTCGATCTCTATCAGCGCATTTATTTTACGAATCATGATCCGTGCACACATTGAAGTGCTCAGAAGGTCGTCAGAGATGTTCCTTCGTTGTCCGACCCTGCTCAGGAGAACAAAGATATCATATGCTCAAGTCTAAAATTGGTCTGCGGATAACAATTTGTAAACTAGAAAAAGTTGGTCGGCGAATAACAATTGCCTTTTTTTTATAGGTTTTCAGTCCCTCTACTTTATTAAGGGTAAAGTACCAGTGACACTCGTATATTATAGAGGAAAGACATTTGACCCCCTGTAAGTTTTAAAAGGACTATTGTAACCCATAATTTTTCATAACCGAGACATTTGACCCCATGTCGAAAGAATCTATAGAAGGTCAAATATCTCCGTTATGAAAAATTAGAGGTTACTCGAATGTCTTTTCTCTTTAATATATAGGTGTCATGGTACTTTATTCTTTGTTAAAGCCTCAAAATTATTTTTATAAATACCCTCCTATAGCATCATACCAAAAATATTTAAAAACAACACATTATTTTTAAAAATAGCATAATTTATTTAAAAGCTATCAAAATCAAACCATGCTCAAATCAAAGCATGATTTTAGCCACCGTCAACGCATCATGTATACATTTTTATTTATGATAAATTTATCATAAAATTGTGCCGAAATTTTATTAAAGAAAGATATCCAAAAGTGTGTAAAGATTTACGATTAATCGCATGCGCAACCCGGTTGCATAAACGGCTAGAGTAGGTAAATTCGTGTTCCTCCCGCTCTTCCATCCATTTGAAGCTTTCTGGCGAATGAAAGATATTATCTTTTTTCTAAAAAAGATCACGAGTAGCGAATAATGCCTCTTCAGAAAACAACATCGTTGCGTTTTAGTAATAAGGTTAGGTTCAGACCATATTTTGTATTTAGGGTCGTTAACATTAAATAATACCATATTTATCGGAACTCGTACTATCAATTTGAGCTATAATCAATGTACAACCCTTATTCTCCGAGGGTAGGACCCACTCAAGGCCACGCAGGCAGAATTCAAAGTCAAAGAGGCAGACAGATCAGCCAGCAGGAGCAAAAGAGGGCTTGGCGAGTATTGGTTAAATACTCGCCAGATGGGCGACTATGGTCGAAGATACGTGACCGAGCATCCCGTATGTCGCCCCAGGTGCCCGGCAAGCCACAGAAGACCTGCGCGAGTATTGGCCCGGCTTGTGCGAGCAGCAGCTAATACTCGCCATATGGGCGACTATGGTCGGAGATACATGCCGAGTATCTCGTATGTCGCCAGGTTAGGGATGGGCTATAAAAACCCCCCCTACCCCTTGGTTGCCTATAAATAGGACCCCAGGGGTACTTGGATTGGCATCTGTGCTTGAGCTTCTGGATCCCGATTTCCGAATTTTCGAGCCTGTCACCCCTGCTTGCTAGCCAAGCCGGTGCCTTCCTCGTACCCTGCTCGGCCATTCTTGGTTGTGGAGGGGAAGACTCCTTTGAGCTTCCGGGTACGTGGTGGGACCTCCCTGCCGCAGCACCTGGGGTCCTGTTGTTGTTACTCTCCTAGCTTCCTCGTAGTCGCCAGCTTGTCCATCTCGTCAAACAGCTGGGCAAGTAGCCTCCGGCTGCAAAGGTCCGAATTTTGAGGTCAGGATTTTCCTGGCGTAAACACTTTGGTGCGGTGAAGTGTTGACGCCAGGAAAATCCTGACCTCAAAATTCGAACCTTTGCAGCCGGAGGCTACTTGCCAAGCTGTCTGACGAGATGGACAAGCTGGCGACTACGAGGAAGCTAGGAGAGCAACAACAACAGGACCCCAGGTGCTGCGGCAGGGAGGTCCCACCACGTACCCGGAAGCTCAAAGGAGTCTTCCCATCCACAACCAAGAATGGCCGAGCAGGGTACGAGGAAGGCACCGGCTTGGCTAGCAAGCAGGGGTGACGGGCTCGAGAATTCGGAAATCGGGATCCAGAAGCTCAAGCACAGATGCCAATCCAAGTACCCCTGGGGTCCTATTTATAGGCAACCAAGGGGTAGGGGGGTTTTTATAGCCCAGCCCTAACCTGGCGACATACGGGATACTCGACATGTATCTCCGACCATAGTCGCTCATATGGCGAGTATTAGCTGCTGCTCGCACAAGCCGGGCCAATACTCGCGCAGGTCTTCTGTGGCTTGCCGGGCACCTGGGGCGACATACGGGATGCTCGGTCACGTATCTTCGACCATAGTCGCCCATCTGGCGAGTATTTAACCAATACTCGCCAAGCCCTCTTTTGCTCCTGCTGGCTGATCTGTCTGCCTCTTTGACTTTGACTTCTGCCTGCGTGGCCTTGAGTGAGTCCTACCCTCGGAGAATAAGGGTTGTACACAATCCCCGCTCTTTGCGAGTAACATAGTTGCTCGGAAAGAAACATCCAACCTTTATTCGACGAGCTTCTGTATGGGCGAGTATTTGGGAGATACTCGGAATCTTGCCGGCCGACGTCTGGGCTCTATATATAGCGGGGGGGGGGGGGGGGGGGGGGGTCTCTGACGGAACCACCTATCTGCACTCGCCTACAATGTCGCTAGCTTTTGCTGAGGCTGCCAAAAAGGCCAAGGCTGATCTCGCGAATCTGATCGGCGTTCCCACTCCTCCTTTTCGCATGGACGCCGAGGTAGACGCCTTCCTCGCTAATAAGAAGAGGAAGAGGGCGTTTAAGAAGAAGAAGAGAGAGAAGAAGAAGGGGGCGACTATGGAGAACGTCGTCGATCCTCTGAGCGAGCAGCGTCAGCAGCTGCTGGAAGATTTGGGTCTCTCTCACGAGGGGCTCTCGCCTGCTCCTGCTCCTCCTCCTCCCTCGACAAAGGTCGCCCCGGAGGCGAGTAGGGTTGGGGCCCAAACTCTAGCCCAACCGGACCTTCTTCCTGCGCGATGTGAGTTCTTTAGTCGCTGTTCTGAAGACTATGCTGCTATAATAACCACTCTTGGCGAGATTTCTGACGTTTTTTGCTTCTGTTTTTAGATCCGCCGAGTACCGAGGTTCAGGAGGAATCTTTGGACGTTCTGCCGCTGCGATCATCCTCGATGATTTCGCCTGAGGGTGGGTCTCGGGGTGGTCGCGCGGTGAGGATTCTCCACAGCTCTTCTGTGGAGAAGAGGCCGATGAGCGAGCATGGGGCTCCTCTCTCAAACATCAACCCTCCTCCACCACCACCTACCTTGCGACCAGAACCGGCGAGCAGCTCGCACCTACCCGGGGTCGTGCTGCCGCCGCCTCCTCCTGGACTTCCGCCCTCAGTGGCTCCTCCGGGCGATCAGCGCCCTTCTACTTCAACTGCTCCCTCTACCCACCAAGGGGAGTCCTCGCGCAGGGGCGGGACTGGAGGGTCTTCTGCCTTCTTCGCTCCCAAGGGTGGAGGGCGCGTAGGAGATGGTCGCGGCCGGGGGAACATGCCCTTCAACCGGGATCATCTTGGCGGCCATTCTACTCGCCGAGATGGTGTCCATCGCTCTCCCTCCCCGCACCGAGGAAGGGATTCTCCTCATCGGCGATCTCGCAGCCCTGCTCGCCGACGTTCCCGTAGTCCTCGGCCAGGTACTTGGTCGCTGCTTTTGGATAGTTGCCACCTCTCTTTTGATTCTGCTGGAGTTCTGACTCTTCATCTGCTCTTCTGCAGGTCGCGCTCATACTCCCGTGGGAGCACTGATCGACGCCGTTGGGCTCCCCCCTCGCGAGTATCAAGAGAAAGCTACTCGCGCCATCTTGGATTTGGAGTCCAGGATAGAGCGGTTATCGATCTGCGAGCCTCATCGGCGCTTGACTGAGGTGGAGTCGCGGGTTGAGCGCCTAGCGGCCAGTGACCCTCACCGCCGCCTGACTGATTTGGAGGCGCGAGTATCCCGGCAAGATTCCGAGTATCTCCCAAATACTCGCCCATACAGAAGCTCGTCGAATAAAGGTTGGATGTTTCTTTCCGAGCAACTATGTTACTCGCAAAGAGCGGGGATTGTGTACAACCCTTATTCTTCGAGGGTAGGACCCACTCAAGGCCACGCAGGCAGAGGTCAAAGTCAAAGAGGCAGACAGATCAGCCAGCAGGAGCAAAAGAGGGCTTGGCGAGTATTGGTTAAATACTCGCCAGATGGGCGACTATGGTCGAAGATACGTGACCGAGCATCCCGTATGTCGCCCCAGGTGCCCGGCAAGCCACAGAAGACCTGCGCGAGTATTGGCCCGGCTTGTGCGAGCAGCAGCTAATACTCGCCATATGAGCGACTATGGTCGGAGATACATGTCGAGTATCCCGTATGTCGCCAGGTTAGGGCTGGGCTATAAAAACCCCCTACCCCTTGGTTGCCTATAAATAGGACCCCAGGGGTACTTGGATTGACATCTGTGCTTGAGCTTCTGGATCCCGATTTCCGAATTCTCGAGCCCGTCACCCCTGCTTGCTAGCCAAGCCGGTGCCTTCCTCGTACCCTGCTCGGCCATTCTTGGTTGTGGAGGGGAAGACTCCTTTGAGCTTCCGTGTACGTGGTGGGACCTCCCTGCCGTAGCACCTGGGGTCCTGTTGTTGTTGCTCTCCTAGCTTCCTCGTAGTCGACAGCTTGTCCATCTCGTCAGACAGCTGGGCAAGTAGCCTCCGGCTGCAAAGGTCCGAATTTTGAGGTCAGGATTTTCCTGGCGTCAACAATCGACTTGAGAGCATTCGACGTCGAAGGGGACGTTGCTGATGTTGGGACATTGCCGAGCGAGGGAGAGACCTTCCTGGCCGGATTCGCTGGAGATGGTTTATTAGGACAGGGTTCGCGAGAATAGGGTTTACGAGAGAGGAAGGGGATAGGGATTACGCGGGAGGAGTTATTTTCGAAATAAATGAAAGGAATTTGAAACGGTGTTAAACGGGAAGGTTAGGAGAGACTGATTTCATGTGTTTACAAGAGCAGAGGGATTGAAATCTTGTGAAAAATGAAGATCACTGTTAATAGCACACCCCATCTCGCTATTAGCACACTTAAAGTTAAGATTTAAACCTCTTTTTTATAAGTATGTTCGCACCCCTTCTTTTATTTCCCGTAAAAGCACAGTCCTTAGGTTTCGCCGGTCGGTCACACTTTTCTTCCCTGTTTCCTCTTGCAGGTCGCGCTTCTTCTTCCCCATATTGCCAGTCGCACATCGCCGGTCCCGCCTAGTATTTCTTCCTCGTTCGACTGGGTTTCGTCCTCGTTCGACTTGTTTGCGTCATCGTTTTGCCGAACCAGACAAGGCATTCCACCATTGATGCGTCTCCCTCCTCTGGTAAGTTTCTTATGATATTTCTCCATGTTTTACATTGCTTGCTCTAGAATACCTTTAGTATTTGATTTCGCTAATTTCAGTCCTCTTAATCTCTTATTTTTGTTGCCCTAATTTCAGTTTTTCTGCGATTTCTCCATTGCTTGGACTCCGAAATTCTGACATTATCTGGATCTCGTCCGATTCTACTCTATTTGGCTTCCTAAGGTATGCTTGTGTTTGGATCTTGGCTTGATTGCTCTATTGTATAATATATTTTGAGAGGCTAATAGTACACTTATTTCTTCGTAGGTTGCTTCAACATGGAGTTTTGATCATTTAATGGAGTTTTGATTCATACTTTCGACCCAATTGTAGGAGATATAGTATGATGTAACTTTTCTCCATACTATTAAATATGTGTGGATCTGTTTTTTGTAGTGTTTTGAAATGTATGTCAATTTTTTTTTTCATTTTTGGGTGGTGTGGTAATAGCCAATAGGTGTGGAATAGAATTTTGAGAGGTGTTAGTATCGCATGGTTGCTATTAGCAAGATGAGGTGTGCTATTAACAATGCTCAAAATGAATTGTGACTGATTTTTTTTTTTAAAACAAAAAAATATAGGGGCTGATTTATGACTTTTGCCTAGACCAAACAAATGTAAGCATTTGCCGTGCATAATCACACTTTTGAGACTCAGGTACACAAACCTTTATTTTATGATATTAGCAGTCCAATTCTTGATATTCGCACCTCAAAAATTGTAATAATCCTAATTATATTCGTAGTTCAATTCTCGCTAATCGCACCCCATCGAATAACCTCCTCCTCTCCATCTCTCTCTCGTTGCCTAAGCCCTAGCCGTAGTTCTATCGGTCGCGCCGTCTTTCCCCTCTTAGATTCACCTTCAAAAAAGAAGGAAATTATCCAGCGAAAATCCCCCAAAAGTTGTCAGTTTTTTAGTTAGAGAAAGATTTGCATGTCATTTAACTTGGTTTAGAGTTAATTCCTCTATGCATGTCATTTAACTTACTTTCGTGCTGAGTTTTTAAATTGTAGTCTTTGATATGTTTATCCAGGCTTCTAGTACTTAATAAATCAGCAAAATGTTTCACTTATTTGGGATGAGAGTGGGGTGCAAATATAATTTTGGACTACAAATAAAATTTATGGACTGCGAATAGCCAATTCCGGACTGCTAATGTCAACTCTCCATTTTATTCACTCATTTGCGCGACTAAGTTAATACTGTTGCCACAATGCCGCATCCCGCTTGGAAAATTATCTGGCTCGCGTAACATACATATTTTTATGTGGGCGAATCAATAGCGCATTAGGGGTAGCGCGATCCTCCTTGACTCTGGAAAATTTGTCGGTACGTGTAACATACCAATTTGTATGTGAGCGAATAAATAGTGCCTCTTTTCGTGGGAACCACACCATTCCGCTGGAAAACTTTGAAAACTCTCTCGCTCTCCTTCCCCGTGTTGCGCCTCCGGAAATCCCCAGCAGGGGAAAAGTTTGGGGACCATTCCAAATCAAAGACGCGCACTTGCAAGACTCTCTATGGTCTCTCTTTCCATCACTCTGCCACCTCCACCGCGAAATCTTCTATCAGATGACCCGTTCTCAGCGATTTAAAAGTAAGTTGGATCATATTTATTATACCCTTTGAAGTAGTATGGATGTATATTGCCGGGTTTTTTCTTTCTAATATGGATTTATAAGATCGTTTCTAGATTCTGCTATGGATTTATACGGTCGTTTCTTGATTCAGCTATGGAATTATACGGTCGTTTCTAGATTCTGCTATGGATTTATAAGATCGTTTCTAGATTCTGCTATGGATTTATACGGTCGTTTCTAGATTCTGCTATGGATTTATAAGATCATTTCTAGTTCTGCTATGGATTTGTACGGTCGTTTCTAGATTCTGCTATGGATTTATACGGTTGTTTCTTCTTTTTAGATTCTGCTATGGATTTATACGGCTGTTTGTGATAGCTATTGATTGCTTCATAAGCAGAAGAAGCGAGCAACGACGAATATTATTATGGTCCCATGCCCTGTCACACATCTGAGAAATTTAAAAACAATGAAAAAATGCATCTCAAATGTAGGCGGGCCAAAAATAATCCGCGGTCTTATTCCCTCGTAGCAATTTTTATGCTGCTTCTGATTTCTTTTTATTAAATAAGAGTAATAATAATAATTAAGTAAAAAAAATTGGGGGGCATTCCGAGAATTGAACTCGGGACCTCTCGCACCCTAAGCGAGAATCATACCACTAGACCAAATGCCCTTCTATGTCTATTTCAATTGTATATTATTTATAATAACATAATATTACTTCGCAATATGGGGTAAACTTATTTATACTAAGGCTCCTGGAAGATAATTCGATGGCCGTTCGCTTTTATCACCACATTTTTTTTTTCGTGATTCGTGCTTATAAATATATTTAATCAATCAATCTCGAGCATATATATCAAATATTGGAGCACTCACTTCTTTGTAACAAATGTAGGGAGTGCATATAGCCTTAGGGCATGTTTGGGCGATAAGAGGTGAAGGAACAATGACAAATGGATCCGGATTCCCTGGAGTTTGTGCGGGAACTCCAGGGTGGAGTTCCGGGATTAATAGCCCTTGGATTAAATCCAAGGGTTTCTCGCATAGAGTTCCAGGGTAGAGTTCTCGCATAGAGTTGCATTCTCGCGTTGAGTTCTCGCATGAACTCCACCCTCTGGAGTTCCCGCACGAACTCCAGGGGATCCGAATCCATGACAAATGGACTACAGAAAATAGATGCAGCTTTCGGGCTGGTCGCCGGAAGCAAGGGGGCCGCCGACATTCACCAATGACGGGAGGTCGCCGGTCTACTTGCTCGGTCAAAAGGGATCTCAGGCAAAACAGTGGTCCAAAAATCAAGAAAAAAAAGGTTTCGAGCGGAAGGTTATCCAATCGGTAGGGAAAACAATAGTGTTAGCGGTGAGATTAAAAATAGTGTTGGCGGTTTTCAAAATTCGCACCTGAGAGAAAAACTCCGAAAGAGAAGGGCCATTATTCACGATTACTTGCTACAAGAAGGCGACAGTCTGATTGTCGAAGCACACACTCATTGGCACGCAATAAACAACCCTAAAATGTATTGGGCTCGCGTCATCGCCATGCCTTCGGCTTCATCGCTTGATACAACAACTCGTGTTTCCTTCTTATTAAGCCACATGATTAGATTATCTACGGCATACGCGAAGCAATCTAACGCAGACACACGGTCAACTTTAGAGCTTGCAAAGTTTGATGTGCATGGAAACATTTCATGGAGCATCTTTGATGTGCCTAGGAATTTTTAAGACGGCTTCCAAGTAGCACTTCTTTGGACTCTCCGTGAATCGATAGGTTACACCGACTGCGCATATGACGCTAGGACTAGCGGTGGATATAGATAAATGAGAACAATATCAAGTCTTTACTCACAAAATTTTATCTATGATATTATTTAATGACACCACTAGAAAATAAAATGTCAGCATAAACGATCAGGATAACGATTCCGAATGATTGTCGAGGAAAACCTATCGAACGATATGCTCGTCTCTCTTAAAAATCAAAGAAAACCACCATCTAGCTAAAATTTTCAAACCAAACAAAAGGGATTTTCTCGTCCATAAATCATATTTCATAATCCACATCTTTTTGGTTCTCCTTCTAAGCAGCAAACCCATGTTGTTACTCCGTGAGAATCTCCATAAGATAGAACTGTGAAATTTTTTCGAATCTTTATGAAGCGAGCATGAGTTAGTCAACTTAGAGTTCACAAGTCAAATAACCAAAAGCAAATGAAGACAAACAAGAGATCTTTATTGATAGCAACTTCAAATTACAAGGCAAGGCATGCTTGATGAGACATGATTTCGCCAGCACAAACACCAAAGAGAAAAACAGAAATTGAAGATAACTTGAGACCGCGCGGTCTCCCTTGCGACCTCAGCAACCCGCCAGACCGCAACCCGCTGCCGATCTCAGAACAACACCAACCCGCTGATCAGACCACACCCTTCCTCCCGAACTCCTGATTCTCCCGAACTCCAGCAACACAACTCCAAGCCGCAGACCGCCCGAACACTTTCAGAGGAAGAGGTGATCGCTGCTGCCCGCACTATCCGCAGAAGCTGCACAATAAGAGTTCAATCAGCAGACTGCCCGGTCACACAAATACAGACCGCAGGAAAGAAGAGAACTCAGCTTACACTTGGTGTGTCTAATTATTGCTGCCGATGAGTCCTATTTATAGGCGTGAGACATGATCCAGTCACCACCCTATGAGATAGGATCACCACCCTCCAGACCGCGCGATCTGACCGGTCACACCGCGCGATCAGCAACAGTACTCCTGCTTCATTTTGGTGAACTCGCCAGCTTCAACATCAACTATGAGAGACCGCCACTCTCACAGCAGATCGCGACTCCAAAGGAGTTCGCCAGACCGCCCGAAGCTGTTCACCCCCTGTGTTCACCAGAGACCGCGAACACAGTCAGTTCGCTATCAGACCGCGAACTCCTGTCCGCATGCCAGTCTCCGCCTGAGACCGCGAACAGCGTCCAGCTCGCATACCAGTCTCCTCCTGAGACCGCGACCTGAGACCGCGCGACTACGTCCCTTAGTCCGCGAATACCACCAGAAAGCCCGGTCAGCCACCAGACCGCATTCTGGAGAGAACTGGAACAAGCTGTGCGGTCACACCAGACCGCCACAGCCTTGAAGATTAACCCGCCACATGGTCACGCACAGGCCGCGCGCACCTGAAGACGATCAACCCGCCACGCGGTCAGAGACAGACCGCGCGGCCTTCACCTTCAGCCGCCTTGGACCCATACCCGCGATCAAGCCAGGAGACCGCAGCTAAGCTTAGACAAGCCAGACCGCAGAGGCAGACCGCCAAGTCGTGCGGTCACGCCAGACCGCCCGACCTCCTCCCAGACCGCCCAGGTCCAAAAGTCTTCCAAACTTCCACTTCAACAATTTCAACACTCCCCCTTGAAGTGGGAAGTTGAAACCAGCCCCAGTAGGCTCCTTAGCCGTGTGAACGACCCCTTCGCCAGCGCCTTTGTGAAGATGTCCGCCACGTTGTCCGCACTCCGCACATGCCCGACCGAAAGAGATCCCTCCAGCACCTTCTCCCGTATGAAGTGATGCTCGATTTCGATATGCTTGGTCCTCGCGTGACAAACTGGATTGGTAACCAGTTTGAGAGCACTCTCGTTGTCACCGCGTAGCAGAGTCGGCTCCCGAACCTCCTTGTGGACGTCTCCCACCAACCTCCTAAGCCAGATGGCTTCCTGAGCTGCCAAGGCCGAAGCCTTGTATTCCGCTTCCGTGGTGGAGACCGACACGGAATCCTGCTTCTTGCTGCACCATGATATAGCTGTAGGGCCCGCCATGAAGACGAATCCAGACGTCGACTTCCGATCATCTGAATCTCCCCCGTAATCAGCATCCATGTACCTGTGCACCTCGAAGCCCGCATCTCTCCTGTATAGGAGACCCATGTCCGAGGTCGCCTTGACATACTTCAAAATATTCTTGTCCGCTAGCAGATGAGGTACCCGTGGCTCCGCCATATATCGACTCACTCTGCCACCTGCATATGCAATATCCGGCCTCGTGATCGTCAGATAAATCAAGCTCCCAACCAGAGCTCAGAACACCAACGGATCTTGCATAATCCTCCCCTCATCCTTGCGAAGTTTTGTGGCCTTCTCCAGAGGTGTGGAAGTGCACTTCCCTTCCTTCATGCCGAATCGCTCCACGATTCGCTCCGCATATCCGGCCTGGGTCACCAGCACTCCACCTTCCTTCCTCTGCACCTCGAGTCCAAGGAAATGGTGAAGCTCACCTAAGTCCTTCATCTCGAACCTGATAGACAGCTCGGCCCGAAGCTGTGCTACCTCCTCCTTCGAGTTCCCCGTCACGATCATATCGTCGACGTATAACAGAACGATGACTTGAAGCTCCCTGCTCTTCTTGACGAACAAGCTTGAGTCTGAGTCTGAAGCACCAAATCCACAGAATAGGAGATATTCTGCGATCTTTCCGTACCATGCCCTCAGCGCTTGCTTCAACTCATACAGGGCCTTCTTCAGCTTGCAGACATGCTCCGGAAAATCTTCAGACATAAAGCCTGGTGGCTGGACCATGAATATATCCTTGTCAATCTCGTCGTACAAGAAAGCGTTCTTGACGTCGAGCTGCCAAATCTCTCATCCACTGAACGCCGCCAAGGCAATGATGAACCGAACTGAAGTCATTTTTGCCACCGGACTGAATGTCTCCTCGTAGTCTTCGCCGTATTGCTGCGAGAACCCCCGAGCTACAAGGCGAGCCTTGTACCGCTCGATGCTGCCGTCAGCCTTCTTCTTAAGCTTGTAGACCCACTTGCATGTAACAGGAGTGGTGCCCTTGGGCTTGGGCACAAGAGATCAGGTCTCATTCTTCTCGAGAGCTGCCATCTCTTCTTGCATCGCAACGTCCCACTCCTTTACGCCTCTGGCCTTCTCAAAGCTCGACGGCTCCCTCTCATCCAAGGGACCAGCGAAGAAACATGAGACGAAGCTCACTGCGTTTCCTCCTGTATAGCGATCAGGGGCGACGATTGCTCGCTTCGACCTCCTCAGCTCCTTCCCCTGAACCGCATTATCTTCAGCTGCTTCTTCCCTAGCTCTTCTTCCAGACGTGCTAGGAGCATCGCTCCCCCTGCTCCCTGAACCAGAAGCCCCCGTCTCGGAACTAGAAGGAGATGGACCACCTGGTGACACAGATAGCTCCACATCAGAAGACCCCTTGTAAGATGTCACCTCATCGAACACGACGTCGCGAGATACCATAAACCTCCGCGTCTCTGGGTCCATGCACTTCCATCCTTTCTTCCGCTCATCGTATCCCACGAAGACTAGCTTCCTTGCTTTCGCATCTAGCTTCGTTCGAAGAGCATCTGAAACATGACGTAACAGGTGGAACCAAACACCCTAAGGTGTGTCACGCTTGGCTTCTCTTTGAACATCATCTCATGCGGAGCCAACATGTTGATGGGACTCAAAGGCATCCTGTTGATGACGTAGGCAGCACAAGACATTCCCTCCGCCCAGAAGGACTTTGGGATACTCTTGGCATGCAACCAACACTTGCAGGTCTCCGTCAGATGACGGATCTTCCGCTCTGCAACTCCGTTCTGCTGTGGAGTATGTGCACAAGTGAGCTCTCTCCGGATGCCTACCTTCCTGCAAAAAGTAGAGAACTCACTGGAGGTGAACTCCCCTCCGTTGTCAGTCCTCAGCTTCTTCACCCGCAGTCTTAGCCGACCCTCCACGAGCTCCTTGAACTCCACAAACTTGGCAAACGCCTCCGCCTTCTCCTTCAAGAAATAAACCCAGACATATCTGGTGTAATCATCGATCAACACCAGCATATATCTGCTGCCTCCGAGACTTGGGGTAGCAGTTGATCCCATTAAGTCACCGTGGATGCACTCCAACGGCACACTACTCCTTGTCTGCGACTTGTCAAACGGTAGCCGATGATACTTGCCGAACAGACATCCCGCGCAAACATGACCTTCACCGTAGGAAGATAGACTTGGCAGGCCCTTGACCAGACCTCTCACCGCCATGACTTTCAGCTTGTCCATCCCTACGTGCCCCAACCTCTCATGCCATATAACGACACCATCATTCGTCTTCATCTTGTCGACGTAGGAACTTGTCGATAAAACGAACAAGTCCTTTGCCCGTCTCCCGACATGGACAACCTCGGCCTTTACGGCCTCAAAATTGCGTAGAAACTTCACTTCTGTTGGGCCGAACAGAACGTGATACCCAGCGTCTACAGCGTTGGTCACGGAGAAGAGATTTTTCCTCATACCGGGCACATGATAGACACTCTTCAAGGTAAGTGGCCCTCTATCACTGCTCAAGGAAACAACCTCCACCTTCTCTACTGGATGCACAGTATTATCAGCAGTAATGATTGCATTGTTACTTGCAAAGGGCTGTGCAGAAGAAAGCTTGGTCTCGTCTCCGGTGAGGTGATGACCACACCCCGAGTCCACGATCCAATCCTCCAGATAGTTGATAGGAGCCGAAGCTCCAACAGAAGCCGAGAAGGCTCCTCCCCAACCTCCTTCAAAGTGTCTGGCCTCAGCTTCCTCCTTTTCCGCAGCATGCCCAGCTTGGGTGACCACGTTGCAATCCTTCCTGATGTGGCCATACTTGCCACACTTGAAGCACTTCGGACCTTCACCCTTCTTCTTCCCGTCAGCCTTGGGAGCATACCCCCTTTCCTGCTGCCCAGAAGTTGAAGGCCCATAGCCTCCTCCAGCAGTTTTCTTCTTCTTATCCCACTTCTTCTTCTTCCCCGAGAAGAGCACTTTGCCATCTCCCCAGCCACCGACATCCCCGCCATCTGCCTTGCCAAACTTTCTTGCGATGCAAGCAAGTTCTCCAGCTCCAACAGAGACGGCTGATTTGCCCACCCCTGCACCGACGTCACAAAGGCAACATATTCCTTCCGCAAGCCGCGGATGATGTGCCTCTTCAGCTTTGCCTCAGAGATAGGCTCATCAGGATCCAATGCTGAGATTTCAGCGCACAAGTTCTTCGTCTTCAGAAAGAAGGTGGAGATAGAAAGATCACCCTGAGCCGACCTTGCCAGCTCATTCTCCAAGAACTGTAGTTTTGCTACATTCTTCTTGTTAAACAGCCCATCCAGGGCTCTCCAGATCTCCGCGGTCGATCCACATCCCAGAATGTGATCAAACAGATCAGGTGAAATTGCTCTCTTCAGAGTGAACTCTGCCTTCGCATTCGTCCTCCTCCAAGTTCTCACCTCAGCCCCATTATCCCCTTCCGGGACAACTTCCTGCGTCTGATCTCCTCCAACTACCTCCCAGAGGTCCTCACCTAGAAGATAGTTTTGCATACACGACTTCCACTTCTTGAAGTTAGTCGATGTAAGCATCTCAATTCCAAGACCCCTCGCTTCCATTGCTCTACCACTGGTTCCTTCTTCACAAAGGCGATGGCTACTCTAAGTCACTCACTGCTCATCCACTCCAACCTAGCTTTGATACCATATGAAATTTTTTCGAATCTTTATGAAGCGAGCATGAGTTAGTCAACTTAGAGTTCACAAGCCAAACAACCAAAAGCAAATGGAGGCAAACAAGAGATCTATATAGATAGCAACTTCAAATTACAAGGCAAGGCATGCTTGGCGAGACATGATTTCGCCAGCACAAACACCAAAGAGAAAAACAGAAATTGAAGATAACTTGAGACCGCGCGGTCTCCCTTGCGACCTCAGCAACCCGCCAGACCGCAACCCGCTGCCGATCTCAGAACAACACCAACCCGCTGATCAGACCGCACCCTTCCTCCCGAACTCCTGATTCTCCCGAACTCCAGCAACACTACTCCAAGCCGCAGACCGCCCGAACACTTTCAGAGGAAGAGGTGATCGCTGCTGCCCGCACTATCCGCAGAAGCTACACAATAAGAGTTCAATCAGCAAACCGCCTGGTCACACAAATAGAGACCGCAGGAAAGAAGAGAACTCAGCTTACACTTGGTGTGTCTAATTATTGCTGCCGATGGGTTCTATTTATAGGCGTGAGACATGATCCAGTCACCACCATATGAGATAGGATCACCACCCTCCAGACCGCGCGATCTGACCGGTCACACCGCGCGATCAGCAACAGTACTCCTGCTTCATTTTGGTGAACTCACCAGCTTCAACATCAACTATGAGAGACCGCCACTCTCACAGCAGATCGCGACTCCAAAGGAGTTCGCCAGACCGCCCGAAGTTGTTCACCCCCTTGTGTTCACCAGAGACCACGAACACAGTCAGTTCGCTATCAGACCGCGAACTCCTGTCCGCATGCCGGTCTCCGCCTGAGACCGCGAACAGCGTCCAGCTCGCATACCAGTCTCCTCCTGAGACCGCGACCTGAGACCGCGCGACTACGTCCCTTAGTCCGCGAATACCACCAGAAAGCCCAGTCAGCCACCAGACCGCATTCAGGAGAGAACTGGAACAAGTTGTGCGGTCACACCAGACCGCCACAGCCTTGAAGATTAACCCGCCACATGGTCACGCACAGGCAGCGCGCACCTGAAGACGATCAACCCGCCACGCGGTCAGAGACAGACCGCGCGGCCTTCACCTTCAGCCGCCTTGGACCCATACCCGCGATCAAGCCAGGAGACCGCAGCTAAGCTTAGACAAGCCAGACCGCAGAGGCAGACCGCCAAGTCGTGCGGTCACGCCAGACCGCCCGACCTCCTCCCAGACCGCCCAGGTCCAAAAGTCTTCCAAACTTCCACTTCAACAATTTCAACAAGAACGTCATAAAGTGATGAGCTATTTACATCTAGTCGAAACATAAGACATTTTGGTAGTTGTTTTAGCACGCAATTGGGGTACCGGCATGTTTTTAGTGCACGGATGAAGCGGGTATCTGCGAGGAGCTAGGGCAGAATGCTCTGTAGTGTTAATAGTAAGCAGATATTCGCAAGTTCTCCCTCAAGTAGGTAATCACATTTTCTTTATATCTATAACTCCCTGCATTTTTTGAGTGCACGTCTGTGAGTTCTCCCTCAGGTACTCGCGTCTCCTCCTTTATATTTGTTATTCCCTGCACTTTCCAAGTGCATGGATGAAGCGGGTGTTCACAAGTTCTCCCTCAGGTACTCGCGTCTCCTCCTTTTTATCTATTATTTCCTGCGTTTTCTGAATGCAGGGGGATAAAGCAGGTATCCACGATGTTCTCCCTCAAGGATAAAATAGGTGCTCGCTAAAATTTGAGCACGGGCCAATCTTATCGGCATCCACAAAGAATACTGAAATTGTCATTATTCTCGTGCATAAATTTGACAACAACAACAAACACATTCATCTCATAACTCTTGGAGAGTGATACAACATTCAAGAATGTTTCCTTCAGTTATAATTGCATATCTAGTCAGTCTTAAGAGACAAGCAGAGCTATGAGATGAATGCGTTTAATGCTGTCGAACCAGCCGAGACAAAGCAATCTTTCAGTCTATGAAGAATATCTAGAAAGAGAGAGAAGAAAGCATCACATTTGGTAATATAAATAGTGAGAAATTGCACATCAAATATTTTTGTTAAAAAAAAATAATTAAGCAAAGATAAAACAAAATACATTTAAAATCATTTCAATATATTTGATTTCAAATAAAATATTGTTGAACATATCATCTATTTTTAACAATAAAAAAAAACAATCCAAACATACAAATGTTTTAAGTGCATTCATACAAATTACAATTTCAATACAAGTCTCAAACATTTTAGACAAATTTCTGAACATAGTGTATACAATTTACATGATTTAAAATGACCAGATACACCTATTTCATAGGATTGCTTGCAGACTGAGCAAAATACAAAAAATTCGGACACGGGAGCGAAAAATTGCCGAAAGAGGCAAAAGAAGAGAGATAAATAAATATTTTATTTAGAACCGACCTAATGCCAAAATAAAGAGGAAATGAAATAATGTGTAATACGAAAACAGAAACTAATACAGAATTAGCATCTTTTACCTGCAAAATTATCATGGATGTCTTTTTCACCAAGTCCCCAACAAGAGTTCTTATTCATCCTGGATCAATCGCGCCGTGATTCATCGCAAGGAAGAACGAACCCAATATTTTGTTTTGTTTTGTGGAAAGGCAGACCTGTGTGATATTTCTGATGAAATTTAAACAAGTACTGGAGAATCAGAATTAAATAAAAGATGCAATCTTGAAGAGCAAATTTGTCAGCGCACCTGATCATAGGTATAACTGAATCAACTCGTCGCTGACAACAGACGGCGTGAGAACGCCGAGATCGGAGAAAAGAAGCGTGAGATACTGAGGCGGTGTGTAGTCCCTCGCATTTCTTTCGACTTCGACTCCAGATGGAATTGGGATGCCAAAGTCTATCGGCCGGATGGCGGGAACTAGATCTTTTTGGTCCAGAGGATAAAGACGGGCGAACTATAAAAATGGCGTCAGATACGCATGTTTATCAGATGGGCGTGTTTATATTACATTCTTTGCGGTAAATACTTTCCCAAGAAATAAATAAAATTTTGCAAACGGAGATGATAATATTTAACCCTTTTTGAAACCACTGGCATTAACATTATAGGTTTTTGTTATGTAACCTTACTATAACAAATAATGTATTAATACACAATTTAAATGTCCATGCTTCCTAGCAAATAACTTAATACATGCAACCCTGCATCTGAAGGTTAAACTTGTAGGATTATTTAACTATTTTGTTCATTATTTTGTCTTTTGTATTTTATGTGCCCTAAAGGCCTCTCTAATTTTGAGGAATCTCACTTATTTGTATAGAATTTTGTGCCCCATCCGATGATAAACAACACTTCTTTCATTCATCGGAACTCTTAGATTTACATGCAACCATAATTCTTCGTAATGAACAAATGTCACAGCCCATGGACGTAACCCTAATCTAAGGTGGCCTATGTATACTCTTACGTTGTGTGATTTTATTTTTCTTCTTTGTTCAATTTTCGCCATACCTACACACACGGGCGTGCATACGCGCACACACACAGGGTCTCAATGAATCATGACATACATGCTAGGATTTCTTGTACTAAAAATATTACTAGAGTTTGTTATGTAACCTAGAAAGCTTGAATACCAGAATTTCATACAGAAATCTAGTAGTAATACCAAAGTTTTACAAGAAAGCACAATCAATATTAGTTGTCCTTATTTGCAAAATAACACACAATTATCCATATTTGCAAAGGTTCAAAATATTGTTCAACTTTGCAAGGTTTAAAACTACTATTATCTTGCATAAAAAGATCAATTTATAGGGAATTATATACAAATAACCTAACTTGAACAGGTAAAAAACCCTGCAATTTAAGTAGAGACAATGGTAAAAACAAAGAACTTGCAGGTGCACTAATAAGATCCTGATATCCATCAAATTAAATAGAAAGAGAACTATTACTTACTAATGCAACAGATGAATGTATATCATAATAAAAAACCAATAAATAATATCATTTCTATGATCTACTTGTCTGCTTTATGAACAAAATTCAGAAGACGTGCTGTGTTCAGGCTCATGTGAACTTGAATTCCTAAGGCTTAAGGTTTAGTAGATGTAGCTAGCTTCTTAAATTCAAGAATTAGGCACCTTGTCATAAGAGTATAAAGCTTGAATTTGGTAAAAAATATTTATGAATAGAGCGGTGGCTGTGAGTCTGCTGGAAAATGGGGCTCTGAGACATGAAGCTCGTGCCCTTCGGCGGGAAACAGAAATCAAAATGTAGTTTTTGAACTTCACCACCACACCAGAACTCAAAATGTAGGATTACCAAACATATCAAGTTCTCCGATAGCATTTTTATCATATTGAAATAGATTTTGGTGATTTTTATGTGCAAACCTATTTTGGATATGTGCAGACCATTTAATTAATTAGAAATTCAAAGAAAATTATCTAAAAATAAACTCTAAAGATGGATAGGGGCAAACAAATCCAAAAATAAATAAAACTTCTTTGAAACTTTTCAGAATTATTCTACACGTCGTCATGAGTCTATCTCTTGAAACGGTTCTGCAATTGGAGTCATAGAACTCATACATTTTTTGTTTGAAGTTGTAAAACTCGAAATCTTTCATCCCCAAAATCTCTATAAATAATTCACCAAAACTTTCAATTAAGGTACCATCTTGTGCGTTTTTTAGCCACAAGTCCACTGCCGCTTTTGGATTTGAATTTCGTTGAGCTAATTGAAAGTTATGGCCCTCTGAAGTTCGGTCATTTGAATAAATTGATTTTGGTCTCTACGGAACAAATTGCTTATAATCTTTCAGTATCCACTTAAAATAGGTATGCATATATCCAAAATAGGTTTGCACATGACAATCACCTAAATTTAAAATGCCTAAACAAACAGGGCCTAAGAAATCTGACCAACCTTGTAACTTTCAGCAGCCACGTAAACAGGTTTGTTCATGCAATGAGCCACCAATGCGATTTGATAAGTCCCCATCATATTGATGATCCCTCCACTTTCAACCACAGCATCAGCCCCAAAAAATACCATGTCAACCTCATCCATGGTGTATGCTACAGCAGAATCAATTAGAAGCTTTACAGGAACACCGAGCTGTGCGAGTTCATTTGAAAATCGTAAACCTGTTCTATCCGGCCTTCCCTCTGCACGCAAAAAGTTACATGTTAAAACATCTAAAACGCTTAAGGAAAAAATGCTATTCCTGAAAAGGACCTGTACACAAAACTCGAAACATCTTCCGATTTGATGCTGCCAGCTTTAGCATTTCCATCACGACTCTCGAGAAACCATGGACGAGGATCGTGGAGCCATCAAAAATAAAATCTTGACCAAGCATTGCAATGGTTCGACGAGCCTGCAGATAAAAATTGGATTCATTCCATATATGAAAAGGTTAATTTAGTAGTAGATAAATTACCTTCAAAGAGAATTCACCGAACTTCTCCCCGCGCTCGATCAGACGAAGTTTTGCGGCATTGAAATTCTCATACTCCAACGCAGAAGTTCTAGTCACGTAGCGCATGAATAAATCACAACCAGCAGAAAGAGAGATAGAGGTTGCATCCCATGACTGTTCTACCGCAGTGAACATGGACACAGAGAGAAGAAAACAATTACAATGTCCGATCACTAAAAAACAATTAAGCTGATACTCACGCAAAAATCTCTAACACCCAAAAAAACATTAGCAATGAACATGAACTATGTGCATGATTCTTGTGTTGTCAACTCAACATCAAAATAGAAAATTGCAGGTATTATTGTAGGAACCAAAACCATTATATAGTGAATTGCAATAATTAGCACAGGTAATATGCAACAAGTGCACAAGAACGTGCCTGCTCCTGAGGACCTCTGCACCTAGGATAAACTAAAAATTTGAAGTTGGCAATGAAACATGAAAACTTGTAGAGTCAATGTGCCGCGTTAGACAAGTGGGACAATAGGACGCTCTTTCGAAGACACTTTATTTATAATTTCTAAAAAGAACTCTGATGCTTGCGCAAATCTTGGATTCTTGGTAATATCTAGAAAATTGATTAGGCGCAAAGTTTACACATTATGGCACTTATTCGTTGTTATCTCGATTTACAAGTATAGAATTACAAATATAAAAGAGTTATTTGTAATACTAATATGTAGACGTTGGATGTGTCCAACCAATATACTATATCTATAGGATATAAAAAGAAAGTCCACGTAACACCGTCAAGTTAATCATAGCATTCCAATAAACTTTATTTTTTAATTATGCAAAGTTAGGCGAAGGTCCCAGTAAATGACCCTTAAAAATATATAAAGTGGAGAAAAATCTAAAGTATCATATAAGAGATAATCATGCAACATATGAAAGTATTGCCGCTGCCACAGAACCACACTATGCAGAGAACATTTGCGACTGTTGAAACCGAGACTTGCGAACAAGACTTAGTCTCTGTGGAGTTCGGGGCCCTCAGCTAGCCGAGGGGCGACCAATCCTTACTCATCCCAAGGGAGAGCTCTAGGTTGAAGGTGTTGGAACTAGGAATTGGACCAAGGGCTCAGTGGGGAGGTCCCGCCACATACCCGGAAGCCCCTTAGGAACTTCCCCTCCCAAGCCACTACTAAGCTTGGGCACCACTGGAAGCTCTCCTCACCCCACTGGAGAGACTTGGGGAGGGAGAGAGAGAGAGAGAGAGAGCTAGCCTAAAAACCGGATCCATCCAAATGGTGCCCCCTTGGTCCTATTTATAGGATTTTCAGATCTGGACTGCGAATAGCCAAATCCCGCTGTTCTGAAGCACTAAACGCAGACCACTGGACTGTGAATAGCCAAAACTGGACTGCGAATAGCCAAAACTGGGCTGCGAAAGGGAAGCCTCCAAGCTAGGCGAGAGGGGGGGGGGGGGGGGGGGGGGGCGAACCGCCCCTCCCCCTGCTCGCCTCCTAGCTGGGCGAGAGGGGGGGCGAACCGCCCCTCCCCCTCCTCGCCTCCAAGCTGGGCGAGAGGGGGGGCGAACCGCCCCTCCCCCTCCTCGCCTCCAAGCTGGGCGAGAGGGGGGGGGGGGGGGCGAACCGCCCCTCCCCCTGCTCGCCTCCTAGCTGGGCGAGAGGGGGGGCGAACCGCCCCTCCCCCTGCTCGTCTCCTAGCTGGGCGAGAGGGGGGGGCGAACCGCCCCTCCCCCTCCTCGCATCCAAGCTGGGCGAGGGGGGGGGGAGGGGCGAACCGCCCCTCCCCCTGCTCGCCTCCTAGCTGGGCGAGGGGGGGGCGAACCGCCCCTCCCCTTCCTCGCCTCCTAGCCGGGCGAGGGGGGGGGGGCAAACCGCCCCTCCCCCTGCTCGCCTCCTAGCTGGGCGAGAGGGGGGGCGAAACACCCCTCCCCCTCCTCGCCTCCAAGCTGGGCGAGAGGGGGGGCGAACCGCCCCTCCCCCTCCTCGCCTCCTAGCCGGGCGAGAGGGGGGGCGAACCACCCCTCCCCCTGCTCGCCTCCTAGCTGGGCGAGGGGAGGGCGAACCGCCCCTCCCCTTCCTCGCCTCCTAGCCGGGCGAGAGGGGGGGGCGAACCGCCCCTCCCCCTCCTCGCCTCCTAGCCGGGCGAGAGGGGGGGCGAACCGCCCCTCCCCCTGCTCGCCTCCTAGCTAGGCGAGAGGGGGGGCGAACCGCCCCTCCCCCTCCTCGCCTCCAAGCTGGGCGAGAGGGGGGTGGGGGGTGGGGCGAACCGCCCCACCCCTCCTCTATGAACTGGGCGAGCGGGGGGTCTCCGTCTCCACCGCTCGTCCTCCTTGCCTCCACCTCCCTTCCTGCATGGGTCGATGTTACCATGATGCTCCAATGAGCCTTTGGGAGTATACTCGGCGAATATCGGGGTTGTACACAATCCCCGCTCTTTTCGAGCGTGGCTCACGCTCGGAAAGAAATGTCCAACCCTGCATATTCGACGAGTGTCGATGGGAACCCGGTCATCGGTGCCATCTCGGAAAAAACACAGCGCCTCCTCGAGAGGTCCTCCAACCCTGACGGCCAGTGAGAGCCCGGCTAGCGGGACCACCTTGGGGGAAAAATACATAGCCTCCCCGAGAGGTCTTCCAACTCTGCTGGCTCGTGAGAGCCCGGCTAGCGAGATCACCTCGGGGGAAAAATACATAGCCTCCCCGAGAGGTCTTCCAACTCTGCCGGCTAGTGAGAGCCCGGCTAGCGAGATCACCTCGGGGGAAAAATACATAGCCTCCCCGAGAGGTCTTCCAACTCTGCCGGCTAGTGAGAGCCCGGCTAGCGAGATCACCTCGGGGGAAAAACACTTAGCCTCCCCGAGAGGCCTTCCTACCCTGCCGGCTAGTGAGAGCCCGGCTAGCGGAGCCGCCTCGGGGGAAAAATACATAGCCTCCCCGAGAGGTCTTCCAACTCTGCCGGCTAGTGAGAGCCCGGCTAGCGGAGCCGCCTCGGGGGAAAAATACTTAAGAGAATTTTCGGCCACTGAGCGGTTCCTGACCCTGCCCGCTAGGTGGGAGCCTGGTCAGCGGGCCAGCATCAGGACTAAGTACTTGGGACTTTTCTGCCACCGAGCAATCCTCGGACCTGCCAGCTTGATGGGAGCCTGGTCAGCGGGCCAGCATCGGGACTAAATACTTGGGACTTTCCTGCCACCGAGCGATCCTCGGACCTGCCAGCTTGATGGGAGCCTGGTCAGCGGGCCAGCATCGGGACTAAGTACTTGGGACTTTTCTGCCACCGAGCGATCCTCGGACCTGCCAGCTTGATGGGAGCCTGGTCAGCGGACCAGCATCGGGACTAAGTACTTGGGACTTTCCTGCCACCGAGCGATCCTCGGACCTGCCAGCTTGATGGGAGCCTGGTCAGCGGGCCAGCATCGGGACTAAGTACTTGGGACTTTCCTGCCACCGAGCGATCCTCGGACCTGCCAGCTTGATGGGAGCCTGGTCAGCGGGCCAGCATCGGGACTAAGTACTTGGGACTTTCCTGCCACCGAGCGATCCTCGGACCTGCCAGCTTGATGGGAGCCTGGTCAGCGGGCCAGCATCGATACTAAGTACTTGGGACTTTTCTGCCACCAAGCGATCCTCGGACCTGCCAGCTTGATGGGAGCGTGGTCAGCGGGCCAGCATCGGGACTAAGTACTTGGGACTTTCCTGCCACCGAGCGATCCTCGGACCTGCCAGCTTGATGGGAGTCTGGTCAGCGGGCCAGCATTGGGACTAAGTATTTGAAAACTTTCACTACATTAATCATCACATTACATGCAAGAAAAAACTAAGTAAACAACCACGCTACATGAACTTAAGGGTGGAGAGAAGAAACTGAGCACTTAGACAAACTTGGTCTCCTACTGCCGAGGGTGGTCTCCCTCGTTCCCATTTGGTTGTTGTTGTTGCCGCACCAAACCCCTCGCTTCCTTCAATTCCAAGAACTCAGGGCAGTTGATCGTCGCGTGACCTTCCTCATCGTGGAGGTCACAATAGGGTAACTCCACCCTACCCCCTCTTCCTCTTCTTCCTGCTTTTCTGACTCTCCTCCTTTTTTCCCAGTCAATCGTCATGGTCTGTTGAGGCGGTGGAGGGGATGCCCTTGGCCTCTGCCCCCACCTAGGGAGGTCAACCCCCTCTTCCTGGAAGTTGTCTTCCTCTTCGTCGAACTTTCTCTTGGGAGCCCCTACTCTTCCCCCCTGCTGCCTTGCCTCTGGCTCACTCGGCTTGGCCAGCCTTCTCGCGAACTCCGGGTTGGCCTCCTCACTCTCGACTTCTTCTGCCACCCTTTCCATCAACTCTTCAAAGGACGAAGGAGCTCTTCTCTTGAGGTCCATCTTGAAGAAGCCCTCCCGCAGCCCCAACGTGAAGGCAAGCTTGAGGGTGTACCCGGGCACTTCTTGGACGAGGAGAACCTCCTCCCTGAACCGTTCCAGATAGTGAGCCAGCGACTCCCCTGGCTCTTGTTTGATCTCGAAAAGTGCCTCGGCATCTTTCTTCCTCTTCCTTGACGTCGAGAAGCGTAGCAGGAAAACTCGGCGCAAGTCTTCGAAGGCATAGATGGATCCCGCAGGGAGCTGGTGGAACCAATCTCTAGCCTTCTCTTTCAGAGTTGTCGCGAAGAGTCGACACTTGAAAGCGTCCGACATGGGCATGATGGAGACCATGTCCTCAAACCACTGTAGGTGCAAGACGGGGTCGTCCTTGCCGAAGTAGTGAGACATCTCCGCCCCCTTGAACCCCTCCGGAATCGGGGCTGAGAGGATCAGCTCACAAAAAGGACCTCCTACGCTCGCCCCCCTTTGGGGTTGGGCGAGTGGGGGCATGGCGCCTCCCCTCTCGCCCCCTTGGGTCTCGGCGAGTGGGGGTCGAGGACCTCCCCACTCGCCCACTTGGGTCTCGGCGAGTTGGGGTCGAGGACCTCCCCACTCGCCCACTTGGGTCTCGGCGAGTGGGGGTCGAGGACCTCCCCACTCGCCCCCTTCCGGCACCTCTTTCCCGGATGCCTGGCCGAGGATGCTCTCGCCCACCTTTTGAGGTGAGGCCTCCGGACCACTTTCTCTCCTGCCTTCGCCTATCGTGGCGAAAGTTAGCTGCAAGGTCTGCAAGATCTCTTGCCTGAAATTTTCAAACATCTCCAACGTCGCTTTATCCACCAGGGGTTGCGAGCGACCTGGGTCGGATCCTCCACCTCCAGCCATGGAGCTCATCTTAAGAGTTTCTTGAATCAGTCACACTCCACGCTCACCGCACCATGTGTTGAAACCGAGACTTGCGAACAAGACTTAGTCTCTGTGGAGTTCGGGGCCCTCAGCTAACCGAGGGGCGACCAATCCTTACTCCTCCCAAGGGAGAGCTCTAGGTTGAAGGTGTTGGAACTAGGAATTGGACCAAGGGCTTAGTGGGGAGGTCCCGCCACATACCCGGAAGCCCCTTAGGAACTTCCCCTCCCAAGCCACTACTAAGCTTGGGCACCACTGGAAGCTCTCCTCAGTCCTCACCCCACTGGAGAGACTTGGGGAGGGAGAGAGAGAGAGAGAGAGAGAGATAGCCTAAAAACCGGATCCATCCAAATGGTGCCCCCTTGGTCCTATTTATAGGATTTTCGGATCTGGACTGCGAATAGCCAAAACTGGACCGCGAATAGCCAAATCCCGCTGTTCTGAAGCACTAAACGCAGACCACTGGACTGTGAATAGCCAAAACTGGGCTGCGAATAGCCAAAACTGGACTGCGAAAGGGAAGCCTCCAAGCTAGGCGAGAGGGGGGGGGGGCGAACCGCCCCTCCCCCTGCTCGCCTCCTAGCTGGGCGAGAGGGGGGGCGAACCGCCCCTCCCCCTCCTCGCCTCCAAGCTGGGCGAGAGGGGGCGGGGGGGGCGAACCGCCCCTCCCCCTTCTCGCCTCCTAGCTGGGCGAGGGGGGGGCGAACCGCTCCTCCCCTTCCTCGCCTCCTAGCCGGGCGAGAGGGGGGGGGGGCGAACCGCCCCTCCCCCTGCTCGCCTCCTAGCTGGGCGAGAGGGGGGGCGAACCGCCCCTCCCCCTGCTCGCCTCCTAGCTGGGCGAGAGGGGGGGCGAACCGCCCCTCCCCCTGCTCGCCTCCTAGCTGGGCGAGAGGGGGGGCGAACCGCCCCTCCCCCTGCTCGCCTCCTAGCTGGGCGAGGGGGGGGCGAACCGCCCCTCCCCTTCCTCGCCTCCTAGCCGGGCGAGAGGGGGGGGGAGCCATTTGGATCTCCGCGGAGAGCCTTTTTGCTCTCCGCGGAGAACTTTGTGCTCTCCGCGGAGAGCTTTTTGCTCTCCGCGGAGA
The DNA here is from genome assembly GCA_033032865.1 of Dactylorhiza incarnata. NCBI lineage: Eukaryota > Viridiplantae > Streptophyta > Magnoliopsida > Asparagales > Orchidaceae > Dactylorhiza > Dactylorhiza incarnata. The sequence goes on along the minus strand of JAWHQI010000401.1, from coordinate 390,858 downwards.
TCTTTTTGCTCTCCGCGGAGAGCCTTTTGGATCTCCGCGGAGAGCCTTCTGTATCTTCACTGATTTCATTTAAAGCTATAATTTTGACCCATTTGAAAACGGTATTCATCCATGAAACTATTGTTATTATAGACAAACATTACAAATGTACACGAATAATGTTTCTTAATTTACATCAATCAACCACAAAATATTTAAAGATTTCTGCACAGATCTGGGCTCTAAACATAGGCATTTTTTTCTGCCAGTCTGCGCAACTCTCCCAGCTTCCCACCCCTTCCTTCGCTATGTGCTCCATATACTTCATAACGAAGACACCGCAGTCCACGGAGTTCTCCTGCTGTGGTATACCAACAGTCAAGTCGAGACTCCAATTGGTAAATCCTGCGTGGACTTTTTGAACGGTCGCCTTCTGGAGCGCAGCAATCTGCATTAACACAAATATTTTCGTACATTAGTAACTACGCAATATACAATACTACATTGCATGTCAACGAACTGTACTTACAGCTATTTTAGCGGGAACTTTCCGTTTGGGGTTACGCAGAGAGTCATGTATTAGCCACTTCTTATCTTTAACAATACCCATCAATAAAAACCAGTGTTCACTAAAACATACGGGCATTAGAATCATTTTGACATTGGCGAGATTCTCCTTAGTAATGCGCTCGAGGAATCCAGCTATAAGCGTAGTATCTGCTTTATTGGTCCGTTGGAAGTGCAACTACATAATTTGTAACATTTTTTAGCAATGCAATCAGAATTATTAATGTACAAAGCACAGATAGGGAAATCATACCAAAAAGTTAGGAGTGATATACATAAACGGATGATACGGTTCTTTTTCCCGCTCTCTACGCAGAGTCAAGATCTTTGCGTAGGCATCAATATGACAATCTTCAACGTATTTATCCGTTAGCAGAGCATCCATGCCATCTCGAAATCCCATTATATTCCATTTATTGAATGCTTGGTCGTTCCTGAAACATTAGAAAGCCATCGTCAATATCAATGTGCATAGATCAAAATTTTGAAAATATAAAAGTGTATAATGTCAAAAGGGCACCTCGATGGTATGGCGCTCATACGCTGATGGATGATATCTCTATCTTCTTCAGCTATTAGCGGTCTCCCCGGATAGTCAACGGGGTACACATCAATTTCATCCGCCTTTGTAGTTTTAATTTCTCTTTCTCCCAATGGGGAGTCTAGAATATCAGTAATGGAAGTATCGTGAGGGGTAGTGAGGGTGGTAGCGTTTTGGTGGGCGGGGGATCTAGAGATACTCGGGCTAGATGATGGCGAGGAATGATGGATGAGTGTGTCTATATCAGCACTCATGGATTCAAGACGTTCACCTACACTGTGACTAAAACTAATTAAATCACTATGTACTCTATCTATTTTTTTGTCTAATCTATCTACAGAACTATCTATCTTGCTATCTAATAAAGCAAATTGATCTAACATCCTATGTTGGAAATCAATCCAAAACTGTGCCGGAGGGATAGATGGTGTGCTAGGTGGTGGGGGAGGTGCTGATGTGCTGGGTGATGGGGGAGGTGATGATGATGAGGGAGGTGGTAATGATGTGGGAGGTGGTGGTGCAAACTTCATTTTTTTTACTACCCTAGATGGCGAGACTATTGGTTTTCTCTTAAATGTGGGAGGTGGTGGTGTCCACTGTGTTGTCACGTATGAACATAACAACTTCTCTGTCGGTGTTATTTCATCTAGTACTTCCAACACCTAAAAAGAAGAAATACAACTATTGTATTGGATAGTTCAAAAGTGGTTGTTAATCGAATAAACTAAATTATTTACCTGCTCATCCAAGAGTTTTGCAACAGTCCCCATCTCTTTCATTGAAAATGAGACCTTCTCCGACCATCTTAATATTCGTGGCCTCAATGACGGATAGTGCGGAGCGAAGGTGGTGGTGTGCTCGAGGAACCAAATCTATATCAAACATTGCAATAGTTTAGAACATATTAAACAAATTTCATTTTAGGAATTAGAAATATAGATACTTACAACGAGACAATGGGTGCATCCATAGATGTATCCCATTGAAGACTCTGGCCAATGTTGCAGTTGGCCTTCTTCTGCAACAGGTGGCAGCTTCTCCACCATCGACCTGAACGACCTCATAACGAAGGTATAGATCGCTTCTGGCCAATTGAACTTTTGAAATTTCTCCAAGCTGGAGACCTCCTCGAAGAACATTGGCATCCTCTCCGCGCTCGAGGGGAAGAAGAAATTACACAGAAGGTGCAAAATCAATATCTTCATCGTCACAGGGGACGACCCTTTCTCCATCGATTGAAGTTCCGTCTTCAAATCGGACTTCGTTAGCGGTCCAAATGGCTTGGTAGTCAGGATGACTTCCTCCCCATTGTTTGGCAGACCCAATATCATTGCCACGTCATTGGGGGAGAAGGTTAGCTCCCTCGATCCAATGACGAAGACATCCTTCTCTATATCATACCAGTTTAGTAGACCGTAAAGAAGGGGAGTGTTCTGCGATACCTTTGGTGCATGGAAGATATGCCAGATGTTGGCATCCATCAGCATCTTCTTCTGATCCTCCTCCAATCGTTCTAGTATTGCTGAACTTAGGCCAACAAATGAGTTTAAATAGCACCTCGAGCTCAAAAAATGGATCTTTTTCTGCCCCATTGATCTGCAAAATTTATAAACATATGTTACAATAGAGGGACAAGAAGAATAAATTGGAGAGAGAAATAGAGGAAGCAAACGGCTCTCCGCGGAGAGCAAACGGCTCTCCTCGGAGAGCAAACGGCTCTCCGCGGAGAGCTATGTAGCTCTCCGCGGAGAGCCAGATGGCTCTCCGCGGAGAGCCATTTGGCTCTCCGGGGAGAGCCATTTGCTCTCCGGAGAGCCATTTGGATCTCGTTGAGATCCAATTGGCTCTCCGTGGAGAGCCATTTGGCTCTCCATGGAGTGCCATTTGGCTCTCTGTTTAGATCCAATTGGCTCTCCATGGAGAGCCATTTGGCTCTCCGTTTAGATCCAATTGGCTCTCCATGGAGAGCCATTTGGCTCTCCGTTTAGATCCAATTGGCTCTCCATGTAGATCCAATTGGGTAATGGCCTAAATGAGGTACAATTGTATCATGGAATAATAAGTGCAAATTATTGTGTTATTTCCAAATCATTTTTTTACTATAATACATATAAAAACATACCTTTCATGGTTTCACACATACTGTTGCAAGCTCTTTTTTTTGTTAATATCCTTAACCTTTTGCTTGAGCTGCACATCGGATCGAACCCGAAACTGGTTCATCCCCAACACCCGTGCGACTCGCCCCCAGTACAAGAAACGCTTGGCTAGGCTCTTCCAAGACATTTGATCACCAGTCGACGATTTCACATGGGAGCGCTCTGCTGGACTAGTTAGCAAGTAATTGAGCAGCTCCTTCTCCGATTGGGAGAACGGCTCTCCTGTAGCTGGGGCGGGGACGATGGCCTCCATTATCTGATTGAAAGTCGGCAATTGTTGATTTACCATGAATGGAGGACGAGAACCAATCTCGCTGACAGCGGACGAGATGCCCACATTAGGTTCCTCCGTCGTCGTGATGACTGCAGAAGACGCTGGTTGAGTTAAATTATTTGTGGACGGAGTTTCGGCTGGCAATGATTGTGTAACAACCGGCGATGGTTGAATGTAGATGGCGTCTTGATCACCGAGATCCTTTTGCGCTTCGGTATGCGACTGCAAAGTGTTTGATGTCCTTTTCCTTTTGAGACGTCTAAGATAATCCCAACGATTTTGAATCTCCTTGTGGGTCATCTGAACTAGATCCTCACGGCGTGCAGCAATGCGGGCGTAAGCTGGGGCGACCACTTTGGTCCAGTGAATGTTGCCGGCATGCCCAGCATCAATCTCGTTTTGAACAAGTCGATCAATGATATCATCCGCTGATCCTTCAATTACTAGATCGGGCGGGGACGTTTGCAGATCTGTTGCAAGGGGCTGACTTGAACTGTGACTTGGGGCGCCGGTTGTAAAAGTGACGCTTCGAGTTACTGTTGTGGTGACAGTCTCTTCTAACTGGATGAAACTATCCTCACGGCCCGCCTGCGTTGGAGCAATCAATGACGCGGCCAGATTTAGTGCAGTAATGATGCTGCGTTTTGGCGCTGCTCGTTGAATGGGCAATCTGAAACGAGACTGGGCAACCATATCCTCCAAGTGCTGTTTAAGAACCTGTTCTGTTTTTGGCCGAATGAACCGTTTGAAAGCGTAATTGGTGCTATGTAAAGCCGAGACAAGAACAGACCAAATTCGATGCAATTATGGAATATGCAAGGATTCAATTGGAAAATCTTTTAGATCAAGCAGTTCATCGGGTTGAAGAAATTTGAGAGCCACCATTCTGAGTAAGCGCCGTTCGAAGGGGTTGATCATTGGTGAAGTGCTCATCACTTTTTCCCAGAGATTAAGGCCTTCTAATGCCGATTGACGTTCATTGCCCAACGCGTTGAGGCTGCGAGATTTTTTATGGTGATTTGAAGAAGAGCTTTGCCCATGCGATGTTGGTCCGGGTTTTCTGCGCTTGCGACTGGACTGAATAGAATGGGGAGTGTTGCTTATATCAGTATGGTTTAGCGGTAGTGCTTCGTCTTCTCCAATGCAGTGATGATCATCGTTCGGAGTCCTCTCCACAGCAGTTGCGGCAACCTCAAGCGCATCGTTCACAATCGCATCGAACGTGTGGCTCGACCAAATTGCATTATCAGCTATTGCTTCGGCAATCATTCCAACGGATTCTAGCTGACCTGCTGGAATTTCTGGAAGTTGAGGAAGGGATTGTCCAAATGCCGCCGTTAATCCAAACTCGCCGTGGCAATCCTCAATCGAGAGAGGCAACATATGAAACATTGTCGACAGAGACGTTTGGGAGGGAGTTATGCCATCGGTCGAAAGAGCTGCGAGATATTGAGTGAGAATGATATGCATACCAGAGATTGGCAAATATGCCCAGCGATGATCAAATTGGAGTTCGCCGCGAAAGTTGATTTGAGCGACCACGGCATGGAGCAGCAAGATCCCTCCATCCAGGGACATAGTCTCCGGGAAAATGGCTCGTCCTTGACGCCATAAGTTTTCGTTCTTCCCCGATCCACGGCGTAGAGTCGAACGGAAGAAGCGATCCACGACGGTGTTTGACGCCCCTACAGGCGGTGTTAAGCAATTTCTGATGTGCTTTTTCTGCGTCTCGTGGCAAGATAGAAGTTTGGTCGTCACAATGCGCTTCGACGGTGGCACATCATTCTCGTTTTCCCAGTTTTTAATTCGATCCAACAATGCATCAAGTTCAACCTCAATGATGGAGCCTTCCCGCATTGAAGCATGTCCATTGCCAACAATGATTTCGGCCACGCCAGCCATAAATAGTTCCTGCCGAGCTCGATCCGTGCCGTTCGAATTGTCCCTATACCTCGTGATCAGGTGATGATTGTCTAGGAGAACAATGATGTTGTCGAAATCTTGTAGCCATTCTCGGTCATCGCAGCACTTGTCAAGGTACATGATGAGCAGAGAAGTATCAATATTGTAAGCATTGTACCGGTTCTGCAAACTCCGACCAACAAATCGACGCTCTGCATTGCCCGTAGTCGATGTGAATTGATGGGAGAGAATTTGTTGGCGCTCGTTCATGACGGAGTGCAATCCTTCAACGGGGGAAAATTTCCTGCCATTGAACTCGTCCGTCAATTTCATGCGTCCTGGCACGTTGTGATGATGGTCAGCCGAGAGATGAGTCCCGGTTATGGCGCCTTCCATTCGGTTGAAGAAAGAAAGTTGGCGAGCAATGCAGTCATTGATTAGGCGTGAAAGCGTTGATTCCACTGGACCAAGAGTGCCATTGTACCCGTTACAATGCTGAAAAAATGATGGGAAATCAGGGAACACTGCTGGATCCTTCTGCCATGACGTTTGCCCAATTGCTGCATCCCATAAGCGCATATCCAAATACCATGACACGTGACCACGATATAGTGCGGCTTGACGCATGTATCGAGTCGTTCGTGCACAACGAATCACCTTGGCTGCATCAGCAATGCCGGAACGGGACGTGTACAAGTCGTATGCCATTTGAACAAGACCGACGTCGTGTGCGCTCTGTTCGAAAAGTTGCACAGGATAGTTAAGGATGATGGCTGTCGGGATCAACTTCTCGTTTTTTGCCTCGTCCATGACCTGGAACGTGGCACCACAGCCGCCGGAGGTGTTCGACTTCTTGCACATGTATCTAGCACTGATAGAGAATGCAGTGGTGTCGATGCAATCGACAACTCGCGGGGCACTTAATTGCTTGCGGGAAAGAAAGCCGACTTTGTTGCAAGATGGACATGCACCCGCTGTCACATTGACGTCGTACTGCCGTTCCGGATCAATCACGAACAATGGTTTCAAAAGATACGCATTCAGGTCAGGTCGCTTGTTCCACAGTGGCACTGGCGGATCGATTCGGATGGGAAGGCGAATGCCATCCTCCATCATTTTCACTTGGATCTTGATCCAATCTTCCTGAATTTTGTTCAACGTGCCTGATTGCTTCCCACAAATGCACGGCTCAGTAGTGGGGCGGTCGAAGGCTGACGAATAGAATGGAGGCGTTTGCGTCGGAATCGATTCGGGTAGAATTTCAGGGCAGCGATGAACGAGGGTCTCTACTGATCGTTGTGTTTTCGCAATGTCCCGCAGCACAATGTCAACACCATTCATTGTCGATAAAGACAAATAGTCAAATAATCTAGTCACCAAACCCAAAGGTTAGATTAGTAGCCATAATACTAGGATCCTATTTTGAGTAACTATAATTGGTTATAGTAGCTTGCCTAGGTTATTTCCTACCTCACCTTCCAAATTATATGCTAATTATAATTTATTTCCAAGGATTGTCATAGAAGAATGAACAAACAAACGTATTTCCTAAAAACAGAAATTAAAAATTTTGGGCTCTCCGCGGAGAGCAAACGGCTCTCCGCGGAGAGCCAAACCGTCTCCGCGGAGAGCCAAACCGCTTTCCGCGGAGAGCCAAACGGCTCTCCGCGGAGTGCCAAACGGCTCTCCGCGGAGAGCCAAACCGCTCTCCGGCTCTCCGCGGAGAGACAAAGGGCTCTCCTCGGAGAGCCAGTGGATCTCAGCGGGAGAGTCGTTTAGCTCTACGCGGAGAGCCATTCTATCCTCACGACGGATAGCCATCAGCGGAGAGCCAAACAGATGCGATAATGGTGGATGCGATACATACCTTGCGGAGAGGAGGATGGGTAGGCTGCGCCGGAGAGCTCTTGTGTATAATCGGATTGGAGAAGGAGCGTCGGAGAGCAGAGTGATTACTGCCGGAGACGATGGGGGAGCTGCACCGGAATCAAACCCTAGAACGCCGAAATGCGAGAGGGAAATTCACGAGGAGAGCGAGGAGAGCGGAGTACGGAGAGGAGAAATGAAGGGGCGCGGGATTTCAGCGAAGCAAAGCGTTATATTTTATATTTTTTTATTATTGCGCTGAATATAATAATAGTATTCAGTCGGATTCAGTCTACCAGAGTGAGGCCCGACCGGGGGGGGGAACCGCCCCTCCCCCTTCTCGCCTCCTAGCTGGGCGAGGGGGGGGGGCGAACCGCCCCTCCCCTTCCTCGCCTCCTAGCCAGGCGAGAGGGGGGGGGGGCGAACCGCCCCTCCCCTTCCTCGCCTCCTAGCCGGGCGAGGGGGGGCGAACCGCCCCTCCCCCTGCTCGCCTCCTAGCTGGGCGAGAGGGGGGGCGAACCGCCCCTCCCCCTGCTCGCCTCCTAGCTGGGCGAGAGGGGGGGTGAACCGCCCCTCCCCCTGCTCGCCTCCTAGCTGGGCGAGAGGGGGGGCGAACCGCCCCTCCCCCTGCTCGCCTCCTAGCTGGGCGAGGGGGGGGCGAACCGCCCCTCCCCTTCCTCGCCTCCTAGCCGGGCGAGAGGGGGGGGGGGGGGGGGGGGGGGGGGGGGGGGGGGGCGAACCGCCCCTCCCCCTGCTCGCCTTCTAGCTGGGCGAGAGGGGGGGCGAACCGCCCCTCCCCCTCCTCGCCTCTCGGGCGAGAGGGGGCGAACCGCCCCTCCCCCTGCTCGCCTTCTAGCTGGGCGAGAGGGGGGGCGAACCGCCCCTCCCCCTCTCCTCGCCTCCAAGCTGGGCGAGGGGGGGGGGGGGGGGGGGGGGGGGGGGGCGAACCGCCCCTCCCCCTGCTCGCCTTCTAGCTGGGCGAGAGGGGGGGCGAACCGCCCCTCCCCCTCCTCGCCTCCAAGCTGGGCGAGAGGGGGGGCGAACCGCCCCTCCCCCTCCTCGCCTCTCGGGCGAGAGGGGGGGCGAACCGCCCCTCCCCCTCCTCGCCTCCTAGCTGGGCGAGGGGGGGGGGGGGGGGGGGGGGGCGAACCGCCCCTCCCCTTCCTCGCCTCCTAGCCGGGCGAGGGGGGGGGGAACCGCCCCTCCCCCTCCTCGCCTCCTAGCCGGGCGAGAGGGGGGGGGGGGGGGGGGGGGGGGGGGGCGAACCGCCCCTCCCCCTGCTCGCCTCCTAGCTAGGCGAGAGGGGGGGCGAACCGCCCCTCCCCGTCCTCGCCGCGAGAGAGGGGGGGGGGGGGGGGGGGGGGGGAACCGCCCCTCCCCCTCCTCGCCTCCAAGCTGGGCGAGAGGGGGGGGGGGGGGGGGGGGGGGGGGCAAACCGCCCCTCCCCCTCCTCGCCTCCTCTATGAACTGGGCGAGCGGGGGGTCTCCGTCTCCACCGCTCGTCCTCCTTGCCTCCACCTCCCTTCCTGCATGGGTCGATGTTACCATGATGCTCCAATGAGCCTTTGGGAGTATACTCGGCGAATATCGGGGTTGTACAGCGACGGTCAAAGTACTGTGCACGAGGACCAGTGCCGATTCAACCATTTTAAAAAATAAATGTTGTACATGAATCCTCGCTTCATGTTGACATATAAAATCACCATGAGGTCCATGAGACAAATTGAGGTCATAAGATCACTTTGATACTCATGACATAATGAGATCGCTCCAATACCAATTTGTTGGAGATCATAAAGATGAGGATCTTCATCTTCACTTGAATTGCTTGATATTTCTCTTCCATTAAAACCCCAGCACAAGAGGATTGAGTTAGACTTGTAAAGGGACAGCATGGAGATAGTAAGGAAGCCAGTTCCTTGGTTGGAGAGTTATCACGTTGACATAGCACGGATGCAACAAAAGTGTAGGTCGACTATATGACAGAGACACGTAACCAGTAACTACACTTGCAATACAAGAACTTATTAAAGTTAAGCCACAATCAAACTGAGCTCCAAAATTAAGGAAACACGTAATGTGGTGTGCATATATATATGAGAGCGCGGGGAAACAAATACACAAGCAAACAAGTCCTAACAAGTCACAAGAGACTTGCGAGCAACGATTACAAACTAATAAACCCAAAACATGAAATAAACACACATGATTCAACACTAAAGAAAAGACAATCAATCAATAAACTTACAATGCTTCCGGGATAGAAGGCTCGGTGGTAGTCGGAAAAGAAATATGAAGTTGAAGCGAAGGCGGAAGGCTGAATAGTAGTTGATTTGCTGCTATGGAGGTTCCAGCTGTAAGGGGGGATGGAGTGCACATGGTTTTGTTCCTGGAAATATGGGAGTGGGGTTAATGGGAGGGGAGAAATGTTGATTGGCCATGGATTGGGCAGGGGGAACGTGACTAGAGGGGAGGGGAAGGGAGTGATTTCAGGAGTAGAGGCCTAAATTTTAGGAGGTGGTTATGTGTGGGGAGATAGGGTAGTGGGGAGGTGGCTTGTGCATTATGGAGTAATGGGATGAGGAGTGACCGGTGGCGGTCGCTGGAGGTGGTGATCGCCAAAAAACTAAAATTGAGGGGGAAGTAGGGTTGTGGAGGGGTGGCCGGTCAAGGGTGGGCGGTTGTGGTCACATGAGGTGGTGGTGGTGGTCGACGGAGGTGGTGGTGGTCGCCGGAAAACTGATATGGAATGGAGCGGGGTCGTGGAGGGACGGCTAAGGTGCTGGGGAATTATGAGGGGATCGGCCAAGGGGGAAAGGGAAGGGAGATAATGTCCAAGCGTCGCACTCGGACTTCGGCTTCGACATTGGTGATCAAAAGGAGGATTTTTTTCTCTAACTTCCAATGCCCCTCTAAATGAGCCTTATATATTTATAAACTAAGAGGTCATCATAAATGGTCATGATTCTCAGATCATGACGACCCTCAAAATACATTAAAATAAAAATCAGAAAATAAAAACAAAAAAACTAAAAAACATGAATCGTTGATCCACACAAAAAGGCTCCGATCATTGTGTAGACTCATGTGTATCATGATCTCCATCACACGTCCTTGGAAACTAAGTACAAGCAATTCAAATTAAACTAAAAAGTAATAATTGTATGCCAAAATTGTCTAGAAAGTAAATGCACGGCAAATAAATTTTACAAACCTGCTAAAAGAAAAAATGAAAATACTCAGGCACGAATATCACTAAAATATAGATAAAATGTCCATACAATATAAAAGAAATTTGAAACAAAAATAAAGGACTCATGAAGTGATGGAGAAAGTTGTGGAACAGATGTGGTAGATTTGGGTGGTGATAAGTTTTAAAAGTGTGGTTTAGTTGGGAAGACAATGTGAAAGTCTAGAGGTTTAGGGATTTGAAAATTTTGGTGGGATAGAATTTCCGGCAAAAGTTTTGGTGACCGAAGAGGAATACTAGTGGTGGTGGGATGATATATGGACTCTAATGAGGAATATGCGGCAAAGGAGGATGGGACTTAGTCAACGAGTTGTTTTTGTGTTTGGATGGGGGAGAAGGGATCTGGAGGCACACGAGTTTTTTGTGTGTTTGGATGGGGGAGAGGGATCTGGAGGCACATGTTGTAGCAGACGATTGGAGACAAAGGAAGAGGAGGTGGTTATGGCTACTGCAGGTGGAAGAGCAGGGGAAGTGACCGGGAGGGGGATGTTCGGGTGGCTTGGGAGGGAGAAACGGACTTAGGCATCGGCACCTAAAATGGCTCTCAGCTTCGGCACCAAGGACCGATGGGTTCAATTTCAAAAAAAAAAATTGGCGACTTCACAACCAAATACAATGTATTAAAGAATCCAGATTTATGATAAATGTCGTGAAGGGCTCAAATTGCCCGATCCTGAATTTACCCTAAAAATCAAAATATATCACGAAAAAAATAAAAAATACATAAGAATACGGGGAAAAAGAACTAATAGCATATGCGGGCTCTGAACATCCAAATGACGATCATATAACTATTGATAACAAAAATCAAAACCGAGCGGGTCCTGATGTGTGTGCTTTGAGCGATGTTGTTGACCTTCATCAAACACATTCACTACTCATATCATAACTAAGTATTTAAATTTTTGTTATTTCAACAACAACACTCAAGCCTTTATCTCACCATAGTGGGGTCGGCTATATGGATCCTTTGTCGCCATTGCGCCCTATCTTTAATCATAGTTTCACTAATGCCTAAGTACATCATGTCTTTCCTTATAGTTTTATTCCAAGTCTTTTTTGGTCTACCCCTCCCCCGTTTAACATGTCTAGTGACTAAACTCTCACAACGCCTAACAGGTGCCTCTAATGGTCTCCTATGTAAATGTCAACCATCTTAAACGAGCTTCTCACATCTTCTCTACAATTGGCACCACTCTTGTCTTTATCCCTGATACATTCATTCCTAATTTTATCCAATCTCGTGTGACCACACATCCACCTAAGCATTCTCATCTCCGCAACTCCCATTTTTTGCTCATGTACACCATTCACTGCCCAACACTCAGAACCGTAGAGCATTGCTGGCCTGATTGCAATATGGTAAAACTTGCCTTTAAGTAGTTTTAATGGTACTTTACGATCACATAAGATCCCAGACGCGCCTTTCCACTTCAACCAACCTGCTTGGATTCTATGTATCACATCTTTATCTACACCTCCATCTTTTTGAATTATCGATCCCAGATATTTAAAGCCCTCACTGTTGGATATATCTTGGTCACTCAATTTAATGACGGAGTCATCCGACCTTCTTGCACTACTAAATTTAAGCTCTATATACTCCGTCTTTGTCCAGCTCAACCTAAAACCTTTCTTTTCTAAAGTGTCTCGCCAAGATTCAAGTTTCGCGTTTACACCCTCGCGCGTCTCATCGATCAAAACAATATCATCTGCAAATAATAAACACCAAGGTATTGCTTGTTGGATATGTCCGGTGAGCTCATCTAAGATAAGGGCAAAGAGATAAGGGCTTAAAGCTGACCCTTGATGTAAGCCAACAACGATAGGGAATTCCTGTGTTAATCCTCCATATGTCCTCACCCTGATCACTGAATTTGTATACATATCTCTGATTACGTCAATGTATGATACATTTACACCTTTCCTTTCTAAGACTCTCCACAAGACCTCTCTTCGAACCTTATCATAAGCTTTCTCCAGATCGATAAACAGCATATGCAAATCTTTTTGTCTTTCCTAATAATTTTCAATGAGTCTCCTCAAGAGATGTATAGCTTCCATGGTTGACCTCTCTGGCATGAATCCAAATTGATTCTCTAGGATGCTAGTCTTTCGTCTTACTCTTCTCTATATAACTCGTTCTCAGAGTTTTATAGCATGACTCATTAATTTAATTCCTCTGTAATTGACACAATTTTGTATATCCCCTTTGTTCTTATACAAATGTAGCAAAATATTTTCTCTCTATTGGTCTGACATTCTCTTTGTCTTCAGTATCTTATTGAAGAAACTTGTAAGCAATAAAATTTCTTCCCTCCCTAAGCATTTTCATACTTCAATTGGTATATCTTCTGGCCCAACTGCCTTTTCATTTTTCATCTTCTTCAGAGAGTCATTTATCTCTGATGCTTAAATTTTACGATAAAAAGTTATGTTTTTATACTCCTCTGATTTACTTAACTCTTCCAAGTTCAGTTCATTGTCTTTTCCCTCATTGTATAATTGATAAAAGTATCTTTTTCATCGCTCCTTAATAGCCACATCATCCGTCAAAATCGTATCTGTTTCATCTTTTATGCATTTAACTTGGCTTAAATCTCTTGTCTTCCTCTCTCTAGCTCGAGTAATTTTATATATATCACGCTCTCCATCTTTGGTATCTAGTCGTTTGTAAAATTCTTCATAGACTTGACTTCTTGTTTTACTTACTACATTTTTAGCTTCTTTCTTGACGACTTTATACTTTGTTAAATTTTCATCATTCCTACAAGTATATAATGTTTTGTAGCTAACCCTTTTTTCCCTCACTTTGTTTTGCACTTCCTCTTTCCACCACCAAGATTCCTTATATGGGGGAGCACAACCCTAAATTTTTGTTATTTATAATATTTAAAACTTGCATTCTAGTGGTTTTCATGAATGAAGCATGCGGTGTGGTAGCAATTTTCCAGGCAAATCAATTTTGAAGGATTGTCAACATACATCATTTAATCAGTCATTGTGCACAAAATCATAGGCAAATTGTTCAGCTTGTTTTATCATTTCACGCCTTCTTTCATTTGAAAGAAAAGCAGTATTTAAATGAAAAATATGTCACTCATAATCGGAGAGTCATACCAAGTTACAACTTATAAGCATGAATGTGTTGTATCCACTCAAATATCACTTATATACTCAACTAATAGCAAATGTAAAAAGGAAGCTGCATATCCAATTTGCTCTAAAATGAAATGATATATTGAACTGGATATGCCAAATGAATTGATATATTGAACATTTGAACTGGATATGCCAAAACAGCAAATGAAGATTTTTTTTTAAAGGAGATAGATTTCAAGTTTTAGCAAATTAGCAATGACACTATATGAATTGATATATTGAACTGGAAGCTACACTACATGAATTTATATGATATTCTTTATAATAGTTAGCATTCATGATTTCTATCTATGTTCTTAAGGTTCTGTATGACTATTTGCATGTCATGTGCTAAATAGTTCTTGGCCAAGTTCTCATCTGAAGTCATAGTTGTTAAAGACTCAATGTGCATCAAGGCGCAGGAGCACAACTAATGAAGGTAAGACATAACTGCATCTCATTTTAAATGATCATCATCAACCAACAATTCATCTTCTTGATCAAATTTTTCATCCATTCTACTCATCAACTATTCATCACTATCATCTATCTCTTAAAAATTGGATCAATGCGGTCACTGGCATCATATCGAAGCTTTAACGCTCGATTATGCTTCATGAACTCTAAATCATTCAAAAGTTGTTGACCTATTATATTATTTCTTTCATTCTTTTGAAGAAAATGTTTATAGCAGAAATCTCGCTCAGACGCACATTTTATGAGTGTGAAGGCGCATACCTCTTAGCCTGGTGAGCCTTGAGCCATATGCGCGCCTTTAACGACATAGCCAGAGGTAAGACAACTAATAATTGTTGTAATTGGATGGTTACTAGCTATGCGTCTGTATGCGCACCTGATGGTCATTTTATTTACTTACATAGTTAAGATAATTCCTTGTTCATTGATAAATCAACTAATTAAACACATGTTTCCTTGGTTCCTGCATGTCATAGTGTATCATGTAACCTCTGACCCCAAGCTTTGATAGAATCCATAGCCAATCGCTTAAATAGACAACATTGATTGACAGAACAAAAATGAGCACAAATTATCAACTTCTAGAAGTTACTCTGCATGCATACAGGGACCAGCTACTTTTATTTTATGATGTAGTTTAAGCATATTAACACCTATACCGTACCCATGCAGAATGTATTACATTTCTTTGAATTGAGAAAGAAAATAAAGTACGCTAAAGGTGGTCTGATATGAATGTTAACTCAAAAAGAACTCAAAAAGAGATATCTTTTCCTTTTACCGACAGGGGTTGAAGTATCAAATATGCTACAGATGAACAAGAACCTCTATCATATTAAAAGGCTAAACAAAAGTTATATGGACTGAATATTGGTGCAAGGATAAACCAGTCTATAAAAGAAAAAAAACGTAGCTAAACAGAGCTCTAAAATAGAATGATATATCATCATTAACATCTTTTAAAAGCCTAATGTTATGAAGATAAAGAGATAAATACGTAGTCACTTACATAAGAATGCTTCATGTACATCATCTGAGCAATTATACTTATCTGGTATTATTGATATCATGATTAGACTTGTGGCTGCGATGACTATAGCAAGAGCAATGCCATCTACGATTATTCTCCAAATTGAACATCAATTAGGTAACATGGTTTTTATCGCCTTCAGGCTTCATCATAGGGTTTCACAATGTTATGAATAATCTCCCATGGATATCCCACGATGAGAGAAAAATAAGAGCCAGATCTTTTATTTTATGTTTTAATAATTAATATTAGTGTAGTAATTAATTAAGCTATCATCTGTCTTAGTAGTGGTGACTCTATCCTTCCATTTAAGAAGGCATAGGTGTAATAGGGAAGGAATCTATCTTGTATCTTGTCTTTTGAGTTGGGCTTGTGCTAGGCTAAGGAACCAGACCTCGAGTGCATTTTTGCGAGAGCATGTGTTACGCGCACTCGTAATAGCATGTCTCTCGAAGATTAATATTATCTTAATCTTCGTGTTATTCTTACCTCTCTCATTCTGATACATCAGTGGTTCTGAGTGCACTTCACTCCTTTGCCACTGCCTGCGATCACTGTGAGCCCTAGACATACAAGGAAATTGTCACCATACATGAGTGACAGAGCTACGGATGAAATGTTGAGTCTTGACACATACTAACACATAGGATCTTGTGTCCTTACTCACTAGCACATGTGCCATTAATTGCAAGTGGGTGTACGAGATCACGACTCTAGTTGATGATAGCATTGACAGATACAATGACAGATTTGTTGCCACAGTTTCTTTTGCAGTATGAAGTTGATTATGATGAAATACTCACCCATGTTGCAAAGGTAACTATTGTGCAAACCATACATGTTGTTCTCTATTTGCTCCTAGCTTATTTCTCAGATGGATGTGAAGAATATTTTTCTTTGCGGTGAGTTATTTGAGAATGTTTACATGACACCTCATCCTAGAGTGACTCATTCTACTCAAGTGTGCCATCTATGCAAGGCCCTTTATAGTCTTAAGAAGGCCCCTTGAGCATGATTTTTCAAGCTTACCATTGTCATTCATAGTGTTGGTTTCACGGCGAGCTCTTGTCATCCGGTTATATTCACGCACCCTTCAAGGACTCTCCTTATAATGTATGTTTATGACATGATTGTTACTGAAGGTGACCCTACACACATTAACAAAGGAAAACAACACTTTTGCACTTGGTTTGAAGTAAAGGAACTTGGTCATCTGCACTATTTTCTTGTCTTGGAGGTTGATCACTCATCACGTGGATATCTTTTCTCACAACATAAATTTATTGATATGATATATGACAGAGCAGACCTTATTTATACTCACATAGCAGTTACACCTCTTGAGCCGAATCTCAAGATAAGCTCTGAGGATAGCAATAGTACATAAACCCTCTAAATATAAACTACTCGTTGGCATGCTTGTTTCCTTACTATCAGTCATCCTGACATCTCTTATATAGTCCATATTGTTAGAAAATTTATTTTTGCACTCCGTACGTCTCATTATGTTGTTTTCTTGATGATCATTCACTACATATGGTTACCAGGTCCTCTCTATTTCTCTCATCGACCTCGGAGCTAGAGATTCATGCATATTTTGATGTTGATTGGGCATAAGATATGACTGATGGTTGATCAACAACTAGATATTGTGTGCTCTTTGAAGATTCTTTGATATCTTTAAAAACAAAGAAGTAGGATATGATCTCTTGATCCAAAGCCAGGGTCGAGTATAGAGTTATAGCTACTACTGTTGTTGAGTGAGATCACTTGGATCCACCGTCTACTTACTGATATAGACATGATTATATCTGACTCTCTGAGTTTACTCCATAACTTTGTGAGAATATAATGTATCCAGATCATATTTAAACTTGTCTTTCATGAACGGATGAAACACATAGAGATTGATTTGTACTATGTTCTCCAGCAGTATCACAATTGCAAATAGTTGATTTCTTCCTCAAGACTTATATTTCTCATAGACACTCTTTTCTTTTTTGTGAAAACTCTCATTGGCAGATCGGATCCTAATGCATTTGGAGATGGGCGTTAGAATTCTCCTTATTTTCTTCTATTCCATCAGACATTACCTATCACTATTGGCTTGCATCAATGGCCATCTTTAAGCCCTTATCTCTTTACTGTACTGCAATTATACCAGCGATGCTCTATGATTCTGAGTGTTGGGCAGTGAATTGTGTACATGAGCAAAAAATGGGAGTTGCGGAGATGAGAATGCTTAGGTGGATGTGTGGACACGCGAGACTGGATAAAATTAGGAATGAATGTATCAGGGATAAGAAAGGATTGACACCAATTGCAGAGTAGATGCGAGAAGCTCGACTAAGATGGTTCGGACATGTACAAAGGATAACATTAGAGACACTTGTTAGGCGCTGCGAGAGTTTAATCACTAGACATGCTAAATGGGGGAGGGGTAGACCAATAAAGACTTGGAATGAAACTATAAGAAAAGACATGATGTACTTAGGCATTAGTGAGATTATAACTAAAGATAGGGTACAATGGCGACAAAGGATCCATATAGCTGACCCCACTATAGTGGGATAAAGGCTTAAGTGTTGTTGTTCCTTCTATTCCATCGTTTTCTTTCAACTCATGAGTTTCACATCATGAGTTTGAGGGGAATATTAAATATGATTGTATAGACCATTGTATAGAATACTATATATACCCTAGGGGATGAATAATAGTCAACTTCTATTCTTCCACTATCATAATGTAGTAAAATAATGAAAACAAATGCTAAGATAGCATTGCTTGCCAAAGAGTTATTGTGAAGCATCATTAGTCTGAGGTTAAATAATTATAATATCACTTACAAATTACTATTAAGGCGCCTAACTTCTATAAAACTAAGTAGTTAGCATAGTGCGTAGAAGCTTTGATAGCAAAACAAGGAAAAGCATAAGTACAAGCAATAGTAATTATCAACAAAATGACATAAAATCTTTTGCTTCATTCGATCATATCATCAGTTAATTGTATTATCAGACTTCAACAAGTAGACATACAGATGGCGCTTCATAACAAGTTCTCCCCATCAAATTATTTAGGGAGCAAATAAACAAAATTTAGTACATTGTACAGTATCATAATGAGAAGAAGACAGAATTGTAGAATTTTCCGAATACAAAATTAAAATCAAATTTAACAGCTTAGAAGCACAGACAAATCCTAGATAGTTGGAATGCAATCAATTTCCAGATTAAACTATATATATGATTTACCTTGAGCGTATCGGCCGCTTTCTTAAGCTCGATCTCGAGCTCCATCATGGTGGTTGCATCACATGAGCGAATGAAGGCGGCAAGGGCCATGATCGCCGCAACGGCCTCAGCCAGGTCAGGATTCTTCCTCCAGTAATTGAACTCATCGATGACGCTGAAGGGCTTCTCGGTACTGACGAGCTTTGACGAAACATCGGGCTGCGTCACGTTTAGTGTGACGGCGGCCTGTGCTTGTGCGAGCCAATCGCTAGTGACGACGGCGTGATGTTCTGACCTTGTTTGGTAGTACGCGGATATCTCATGGCTGGTGTTAGGGTTAGGGTTTTGGGGCTCCATCCCGTCGCATCGACGGAACAATTGCTGGCGCGGAGGAGACGAGGGCCGCTTGTCGAGGACGAAAGAAGCCGATCTTCTCCACATTTCGGTTTTTTAGTTTTATAGCAAATGGGAATTTCCACTCACGGTTTATTTATAAAAAGTTTATAAAAAATTTTACGTATTTAATCATTTTCTATGATTTTTTTTAAAGAACGCTCCTATTAACACCGCAGTTTTGCTTACTCGCACCATATTTTTTCCTAATTTTTTGTGATTTTTGAAAATACGTCGTGTACATGCATTTTAGGGAAATTGTCCAACACGAAAGTTGTAGATTTCGACAAGATCTAAAACTTTCTTGTTGAACATTTTTCCTAAAAATGCATGTACAAGACGTACTTTGCAAATACGTCCAGATTTCGCGCATTTTGGAAATACACCTTGTACATGCATTTTTAGGAAAAGTGTTCAACACAAAAGTTGTAGATCTCGTCGAAATCTACAACTTTCGTGTTGGATAATTTTCCTTAAAATGCATGTACAAGGCGTATTTTTAAAATGTGTGAAAAATTAGGAGAAATTGCGGTGCTACTAGCCAAAACTGCGGTGCTAATAGCAGCGCCCTTTTTTAAAAGTTAAGTCAAGCTCAATTTTCTAGTAATTATTAGAAAAATAAGAACAGCTTTTTTGTTCCGGTGATTTTGGACAAAAATGTCACCGTCATAGATTATATGTTTAGCATAACGACGGTTATGACCGCCAATAAAGAAAATTAGTTTTGAGCATAAAAGTGGATGAAGTTCCTTAGGTGAAGTCGGGCATTCACGAACGACAGTTCATAACCACTACATTCGTGACCGCCACCACAGTGCTCGTGACTGGTGGCACTATGTGCGAAATTCTTGCATAAGATGACTTCACCAATTATGTTGGCTTGAAACTTGGAATCCGATAGATATTATCTCAGCTTCAAGTTGAAAGAGTGTGATCCCGAGTATCACATGTGCTTGAATCCTTCCAAAAGCTCTCAAGAAGATTTTCTTCGGGATGTTCAAACCATAGAAATCTTAGACAACCAATCAT
The DNA here is from genome assembly GCA_033032865.1 of Dactylorhiza incarnata. Classification (NCBI taxonomy): domain Eukaryota; kingdom Viridiplantae; phylum Streptophyta; class Magnoliopsida; order Asparagales; family Orchidaceae; genus Dactylorhiza; species Dactylorhiza incarnata. The sequence continues at coordinate 371,017 of JAWHQI010000401.1, read as the reverse complement.
GATTTCTTCGGCGATGCAGATATTAGATGGGGCGGCATCCCCGCGCATCGAGGGTCCGGAGAAGGGTCCCACCACAAGGGTGAAATATAGGCAAACTTTACCGTCCATTTTTGAAAGAGTGTGATCCAGAGTATCACATGTGCTTGAATCCTTCCAAAAGCTCTCATGAAGATTTTCTTCGGGATGTTCAAACCTTAGAAATCTTAGACAGCCAATCAAGTTTTCTTTGGCGATGCAGATATTAGACAGCCAATCACGATTTCTTTGGCGATTCCCACCACAGGGATGAAATGTAGGCAAACTTTACCCTGCATTTTTGCAAGTGTCTGCTTCCAGGACGCGAACCCGTGACCTCAATGTCGCACGTCAACACTTCAACCGGTGCGCCAAGGCTCCCCTTTTGAGTTTGCATTGTCTAGCGCTGCAAATTATTTCCATTTGACACTACGAGTTTGCGGTGTCACAAGAATTGCAAAATTCCTGTATCTCAATCTAAAAAATTATAGTTTTTTTTATAGCAGCAATTCTAACCATGAGTCTATCAGCAATTGTAGAATATATTTCATTTTGATTCTCTAAGTATTTGATGTTTAAGTTCACCCATACAGTTGATGAGTAAACTAGAAAAGCCATTCAGGAAAGAAGGGGATATTACTTGTTCACCCATACATTTGCATTAAGTGTTAGATTTGAAGTGAGCTAGCGCCAGCGCTAGCGCTAGCTCATACTCGTCACCCCCCTTGTTTTGCCTATAAATAGAGGGGTATCACCCTCTAAAGAGATCGATTCTGGATCTGGCGAGTATCATCAACTTTGAGCGAGTTAGAGATACCAGAGCGCCACCAGGCGAGCATCGGACTTGGAGTAAGTTCGGCCAGCTCCCTTGAGCGAGTAGCGAGCAGTGGAGATACCGCCGGTGCTAGTGCTAGCGCGCGCGGTAGCGACAAGAGGCGAAGAGGCGAGCAGCGAGCTTGCGAGTAGCTGGGAGTGCGAGTACCTACTCGGGAGATAGCGTCCGGCGCTAGTGATAGCGCTCGCGCTAGCGAGTATTGGAGGAAGCGGCGCGTGGCGAGTACGCGAGAAGCTTGGAGTGCGAGCAGCGAGCTTGCGAGTAGCAGAGCTAACGCCTGGCGCTAGCGATACCGCCGGCGGTAGCGAGGAGCGAGCTTCTGTGGCGAGGAGCGAGTATCACCTGCGCGGTGTGCTCCGGAGGAGAAGCGGACCTTGTCCGTGACCAAGTTCTTACCTTCTATTGGTTGTTGTGATTCAAGTTGGATGCAACTTGTATTCAGCCGTGTTCAGTTGTAACTAGCTACCAAAATTAGTATTGTGAAAGCTTGTGTTCATCTTTGGTGTCCTTATTCTCCGGTTGGTTGACGTGTTCTTCCAACTTCAAAATATTTCACATGGTATCAGAGGGAGGTTGGGAACTAGGACGTAGCAACCAAGATGGACGGCGGAGGAGGGTATGCTAGGGGACTTGGCATTGAGCTGCTTACTCAAACCAACTACAAGAAGTGGATGTCTTGTATGGAGAGCTACCTTCTTGGAGAGGATCTCTGGGAGGTTGTTGGTGGTGGGGAGCAAGAGGAAGTAGTAGCTGCCGGTGATAATGGTCCAGCTGTGAGAGCTTGGAGGAAGACCAACGCCATGACGGAGTTTAACTTGAAGAGAGCCATATAACCTGACTTGTTCGACCACATCATAGGTTGCAAGTCAGCGTCTGTGATCTGGATAGCCCTCGATGGGTTATTCAACAAGAAGAATGTGGCGCGGCTACAATTCCTGGAGAATGAGTTGGCGAAGTCGACTCAAGGCGAGATGGCGATATCCACCTTCTTCCTGAAGGTGAAGAACCTATGTGGGGAGATCTCGGCCTTGGATCCTGAAGAGCCAATCTCAGAGGCGAAGTTGAAGCGGCACATACTCAGAGGCTTGAGGAGGGAGTATGTCCCCTTCGTTACTTCCGTGCAAGGATGGGCTACTCAGCCCTCCCTTCTGGAGCTAGAGAACCTGTTATCGTCACAGGAGAGCTTGGCGAAGCAGATGGCGGGAGTATCCATCTCAGGAGGAGATGGCGAGGCCTTGTTCTCAGGAAAGAGGAGATCCTGGGACAAGAGAAAGAAGAACTCCAGAGATGGACCTTCAACGTCCTCTCAGGGAGATGGGGGGAAGTTCCTCCCTGCGCGCGATGAGAAGGGGAGAACCCTTTGCTTTGCCTGTAAGAAGTATGGGCATATGGCAAAGGACTGCCGGTCTAATCTGAAGGCCGGTCATGCTGCTAACAAGGAGGGAGATCACCAGAGAGGTGGAGGAAGAGGTGGTGGTCACCAGGGCGGTGAGAGGGGGGACAATTGTTTCCTGGCAGAGATGACGGCAACGTCAGTCGATGTCTTAGCCTCCATCAACCTCGAGAATGACTGGATAGTGGATTCCGGTTGCGGGCATCATCTCACAGGAGATATGTCCAAGTTCGACTCCTTGGAAGCGTATGAAGGTACGGATGCTATCATCACTGCGGATGATACGGTACATCCTGTGGAGCGAGAAGGGAAGGTGTCCCTTGGAAGTAGAGAGAAGCCAGTGACAATGAAGAGTGTGTATCACGTGCCTGGCATGAAGAAGAACCTCTTCTCAGTGGCGAACGTCGTGGATGCTGGATACCACGTGCTGTTTGGACCAAAGGAGGTGAAGTTCTTGAAGAACCTTTCGTCTGTCGATGCTGACGTCACGCTCACCGGGAGAAGGGTGAAGGATTTGTATGTTTTGTCTGCAAATGCCTACGTGGACAAGCTGAAGACAAACGACAGCGCTGTGATCTGGCATGAGAGGCTGGGTCATGTGGGGATGGACAAGCTGAAGATGATGGCGGCAAAGGGCCTAGTGAGTGGCCTGCCTCATCTCTCTTCCTACGGCGACGGCCATGTGTGCGACGGATGCCAATATGGAAAGTCACATCGACTTCCATTTGACAAGTCGGAGACCAGGTGTAAGGCACCTCTTGAGTGCGTACATGCTGATGTTATGGGGTCGTGCGCCACCCTTACTTATGGAGGCAATAAGTATGCGCTGGTTCTGGTGGATGACTACACCCGCTATACGTGGGTATACTTTCTGAGAGAGAAATCAGAAGTATTCTGCAAGTTCCTCGAGTGGAAGGAGCTTGTGGAGGGGAGGCTGAACCGCAGAGTGAAGAAGTTGAGAAGCGACAATGGAGGGGAGTTTACCTCCAATGAGTTTGCTTATTTCTGCAGGAGGTTCGGCATTCGGCGGGAGCTCTCCTGCGCTCACACCCCGCAGCAGAATGGGGTGGCAGAGAGGAAGATCCGCCATCTGGTGGAGACTACCAGGAGTTGGCTACATGCCTAGAGCATTCCCAAGGCCTTATGGGCGGAGGGAATGGCGTGCGCTACTCATGTGATCAACAGGCTACCTCTGAGTCCTAACAGGATGGTGTCTCCACACCAGCTCATGTTCGGGGAGAAGCCCAATGTGTGTCACATGAAGGTGTTCGGTTCTACCTGCTTCGTGCACGTCCCGGACGCTCAGAGAACAAAGTTGGAGCCGAAGGCGAGGAAGTGTATCTTCATCGGCTACGATGAGCGGAAGAAGGGGTGGAAGTGCATGGATCCGCAGACCCACAAGTTCGTCGTCTCGCACGACGTAGTGTTTGACGAACTGGTCTCATACCAGGGAGTCTCTTCAGTGGAGCTGCCGGAGAGTGGAGAAGCTAGCAGGGAAGAGGAGTGGGTCACTGAGGACCCTACTGTGGAGTTGGAGTTATCTCCAAGTGCTCCATCGCCATCTGGCTCAGGAGGAGCTTCTGGCTCAGGGGGAGCTACGAACTCAAGAAGCAGGGAGAGCACCGCTTCAGGAGGAGTTCAGAGAGGAGCTCAGAGAGGAGCTCAAGCAGAGGAGTCTACCGGAGTGGTAGATAGTGGCCAAGCCTTGAGGAGGTCGAAGAGGACGATCGTCCCGCCTGCTTGCTATAAGGAGGGGAACTTCGTGAGTTTGGTTTCCTGCTTCTTCGCAGGACCACTCGATGAGAGGGAACCTGCCTGCTTTGAGGATGCTGCTGGCATCAAGGAGTGGGACGCGGCCATGATCGAGGAGATGGAGGCCCTAGAGAAGAATGAGACATGGGACCTGATTCCCATGGTGGAGGGCATCAAACCTGTCACCTGCAAATGGGTGTACAAGGTTAAGAAGAGAGCTGATGGAGAAGTGGAGCGGTACAAGGCGAGGCTTGTCGCTCGAGGCTTCTCACAGACCTACGGAGAGGACTACGAGGAGACCTTCAGTCCTCTAGCGAAGATGACGTCGGTGAGGACGATCATCGCTTTGGCGGTGTGCCGAGGTTGGAAGCTATGGCAGCTGGATGTGAAGAACGCGTTCTTATACGGAGAGATCGACAAAGACATATTCATGGTGCAACCACCTGGATACGTGTCCAAGTCCCAGCCGCGTCACGTCTGCAAGCTGAAGAAGGCCCTCTATGGTTTGAAACAGGCGCCGAGAGCCTGGTATGGGAAGATTGCGGAGTACTTGCAGTTCTGCGGCTACGATGCCTCAGACTCGGACTCCAGCATGTTCGTGAAGAAGAGTGGAGGTCTTCACGTGTTGGTGCTGTTGAAACCGACTACTCGGTCTCCGTGGAGTTCGGGGTCCCAAAAAAGGGGTGGTCTCACACCTACTTCTCTCGAGCTAACTCTCTAGGCAAGAGCACTTGGACTTGGAAACGGACCCTAGGCTACAGCGAGGAGGTCCCACCTCACACCCGGAAGACCTGAGAGATCTTCCCCTCCCTAGCCAATGCTGAACCAGAAGCACCAAAGGAGAGCTCAAAGGGAAGAAGAAGATCCGAAATTTGGAAATCTAGAAGTCCCCTCCTTTGGTGCCCCTTAGGGTCTATTTATAGGTTTTCCAAGTTGGGCTGCAAATAGCCACAAACTGATCTGCCAGATTACCAAAATACCCTCGGAATTGAGCTGCGGATAACCGAATCCCGCTGCTCTGAAGCGCTAAACGCACACCACTGGACTGCGAATAGCCAAAACTGGACTGCGAATAGCAAACTGGACGAGGGGGGCCTCCCCTGGGCGAGAGGGGGAGGAGCGAGACCCCCCCTTCCCCTCTCTCTGCCCTTTCCAGCTGGGCGAGAGAGGGAGGGGCGAGACCCCCCCTCCCCTCTCTCCGCCTCTCCTGCTGGGCGAGAGAGGGAGGGGCGAGACCCCCCCCCCCCCCTCCCCTCTCTCCGCCTCTCCTGCTGGGCGAGAGAGGGAGGGGCGAGACCCCCCCTCCCCTCTCTCCGCCCTTCCTGCTGGGCGAGAGAGGGAGGGGCGAGACCCCCCCCCCCCCCCCTCTCCGCCCTTCCTGCTGGGCGAGAGAGGGAGGGGCGAGACCCCCCCCTCCCTCCTCTCCGCCCTTCCTGCTGGGCGAGAGAGGGAGGGGCGAGACCCCCCTCCCCTCTCTCCGCCTCTCCTGCTGGGCGAGAGAGGGAGGGGCGAGACCCCCCCTCCCCTCTCTCCGCCTCTTCCTCTCCTTCTGGGTGAGAGCTACGGGGTATCGCTGGGCGATACCCAAAGGTCTAAAAACCCCTTGGGTCTAGTTGACACGTCTCGGCGGCCCTCCACGCTGGGCCTCACTCGATGAATATGGGGGTTGTACACAATCCCCGCTCTTTGCGAGGTTGGGACAACCTCGGAAAGAAAAGTCCAAGCCCAAATATCCATCGAGGGGGGCAGAACCTCGCCCCCGAGGCACGTTTGACCCATCCGGCGTTGAACTTACCCATCCGAGGATCATTCGACCCACCCAGCTAGTGAGAGCCTGGAGTGAGGAGGACATCTCGATGGCAAGCTCTTCCTTCCGAGGATCATTCGACCCACCCAGCTAGTGAGAGCCTGGAGTGAGGAGGACATCTCGGCGTTGAACTTACCCATCCGAGGATCATTCGACCCACCCAGCTAGTGAGAGCCTGGAGTGAGGAGGACATCTCGATGGCAAGCTCTTCCTTCCGAGGATCATTCGACTCACCCAGTTAGTGAGAGCCTGGAGTGAGGAGGACATCTCGGCGTTGAACTTACCCATCCGAGGATCATTCGACCCACCCAGCTAGTGAGAGCCTGGAGTGAGGAGGACATCTCGATGGCAAGCTCTTCCTTCCGAGGATCATTCGACCCACCCAGCTAGTGAGAGCCTGGAGTGAGGAGGACATCTCGGCGTTGAACTTACCCATCCGAGGATCATTCGACCCACCCAGCTAGTGAGAGCCTGGAGTGAGGAGGACATCTCGATGGCAAGCTCTTCCTTCTGAGGATCATTCGACCCACCCAGCTAGTGAGAGCCTGGAGTGAGGAGGACATCTCTGCGTTGAACTTACCCATCCGAGGATCATTCGACCCACCCAGCTAGTGAGAGCGTGGAGTGAGGAGGACATCTCGATGGCAAGCTCTTCCTTCCGAGGATCATTCGACCCACCCAGCTAGTGAGAGCCTGGAGTGAGGAGGACATCTCGGCGTTGAACTTACCCATCCGAGGATTATTCGACCCACCCAACTAGTGAGAGCCTGGAGTGAGGAGGACATCTCGATGGCAAGCTCTTCCTTCCGAGGATCATTCGACCCACCCAGCTAGTGAGATCCTGGAGTGAGGAGGACATCTCGGCGTTGAACTTACCCATCCGAGGATCATTCGACCCACCCAGCTAGTGAGAGCCTGGAGTGAGGAGGACATCTCGATGGCAAGCTCTTCCTTCCGAGGATCATTCGACCCACCCAGCTAGTGAGAGCCTGGAGTGAGGAGGACATCTCGGCGTTGAACTTACCCATCCGAGGATCAATCGACCCACCCAGCTAGTGAGAGCCTGGAGTGAGGAGGACATCTCGATGGCAAGCTCTTCCTTCCGAGGATCATTCGACCCACCCAGCTAGTGAGAGCCTGGAGTGAGGAGGACATATCGACGTTGAACTTACCCATCCGAGGATCATTCGACACACCCAGCTAGTGAGAGCCTGGAGTGAGGAGGACATCTCGGCGTTGAACTTACCCATACATTTGGCACGGTATTTTTGCTCCGGTGAGTTTGGAGAACGTCACCGTCATGAATACATGTTGAAAAAATTTTAGGTACGCGCGCGTATCTAAAGGATCGTAGGGGAAATTCAAATATACGTTTTATTTGAATTTTTTTTTTTAAAGTCACGAAATATTGATACATGTATTTTTACGGTCATTTTAAGTAATCGTATTTATATATTTTAGGATGAATATACACCTATAAAAAATGAAAAGTTTGAACTAAATTACAACTGTAATTTAAACTGAAAATACAAACCATATACAACTGTAACTGGAAATACAACTGTAACTGGAAATACAACTGTAATTTGGCAAGAAAAAAAGCCCCTACCTAAAATTCTCGCATACATGTTTCACGTAACAGTTATGACTGCCACCAAGAAAAAATCAATTTTATACATAAAAGTAGATGAAGTTCCTTAGGTGAGGTCGAGCTTTCGCAGATGACAATTCTTAACCATTGCATCCACAATTGCCACAGTCGTGCCAAACTGACCCTTAGGCTCCGTTTGACGCGGCGTTTTTGCTCCGGCGAGTTTGGACAAAAACGCTACCGTCATAGAATGCATGTTTGGCAAGACAATGGTTATGACCGCCACCAAGAATAGAAAACTAATTTTGAACATAAAAGTGGGTGAAGTTACTTAGGTGAGGTCGGGCGTTCACGAACAACGATTCATAACCACCAAATTCACGACTATCGCCACCCCTGCCAAACAGAGCCTTAGTCTCCGACGATTTATCTCGTGTCATTCAAAATGGCATCTGAAAGAAGTCGGTTTAAGTGGGGTACTCCCTAGGCGACTAGTCAAAGCTAGTCGTGCTAGTGGTCAATGTGTGGAGTAAGGAGATATGATGATTAAGGGCGTCAGCATGCTTATTCTCAACACCGACGCGGTGCTTGAGAATGTAGTGAAAATCCTGCAAGTATTCGACCACTTGACATGTTTATGCCCCAATTTTCGCTGTGAGACAATATATCGGAAAGTCTAATGGTCAGAGTATAAAACTAACTCCCATATGAGGAGACAAAATGACTGCACTATCACGTCAAACTCTCTATCATAATTTGAGTATTTCTGATGTGTCTCATTAAGTTTCTCACCAAAGTAAGAAACTAGGTGACCCTCCTAGCTCATTACTCCGGCAATGCCCACACTAGACGCATCGCAGAGTGCCTCAAACACCTTAAAGAAATTAGGCAATCTCATAATTGCGGATGTCGTCAGCTTTTCCTTAATCCCTATGAAAGCCCGAGTGGCGGCTGTCGTCCACTGGAAATCTCCCTTCCGCAGACAGCTCATGAAAGGGGTTATGATGGTACTAAAACCCCGGACAAACCTCCGGTAGAAGGTGGCTAGTGCGTGAATGCTATGAGCCTCAGTGATAGCGGAAGGAGCAAGCCACTCACGAATGAAATAGACATTGTCCGAGTCAAGGAACGCGCCAGACAGACATTGTGGAATGGAAGATGTAGATGAGAAAAGTTTAAACCGCAAAGATAGCATCTTTAATTCTCTTCTACTACTGAGAGAATATGAATTCTCAAAAAAATCATTTTTTTAATTTACTTTTAAAAATTGTTATTGTTGCGGACCACTTAAGGCTCTGGTAGATCAGACTAGATTGAACCGTCTTAGCCCGGGAGCGTTCGAGCGCGCAAACAGTCAGAAAAAGAGAAAGTTGACAAGACAATTTTTTTAACGTGGAAAACCCGTCAACTAGGTGAAAAACTACGCGGCCGGGTCTGTGCCGGCCAAAACCTCAACTATTTGTTGGTTGTTGTACAGAGCTGTTTTGAAGAACTCGAGGGCGACAGACCGCCTCTCGCTACAATTGTTGAGGGAGAGAGGTGATCGGAGGGTAACAGATCACCGCTCAGGGAGCTAAGTTTTTTGTTTGCTGCAGACGGGAATGCTGCGCTCTGGAGATTTTGACTGTTTCTTGAAGGTTGGATTGATGTGCTCTTGTGCATCCTTGTCTCTGCGGTTTGTCTCCTGCTGCGCGAGAGGAGGTTGAAGTGCTAATCTTGCTGGAGGCTGGAGCGCTTGTTCTTGAGTGCGCGGAATGCTTGTTCTTGAGTATGCGGGGGTGCGCTTGGAGTGGTCTTGAGAGCGAGGCGCACTTGGAGCGGTCTTGAGAGGGGAGCGCACTAAGGCACGCTTGGAGCGGTCTTGAGAGCGAGGCGTGCTTGGAGCGGTCTTGAGAGCGGAGCGCACTGAGGCGCGCTTGGAGCGGTCTTGAGAGCGGAGCGCACTGAGGCGCGCTTGGAGCGGTCTTGAGAGCGGAGCGCACTGAGGCGCGCTTGGAGCGGTCTTGAGAGCAAGGCGCGTGGAGGCGCGCTTGGAGCGTTCTTGAGAGGGAAGCGCACTGAGGCGCGCTTAGAGCTGTCTTGAGAGCGAATTACACGAAGGCGCGCTTCGAGTGGTCTTGAGAGCGGAGCGCACGAAGGCGCGCTTCGAGTGTAGCGCGCGGAGGCGCGCTTCGAGCGGTCTTGAGAACGGAGCGCGCGGAGGCGCGCTTAGAGCGGTCTTGAGAGCGGAGCACGCGGAGGCGCGCTTCGAGCGGTCTTGAGAGCGGAGCACGCGGAGGCGCTCTTGGAGCGGTCTTGAGAGCGGAGCGTGCAGAGGCGCGCTTGGAGCGGTCTTGAGAGCGGAGCGCGCGGACGCACGCTTGGAGCGGTCTTGAGAGCGGAGCGCGCGGAGGCGTGCTTGGAGCGGTCTTGAGAGCGGAGCGCGCGGAGCGCACGCTTGGAGGGGTCTTGAGAGCGGAGGCGCGCTTGGAGCGGTCTTGAGAGCGGAGGCGCGCTTGGAGCGGTCTTGAGAGCGGAGGCGCGCTTGGAGTGGTCTTGAGAGCGGAGCGCACAGAGGCGCGCTTGGAGCGGTCTTGAGAGCGGAGGCGCGCTTGGAGCGGTCTTGAGAGCGGAGGGCACGGAGGCGCGCTTGGAGCGGTCTTGAGAGCGGAGGCGCGCTTGGAGCGGTCTTGAGAGGGGAGCGCACGGAGGCGCGCTTGGAGCGGTCTTGAGAGCGAAGGCGCGCTTGGAGCGGTCTTGAGAGGGGAGCGCACGGAGGCGCGCTTGGAGCGGTCTTGAGAGCGGAGTCGCGCTTGGAGCGGTCTTGAGAGGGGAGCGCACGGAGGCGCGCTTGGAGCGGTCTTGAGAGCGGAGGCGCGCTTGGAGCGGTCTTGAGAGCGCAGCGCGCGCTTGGAGGGGTCTTGAGAGAGGAGGCGCGCTTGAAGCGGTCTTCAGAGCGGAGCGCACGGAGGCGCGCTTGGAGCGGTCTTGAGAGCAGAGCGCATGGAGGCGCGCTTGGAGCGGTCTGGAGAGCGGAGCGTACGGATGCGCGCTTGGAGCGGAACACTCGCTCGAAGGAGGATGAACGCTTTCGTCGGATCTTCCAGGTGCTCGAAGATCTCCGAAAATGTTTGAAGATCTTCGAAGGATTTTTCGAAGGTGAAGGTGATCTTCGAAGGCGCTCGAAGATCTTCCTTGCTCGAAGGAGAAAAGGAGGGATGAGTTCTCTCTCTTGCACTTAGGAGGAAAGGAGGGAGAAGAGAAAGATGAAAAAAAGAGAAATCTTGGGGTCTTATTTATAATTTTTGAGGGTATCACTTTCGTAATTAAATGAGTGGTTAGGGTGGTTATGATGGTTATGTGGCTACCCGCACACCATAATCAATTTATGTGTTATACACACACCATAACCAATTTATGTGTTATAAGCACACTCATTATGAACATGGCTACGTGTACACAAGTTTGTATAATTTTGTGGTGATATGTACTCATATGATGGATATAGTTATGCACACACAACCATATTATTTGCTATACGCAAACCGTATTGAAGGATTTTACTATCTGCATCCCATGATATGAGATTTTACTATTTGCACCCCGTGATGGAGAATTTTACTATTTGCATCCAATGATGTGTGATTTTACTATTTGCACCTCATGATGTGAGATTTTACTATTTGCACTCTATGATGTGAGATTTTACTTTTTGCACCATGTTGAAACCGACTACTCGGTCTCCGTGGAGTTCGGGGTCCCAAAAAAGGGGTGGTCTCACACCTACTTCTCTCGAGCCAACTCTCTAGGCAAGAGCACTTGGACTTGGAAACGGACCCTAGGCTACAGCGAGGAGGTCCCACCTCACACCCGGAAGACCTGAGAGATCTTCCCCTCCCTAGCCAATGCTGAACCAGAAGCACCAAAGGAGAGCTCTAAGGGAAGAAGAAGATCCGAAATTTGGAAATCTCGAAGTCCTCTCCTTTGGTGCCCCTTAGGGTCTATTTATAGGTTTTCCAAGTTGGGCTGCAAATAGCCAAAAATGGATCTGCCAGATTACCAAAATACCCTCGGATCTGGACTGCGAATAACCAAAACTGGACTGCAAATAACCAAATCCCGCTGTTCTGGGATACTAAACGCAGACCAACCCCCCCGCCCCCTCCTCTGGAACTGGGCGAGAGGGGTTACCTCGCGGAGCTCGGCGAGCCTCCTCGCTGGGGTGGGGCGAGACCAAGGGTCTTCCCCCTTACCAGGGTCGGGGGCGAGAGAGGGGGTCGGCCCCCTTCCTCCACTGGCCCCTGGCCTGGCGAGGGCGAGAGGGGGGGGGGGGGGGGGGGGGGGGGGGGGGGGGGGGCACCCGCCCTCCTCTTCTCGCCCCTAGCTGGGCGAGGGCGAGAGGGGGGGGGCACCCGCCCCTCCTTCTCTCGCCCCTAGCTGGGCGCGGGCGAGAGGGGGGGCACCCGCCCCTCCTCCTCTCGCCCCTAGCTGGGCGCGGGCGAGAGGGGGGCACCCGCCCCTCCTCCTCTCGCCCCTAGATGGGCGCGGGCGAGAGGGGGGGCACCCGACCCTCCTCCTCTCGCCCCTAGCTGGGCGAGGGCGAGAGGGGGGGGGGCACCCGCCCCTCCTCCTCTCGCCCCCTCACTTGCCTCTTACTCCAGATGGGTGAGCAGGAGGTTTCTGCCTCTACCGCTCTCCCTCCTTTCTCTCTGTTTTGGATCATACTACAAACGTGGCCCTGATGCACTCTTGGGTCCTGGCAACCTACTCAGCGAATATAGGGTTGTACAGACACGTCTCGGCGGCCCTACACGCTGGGCCTCACTCGATGGATATGGGGGTTGTACACAATCCCCGCTCTTTGCGAGGTTGGCACAACCTCGGAAAGAAAAGTCCAAGCCCAAATATCCATCGAGGGGGGCAGAACCTCGCCCCCGAGGCACGTTTGACCCATCCAGCTGGTGAGAGCCTGGAGTGAGGAGGACATCACAGCGTTGAACTTACCCATCCGAGGATCATTCGACCCACCCAGCTAGCGAGAGCCTGGAGTGAGGGGGACATCTCGGCGTTGAACTTACCCATCCGAGGATCATTCGACCCACCCAGCTAGTGAGAGCCTGGAGTGAGGAGGACATCTCGATGGCAAGCTCTTCCTTCCGAGGATCATTCGACCCACCCAGCTAGTGAGAGCCTGGAGTGAGGAGGACATCTCGATGACAAGCTCTTCCTTCCGAGGATCATTCGACCCACCCAGCTAGTGAGAGCCTGGAGTGAGGAGGACATCTCGGCGTTGAACTTACCCATCCGAGGATCATTCGACTCACCCTGCTAGTGAGAGCCTGGAGTGAGGAGGACATCTCGATGGCAAGCTCTTCCTTCCGAGGATCATTCGACCCACCCAGCTAGTGAGAGCATGGAGTGAGGAGGACATCTCGGCGTTGAACTTACCCATCCGAGGATCATTCGACCCACCCAGCTAGTGAGAGCCTGGAGTGAGGAGGACATCTCGATGGCAAGCTCTTCCTTCCGAGGATCATTAGACCCACCCAGCTAGTGAGAGCCTGGAGTGAGGAGGACATCTCGGCGTTGAACTTACCCATCCGAGGATCATTCGACCCACCCAGCTAGTGGGAGCCTGGAGTGAGGAGGACATCTCGATGGCAAGTTCTTCCTTCCGAGGATCATTCGACCCACCTAGCTAGTGAGAGCCTGGAGTGAGGAGGACATCTCGGCGTTGAACTTACCCATCCGAGGATCATTCGACCCACCCAGCTAGTGAGAGCCTGGAGTGAGGAGGACATCTCGGCGTTGAACTTACTCATTCGAGGATCATTCGACCCACCCAGCTAGTGAGAGCCTGGAGTGAGGAGGACATCTCGATGGCAAGCTCTTCCTTCCGAGGATCATTCGACCCACCCAGCTAGTGAGAGCCTGGAGTGGGGAGGACATCTCGGCGTTGAACTTACCCATTCGAGGATCATTCGACCCACCCAGCTAGTGAGAGCCTGGAGTGAGGAGGACATCTCGATGGCAAGCTCTTCCTTCCGAGGATCATTCGACCCACCCAGCTAGTGAGAGCCTGGAGTGGGGAGGACATCTCGGCGTTGAACTTACCCATCCGAGGATCATTCGACCCACCCAGCTAGTGAGAGCCTGGAGTGAGGAGGACATCTCGATGGCAAGCTCTTCCTTCCGAGGATCATTCGACCCACCCAGCTAGTGAGAGCCTGGAGTGAGGAGGACATCTCGGCGTTGAACTTACCCATCCGAGGATCATTCGACCCACCCAGCTAGTGAGAGCCTGGAGTGAGGAGGACATCTCGATGGCAATCTCTTCCTTCCGAGGATCATTCGACCCACCCAGCTAGTGAGAGCCTGGAGTGAGGAGGACATCTCGGCGTTGAACTTACCCATCCGAGGATCATTCGACCCACCCAGTTAGTGAGAGCCTGGAGTGAGGAGGACATCTCGATGGCAAGCTCTTCCTTCCGAGGATCATTCGACCCACCCAGCTAGTGAGATCCTGGAGTGAGGAGGACATCTCGGCGTTGAACTTACCCATCCGAGGATCATTCGACCCACCCAGCTAGTGAGAGCCTGGAGTGAGGAGGACATCTCGATGGCAATCTCTTCCTTCCGAGGATCATTCGACCCACCCAGCTAGTGAGAGCCTGGAGTGAGGAGGACATCTCGGCGCTGAACTTACCCATCCGAGGATCATTCGACCCACCCAGCTAGTGAGAGCCTGGAGTGAGGAGGACATCTCGATGGCAAGCTCTTCCTTCCGAGGATCATTCGACCCACCCAGCTAGTGAGAGCCTGGAGTGAGGAGGACATATCGGCGTTGAACTTACCCATCCGAGGATCATTCGACACACCCAGCTAGTGAGAGCCTGGAGTGAGGAGGACATCTCGGCGTTGAACTTACCCATCCGAGGATCATTCGACCCACCCAGCTAGTGAGAGCCTGGAGTGAGGAGGACATCTCGATGGCAAGCTCTTCCTTCCGAGGATCATTCGACCCACCCAGCTAGTGAGAGCCTGGAGTGAGGAGGACATCTCGGCGTTGAACTTACTAATCATATAAGCAAAATAACTTCATCCATCTAATGGGGGGATTTCCCTTGTCAAAACCTCCTGGCCCAACCAGCGAGGGGTAGAACTTGCTACAAAGGAAAACAACAAAAAACAAAAAATAAACACAACATACCCCCCCATGGCACTCGCCTCTCAGGCTGCTTGCGCGAGATGATCATTCCTCTGCTTCTCCTACCACTCCCATCTGGCTCATGCTCTCCATGATCTTCTCCATCTCCTCCGCCCCCGCTTGCCAAGAGATGCTGTTGACGGCTGTGACGTAGCAGTGCCTCGCCATCCTGGGGTCTCCGCGGATGGGAGCCGAGATGATCAGCTCGCTAAAGGATGACCCCCCCCCCCCCCCCCCCCCCCCCCCACTCGCCGGCTTCGCGAGCTCCACTTGCGCGACTCCTGCTCCGAGCGAGACCCCGCTCACCGGGCTAGGAAAAAGCACTCGCCTGGCGAGGTCCCGCTCGCCACTCTCAGTCACTGGTTCCTCCACTCTCAGTCACTGGTTCCTTGCCTGGCCGACCTCCTGGGGCAACCTCTCCTGACCCCCCTGGGCGAGCACTCCTTGCGACCCAGAAGACGGGGTCTGGGGGGAGGGAGCCGAGCAGTCACCTCCCCTGGTGATGCCTTGGAGCAGCTCCATGATTCCCTTGATGGCCGTCATGAACTCTCCCCTTCCTACCACCTCACTTGGGATGTGAGACCCCTCATCGTCTCCTCCTCCGAGGTCTCCTGCCATGAGATTTGGTTCAAGAACTTCTGTGCTGACCACTCTCCACGCTCACCGCACCAAAAATGTTGAAACCGACTACTCGGTCTCCGTGGAGTTTGGGGTCCCAAAAAAGGGGTGGTCTCACACCTACTTCTCTCGAGCCAACTCTCTAGGCAAGAGCACTTGGACTTGGAAACGGACCCTAGGCTACAGCGAGGAGGTCCCACCTCACACCCGGAAGACCTGAGAGATCTTCCCCTCCCTAGCCAATGCTGAACCAGAAGCACCAAAGGAGAGCTCAAAGGGAAGAAGAAGATCCGAAATTTGGAAATCTAGAAGTCCCCTCCTTTGGTGCCCCTTAGGGTCTATTTATAGGTTTTCCAAGTTGGGCTGCAAATAGCCACAAACTGATCTGCCAGATTACCAAAATACCCTCGGAATTGGGCTGCGGATAACCGAATCCCGCTGCTCTGAAGCGTTAAACGCACACCACTGGACTGCGAATAGCCAAAACTGGACTGCGAATAGCAAACTGGATGAGGGGGGCCTCCCCTGGGCGAGAGGGGGAGGTGCGAGACCCCCCCTTACTCTCTCTCTGCCCTTTCCTGCTGGGCGAGAGAGGGAGGGGCGAGACCCCCCCTCCCCTCTCTCCGCCTCTCCTGCTGGGCGAGAGAGGGAGGGGCGAGACCCCCCCTCCCCTCTCTCCGCCTCTCCTGCTGGGCGAGAGAGGGAGGGGCGAGACCCCCCCTCCCCTCTCTCCGCCCTTCCTGCTGGGCGAGAGAGGGAGGGGCGAGACCCCCCCCCCCCCCTCCCCTCTCTCCGCCCTTCCTGCTGGGCGAGAGAGGGAGGGGCGAGACCCCCCCCCCCCCCCTCCCTCCTCTCCACCCTTCCTGCTGGGCGAGAGAGGGAGGGGCGAGACCCCCCCTCCCCTCTCTCCGCCTCTCCTGCTGGGCGAGAGAGGGAGGGGCGAGACCCCCCTCCCCTCTCTCCGCCTCTTCCTCTCCTTCTGGGTGAGAGCTACGGGGGTATCGCTGGGCGATACCCAAAGGTCTAAAAACCCCTTGGGTCTAGTTGACACTTCTCGGCGGCCCTCCACGCTGGGCCTTACTCGATGGATATGGGGGTTGTACAGGTGCTGCTATACGTCGACGACATGATCGTGACAGGGAACAACCCTGAGGAGGTCGCGGCGCTGAGGCAGCAGCTTTCTATACGCTTCGAGATGAAGGATCTTGGTGAACTGCATCATTTCCTTGGCCTCCAAGTTGAGAAGAGAAGAGGCGGACTGTATGTTTCCCAGAGGGCATATGCCGAGAGGATCGTCGAAAGATTCGGCATGAAGGAGGGGAAGAGCGGCTCCGTTCCTCTGGAGGCTGGGCTGAAGCTTCGGAAGGAAGAAGGGAGGTTTCTTCCTGATCCGAAGATCTTTCGGGCACTGATGGGGAGTCTTATCTACCTGACTATCACGAGGCCGGACATCGCCTTTGCTGTCGGCCGAGTTAGTCGGTATATGCAGGAGCCGCGGAAGCCTCATCTGGAGGCAGCCAAAGAGATACTGAAGTACGTGAAGGGCACCCTTGAGATGGGGTTGTCCTATGATGAGAAGTCTGACTTCAAGCTGCATGGGTACACGGATGCAGATTACGGAGGTGACGCTGATGATCGCAAGTCGACATCAGGTTATGTGTTCTTGTGTGGAGCAGTTGCTATCTCGTGGTGTAGCAAGAAGCAGGACTCTATTTCCCTTTCTACCACGGAGGCCGAGTATAAGGCGTCGTCCTTAGCAGCTCAGGAGTGTGTCTGGCTAAGGAGACTACTGGAGGATGTGGACGAGGATTTCAGCGGACCTACTGTGCTACGTGGGGACAACGAGAGTGCATTGAAACTGGTAACCAATCCAGTTTGTCATGCAAGGACCAAGCACATTGAGATCGAGCATCACTTCATCAGAGAGAAGGTGTTGGGTGGCTTGATCGCTGTGGATCATGTGCGGAGTGAAGAGAACCTTGCGGATATATTCACGAAGCCCCTATCTGCGGGGCCGTTCCGGAGGCTTCGCTCGTTGCTTGGAGTAGTTCCCGGAGCTCACTTCAAGGGGGAGTGTTAGATTTGAAGTGAGCTAGCGCCAGCGCTCGCTCATACTCGCCACCCCCTTGTTTTGCCTATAAATAGAGGGGTACCACCCTCTAAAGAGATCGATTCTGGATCTGGCGAGTATCATCAACTTTGAGCGAGTTAGAGATACCAGAGCGCCACCAGGCGAGCATCGGACTTGGAGTAAGTTCGGCCAGCTCCCTTGAGCGAGTAGCGAGCAGTGGAGATACCGCTGGTGCTAGTGCTAGCGCGCGCGGTAGCGACAAGAGGCGAAGAGGCGAGCAGCGAGCTTGCGAGTAGCTGGGAGTGCGAGTACCTACTCGGGAGATAGCGCCCGGCGCTAGTGATAGCGCTCGCGCTAGCGAGTATTGGAGGAAGCGGCGCGTGGCGAGTACGCGAGAAGCTTGGAGTGCGAGCAGCGAGCTTGCGAGTAGCAGAGCTAACGCCTGGCGCTCGCGATACCGCCGGCGGTAGCGAGGAACGAGCTTCTGTGGCGAGGAGCGAGTATCACCTGCGCGGTGTGCTCCGGAGGAGAAGCGGACCTTGTCCGTGACCAAGTTCTTACCTTCTATTGGCTGTTGTGATTCAAGTTGGATGCAACTTGTATTCAGCCGTGTTCAGTTGTAACTAGCTACCAAAATTAGTATTGTGAAAGCTTGTGTTCATCTTTGGTGTCCTTATTCTCCGGTTGGTTGACGTGTTCTTCCGACTTCAAAATATTTCACATTAAGGGCATGTTTGTCTTAGCTGCAGCGCTGCAAGAAGTAGCAGTGGTGAGGGAATCAGTTGTTATGCAGAATGATGAGAAAATTCATTAAATTATTTAAAAAACTATGTTTGCAGTGTTCTTTAAAACATTGATGCAAATTTATTTAATTGAAGACTATGAAAATAAAACTATTAAACAAAAAAAATATTATCAAAATTATACATTGATTATAAACTGATTAAAATAAATATATTATTAATAAACTAAAATATTATTTATAAACTAATTATATAAATATTATTTATTATTAAGTAATTTTAATAGTGTACACCCTTTATTCGATGAGGGAGGCTCAGGTCTAATTATAGACCCTCAAATCTCAGAAGGTTGACCATTGACCGGAAGGAAGGAAGTCATCAAAGACATGTGGAGCTCATCCAGAGCTCGGCAATTCAGCCCCTCAGCTCTCCAAAGAGCTCCTCTTGAGCTCATCCACAAGCCCGCGCAACGATCTTGAGCTCGCACGCGAGCTCTTCCTCCCAGGTGACCTTCAGACCAGCGAGCTTGACCTCAGTGAGCCAGACTCGGGTGACATAGCCTATGGCGACCTCATTCAACTCGTCTGTTTCAGATGTTCTGAAAAGTAAGGTCGTCCAAAAAACAAATACCTCGTACTTAGCATGAGTGGGGGGGATAGCTATTTGAAGACTTCGACCCCCTCTGGATTGCCTATAAATAGGACCTCACGAGAAAAGCAGAAGACACATTTAACCCCCTCCCCCCCAAGGTTCCTTCAATCTTTAGTTCTCGCCTCTCTTATGTCTAGCCCAGCCTTGGCTTTCAGAGGGGAAGTTCCTTTAAATTTCCGGATGTGTGGCGGGATCTACTCGCTGCAGCACGCAGGTCTTTTTGATCTCTATCCAGAGTTGTTCCTTAGTTCTTAGTTTCCTCTAGTTTTTTTTGCTCTGGTGGACTGTTGGATCAGTAATTATTGGTCACCTCCTTTGGTCTGAACTTTTGTGAATCGGATTTCTCAGTTCCAACACTTTAGTGCGGTGAACGTGTAGCGTAATCAAAGGAGGAAACCTCTACTGTGAGACCTCATTGTGAATCCTGACGGGCAGGAGTCTGAGATAATTAAATCGCAAGCTTCAGGCAAGTTCGTGACACGAGCGTGAGATAATTAAATCGCAAGTTCGTGGCGCGAGCCGATCTCATGCAGTTCAGGCGGGGTATGAAGGATACGATGCGACCACTACTCGCGCCTCGTGTCGAGGTCACGACGGCCTCGCCGCAGGTCATCACCTCGTCAGAAAACCCCGAGCTGTCTAAGCGACCTGGGAAGGAGGTCGCAGCCCATCCGGAGGAGGAGTGACCTCACTATTGGCGAGCCCATTATGTAATCCCGCGGTCTCTTCGCTTCCGCAAGTTCGGGTCAGATCGGTCATTGCCAGCTTGATAGTTCGGGTCGGCGAGCCCATTTTGCGAGCAAATCCTAACCGCGCATGTCCCTGAAGGGTTTCGTGAGCCCGCTCTTAGCTACTACACTAGGAAGGATGACCCCATTCAGTACTTACAGTGGTTCGAGGACGTAATGTCCATTCAAACCACGAAGGATGCGTTCAAGTGATGGTTCTTCGCGATCAACTTTAAAGGGAAGGCGATGGACTGGTTACACCAATTGGTCGCAGGTTCTATCTACAGTTTTGAGGATTTTCATCGTGGGATTATGTTGCGCTTGACGACATCCAATAAAGGGAAGAAGGGTCATATGGCCTTCATCCAGGTCGCGATCAAGAACCTTACTGTCTCTCAAATCTTGGCAGATAACGGGAGTTCAGTGAACATCATCATCAAGAAAGCGTTCGACGCCATGATGGTGGAGACCAAGAGGGTGACGAACTCGGATGGCCCTTTGTTCAATTTATTAGGAGAGAGAAAAGAGGTAGAAGGTGGAGTGGAGTTGTTGGTGACTCTCGGGTGTGACGACCCAGGGCCATCCCACTCTGGATCATACTCGATCATTGTGGCCTCACCTGACATCGTTCGGGCTGCAGCCCAAGCACCTAACCCCTCTCCATCCACAGGCAGGTTGTTGGTGACCACAACCTCCCTTTGATGAGTGAAACTCAATAGTTAAGTATGTAGCACGGAGACTTCCCAGGAGGTCACCCATCTCAGTACTACTCCATCCAAAACATGCTTAACTATGGAGTTCTTCCACTTCTCATCATCAATTCAGCTGCATCTCAATTGGTGATGAGAAGTAAAAGAACTCCATAGTTAAGCGTGCTCGGGCTGGAGTAGTACTGGGATGGGTGACCTCGTAGAAAGTCCCCATGCTGCCCACTCAACTATCGAGTTTACCATATCAATGGGAGGTTATGGCCACCAAGAACCCATCTGTGGATGGAGAGAGTTGGGTGCTTGGGCTGCAGCTCGGACGATGTCAGGTGAGGCCATAGTGATCCAGTGTGATCCAGAGTGGGCCGGCCCTGGGTCGTCACGAAAAAAGTGCACTTTTTTGTAACGGCCTCCCCAGCACACAACTCAAAAGGATGACCTTCGACACCCTCAGCACACAGCTCGGAAGGGTCAGCCTTAACCAGTCTGCAGACCATACACCTCAAACCTCTCTGTCCCACCATAGGGCACAATGGGTTGATGGATGATGCATCCCTCCTTTTCATGTGGAATGCTTCAGTTAAGCGGTAGCGCAAGGACTTCCCAGGAGGTCGCTCATCCAGTGACGACCGTCGGCATCTCGCTACAGAGAAATGGTCCACGGACGCCACTGGAGCTTCGTCTTCCGGCGGCGCCATCGCCTTGGGGCCTCCGAGCCCTCTCCGGTGAGTTGTTGCTTCCACTGAGCTGAGAGGCGTTGGGGAGCCTCGCGCCTGTACGAACACCCTCCTAGCTCCACCAAGCTTGGTGGTGATTGCAACGACGCTCCGGCGGTCGGAGGCCGCATGCAAGTAGTCCGGGAGTTGGGGAAGAAGAGGAGGGGAGGATCCACCTGAGTTGGGGGCCTCCGGAGCTTCCGGCAAGATCTGCCAAGAGAAAGAGCAGGCAGCCATCGGAAGGGGAGGTACAACCACATGTCATCATCAGGAGGGACAAGGCTTGGGTGGGCTTGTCTTGGGCTTGGGGAAGAGAAGGAAAGAAAGGGGGTGGCCACTTGCCAAAGCCCTTACTTCAAGGTATTTGGCTGAACCTAGGGCCCATTATGGGCTGAGAGTGGGCCCATGTGTGGCCTAGATATGTTGGCTTCAAGTAGGGGGTGTGGTGATGTCTTCATTTAAATCCAAAAATTGTGATTTTGGAGGGTTTGACCAAAGTCAACCTTGAGTTGGGTCCCCACATGGGTCATTGTCAACGTAGGTCCAAGTCATCGAGTGACGGGCCAATGTTGGTGTGTTGGAGTAAAATATGGGTGTGTGCATGCTTTCCGGTGCACTATAAAGCTTGATGTGACTTAATTTGACCAATTTGACCAAAAGGCATCGGAATTGGGTGTAACGAGTTTCGTTTCTCTCGTATTGACCATACGAGTCCAATGCAACTGATTGGGGTCAATTCCGAGTTCATATGCTCAATATACTAAATCGGCGACAGAGTGACGCGTTACGTTACTCAAAATGGTCATTTTCTCTAAATGATCTCGGATCGGAACGAAACGAATTCTGTTACACTCGTATTGACCATACGAGTCTGTCGCAACTGATGGAAGTCGATTCGAGCACGAATGCTTAATATATTAACTCGGCATCGTCGTGACGTACATCGATACTCAAAACAGACAATTTCTCTAAATGACCTCAGATCGGAACAAAACGAGTTCCGTTGCACTCGTATCGACTATATGAGACTAATGCAACTGATGGAAGTCGATTCCGAGCACATATGCTCTATATACTAACTCGGCGTCGTCGTGACGCGCAACGATACTCAAAATGGTCATTTTCTTTAAATGACCTCGGATTGGAGCGAAATGAGTTCTGTTGCACTCGTATCGACTATAAAAGTCTAATGCAACTAACGGAGATCGATTTGGAGCATGTATGCTCAATATATTAACTCGACGTCGTTGTGACACGCAACAATACTCAAAATGTTCATTTTCTCTAAATGACCTCGGATCGGAACGAAACGAGTTCCGTTGCACTTGTATCGAGTATACGAGTCTATTGCAACTGACAAAAGTCGATTCGAAGCACGTATACTCAATATACGATTTTGAGTCACTTCTTAGCTTTTAGGGTACCATATAGGTGTTCGGGTCGCTTTTGTTGGGTCATCTAGGGTCCTAGTGGCCCAATAAAAGTCGAGATGTTACACATATGTAACTTGTCACCGCCTTAATCTTAGCCGTGAGGTTCTCCTTGTCAGGCAAAAGAAGAGGGTAGTGGCAACTACCTTGGCCGAGGTCATCCGAGAGGAAGTCCAATAGTTGATTGAAGTTATTTTTTCTGAGATCCAGTATCATAGTTGAGTCTCAAATGTTATAATGATTAAGAAGTTTGGAGAGAAGTGACGTATGTGTATTGGTTTTTCACTTTTTTAATAAAAGAAAGATTCAAGGATTGTTACTTTTTTGCCTCAAATCGACGCGTTGGTTGATTCAGCCGTCGATTTTTCTGTGATGAGTTTTCTTTATGCATTTTCAAGATATCATCAGATTCTGAAGCATTCCCCTAACATAAAGGACGTCTCCTTCATAACCAAAGACTAGTGCTACTGCTATAAGATGATGTTTGATTTGAAGAATGCAGGGGCGACCTATCAGAGAATGATGGGTTGGGTCTTTAAATACTAGAATGGGCGGAACTTAAAGGTCTATGTAGATGACCTTATGATCAAGAACATGAGCGTCCTAGAGCACTTGAAGTACATGTCAGAGACTTTCACGACGCTGCGAAAGTACAAGATGATGTTGAACTCCGCTAAGTGTGTTTTTGGAGCTAGTAGAGGAAACTTCTTGGGACATCTCCTCACTCCTACAGGAGTGTAACCAAACTCCGACAAGGTGAAAACTATCATGGAGATGACATCTCCAAATTTTTGCAGTTCTCTCTCATCATAATTTGAGTATTCAAGATATGTGGGCCCAAGGATATGATGGTGCAAGTAGCATGCATGATGAATGGAAATGATTAAAGACTTTGTTCCGCAATAAATATTTGCATGTTTAGTATGTTCATTGTTTCCGTATTTAAATCTCACACTTGACTTCAACATTCCGCTCATTTACATATGCATTTTTTTTCATTGTAGAGAGAACGTGCAATCACACATCTTCGGGGTAAACTTTCACAACAATTTTTTTTCTAATCGGTCACTATACGTTATTACCATAATAACCGGCTCCATCAACATCCAAACATAACTACAGGTTGACTTTATTTATAAGCTTGTCAGCACTTTGTAACATTATATCAAAAAACTTAATCCAGCTGTAATGTTTCGAGCTCAATCAACCAACTTCTCCTTATTTGGAAAACTCGTGAAATTAATAAAATGATTTTCAATATCAATTTGTGTTATTTAGATTCAACGACTTCTCATCGCACGATGGTGTTGACGCTTATACATTAATCAAAATGCAGAATTTAAAACCAGCAAAAATCAACATAAACTAATCAAAACCACAGTGGCATAACAATTAAACCAGTTAATCAAAATCCAACATCGCCCTGAATTTTGAATTTAAGGCTCTGTTTGGAAGTCCGGTACAATCCATGCCAACGCAAACGAAGCTCTGCCGCCGTTCGCGAACCCGCTTCCCTCCCTCCGGTCTGGATCTCCTGTGGCCTTCGTCTCCCTTCCCATCAGCCGCCGGAGTTCCAAACAGGGCATAAGTTCAGTCTGCCCGCTCTCTATGTTGAATAAGATCAATGGCTATGAGTTGATAATCAGCATTTCGAATTTCGAATGCACACTCACAAGCGGATGATAATGATCGGGAAACGTCCGGTTGGAGGATAATGGTGGATCCGGCGACCGGCGGCGAGACTTCCCTCAGCGGCAGAAATGGGTTCGGCGGCGAACGAGGCATCGAGCAATCGGAACAGGGAGAGGAAGGGTCACTAGTTAAGCTGCTTCCAACTTCCGACCGGCAGATGCGGGTTCGACGGCGGACGAGTCATCAAAAAATCGGAGAAGGGGTGGAGGCGCGGAGCAGCGAGAGTGGCGGCGAAGTGCACCATCAAAAAACAGTTTTTTTTTTTTAATTTGAAAAGTTGGAACTCTAAACTGTCTTCTACCATTTTCGTCCATAGGTGCCAGCCACCAGAGACCAGGATTATGGATTATTAAGGAAGAAGACAAATTCAAGCAGTCGTCGTCCACTGCGGCGAACAGCGAATCACTTCTTCCCCGTCGAGTCAAAATTCGTTGTGGGCGGATGAGACAGAGAGCAGCAGCAGCAGCAGGAAAAACAGTATAAAGCGCCAAATTTTGCATTATAAAAACACAGTAAAGCAGATAGCTGCTCTCTCTCTTGCTCAAATTCATCCACAGTAACTAATACGCAAAGCATGTATACGAATCCTCATTAAATTCGCTTAATTTTTTGAAAGTTCTTTTCTTTCTTTTGAATCATTTACATAACTGATAGGTACCCTAATTCGGGCAGCGAATAGCCAAAGCACTCGTCTCATTTGGTGGAAGAAATGTGGTTGATCAAAGTAAATCCTACTATCCCGTAACCACCCAACATGAGGTGCAAATAATGAAATCTCTCATCTTGCAGTGCAAATAGTAAAACCCCACTAGCTCCATAACCACCCAACATGAGATGCAAATAGTGAAATCCTTTATTGTGCGATGCAGATAGTAAAACTCTCCAACATGAGGGTGTAAATAGTGAATTCCTTCATCGTGCGGTGCAGATAATAAAATCCCACATCATGGGGTGCAAATAGTAAAATCCCACATCATGGGGGGCAAATAGTAAAATCTCACATCATTGGGTGCAGATAGTAAAATTCTCCATCATTGGGTGCAGATAGTAAAATCTCATATCATGGGGTGTGTACAACCCCCATATCCATCGAGTGAGGCCCAGCGTGGAGGGCCGCCGAGACGTGTCTGTACAACCCTATATTCGCCGAGTAGGTTGCCAGGACCCAAGAGTGCATCAGGGCCACGTTTGTAGTATGATCCAAAACAGAGAGAAAGGAGGGAGAGCGGTAGAGGCAGAAACCTCCTGCTCACCCAGCTGGAGTAAGAGGCAAGTGAGGGGGCGAGAGGAGGAGGGGCGGGTGCCCCCCCTCTCGCCCTCGCCCAGCTAGGGGCGAGAGGAGGAGGGGCGGGTGCCCCCCCTCTCGCCCGCGCCCAGCTAGGGGCGAGAGGAGGGGCGGGTGCCCACCCTCTCACCCGCGCCTAGCTAGGGCCGAGCCCTGCACAAAAGGCCCGGGCCCAATGGGCCGGCCCGAGCCCGGCCCGGGAAAAGCCCTTTGAGGCCCGGCCCGGGAGAAGCCCGGCCCGGGCCTAGCCTGGGCTTGGGGCCGTGGCAGGGCTCCAACCTGGAGCTTCTGCCCGGCCCGTTGCCTGGCCCGTTGCCCGGCCCGGGACGAGCCGGGCAAAGCCCTAATTTCGGGCCGGCCTGAGCCCGGGCCCAGGCACAGCCCGGCCCAGGGCTGGCCGGCCCGGCAGCCCATTAAGAGCCTTTAACGGCTCTTATTAAGAGCCGTTAAAGGCTCTTAATAAGAGCCTGCTGCCAGCTGACATGAATGTCAGCTGGCAGCGTGACAGCCTAGGGGCTAGGCTGTCCAGCCTAGCCCCTAGGCTGTCCTTTTTTTATTTTTTTTATTTATTTTTTTAAAAAATATTTTATTTTAAATAATTATTATAAACAAAAAGTTATAAATATACGTTAAAAAAAAATCTGCCGCTACTTCTCTCATTCTCTTTCTCTCTCACCATCTCACTCTCTCTCATTCTCTCTCATCATCTCTCTCTTTCTCTCATTCTCTCTCACTCTCTCACTCTCCTACTCTCTCGCTCTCTAATATTTATGGCATCCTCTTCATCAACGCCGGCGTCGTCGACTCAAAGTACGGCCGAAGTGGTGGAGCATAACCGGAAAGCGCCAGTTTGGGATCATTTTGACAAAGTCAAAATCGGCGACGAATTCAAGGCGCGATGCAAATTATGTTCAAAATTGCTAACCCTTACCGGCAACTCGACACTAGCAAGACACATAAAGTCTTGTATTGCGAAACAAGCTCCGGAGTCCAGTCAGGCACAACTATCCGCATCGGGGCAAATATGGACGTACGATCAACTTCGACAACGTGAATTGCAGGTGAAAGACGTCATCAGACGTGGGTTGCCGTTTAGCCACTATGACAACGATGAGGCGACGGAGTACATACACGAAGGACTTCAGCCAAAATATCAACAAGTAAGTAGATCCACTATTAGACGCGACGCACTAAAATTATATTTTGAGGCAAAACAATCTTTAATAAATTATTTTGAAACTTTTGAGGGACGTGTGAGTTTAACGAGCGACGTCTGGAGTAGCTCCATAAAAGTAGGATTATCGTATATATGTATCACGTGTCATTGGATCGATACCGTTTCTTGGGAGCTAAATAAGCGCGTTATATGTTTTGAAGGTTTTGAATTTCCGCACACAGGTAAAGCTATATATCAGGTTATTATTAAATGCGTGCGCGAATTTAAATTAAAAGATAAAATAATGAGTATATCTTTTGATAACGCTAGTAATAATAACCTCGCAATAGAGTGGTTAAAACGCGATTTAAAACCAATGTTAAACGGTGCGTTTTTTCACACTCGATGTGCCTGTCACGTTTTAAATTTAGTAGTGCAAGATAGTCTAACAGCTATGGAACCGGATATTTCAAAAATTCGGACAATGCTTAAATTTATTTATTGTACAAAACAACGAAGTCAAGATTTTAGAAAATTTGTAACAGCACAAGGACATAAATATTTGAAACCTCTATTTGATATGCCCGTGAGATGGAATTCAACATATAAAATGTTGAAAAGAGCGTTTCAACAAAAAACACTTCTTATGGAATATTACACCTTAATTAATAATCATGATTTAACTGATAACGATTGGGACGTACTATTACATTATGTAGATTTACTAAAATGTTTCCATAGGGCGACTGTTTCATTATCTGGCGTTTATTATCCGACTAGCTCACTAGTAATTGAAAATTTTGTAAATATCGCACAAAAATTTAATTATTATAAGCAACACGAATGGTGGCTTTCTTTAATTGAAATAATGGAAGAAAAATATTTAAAATATTATAGAGAATTGCCTCCCGCGTTTTCATGCGCCGCCGCTTTAAATCAGTTATTTGGCGTAGACGGCGTAGAAAATTTGATAGATGAAATTAATAATAACTTAAACATAAATCTAAGTTTCGATGATTGTGACGACGTTAATACTTTAAAATTTCATTCTGTATTTACCGAATTTTTTAATTATTACGATAACTTATATGGCTCGCGACCCCGAGAAGAAGTATCGCAACCAAGAACAAAAGATTTTTTTAAAAATAAAATGTTAGAATTAGCCTCTAGGAAAAAAGCACACACAACTAGTAGCTTAAACGAATTAGGATTATATACCAAAACACAATTCCGCGATTTTATGAGTACCGAGGAGATCGAAAACTTCGATCTCTTAAAATGGTGGAAAGGTAAAGTTAATACATATCCTATTTTGGCCTATATGGCCCGAGATTTACTAACAATCCAAGCTAGCACGGTAGCTTCGGAGTCCGCTTTTTCTCTTAGTGGCAGGGTTTTGAACGAGCGAAGGAGTCGGCTAAATGAAGAATCACTGGAACTATGCATCTGCTATAAGGACTATTTGGATGCTACGAGGAGAAAGCAGCACGTTTCAACGTTGGAGGCGAGCTCGGAGGAGCTAGAAGACGAGATGAACGCGATGAATATCTGAGTTGGATAACCGCGTTACAAGTCACGGCGATTGGATAAACGCCTCATATGTAATAAGTTAATAAATTTTGTAATTTAGTTTATTTAAAATTAATAATATATTTTAATTTTTTAATTTGTAATTTTGTAATTTGTAATTTTGTAAATTTTGAATTTTGTAAATTATTAATTTTTAATTTTGTAATATGTCATTATTTTGTAATTTTGTAGATTTTTTATTTTTAATTTTGTAAAATGGTATAAATTATAAGTATTTATTTAAAAAAAAAAAATTTATTTTTTCCAAAAAAGCCCGGCCCGGCCCTGAGGGCCGGATGAGGCCCTCTACCTAGGCAACTGCCCGAGCCCGGCCCGAGCCCGATTTTCAGTGGGCCCGGGCTCGGCCCGGTTTACGAAAGCCCGGGCCCGATCAGGCCCGGTCAGGGCCGGCCCGATCGGGCCTTTTGTGCAGGGCTGGCTAGGGGCGAGAGGAGGAGGGGCGGGTGCCCCCCCTCTCGCCCGCGCCCAGCTAGGGGCGAGAGGAGGAGGGGCGGGTGCCCCCCCTCTCGCCCTCGCCCAGCTAGGGGCGAGAAGAGGAGGGCGGGTGCCCCCCCCCCCCCCTCTCGCCCTCGCCAGGCCAGGGGCGAGTGGAGGAAGGGGGCCGACCCCCTCTCTCGCCCCCGACCCTGGTAAGGGGGAAGACCCTTGGTCTCGCCCCACCCCAGCGAGGAGGCTCGCCGAGCTCCGCGAGGTAACCCCTCTCGCCCAGTTCCAGAGGAGGGGGGGTTGGTCTGCGTTTAGTATCCCAGAACAGCGGGATTTGGTTATTTGCAGTCCAGTTTTGGCTATTCGCAGTCCAGATCCGAGGGTATTTTGGTAATCTGGCAGATCCGTTTTTGGCTATTTGCAGCCAAACTTGGAAAACCTATAAATAGACCCTAAGGGGCACCAAAGGAGAGGACTTCGAGATTTCCAAATTTCGGATCTTCTTCTTCCCTTAGAGCTCTCCTTTGGTGCTTCTGGTTCAGCATTGGCTAGGGAGGGGAAGATCTCTCAGGTCTTCCGGGTGTGAGGTGGGACCTCCTCGCTGTAGCATAGGGTCCGTTTCCAAGTCCAATTGCTCTTGCCTAGAGAGTTGGCTCGAGAGAAGTAGGTGTGAGACCACCCCTTTTTTGGGACCCCGAACTCCACGGAGACCGAGTAGTCGGTTTCAACATTTTTGGTGCGGTGAGCGTGGAGAGTGGTCAGCACAGAAGTTCTTGAACCAAATCTCATGGCAGGAGACCTCGGAGGAGGAGACGATGAGGGGTCTCACATCCCAAGTGAGGTGGTAGGAAGGGGAGAGTTCATGACGGCCATCAAGGGAATCATGGAGCTGCTCCAAGGCATCACCAGGGGAGGTGACTGCTCGGCTCCCTCCCCCCAGACACCGCCTTCTGGGTCGCAAGGAGTGCTCGCCCAGGGGGGGTCAGGAGAGGTTGCCCCAGGGGGTCGGCCAGGCAAGGAACCAGTGACTGAGAGTGGCGAGCGGGACCTCGCCGGGCGAGTGCTTTTTCCTAGCCCGGTGAGTGGGGTCTCGCTCGGAGCAGGAGTCGCGCAAGTGGAGCTCGCAAAGCCGGCAAGTGGGAGTGGCAGGAGAAGCAGAGGAATAATCATCTCGCGCAAGCAGCCTGAGAGGTGAGTGCCATGGGGGGGGGTATGTTGTGTTTATTTTTTGTTTTTTGTTGTTTTCCTTTGTAGCAAGTTCTACCCCTCGCTGGTTGGGCCAGGAGGTTTTGACAAGGGAAATCCCCCCATTAGATGGATGAAGTTATTTTACTTATATGATTAGTAAGTTGCCATCGAGATGTCCTCCTCACTCCAGACTCTCACTAGCTGGGTGGGTCGAATGATCCTCGGATGGGTAAGTTCAACGCCGAGATGTCCTCCTCACTCCAGGCTCTCACTAGCTGGGTGGGTCGAATGATCCTCGGAAGGAAGAGCTTGCCATCGAGATGTCCTCCTCACTCCAGGCTCTCACTAGCTGGGTGGGTCGAATGATCCTCGGATGGGTAAGTTCAACGCCGAGATGTCCTCCTCACTCCAGGCTCTCACTAGCTGGGTGGGTCGAATGATCCTCGGAAGGAAGAGCTTGCCATCGAGATGTCCTCCTCACTCCAGGCTCTCACTAGCTGGGTGGGTCGAATGATCCTCGGATGGGTAAGTTCAACGCCGAGATGTCCTCCTCACTCCAGGCTCTCACTAGCTGGGTGGGCCGAATGATCCTCGGAAGGAAGAGCTTGCCATCGAGATGTCCTCCTCACTCCAGGCTCTCACTAGCTGGGTGGGTCGAATGATCCTCGGATGGGTAAGTTCAACGCCGAGATGTCCTCCTCACTCCAGGCTCTCACTAGCTGGGTGGGTCGAATGATCCTCGGAAGGAAGAGCTTGCCATCGAGATGTCCTCCTCACTCCAGGCTCTCATTAGCTGGGTGGGTCGAATGATCCTCGGATGGGTAAGTTCAACGCAGAGATGTCCTCCTCACTCCAGGCTCTCACTAGCTGGGTGGGTCGAATGATCCTCGGAAGGAAGAGCTTGCCATCGAGATGTCCTCCTCACTCCAGGCTCTCACTAGCTGGGTGGGTCGAATGATCCTCGGATGGGTAAGTTCAACGCCGAGATGTCCTCCCCACTCCAGGCTCTCACTAGCTGGGTGGGTCGAATGATCCTCGGAAGGAAGAGCTTGCCATCGAGATGTCCTCCTCACTCCAGGCTCTCACTAGCTGGGTGGGTCGAATGATCCTCGAATGGGTAAGTTCAACGCCGAGATGTCCTCCCCACTCTAGGCTCTCACTAGCTGGGTGGGTCGAATGATCCTCGGAAGGAAGAGCTTGCCATCGAGATGTCCTCCTCACTCCAGGCTCTCACTAGCTGGGTGGGTCGAATGATCCTCGAATGAGTAAGTTCAACGCCGAGATGTCCTCTTCACTCCAGGCTCTCACTAGCTGGGTGGGTCGAATGATCCTCGGATGGGTAAGTTCAACGCCGAGATGTCCTCCTCACTCCAGGCTCTCACTAGCTAGGTGGGTCGAATGATCCTCGGAAGGAAGAACTTGCCATCGAGATGTCCTCCTCACTCCAGGCTCCCACTAGCTGGGTGGGTCGAATGATCCTCGGATGGGTAAGTTCAACGCCGAGATGTCCTCCTCACTCCAGGCTCTCACTAGCTGGGTGGGTCGAATGATCCTCGGAAGGAAGAGCTTGCCATCGAGATGTCCTCCTCACTCCAGGCTCTCACTAGCTGGGTGGGTCGAATGATCCTCGGATGGGTAAGTTCAACGCCGAGATGTCCTCCTCACTCCAGGCTCTCACTAGCTGGGTGGGTCGAATGATCCTCGGAAGGAAGAGCTTGCCATCGAGATGTCCTCCTCACTCCAGGCTCTCACTAGCTGGGTGAGTCGAATGATCCTCGGATGGGTAAGTTCAACGCCGAGATGTCCTCCTCACTCCAGGCTCTCACTAGCTGGGTGGGTCGAATGATCCTCGGAAGGAAGAGCTTGCCATCGAGATGTCCTCCTCACTCCAGGCTCTCACTAGCTGGGTGGGTCGAATGATCCTCGGAAGGAAGAGCTTGCCATCGAGATGTCCTCCTCACTCCAGGCTCTCACTAGCTGGGTGGGTCGAATGATCCTCGGATGGGTAAGTTCAACGCCGAGATGTCCCCCTCACTCCAGGCTCTCGCTAGCTGGGTGGGTCGAATGATCCTCGGATGGGTAAGTTCAACGCTGAGATGTCCTCCTCACTCCAGGCTCTCACCAGCTGGATGGGTCAAACGTGCCTCGGGGGCGAGGTTCTGCCCCCCTCGATGGATATTTGGGCTTGGACTTTTCTTTCCGAGGTTGTGCCAACCTCGCAAAGAGCGGGGATTGTGTACAACCCCCATATCCATCGAGTGAGGCCCAGCGTGGAGGGCCGCCGAGACGTGTCTGTACAACCCTATATTCGCCGAGTAGGTTGCCAGGACCCAAGAGTGCATCAGGGCCACGTTTGTAGTATGATCCAAAACAGAGAGAAAGGAGGGAGAGCGGTAGAGGCAGAAACCTCCTGCTCACCCATCTGGAGTAAGAGGCAAGTGAGGGGGCGAGAGGAGGAGGGGCGGGTGCCCCCCCCCCCCCCTCTCGCCCTCGCCCAGCTAGGGGCGAGAGGAGGAGGGGCGGGTGCCCCCCCTCTCGCCCGCGCCCATCTAGGGGCGAGAGGAGGAGGGGCGGGTGCCCCCCTCTCGCCCGCGCCCAGCTAGGGGCGAGAGGAGGAGGGGCGGGTGCCCCCCCTCTCGCCCGCGCCCAGCTAGGGGCGAGAGAAGGAGGGGCGGGTGCCCCCCCCCCCCCCCCTCTCTCCCTCGCCCAGCTAGGGGCGAGAAGAGGAGGGCGGGTGCCCCCCCCCCCCCCCCCCCCCCCTCTCGCCCTCGCCAGGCCAGGGGCCAGTGGAGGAAGGGGGCCGACCCCCTCTCTCGCCCCCGACCCTGGTAAGGGGGAGGACCCTTGGTCTCGCCCCACCCCAGCGAGGAGGCTCGCCGAGCTCCGCGAGGTAACCCCTCTCGCCCAGTTCCAGAGGAGGGGGGCGGGGGGGGGGGGGGGGGGGGGGGTTGGTCTGCGTTTAGTATCCCAGAACAGCGGGATTTGGTTATTTGCAGTCCAGTTTTGGTTATTCGCAGTCCAGATCCGAGGGTATTTTGGTAATCTGGCAGATCCATTTTTGGCTATTTGCAGCCCAACTTGGAAAACCTATAAATAGACCCTAAGGGGCACCAAAGGAGAGGACTTCGAGATTTCCAAATTTCGGATCTTCTTCTTCCCTTAGAGCTCTCCTTTGGTGCTTCTGGTTCAGCATTGGCTAGGGAGGGGAAGATCTCTCAGGTCTTCCGGGTGTGAGGTGGGACCTCCTCGCTGTAGCCTAGGGTCCGTTTCCAAGTCCAAGTGCTCTTGCCTAGAGAGTTGGCTCGAGAGAAGTAGGTGTGAGACCACCCCTTTTTTGGGACCCCGAACTCCACGGAGACCGAGTAGTCGGTTTCAACATGGTGCAAAAAGTAAAATCTCACATCATAGAGTGCAAATAGTAAAATCTCACATCATGAGGTGCAAATAGTAAAATCACACATCATTGGATGCAAATAGTAAAATTCTCCATCACGGGGTGCAAATAGTAAAATCTCATATCATGGGATGCAGATAGTAAAATCCTTCAATACGGTTTGCGTATAGCAAATAATATGGTTGTGTGTGCATAACTATATCCATCATATGAGTACATATCACCACAAAATTATACAAACTTGTGTACACGTAGCCATGTTCATAATGAGTGTGCTTATAACACATAAATTGGTTATGGTGTGTGTATAACACATAAATTGATTATGGTGTGCGGGTAGCCACATAACCATCATAACCACCCTAACCACTCATTTAATTACGAAAGTGATACCCTCAAAAATTATAAATAAGACCCCAAGATTTCTCTTTTTTTCATCTTTCTCTTCTCCCTCCTTTCCTCCTAAGTGCAAGAGAGAGAACTCATCCCTCCTTTTCTCCTTCGAGCAAGGAAGATCTTCGAGCGCCTTCGAAGATCACCTTCACCTTCGAAAAATCCTTCGAAGATCTTCAAACATTTTCGGAGATCTTCGAGCACCTGGAAGATCCGACGAAAGCGTTCATCCTCCTTCGAGCGAGTGTTCCGCTCCAAGCGCGCATCCGTACGCTCCGCTCTCCAGACCGCTCCAAGCGCGCCTCCATGCGCTCTGCTCTCAAGACCGCTCCAAGCGCGCCTCCGTGCGCTCCGCTCTGAAGACCGCTTCAAGCGCGCCTCCTCTCTCAAGACCCCTCCAAGCGCGCGCTGCGCTCTCAAGACCGCTCCAAGCGCGCCTCCGCTCTCAAGACCGCTCCAAGCGCGCCTCCGTGCGCTCCCCTCTCAAGACCGCTCCAAGCGCGCCTCCGCTCTCAAGACCGCTCCAAGCGCGCCTCCGTGCGCTCCCCTCTCAAGACCGCTCCAAGCGCGCCTTCGCTCTCAAGACCGCTCCAAGCGCGCCTCCGCTCTCAAGACCGCTCCAAGCGCGCCTCCGTGCCCTCCGCTCTCAAGACCGCTCCAAGCGCGCCTCCACTCTCAAGACCGCTCCAAGCGCGCCTCTGTGCGCTCCGCTCTCAAGACCACTCCAAGCGCGCCTCCGCTCTCAAGACCGCTCCAAGCGCGCCTCCGCTCTCAAGACCGCTCCAAGCGCGCCTCCGCTCTCAAGACCCCTCCAAGCGTGCGCTCCGCGCGCTCCGCTCTCAAGACCGCTCCAAGCACGCCTCCGCGCGCTCCGCTCTCAAGACCGCTCCAAGCGTGCGTCCGCGCGCTCCGCTCTCAAGACCGCTCCAAGCGCGCCTCTGCACGCTCCGCTCTCAAGACCGCTCCAAGAGCGCCTCCGCGTGCTCCGCTCTCAAGACCGCTCAAAGCGCGCCTCCGCGCGCTCTGCTCTCAAGACCGCTCTAAGCGCGCCTCCGCGCGCTCCGTTCTCAAGACCGCTCGAAGCGCGCCTCCGCGCGCTACACTCGAAGCGCGCCTTCGTGCGCTCCGCTCTCAAGACCACTCGAAGCGCGCCTTCGTGTAATTCGCTCTCAAGACAGCTCTAAGCGCTCCTCAGTGCGCTTCCCTCTCAAGAACGCTCCAAGCGCGCCTCCACGCGCCTTGCTCTCAAGACCGCTCCAAGCGCGCCTCAGTGCGCTCCGCTCTCAAGACCGCTCCAAGCGCGCCTCAGTGCGCTCCGCTCTCAAGACCGCTCCAAGCGCGCCTCAGTGCGCTCCGCTCTCAAGACCGCTCCAAGCACGCCTCGCTCTCAAGACCGCTCCAAGCGTGCCTTAGTGCGCTCCCCTCTCAAGACCGCTCCAAGTGCGCCTCGCTCTCAAGACCACTCCAAGCGCACCCCCGCATACTCAAGAACAAGCATTCCGCGCACTCAAGAACAAGCGCTCCAGCCTCCAGCAAGATTAGCACTTCAACCTCCTCTCGCGCAGCAGGAGACAAACCGCAGAGACAAGGATGCACAAGAGCACATCAATCCAACCTTCAAGAAACAGTCAAAATCTCCAGAGCGCAGCATTCCCGTCTGCAGCAAACAAAAAACTTAGCTCCCTGAGCGGTGATCTGTTACCCTCCGAGCACCTCTCTCCCTCAACAATTGTAGCGAGAGGCGGTCTGTCGCCCTCGAGTTCTTCAAAACAGCTCTGTACAACAACCAACAAATAGTTGAGGTTTTGGCCGGCACAGACCCGGCCGCGTAGTTTTTCACCTAGTTGACGGGTTTTCCACGTTAAAAAAATTGTCTTGTCAACTTTCTCTTTTTCTGACTGTTTGCGCGCTCGAACGCTCCCGGGCTAAGACGGTTCAATCTAGTCTGATCTACCAGAGCCTTAAGTGGTCCGCAACAATAACAATTTTTAAAAGTAAATTAAAAAAATGATTTTTTTGAGAATTCATATTCTCTCAGTAGTAGAAGAGAATTAAAGATGCTATCTTTGCGGTTTAAACTTTTCTCATCTACATCT
The DNA here is from genome assembly GCA_033032865.1 of Dactylorhiza incarnata. Lineage (NCBI taxonomy): Eukaryota > Viridiplantae > Streptophyta > Magnoliopsida > Asparagales > Orchidaceae > Dactylorhiza > Dactylorhiza incarnata. The sequence continues at coordinate 335,554 of JAWHQI010000401.1, read as the reverse complement.
TCCATTCCACAATGTCTGTCTGGCGCGTTCCTTGACTCGGACAATGTCTATTTCATTCGTGAGTGGCTTGCTCCTTCCGCTATCACTGAGGCTCATAGCATTCACGCACTAGCCACCTTCTACCGGAGGTTTGTCCGGGGTTTTAGTACCATCATAACCCCTTTCATGAGCTGTCTGCGGAAGGGAGATTTCCAGTGGACGACAGCCGCCACTCGGGCTTTCATAGGGATTAAGGAAAAGCTGACGACATCCGCAATTATGAGATTGCCTAATTTCTTTAAGGTGTTTGAGGCACTCTGCGATGCGTCTAGTGTGGGCATTGCCGGAGTAATGAGCTAGGAGGGTCACCTAGTTTCTTACTTTAGTGAGAAACTTAATGAGACACATCAGAAATACTCAAATTATGATAGAGAGTTTGGCGTGATAGTGCAGTCATTTTGTCTCCTCATATGGGAGTTAGTTTTATACTCTGACCATTAGGCTTTCCGATATATTGTCTCACAGCGAAAATTGGGGCATAAACATGTCAAGTGGTCGAATACTTGCAGGATTTTCACTACATTCTCAAGCACCGCGTCGGTGTTGAGAATAAGCATGCTGACGCCCTTAATCATCATATCTCCTTACTCCACACATTGACCACTAGCACGACTAGCTTTGACTAGTCGCCTAGGGAGTACCCCACTTAAACCGACTTCTTTCAGATGCCATTTTGAATGACACGAGATAAATCGTCGGAGACTAAGGCTCTGTTTGGCAGGGGTGGCGACAGTCGTGAATTTGGTGGTTATGAATCGTTGTTCGTGAACGCCCGACCTCACCTAAGTAACTTCACCCACTTTTATGTTCAAAATTAGTTTTCTATTCTTGGTGGCGGTCATAACCATTGTCTTGCCAAACATGCATTCTATGACGGTAGCGTTTTTGTCCAAACTCGCCGGAGCAAAAACGCCGCGTCAAACGGAGCCTAAGGGTCAGTTTGGCACGACTGTGGCAATTGTGGATGCAATGGTTAAGAATTGTCATCTGCGAAAGCTCGACCTCACCTAAGGAACTTCATCTACTTTTATGTATAAAATTGATTTTTTCTTGGTGGCAGTCATAACTGTTACGTGAAACATGTATGCGAGAATTTTAGGTAGGGGCTTTTTTTCTTGCCAAATTACAGTTGTATTTCCAGTTACAGTTGTATATGGTTTGTATTTTCAGTTTAAATTACAGTTGTAATTTAGTTCAAACTTTTCATTTTTTATAGGTGTATATTCATCCTAAAATATATAAATACGATTACTTAAAATGACCGTAAAAATACATGTATCAATATTTCGTGACTTAAAAAAAAAAATCAAATAAAACGTATATTTGAATTTCCCCTACGATCCTTTAGATACGCGCGCATACCTAAAATTTTTTCGACATGTACTCATGACGGTGACGTTCTCCAAACTCACCGGAGCAAAAATACCGTGCCAAATGTATGAGATTCGTAATCGCCGTGCTCACGGTTGGTTTGAAATGATTGACCGGGTCAACTAGAGATTTTATATATTTGTTTTTATTTGGCATTTAATGCTCCGCCACGTGTCAGTTTCTTATTAGTTTGAATTGCCTATAAATAGGCCCCCTTTGTAAAGTTTAAGTTTGCGGTGAATAGAAAGTTTTACTTGGCATTTTATGTTTCGGCAGAAACTAGTTGGAGAGAGGGAGAGTTAGTGAGAGAGATTTCTTGTTTTTTATTTCCTGCGAACAGGAACAGGAGAGCGAGTGAAAGAAAAGCTTGTTTTGATAATAAATTTCGGCAGAAACTTATTAAAGTGGCGAGAGAGAGAAAACATTGAGAGAGAGAGAGGGAGAGATTCCTTGAGAGAGAATAAAAGTTCCCGCAGGAATATTGCTGTTCTCGCCACTGCCATTATCGCTCTCGCCATTTTCTTCTCGCAGCAGCCCGCGAGCTCGAGGTGCAGCCCACTCGCCGGAGTAGCCACTGCCAGTACGCTTTGCCGCTGGACGTGGAGGAGAAGGAGCAGCAGCCCGCCAAGGTGATCTCGCCGGGCAAAGAAGATCTCGCTGAAGTTGAAGAGGGTACTCGCCTGAGTCCATCTCGCGTGAGACTGAAGGTGTTCGCCGGAAGGAGTGTGTGAGCTTGCCGAGGAAGAGTGGAGGTGCTCGTGTGAAAGTGTGTCTCGCCGTGGAGGTGCTCGGCGTGAGGAGGTAGCGTGAAGAAGGGAGTGCTCGCCGATTTGAGTTCGTCGGAGGGTGTTCGTTGCGAGAAGTAGAGAAGCGGGAGTGAGCTCGCGTGAAGGTCTCGCTTCCAACAAGTGGTATCAGAGATAGGTTGCAAACCTTTGCCGGTGACTCGGAAGGTTTGAGGAGTGAAGTGATGGAGACGAGCGGAGCTATGCCGGGGCAAGTCCCCAAGCTGACGAAGACCAACTATGGGAACTGGAGCATCCAGATGAAAGTGCTACTTGCCTCCAAGGAGTTGTGGGATGTAGTGGAGAATGGGTATGAGGAGCGCATTGTTGCGGTAGAGGCGACGTTGACTAATGCCCAGAAGACGGCATTGAGAGAAGCAAGGAAGGCGGATAAGAAGGCTTTGTTCTTGTTATACCAAGGGGTTGACGAGGCGACCTTCGAGAAGATCTCAGATGCGAGAACCTCTAAGGAGGCATGGGAGGTGTTGCAGCGCTCCATGCAAGGGGTTGAGAAGGCAAAGAAGGTGAAGCTACAGTCCCTCCGTGCTGAGTATGAAGTAACGAAGATGCAGAGCACCGAGAAGGTCGGTGACTATGTGACTCGTCTGCGGACGCTCACAAACGAGATGAAGAAAAATGGGGAGACGATCGAAGATGTGAGCTTCATGGAGAAGTTGCTGAGATCTATGGCCAAGAAGTTCCGCCATATAGTGGTGGCGATCGAAGAATCGAAGGACCTCAGCGTGATGGCCGTTGACGAGCTTGTAGGCTCTTTGCAAGCTCATGAGTACAGGATGCTGCAGGATGACGAGGAAGCGAGTGGCTTGGGAAAAGCACTCCAGACCCAGTTGAACTTTGGGGAAAGTTCAGGAAGAGGAGGCGGCCAGCGTGGTCGAGGTCATCAAGGCAGAGGTAGAGGAAGAAGAGGAGGTAGAAACCAAAATTTCCAAAAGGAGGCGGAGCGACCTCAAGGAGGTTGGCAAGATGGAAGAGGAAGAGGAAGAGGCCGTGGAAGAGGCCGTGGAAGAGGCCGAGGAGATATGTCCCAGATACAATGTTACAACTGTAACAAGTATGGGCATATGAGCTACGACTGCTGGAGTCCGAGGAAGAGAGAAGAAGCTAACCATTATGCGGAGGCTAGGAACAATGGGGACAATGCTGGAGGAGGAAACCCGATGATGTTCCTAACCTACCGAGGTGCGGAAGAAGGAAGAAGTGAAGTGTGGTACCTGGACACAGGGGCGAGCAACCACATGTGTGGAGATAGAGAGATGTTCACAAACCTTGAACCCATTGGGGGTGAGGTTAGCTTCGGGGATGCATCAAAGATCTCCTTGGAAGGAAAGAGTTTGGTAGAGACGAAGCTGAACGGGGAGAGAGTACACCTGAACGATGTGTACTATGTGCCAGGGTTGAAGACCAACATCTTGAGCATTGGGCAGTTAGTGGAGAGAGGCTACTGCGTCCAGATGAAGGATGGGTCTCTGGCAATGAAGAATGGTCAAGGGAAGGAAGTAGTGAAGGTGGAGATGACGGCGAACCGTCTCTTCACGCTGAAGATGGATGCTCGAGAGACAGCTTGTCTCGCGAGAACGGAGGAAGAGGAAGAAGCATGGCTATGGCACCATAGGATGGGCCATTTGGGTTTCACGGGGTTGAAGCTACTATCTAACTCAAGAATGGTGACAAATCTGCCAATGATCTCACCACCTCAGAAGGTGTGTGAAGCTTGCACGAAGGTGGAAGAGAATGATGACATCATGATCGTATGCTTGTACGTAGACGATATGATATTCACCGGGAACAATCCGGTCATGTTCGAAGAGTTCAAGAAGATGATGAAGAAAGAGTTTGAGATGACGGACTTGGGAGAGTTGACCTATTTCTTGGGCGTCGAGGTGAAGCAGGATGAAGATGACATTTTCATCTCGCAGAAGAAGTACGCGGAGGAGATCTTGAAGAAGTTCAGGATGGAGAATAGCAAGGCTATCTCCACTCCTGCTGACCCCGGAACAAAGTTGAGGAAGGACTCGAAGGAGGAAGGAGTTGACCCAACCATGTTTAAGAGCCTGGTTGGGAGTCTAAGGTATCTGACCTTCACCCGACCAGATATTATGTACGCTGTTGGAGTAGTGAGCAGGTACATGGAGGAACCAAAGCAGGATCACTTCACGGCTGCGAAGAGGATCCTGAGGTATGTGAACGGGACGAGAGGTCATGGTCTGATGTACTCCACTGGAGAGGAGTTGAAGTTAGTCGGCTACTCGGATAGCGACTACGGAGGGGACGTGAACGATCGGAAGAGCACTTCCGGGTATGCGTTCAATATGGGAACCGCGGCGTTCTCATGGAGTTCGAAGAAGCAGACTACGATAGCCTTATCTTCATGTGAGGCGGAGTACAACGCAGCTGCAGCATGTACTTGCCAAGCCATCTGGCTGAGGAACCTATTGGAAGAGTTGCATCATGGACAGGAAGGGCCAACGACAGTGTTAGTGGATAACATGTCGGCCATCCAGCTCGCGAAGAACCTGGTGCTACATGGAAGGAGTAAGCACATCGAGACGAGGTATCATTTCCTTCGTGAGCAGGTGGAGCAGAAGACCGTGGAAGTCGTGAATTGCCCTACCGGAGAGCAGGTCGCGAATATTTTCACCAAGGCTTTGAAGGTGGAGACGTTCGTGAAGCTCAAAGGCAAACTCGGCATGTGCTGCCAAGTTTGAAGGGGAGTTTGTTGGTTTGAAATGATTGACCGGGTCAACTAGAGATTTTATATATTTGTTTTTATTTGGCATTTAATGCTCCGCCACGTGTCAGTTTCTTATTAGTTTGAATTGCCTATAAATAGGCCCCCTTTGTAAAGTTTAAGTTTGCGGTGAATAGAAAGTTTTACTTGGCATTTTATGTTTCGGCAGAAACTAGTTGGAGAGAGGGAGAGTTAGTGAGAGAGATTTCTTGTTTTTTATTTCCTGCGAACAGGAACAGGAGAGCGAGTGAAAGAAAAGCTTGTTTTGATAATAAATTTCGGCAGAAACTTATTAAAGTGGTGAGAGAGAAAAAACATTGAGAGAGAGAGAGAGGGAGAGATTCCTTGAGAGAGAATAAAAGTTCCCGCAGGAATATTGCTGTTCTCGCCACTGCCATTATCGCTCTCGCCATTTTCTTCTCGCAGCAGCCCGCGAGCTCGAGGTGCAGCCCACTCGCCGGAGTAGCCACTGCCAGTACGCTTTGCCGCTGGACGTGGAGGAGAAGGAGCAGCAGCCCGCCAAGGTGATCTCGCCGGGCAAAGAAGATCTCGCTGAAGTTGAAGAGGGTACTCGCCTGAGTCCATCTCGCGTGAGACTGAAGGTGTTCGCCGGAAGGAGTGTGTGAGCTTGCCGAGGAAAAGTGGAGGTGCTCGCGTGAAAGTGTGTCTCGCCGTGGAGGTGCTCGGCGTGAGGAGGTAGCGTGAAGAAGGGAGTGCTCGCCGATTTGAGTTCGTCGGAGGGTGTTCGTTGCGAGAAGTAGAGAAGCGGGAGTGAGCTCGCGTGAAGGTCTCGCTTCCAACACTCACAACCGCCGCCGCAATGCCAAATGAACCCTAAATTGAGAGACCAAATTTTGATCTCACTCAAAGACCAAATGTGGATCCCTCAAAGATCAATTTTTGATATTCGAGGGTTTGATCAACCGATTTCTCAAAAACATTACAACACATGTCAAAATCACGTGTGATCCGAACATAGATAAATATATTTTTGACTCCTTCAATAAATTATAAATATATAAATAAGGTTTAATGTTGTATAATAAAAAATTACTTAATCTCAGTTCGACATACAAATTTTAATTTCGATTTGAGCTCAATTCTGGAAGATTCAGAAATATTTTGATCCGCGGTCAAGACTTTTATGCCAAACCTGAGTTATAAATATTTAATCATGGATATTGATGGGTTCCCCCTCTACTTATGGAAAATACCGTAACCACCGCACACCGGATCCCATTCCCGCACGTCAAATCTCATTACCACACACCGGATCCCGAAAACCACCGCACACCGAATCCCACCTTCGCACACCGGATCCCACTCCCGCGCGGCGGATCCAAACCACCACGCGCCGATCCAAACCACCTCGCGCGGGATCCCAACCGCCCCGCGCGGGGATCGCAACCACTGCCAACCGCCGTCGGCCGACCGCCGCCAACCACCGGCCGGCCATCGCCGGCCGGCCACCGCCGCCGGCCGGCCGCCGCCGCCCGTCGGCCGGCCGCCGCCGCCCGCCGGCCGGCCGCCGCCGCCCGCCCGCCGGCCGCCGCCGCCCGCCCGCCGGCCGGCCGCCGCCGGCCGGTCGCCCGCCGCCGGCCGCCGCCCGCCGGCCGGCCGCCGCCGACCGTCCGCCTCCGGCCGGCCGCCGCCCCCTTCATGGCCGGCGGCCATGGCCGGCCACCGCCGTCGCCGCCCTTCACCCTCCACCGTCTGATCTCTCCAAGGCCCTCGCGGCCCTCCGATTGTCTCGCGCAATCACGACCCTTCGATCGTCGCCAACGATCTCGGCCCTCCATTTGGTGGTTATCCGCGATAACCACCGTAACCACCGTAACTTCCACTTCCCAAGCCTATAAATAGACCCTCAAGGGTCTTCATTTGGATCTGATCTCTCATTCTCTCTCAGACTCTCTCTATCTCTTCATTTCCTCCTTCCCTCAGAGTTTCTCTCTCTACACTCCGCCATCCCATTTTACTAACTGACAGGTTCTTCCTGCGAGCGCCTCTTACCGAGGAAGCAGTGCTACGCCGTTCGAGACGAGCACCCCGAACCAGAGCAGCAAAGTCAAGGCGCTCCGTGAAGGGCTCACCCAGCAAGCGCGCAGCCGCACCAGACGCACAGCAAGACAATCAACTCCTAAGTGGTGGCCTGTCACCCACGGAGTTCTCTCTCTCTCCCTCACAACTGTGACGAGGCGCGGCCTGTCGCCCTCGCATTCTCCAAGAAAGCCCTGTAACAGCACAACATAGTGGATTTCGGCCAGCACCGTCCCGGCCACGTGATTTTTCACCCTTTGGAGGGTTTTCCACGCTAAAGATCTGTGTGTACCATTTTCAGCATTTTCTCTCTGCAACATTCTGACTGTGTGCGCACTCGACCGCCCGGGCTAAGACGGACCGAATTGAAACCGGTCTACCGAGGGCGTTGAGAAGCCGCAACAGATATAAATATTGTTTATGTAATTACTAATCTGCATGAGAAGAAATAAATTTCCATATCAAATAATAAAAGCTCTGAGTTTGGAATTTGGGATAAAATTTACAGCCTTTAATCCTGCATAGAGAAGCATCCGCAGGAAGACCGACTATCAAAAAAGCTGCTGCTTTGATGCTGCAGAGGTTGACTTTTCATCTTCTTAGCTTTCTCCGCCGCTCTTAAAATCTGCTGCGTGTGCTGAAACTGAGCAGCAGCTCTCCACTCTTCAGATCTCCTGTAAACAATTCCCATTTTCTTCATCACCTTCTCCTCTAAATTCGATCTCATCTTCTGAATCTTCACCTGCATTTGAAGTATTATTGACAGAACAGATGAAGAGCAGATTCCCTGATTACAGAATGATAAGTTAATCCTAATTTATGTATGTTTGCACACTTCGTAGAAGTTTAAAACAACTAAAATATATCAAAAAAAAAAGAAATCTTTTCATCAAATTCCTCTCTAGTTATGCTGATTTCTTTGTGATTTGGGATGGTAGCAATACCAAGGGCGGTGACAGTGCCAAATACTGCAGCCAACATTCTATTGTATGCATTATTATTTTGACAGAGAAGCATATCTTACAGACATTTATAAGAGGAAACAGCATTTATGTAAGGGCTATAGTATACTTTTTTCTTCACATGGTGCTTGACCAGAGAGATCAGGAGCAGTTAAGTAAGCACCAAAAAATTGAGCAGTACATGAATATCTCATGAGTGCATTCTGGCCTACACAAAGGACAAGGTCTCAAGAACATTTTCTCCCCCTCACCTACAAAGTTCAAATTTGAAATTCTGCAGTATCTGATAATGGTCAGAAGAACGTGATGCATAGTACAAAACAATAGGAACTGTGAATAGAAGTTGGTCAAAATTAGGTCCTACAAAGGAGAAGATTTTGGGTCCGCGACAAAAAAAAAACATTACAAAGAGGATGAATGGTTTGGTAATTTCAAGTAAATGAAATTTTTTCTCATATTTGATTTGGGATTAAACTAATATCCCTAATAATTCTTAATGATCTCCCTATCTTGTGTAAACATGTCTAGCCTTCATAGATTCTGCTCTTGCTATAATCTTTCCAAGCGATTGAGCATTAAAGTCGCCGATTCCTTCCTCGGCAGAGCGAAGATTTTCTTCAAATATAAGACCGAAGGTTTTCTTTTAGTTCTAGAAAAGAATTTGACTTTCCAACTTATTTTTCGTACCTAGAGGGTCGCAATTTGCCTGAGCCTGAACACCTTCTGGGGATTTCATTAGGTGATCCTCAGACTCTCTGGATTGGGTTAAAATCATTTGTTTGCATCGAGATGCTGCTAAACTAAGTGGAATCGTTGCGAAAGTCAACCGTTCTTAAGACCTGCTCAACTGTGATAGAGGAAACCAAAAACGAACGAGAGCCACAAACTGTATGAACGCCTTAATTCACAATAAATCATCGCACCGCTTGTTAGGAAGTGTGGACCAAAGGAGGACAGTGAACATAATACAATATGGCCAACAGTGAAAGAGATTATAAAATGCAGTTGTTATACGCAAACCACATTAGTCTATTCGCAGCTCTAAAGGAAGTCAAATTTGTTATTTGCAGATATTTTTGTTATCCATAGACCATAGATTAGTACAGAAAATTTAAACAAAAATTTGGTTGTCCTCTTCGCCTTACTCACCATGAGAGAGTATCTAAATCACATAAACAACGGAGAAATCGTATTTCTAAATCTTCCCAAATATTCTCTGAAATCGCAATCGCCTGGACTACGAAGAGATTGTCTAAAATAAAATAAGTTTATGACATCATAACCTTATTAGTCATCAATACCTTACAAAATGCAACATTCATTCTTAATTTTAATATAAATAAGATATTTATGATTTGTGAATTGGTCTGCGGATAGACATTTATAAACTCAAATAAAATGGGAAAAAGTTAATCTGCGGATAGACATTTATGATTTGCGAATAACAACCGCCTTAGAAAATAGTAGAGTGAGTTCTTTGAAGGGCACTAAACAAGGGTCATTTGGCTATATCATTCCTCTTTTTTGTTAAATAATTTTTAATGTGAAAAACTGAATAATGTCTATTTTTCTTATCTCAGTCAGGGGAAATTAATCATACAGAAATAATTACCAAAACTTTCCCGACAGAAATTAAGCATACAAAAATATTTTCTCTTATTGTTCGTTGTATTTCTAAATCATGAAAACTAGTTCATCGAAGTTATAAGACGAAGAATTTTGTATACTTGACTTCGGGTCAGACTCGGCTTTATATCATAGAGGGAACGAACTTTGACTTCTTTGAAAATTGCAAAAATTTCGAGGGTTCGGGATGATTTTAGGTAGGATGAGTTAATTATACGAGCGGTGGTGAATAATTGTAATGAGAATGACCAAGGCAAACACATGGTGGGTATTGAAAGATTGAGGTTAAAGAAATTCAAAACTAAATTCGTTCCGGAATTTCAGAGGAGCGGAATAAATCCTTAAGCCAATGTGTAATATTATTTCATATCGCATTCGGGGGACTAAAATGATAATCAATGTGAAAAGCATCAAAGAAACATGTTAACATAAACTACCCCAAATATATAAAATTTTTGAAAGAAAAAGAAAACTACGAATGATAGGATCAAATTACCTCGAGTTTTCTGGATTGTGCTTCCGCTTTCGCGGTTTGAAGGTTCACCCATGCTTGGATCTTCGCCTCCTCTCTTTTATACCTGTAAAAGTATACAGAAGTCTTGACTGCTCGAATACAAGTAGCTTGCTTGAAATATTTGACAGCATAAATGTTTTACATGTAAATACTATCCGAGCAAGTACCCCATGGTGAAGAAATAGAAAATTTGCAGTGTAAAATTACTAGGGAATACATTTCAAAAATGATGAGGATGGAGAAATTTGAAAAGAAGAGACGGAGGCTTGTTTGGGAGAGCGGTGGGACAATGGTGGAGATTATCAATGCATCTATGAAAAATACGTGTGCTATCACGAACGCTACTTTCCTAGAACAGGTTTTAGGGCAAAATGTCATAACAATCATCCAGGTGTGTTAGAATTGCTAGTTTGGATTGCACAAAACTTAATCATAAGAGAACAAAAAAATTCATGCCAGCAGTTCACCTGATACAGCTTTTGGCCCTGTCATCATCTTCCCAAAGAGAAGCTCTACATTCTGCTGTGTTCTTCCTTCCATCATTTACCTCAGCATGCCTCAAACTCTTTGACACCTCCTCCTCCTCCTCCTCTCTGGAGCTCCAGTACGAGACCAAATTATCGTACTGGGCGCTGAGCTCGAGCTTAGCGAAATGGCAGTCCTTGAGCTCAGAAATATCAATCCTTGAGGTAGGAGCCAGCAACGGCCCAGATCTATCGGCCGGCGTATTGTGTCTAGCTGGAGAAGAGATCTTGATAGGAGTGTGGCATCTCGAAGTGGTTGAGCTGCCAAGTGGAGTCATCTCTGTCCCTACATCTCTGTGATAAATCTCAGAACCTGGTTCTGAAGCACAATTTTCTACTGTTTCAAAGCAGGAATCTTTGAACAAGAATTCTTCTGCCGATGGCTCTGAGTATCGAAAATTCAAGAGGACGGGCTGTTTTATATCCGTGAATGTATCTGCGGTGCGATTTAGGAGCAAAATGTATCAAGAAAAAAAAAGTTTTTTGTTAGGGATATTAGGATCCAAGATATCTCACACAAAACAAGATTAAGATAACATAGAAGTGAAAGGGGGCGATAACTTAACACACTTCAACACACATTAGGATCCAAGATAACATAGTGAAGTCAAAAGGCACAAGTCTATCAAATATCTCAAAAGTCAGTTCATAGATTTCATCAGAACTCTTTCAAATATCTCAAAAAACATCTGAAAGCAGATTCAAAAGGCATAAGTCTCCAAACAATGTGGAGGCATGGAAGAGCTACCTACTACACTACATGATTTCCAGTCCAACTAACTTCCACATTATGCAAGATAAGAGAGATATTAAAGAAAACGGCAAGTGTGTAGAGATTTTATTTTAACCTTCGAGAATAACTTCTGATGGAAATCCATGGAAAGCTTCAGCGCCCGGGACTGGGGCCTTGGGGGGGACCTTGGGTTCAGTAATCCTTAACTTCTCTTCAAACCCCTCAAAAGCGCCGCCTTTATGCTGAAGAGCTTCGTTTTGCTCGGAGAGTTTCGATTTTTCGAAAGGTTTGGTCTCATTCGGCGTAGATTCATTGAAGGAGCTGCTCATCAGCCACTTCTCGGCGTCCTCCCACTTGGAAGGAATGTTTTTCCTGGAGAAACTGCCGACGCTGAACTTGAAGAGCGGCCTTCCGGGGGTTGAGGGAGTTTCCATTCTTCTCTGATTTAAACCAGGGGAGCCCACTCCCCTTATGTTATTGGTGCCTTTGGCATTCATTGTCGGCAATGCCTTCACTGAGTCTGAGGTCCCTTTTATGCTGAACTTGGGCAATGGAGGATTGCAAGTATCTGATGATTCCTACATGCCAAAGGGAAGAAAAATAAAAAAGAAAATGAGTTCAAACGGAGGAGTGAAAACAAGGAAAAACGCTTCTCCCTTCTTTCTGCACCGAGAGGAGAGATTCTAGGAGATATTGAGCGGATTTGACGTACATTGGGGAGAGGGATGAGATGATTACTGATATGGGGCTCGAGGAATCGCTGGCATTTTGTCCAGGGTTTACGACGAGAGTATGCATCTTTTTATAGTAATGAGATTCTTTTCTTTTTTTTGCCCTTCTCCCCTGCTTCCAGTGTATTTAATATATCACTGAGAAACTGACAGGGCTTCACGAGAGGAAGCAGAGCACTGCTCTGCCCTTTTACTGATTTTTGAGTCAGGTGAACTTTACTTGGTTCTCGCTGTGGATTGAAGAAACTTTTGTGAAAAGCAGAGAGAAATTAGTCTCAAGACTCTTTCAAGCTTGATGGATATAGCTCTCTCTCTCTCTCTCTCTCTCTCGCTCTCTCTCTCCCTCTCCCTCTAGCTCAGAGTTGATGGAAAAAACCAAAAAAAACTGAAGAAATATTAGACTGAAGAGAGAGAGATTGAGAGATAGGGAGAGATTTATGCACTTACACAGACTTATGAAAGGGCATCTCTGAAATGAAACGGGGGAAATGTCGGAAGTGGAAATTTTCAAATTTTAATGAATTTTAATATGCGTTGATCCTCCTAAGAATTATGCGCCACTTTTATTTTCTAAATTATTTTTAAGCTAATAACAATTAATCAAATCGTCCCCATTAGTTTGCAAAATTACATGCTATAAACATTTTTTTTTAATTACAAAAAAACTCTCCCATGAATTTATATTTTATAAATCTCTATACATGAGAATGCCCACTAGAGCTCTCATTTATGAAGTATTTTTTGTACATACACGCAACAAAACGTACTCTTAAATGAAGATTTTTGTACTTCCAAAATTTAGCGGGGGTGCAACCTATAATTTTGTAAATTTATATGAGAGGTCTCTGTTTGAGAGGGTGTCGGCATTTCGGCGAGGCATTTAATGCAACCAGCAATTAGCGTCCCCTGAAATTTTTTTTGCAGGGATATTTATGTAAGGAAAATATTCAACACAATATTACAATAAAATGCAATTACATGAAAATTCAAAACAAAACATTGAAATCATAAAACTCTTTTGAAAATAACTGAAAACGTGTTTAAAAATAAGTGATAAATTATATCTTACCTAAATCTATACCAAACTGGATTAAATCACAAACCTAAATCTAAATCTATCTCTATATAATTTATATCCTACCTAGATCTAAGTGAGGAAGAAGAATGGACCTTACGTCATTGCCGTAAGCTTGAATTTCTTTGCAATTAGATGGAAAAAGTGCTCGAATATCCTGTCAAATTTGCAGATCAAAAAGTTACTTTGTCGCAAGATTCCAACGATGTCTCATTTTTCTACATGATCTATAATAAAGTAGTGGTGAATCTCAATATGTGGTCTATGAGTGTTTTTGTAGGACGAGCCATAAGCCCTAAACAAATCTAGCACAGGTTTGAGTATGGACCTTGCTGGGTGCAGACCATAGTGGGGGAGTAGCTGGTGATGACGCTGACGCAGATTTCCCTCTTCTCCCACGCGCTGGGGCTGTCCGCCGGCAGATCCCCCTCGCATAGATTTAGAGTGATGACACTAAAGAAGAAGATTAGAACAGTGGTGCAGTGATTGCAGCTTTCATTGAGGACTTGATTGGAACTTGAGAACATCCTCGCCGTCGCGTGCCTGCACTGCTGCTCGGATACCGCCGGAGACGGGAGAAAGGGGGCAAAAATGGGTGACCGCACGTCTCGTCGCCCGTCACCGTCCCTAGAAATCGCTCCAGCCTCCAGAAATCGCTGCAGAAAGAGGGGCTTGCAGCACGCCGCGCACGAAACTCTGAGGAACGAAGCCTGCACTAGCCCTTATCGCGAAAATCACGCTCGGGCACTTGCCCGAGCGTGTCTTAGGGTAGGTCCGCACGTGCCAGCAATCGCCGTCGGTGGGAAGAAGTTGGGTTCAGAGAGAGGCTTTTCTCCATTCGTAGGGGGGGGGGGGGGCGTTTTTGCTTTTCTCCATTCGTAGGGGGCGGCGACTGAAAACGCCAGGAAAAGGAGAAAAAACAAACGTGTTGGTTGAAGGTGGTGGTGTTCTCTACAATTGCACCGGAGCACAGACGCCGCCCCTAACCGACTCTAAGGGATTCATCGCCAATTGTACGACATAGAGGTAGAATTTTAGGCTCTATTTGGTTTGGCGGCGGCGGGAGCGAACGGCGGGAGGAGACGCGGGTCTCGAACTGGAGGGGCGTAGGCGGGGATCGAAACGCGAGAAAGTGGCGTCGTTTCCTCCTTGCTGCGGGAGCAGACGCGGCAAACGGAAACCGAGGATCGTTTGGTTTTCCGCCTTTTGCGAGCGTTTGCTCCAAACGCAAACCCTAAACGCCAAGCAAAATGGAGCCTCAGTGATTTACTATCAAATAAACTAACTGATTGATCTGCACATTTATATTTAATTTTTTATATTAATAATTTTAACCAAGATTGCATGTTGACTCGCTCCATTTGATTGCATGTAATATGACTCCTCTTGAAAAGAATACTCGCTCTTCCAAAGAACTCTCATTTATTTTCAATTCTGCTTCTACATGAACGGATTCTGCTCATGCTTTTTTGAAACTTTCAACGTTATAGTAAATGTTGAAGTCAGGAAAATTCGAACTTCAAATGTTTGAACCTAAGTGTAGCCCAAAGTTACTGATCTCGCGGTCGAACGTCACGGCTCTAATGACTAGAGCAAGAGAGCGCTGCCTACAAGCACACCTTAAGTGCTTCAGCAGGGAGGTCCCGCCACATACCTGAAAGTCCAGAAGAGTTCCCCCTCCAAAATCAAAGACTGAGCCAGGTACGAGAAAGACACAGACTTGACGAGTATCAAACTTGGGGGGAGGGGGCAACCTCTTCAAAAGTGTCATTCCTGATAACCATAGGGATCTATTTATAGACAAATCCTATGGGGGTATGGTTACTCGCTCATACTCCATACTGGCACATACTCTCTTCCTTGAGGATGTGCAGTACTCTACTGACAAGATATTCCAATAGTTGTCTCCTTAGACATTTCTGATCTCGAGAAATTACGAGAAATTACGAGTTATAGATTGTAAGATACACATATGTCTACACTCTTATGTGAGAATCCTTACTGTTATTTAAAAAAAATTAGGGCAAGTAGCCTGTCATTCTCAAATCAAATTGCTCAAAGGTGTGATTTTTGTTTGTCTTAACGTGTGCACCATATTAAATAGTCATAAATAGTTCAATTTATTAGAAACAGGTAAAATATTTTCTCACCTGATGTGCACGGCAAAAACTATTAGTACATATAATTATGCACGGATGAAATTGAGCTGAGATCCAATACTGCTGCTGTTGCACGCTGCACAGCCACCAGCCGCTCAAAATATTTCCTCACTCCAAGTTGGAATCCTGAGCCTATAAAAAGGCTCGAGTTTTAGCTATACTATAAAGAGCTCGTGGCAGCCAATCATGTCTGTAGGCCATGGGTATTTTGGACAATATATAGGGAAGAAGCGGACCGGAGTGGTCCAAACTAAACCTGGAATAATGAGCCGGTCGGGGTTTATAATATAGCCTTCGGTTTTAGGGTTTTAAAAACTGATACCAACACACCCTTCTCAATATCTACGTAGCAATCACTTTTGATAAAAATTCGAGTTTTAAATGGAAGCCGCTCTACTACCAAAGTTTTCTCCCTTAATCTTCACAGACTTCAAAGGCAATACAGCTCCTCCAAATAAAATAAAATAAAAAGGGCAATCCTGTGCACAAAGCATCCCCGCGCAGCGAGGGTCCGGAGACGAGCCCCACCACAAGGGCGAAACGTAGGCAAATCTTATCCTGCATTTCTGCAGGAGGCTGCTTGGCATCAAGGTCACACGAAACCACCTCAACCGGTGCGCCAAGGCTCCCTTTCTCCTCCAAATAAAATAAGATATAAAAAAAAATCTACGAAATCAAGTCTCATTAGCTAGATCCAATAAGAGCAAAAAATATCTCTAAATTTCTATAAAGAACTTCACAGTTAATCCCTAAGAAGGAATAAATTTTAGGATAAGTGAACTCCCAAGAAATACTCATAAATCAACTTAAGAAAAATAAAACCATACAATTCAACAAAACATGAGTTAAAATGAATTAAATCACACAATGCCTCAAGTATTATTTATTTTAAACCAAAGGACTGGAATTAATCTGAATAACTCCATTAAATTAAAATTTTGTTTCTTAATAAACTCTAATTTATTTTGTATTTTCAGACAACTGAAAAAACATCTTTTGATTTGACAAATTAAATGAAGAAAAAAATAACACCTCTTCCTAGTTTGAAGTCTGTAATTTGCCTGCATACAGTAAAAGATTGCAAATTTAAATCTTTCAATTCTTCTAACATGCAAACAATATTCAATACAATCGCAACACAAAAAGCTAATCGATAGCAAAAGCATGTCAATTACATTTAAAAAAACTAAAAAAAAATGCAATGAGATGGTGATAGCTGACAATAACATTTATTATCAGAACCATCATCACTAATCAAAATACAACTTGGAAGAATTTACATGTGATGATGGAGAAATTCTTCTCCACAACGTAGAATTTGGAATGGAACTTCCAGAAATCTACAGGCTTCCTCAAAGACTAGCCAAAACCTGGGAGAGCAGGATGACTGGGTTGGGATATAGATATACCAGCAGGAGTTGAAAAGCCATGTAACTTGAAGAGGCATTCCATATTTCAATCCTTGACATCTGTGACGCCTTCCAAAGATATTTGAAATCTCGCTTCAGCTTCGGCTAAGCACGGAGAACTGATCACTTTACAAATGCGCTCTTCTCCCCTTCCCTTGCGAAGAGCGAGCCTGCAACCAAAGCCAAATTCGCTCCAATCAAATTATGGATGAGGCAAAATTGCATTGCATGGATAAGGCTGTTAACAATTTAATCATGAGTTCAGTATGATTATGGATGGCTTCATTTTATCCTGAGTCGACCATAGCTCGCTAACCTCGATTCAAGCAAAAAAAAATCATTATGTTCTAACAATTTTTTAGCCCAACACATTCATAAAATCATATTAAATGTACATAACCCCGCGTGCATTCATAAAATCATATTATATGTACCTAACCCCGCGTGCATTCATAAAATCATATTATATGTACCTATATAGGGTTATTTATCAGGATCTCTCCTGGGAGTATGCATTGTTAAAGAAACTCCCCGCTACTTTTGTTAAATTACAAAAACATCTATGAATTTACAACGTTACAAGATGCCACCATTCAATTAACGTACATTACGAGTGGACCTCTCCAGAGGAGAGGTTTATTGTACTAAAAATTAACAATGTAAACTCGGAGGGGAGGTTTTAGCAATTTCAAAAAGTAGAGTGAGGTCCTTGTAATTATGTAAAACCCCTGTAATTAACCATATAAGATATATATAAATTTAAATCCAATATAATAAATATAAAAAATTGTGCATACGCATTCATTTATACAGGCATATACATTTCAATTTGATCTCCAGATAGCTTGATCCGACCCATACTCAGTTCAATTCAACCCACGTACAACATCAGTGAGCTAATCAACTTCGATCCAAGCCAAAACATGATCAAATTGTAAAAAAAAAACATCTTCGAGCCAAATTCACAGATCTATGCAAGGAAAGACCTTGAAAATTATTTTTTTTAAAGTTCAACCTTGTTGTGGTAGCATGTGCCATTATATTTCCCCCAATAGGTTTGATTTGAGGCCCTGCAAAGAGAGCTGATCCATCTACTTGTGCAACAACTTGATTGGTAATTACCACAGCAACTCCGAACTGCATCAACAATTGAAGTGATAACAATGAATATATATAACTACAAGTAGAATAAAATCAAAACATTATACTCTATGTTGATGGTTATTATACATAGAAATTTATTAGTCAAAGAGCAATGTTAAATGTTTTTGCATTCAACATAAGATGCTGTGATTGAAAAAAAAAATGGATGGAAATAAAGAAACATAATGTAGAAATTGTTGTCAGAATGAAATCAGAGGTTGATTTGTTTGCTGACATCTACAATGCAATTTGAAATTATCATGATAACTTTAAATAACAACTATGTAAATGACAATTAAATATTATTTCAACGCATCTAGATGCAGGCTATATGATGGTTAAAATAAACAATAATAATAAATAGTAAGGTAATAATCACCATTGTTCAGTCAGGAATAACATTAATTGAAATGCTGTAAATTTGATAGATGGGAGTATCATCTGAACAGCAAGATCATCTAAAAGGATTACAGTTTGAGTTAGATTACCTCATCTGCTATCTTCTGAAGACTCCTGAGGAACTTGGCCAAGTGCATCTGCCTTGCTGACAATTCTCCCCTCCCTGAGAAATCTGTCCTGTAAAGGGCAGTGGCGCTGTCTACTATCATGAGGGCAAACCTACAAAAGAATTGAGTTCCAGACCTTTGATACAAAAAAAAGTTGAAATAAAATTTGGGAGATCATGCTACCACATAAGCATTGGTTACATATTCGAGCAAGTTAGAGTAAGATGCAGGGAGCACATTTAAATGATAAAAGTGATACGGCGGATATTTCGGTAAGTTAGAGTAATATTCTCTATAACCAATATGTGTTTAGGCACGTGAGAGTATTGAACTCAATTTCATTCACAAAAAAAATAGTGAGCAAATAGCATTGGCTGTTGACTCTTTTTCATAACTTTAAGCTTTTGACTTGAAAATGGATTTGAATATTGATGATATGTGTGTGACAGTGCCTTCAATAGTATGTGTATACTCACAAAGAGGAACCTAAAGAAGAGAAGAAGAACATGGAAACAGGATACTCTACCTGGTTCCTAATTAAGTTTTTAATTATGAGCGAATTATCCTTTATTGTGTTCTACATTTTTGTGTTTTTGACTCGTTTAAATAGAAGGATGTAACAATTTTGAGAATTGTTTTGATGTCCCGAGTAATAGAGAACTCACCCAGGAGGTGTGCCGGACTGTTGGGCACAAGGGAAATTCACCCCCATGTTATTTTTATCTCACACCTTCTTCACTTCCAATAAAAATATCATTACTCTAACGGCACAGAAATCTGTCATTGACGCAATAATATTTCACTAGTCCTGACTCCTGAGATTAGTGTGAGTTACAATATTTGCTCACAGAGGTTAAGGCAAGACTGATTTACAGGCATTTTTCCAACCAACGCGGTTCCTTGGTCTCAAACTCAAAGTCTAGCTCTGATACCAATTGTAGGATCAAGTGCATACTCAGCTGGCCCATAAGCTTGAACTTATCAAAAGGGTGCTACTATTTCCTTTAAAGAAGTATCACATTGCACGCAAAAGCTGAGAGAGGATGTGAGACTAACAAGTTCATTCTATATAAAAATAGAACTAGTAGATGTGAAAGGGAAAAAAAGAAATTACCTTTTTATTCAATGTCAACTCATTATTTTTTTAAACACTCTTTTCTACTTTGTTCGAGTAGTCCGAAATGATTTCAAGCTGACAACAAATTTGATGAATTTCAGTTGTTCATACTCGAAATCAAGTCGATTTTGAGTCGAGCTTGTTATGAATCCTCATAACGTCCGGTTCGCGGGACAGACATATCAGAGACGGCGAAAGGATGTTGTTGTTACGCCCCCGGACGAGGCCCGTCTATTTGGGCGTCATTACAAGCGAAGGCAAAGGCACGGCGAAGGCGACAACGGGGCTGAACCAAGCGGTTCAGCCCCCTCTTACTGAATTCGGCCCAAGGGAGGCTGAACCGATTTCGGTTCAGCCCCATTGGGGCCGGCCGGCCCCCTTGCTGGCCGGTCCGGGGTCCGGTATAAATATACCCGGACCCCCTCTTTGGGTTCTTATGCAATTGATGATCAAGGTATTCTCTCTTCTTCCTCCTAACCCTAATCTTCTCTAGCCGTCATTAGTTTTCTCCCTCTTTTCTCCCTCTTTTATAACTTCGTTCATAACATTTGGTATCAGAGGATCTCCTCCGCCATGGTTACCACTCGCACGCAAGAGGAAATCTCGCGGTTGGAAACCCTAGAGGAAAATTTTGCGGGGTTGTCCGATTCATTGGAACACATGAAGACATCGATGGAAGAACGCATGGACGCTCGCATGGACGAAATCAAAGCACTCTTGGTGCAAAATCTGAGAGGAAAAGCGCCGGCGGCCGACGAGAACGGTGGATCCGTGCATCCGAGATCCGATAACTCCGGATCTCACCCGGAAATTCCGCCGGGCTTTCAAGAAGGAACAGGACAGGGGCGTAACCCCTGGACGGGGTCGATGCAGCCGCCAGGCGGCTTGGGCGAGGCCGGCGGAAGCCGATCGGGCGGGATCGGGGCCGCAACAGGCGCGGGCGGTGTCGGCACAGGCCGCGACTCGGGCGGGGGCTTTTGCGGCCCAGGCGACGTCGGGTGGGGCCGATCCGGCTACGGCGGGGTCGGACAGGGGCGTACGGGCCACGGCGAGTTCGGGCCGCCATTTGGAGGGCTCGGGGAGACGGGAGGCGGCAACGTGCCGGCGTTTGGCCGTGCGGCTGCGATGGGGTTCCCTCCGGGAGGCATGGGGGGACTCCTACCGAACCCTAGGCCGGTTGGACACGGCGACCATGTGGGACCGGGAGCACCGTGGCTCGGACAACACCAAGTCCACCCGGGTGCGGGTTATGACCAAGGCTGGCGAGGACAAGGCGCACCAAGGGCGTATCTCCCTTCGAAATTAACGCGTATGAATTTTCCAAGTTTTCACGGAGGGGACGCGTTGGAGTGGATTCACAAGGCCGAGTTGTTCTTTAATTATCAGGATGTTCCGGAGGCGCAGTGGGTGCAATTGGCATCCTTCCATCTGGAGGGTGATGCATTCCAGTGGACTCAGTGGTTCCTCAGAGACAGAGATTATGTGCCATGGACGGATTTTGTGGAGGGATTTACGGCTCGGTTCGGGCCTTTGGAGTATGTCGAGGCGACTCTGCAGAAGCTGCGACAGAAGGGGACGGTAACAGAATACCGGACAGAGTTTGAGAAACTGGCAAACCAAGTACGCTGGGAGGAGAAGACACTTCAGAGCTGTTTTGTGTCGGGCTTGAAGGAACATTTGCGGGATGAGATTCATGCTTACATGCCACGGAGTCTGAACCACGCCATTAGCCTAGCCCGCATCCACGAGGAGCGGTTCAACAGGCAGCGGACCCGCAACTCAGTGAGGCCTGCTACCACGCCGGCACCAGGCCGGAGGGAGCCAGTGGGAGCCGGGAAACCGACGGTGACACGTCTTTCATGGGGCGAGCTGCAGGCGCGGAAGGAGAAGGGACTTTGTTTCAACTGCGATGAGAAATTTACGCCGGGTCACAAATGTCAGAAGGTCCAGGTGTTTATGCTACACCAGGAGGAGGAGGACGAGTTGAGTTCGGAGGAGCCGGATCTGGAAGGGGACTTGAACCTGACGGAGCTTGGTGTCTCGCTGCATGCCATGGAGGGGTGCAGTCCCCCACCGCTCACTATGCGGCTCGGGGGGAGGGTCCGACGAGAGCGGGTGACCATCCTGGTGGACAGCGGGAGCACTCACAATTTCATTCATCCGGAGGTTGCTCAGAGGGTGGGGCACGTAGTGGATACTGGGGCTGCCTTCCAGGTCATGGTAGCGGATGGCAATAAGTTACAGTGCTAGGGCGTTCTGCAGGGAGTGGAGTTGAGGATGCAAGGCTACGTGGGCCGCACAGATATCTACCTCTTACCCATTCGGGGGTCAGACATGGTTCTAGGGGTTCAGTGGCTACGACAACTGCGGAGGGTTACTTTTGATTGGGATCAGATGACGATGGAGTTTCTGCAAGGTGGGCGACAGTTTTGCTTGAAGGGTATCACGGCAGCACCCGTGAAGGAAATTGGCCTTCGCAGCCTACAACAGCTTGGAGACACAGGGAGCTTGATGGTCGTTCTTCTTGGGGTGAGGTCAGACGAGGCGGGGCAAGGGGAGGTACCTCTCCAGTTGCAGCCGTTGGTTGAAGAGTATGCCGATATCTTCCAGGAGCCGCATATACTTCCGCCATCACGGTTCCGTGATCATCAGATTGTGCTCAAGACTGGAGCAGAGCCGACAAATGTACGACCTTACCGATATCCACACATGCAGAAGGCAGAGATCGAGCACAGTGTTCGGGAGATGCTCGATGCTGGCATCATCCGACCCAGCACGAGTTCTTTCTCGGCACCCATCATCCTAGTCAAGAAGAAGGATGGATCATGGAGGTTCTGTGTTGACTACCGGGTCCTGAACAGTATTACGCTGAAGGATAAGTTTCCGATTCCACTGATAGAGGAGCTGTTAGATGAGTTACATGGTGCGACCCGGTATACTAAACTGGACTTGCGGTCCGGCTACTACCAGATTCTAATGAAGGAGGACGACATCCACAAGACGGCTTTCAGGACTCATGATGGTCACTAAGAGTTCCTAGTGATGGCCAACGGGTTGACCGGTGGTCCATCCACCTTCCAGGCCAATATGAATGAGATCTTCCGAGAATTTCTTCGCCGCTTCGTGCTGATTTTCTTCGATGACATTCTGATCTACAGTCGGACTTGGGAGGAGCACGTGGACCATGTTGCTCAGGAAGAGGTTGAATATTTAGGCCATCTGGTCTCCGTGGAAGGGGTTAAGGCGGACCCGAAGAAGATTGCTAGTATGGTATCGTGGCCACAGCCCCAGACCATTCGGGCCTTACGGGGCTTCTTGGGCCTCACAGGCTACTACAGGCGCTTCGTTCGTGACTATGGGAAAATCGCTCGGCCACTGACACGGCTCTTACAGAAGGATGCCTTTTCTTGGCATGATGAGGCAGAGGCGGCTTTTCAGGCGCTCAAGCAGGCGGTGACGACTACCCCGGTCCTGGCACTTCCGGATTTCACCAAGGAGTTCGTCGTGGAGACGGACGCCTCCGGAGTAGGGCTGGGAGCCGTCTTGATGCAGGAGGGGCGGCCGATTGCTTTTTACAGCAAAGCCTTGGCTCCCAGGACGTTGGGCCTATCGGCTTATGAGAAGGAGATGCTGGCCATTATTCATGCAGTGGCACTGTGGCGGCCATACCTGCTGGACCGTCATTTCAAAATCAGGACAGACCACCAGAGCTTGAAGCACTTCTTGGAACAGCGGGTCTCTTCCCCTCTTCAACAGAAATGGGTGACCAAACTTTTGGGGTACGACTACGAGATTGTTTATCGGCAAGGAAAAGACAATCTGGTTGCGGATGCTCTTTCCAGGTTGCCTGAGGGAGCGTTGGCCAGCATATCTGTACCGCGGCTAGAGTCCTTGGATGAGATTCAGGAGGAGGTGCTGCGGGATCCTGAGTTACGAGTTATTCTGGAGGATTTGCGGTCCGACCGGACGACCACCCCCGGCTATCATTTGCAACAGGATCGTCTCTACTACCACGGACGGGTGGTCATACCCTCTCAGTCCGCTTGGCGGACGGTGATGATGCACGAGTTCCACTCGACGCCGACGGGGGGCCACGCTGGGGTTCTCCGCACTTTGCAGCGGGTCAGGGCCAATGTATTTTGGAAGGGCATGCGGAAGGATATACAGGTGTTTGTTCGCCAATGTGATGTTTGTCAGCGACAGAAGTACGAGACCACTTCTCCTGACGGGCTCCTTACCCCCCTAGAGATTCCGCACCAGGTCTGGGATACGGTCTCCATGGATTTTATTGACGGGCTACCTCGCTCGAAGGGAAAATCGGTTATTCTGGTGGTTGTGGACAAGTTGTCCAAGTACTGTCACTTCATTGCGCTGAGCCATCCGTACACTGGGGAGTCCGTGGCTACTTTGTTTGTTCGCGAGATTGTGCGCTTACATGGCATTCCTCGGGCGATTATCTAGGATCGGGACCCTACTTTTGTTGGCAATTTTTGGCGGGAGCTTTTCCACTTGCAGGGGACTTCTTTGCGCTTCAGCACAGCTCACCACCCACAGACGGACGGCCAGACGGAGGTCGTGAATCGGAGCGTGGAGACATATCTCCGCTGCTTCATTATGGAGGAGCCCCGTACCTGGACGAGTTGGCTACATTGGGCTGAGTACTGCTTCAACACGTCCTATCACTCCGCGAGCAAGCTAACCCCATTTGAGGTGGTTTACGGCCGGCCGCCGCCTTCTCTGAGCAGTTATGAGTCGGGTAGCACCGCGGTAGCCGTCGTTGACCGCGCACTCCGCGATCGTGACCGCACGCTAGCCACCTTGCGAGAGAATCTGCGGGCAGCCCAAGATCGGATGAAGACTCAGGCAGATAGGCATCAGACGGAGCGGGAGTTTCAGGTGGGGGATGAGGTTTTTCTCAAACTTCGTCCCTATAGGCAGCTGTCCGTCGCCCAGCGGACGAACCAGAAGTTGGCACCCCCGTTACTATGGTCCCTTCCGGATCACTCGGCGGGTCGGAACCGTCGCTTACACTCTGTCTTTACCAGAGGGGTCGAGGATTCACCCCACCTTTCACGTCTCCTTGCTGAAACGGAAGATTGGCGATGCTGTTCAGGCGAGCTCGGTGTTGCCTGAAGCTACTACTGGGGGCGAGCTGCGCCCGATTCCTGAGGATATTCTAGTGGTCAAGTGGAAGCGCTGAGGCACGGCGTACTGTCCAGAGCTATTGGTCAAATGGAAGGATCTTTCTCCCGAGCACAATACTTGGGTGGACCTGCTGGAGTTTCGGGAGCTTTACCTCGACTACCAGCTTGGGGACAAGCTGGTTCTTGATGGGGAGGGGAATGTTACGCCCCCGGACGAGGCCCGTCTATTTGGGCGTCATTACAAGCGAAGGCAAAGGCACGGCGAAGGCGACAACGGGGCTGAACCAAGCGGTTCAGCCCCCTCTTACTGAATTCGGCCCAAGGGGGGCTGAACCGATTTCGGTTCAGCCCCATTGGGGCCGGCCGGCCCCCTTGCTGGCCGGTCCGGGGTCCGGTATAAATATACCCGGACCCCCTTTTGGGTTCTTATGCAATTAATGATCAAGGTATTCTCTCTTCTTCCTCCTAACCCTAATCTTCTCTAGCCGTCATTAGTTTTCTCCCTCGTTTCTCCCTCTTTTAGAACTTCGTTCATAACAGCTGCATCAAGCGGGGCTAAACCATCCGGATCAGCCCTCCCTAATTAAAACAAGAAGGCGGTTGGGGGCTGAACCGGACAGGTTCAGCCCCGGGGCCGGCCGGCCCCTCCTCAACCCGAGGGGTATAAATACCCCTAGGGTTTCCTGGCGGTGGACAAGCAAATATTCTCAGGTATTCGCTCCCCTCTCTCTCAAAACTCTAGCTTTCTCTTTTCTCTCTCAAATTTTTCTCGTTCTTATCATTTGGTATCAGAGGTTTCCGTTTCTCCACCATGGTGAGTTGGTGACTCACTCCCAGGACGAATCCAATCAACTAGCAACCCTAGAAGAGAACTACACCGGGCTGTCCGACACGATGGCAGCCATCGAAGAAAAGTTGAAGGCATCGGAGAAGCGATTGGAAGAATGTGTGGATGCACGCATGGATGAGATCAAGAGTTTGTTGACTCAAAACATCAAGGGAAAGGCCAACGTAGCCGAAGAAGGCACCGGTACCCCACTTCCGATCCCGTCTCCAGCGACGGGTCACTGAAACCCGATCGGACCTGCACGGGAAACGAAGGCCGCGATCGGCATTCCAGCGTCAATAAGGGGCTCAGGATCGGCGGAGAAAGGGAGGGAGGCTCACGATAGCAGCCGGCAGGGCTCGACGCAACCCAGATGGCTGGCGGGGACGCGTGGGGTCTGGATCTCCCGCCTTATGGCAGGGACGCACACACCGACTGGGCATAGGAAGGACGCCCAGAGGGCCGATGGGCCAAAGGAATGGGGTACACCCAGCGGGAGGGACTCCTTCCCATCCCTGGGATGTCGGGGCAGCCCGACAGTAACCGGGGAGGAGACGGATGGGAATTTAGCCCCCCACTAGCGGCCAGAAATCCTTACGGAGAGGATTGAGGATACCCTAACGTGGTCGAGGGACGGCGACAACCACCGGCACTTGGATAAGAGTATGGAGGGCCCAGGAAACAACAACCGAGAGCCTACATGCCGCCTAAGGTGACACACATGAACTACCCCAAATTCAAGGGGGGGGGGGGGGACGCATTAGAATGGGTCCAAAAGGCAAAGTTATTCTACAATTATCAGGAGATACCAGAAGTTAGCGTCTTTTCACCTTGAGGAAGACGCATTCTAGTGGACCCAGTGGTTCCTCCGAGGACAGGAACACGCGTCATGTCCGAATTCGCTGACGGATTTACGGGCCGCTTTGGTCCACTGGAGTACGAAGAATTCGAGGCTCTTCTTCAAAAACTGAGGCAGCAAGGGACGATGATGGAATACCGAGCAGAGTTCGAAAGATTAGCCAACAGGGTGCAGTGGGAAGAGAAGACATTAATGAGTTGCTTCATTTCGGTATTGAAGGAGCACATCAAGGATGAGGTGCATGCCCACATGCCGCGCAGTTTGATCCATGCTATCAGTCTGGCCCGGATTCAAGAGGAGTGATTCAACCGACAAAAGTCCAGATGGGGGAATACGAAGAACACTAAAAACCTTCCGGACACCAAGAAGGAACAAGGAGCTACTGGGAGGGCGACTGTGAAGAAATTGACATGGTTAGAGCTACAGGCAAGAAAAGAGAAGGGAATGTGCCTCAACTGTGATGAGAAATTCACCCCAGACCACAAATGTCAGATGATCCAGGTGTACACACCTTCCACGGCCTCTCCCATGATCACACGGCTCATAAGAGGTAGGGACCTCTCACCGATCTGCATGGAAACGGGTTCAGTTCAGCTTTGCCCATGATCTAGTCATTGTGGTCTATCGTACGATGCGGGTACGGCTTCGCCTCAGCCCGTAGGGGTTTAACACATACAGGTGTTATGAAAAGATAATAGCTACGCACTCAATCCTTGCGAGAGGACTTAGGCTTCGCACACAAAACCAATGGGGGTACGAGACCACTCCACTTCAAAACTCATGGTGGAGGTTTGCATCCAACCACAATCCAAGCTTGGGGCTTCCGTTAAGCTCTCTGAAAAACACCTAAACCTCAAGTCCCGCAATTCTATGACATATCTCATGGAGTAATTCTCGGTCATGCATTCTAGTCTTAACCTAAATGCACACGATGCGGATTGCAGGGCGGATCTGCCAACAGAAGGTGACAATTTTGGTTGACAGCGGGAGTACTCATAACTTCATCAACCCCGTTGTGGCACAGAAGCTGGGGCAAGAGATCACCAAGGATGCCTCTTTCCAGGTCATGGTGGCAGACGAAAATAAGTTGTAGTGCAAAGGAGTGCTGAAGAGAGTGGGGTTCAGTGTGCAAGGATACACCTGCAGGATGGATGTCTACTTGTTGCCCATCCGGGGATCGGATATGGTTCTGGGAGTCCAATGGTTGCAACAGCTGGGTAAAGTAACCCTGGATTGGGATAGTTTGACCATGGATTTTGTGCAGGATGGAAGGGAGTACTGCCTGCACGGGATCAGAACATCACCGGTGAAGGAGATCTCTCTTCGCTGCTTAGAGAGACTGTGGGAACAAGAGAATGACATGGTTGTATTTATGGAGATCGGGCCTCCCGCTACGCCCACGCAAGAAGTCCCAGAACAGATGAAGTCATTACTTCTCCAGTATACGGATTTCTTCCAGGAGCCCCGATCGTTACCGCCGATAGATCACCAGATCAGCCTGAAGGAAGGGACTGAGCCGACCAACATTCGACCCTACCGTTACCCGTACATATAGAAGTCTGAGATAGAACGGAGCGTAACGTGCATACAGAAGATCGAGATAGAACGAAGCGTGAAGGAGATGCTAGCCGCAGGGATCATTCGACCCAGCACCAATTCGTTTTCCTCACCCATCATCCTGGTGAAGAAGGACGGTCGTGGAGATTTTGTGTCTACTACCGCGCTCTGAACAGCTCTACTATCAAAGACAAGTTCCTTATTCCCATAATTGAGGAACTGTTGGACGAACTACACGGAGCACACCTGCTCACCAAGCTGAATTTGCGGTCGGGATACCACCAAATCAGGATGAAGCATGAGGATATCTTCAAAACAGCTTTCCGAACACATGATGGTCACTACGAGTTTGTCGTCATGCCGTTCAGACTCTCCAACGCACCTTCGACATTTCATGCAGTAATGAACGATATCTTCCGGCCCCTCCTCCGCAGGTCTGTATTAAACTTTTTTGATGACATTCTAATCTACAGTGCCAACTGGGAAGAGCATCTCCAACATGTGGAACAAGTGCTCGCGATACTACTACACCAACTCTATGTCTCGGCACAAGGAGTCAAGGCCGACCCCCGGAGGTGGAGAGCATGCAGACGTGGCCTAAGTCATGCACGGTCCGGGCACTCCGGGGTTTCCTCGGGCTGACGGGCTACTACCAGCGATTCGTGAAAGATTATGAGAAGATAGCTCGGTCGTTGACCCAGCTGCTACACAAGGATGCCTTCTGCTGGCAGGAGGAGACGGAGGCTGCTTTCCAAGTTCTCAAGATGGCCATGACGACGACACTAGTGCTGGCTCTTCCGGGCTTCACCAAGGAATTCATACTGGAGACTGATGCATCAGGCGTCGGGATCGGGGTCGTGCTCATGCAAGGTCGGCCGATAACATTTTTCAGCAAGGTGTTGGCCCCACGGACGTTGGTCTTATCGACGTACGAGAAGGAAATGTTGGTCATCAAGCATGTCGTGGCCTTGTGGCGACCCTACCTCCTGGGCAGACACTTTAAGGTCCAGACCGATCACCAGAGTTTGAAATATTTTTTGGAGCAATGGGTGGCTTCTCCTCTACAACAAAAATGGGTAACGAGGTTGCTTGGCTACGACTACGATATAGGCTATAAGCAAGGGAAAGAGAACGTCGCGGCTGACGCACTATCCCGCATACCAGAGGGAGCACTCCAACACATCTCAGGGCCCCTGATCGGCGTCATGGACGATATACAGGAGGTCCTACAAGACCCTGAGTTGCGCCTTATCGTGGAGGCACTTCGGCAGGGACACGAGGCCCCTCCCGGGTTTCGACTGCAAAATGGGCACTAACTTAGTTATTAAAGGCGCAAGGCGCACCAAGGCGCAAAGGGGTCTTGGATCCTAGGCGCAAGGCTCAAGGCGCAGGCGTGCGCCTGACGAAGGCAATGCGCAACCATATTCGGTTTAAATAATCAACATCAAACATCAGTTCATCATCTTAATCAGATTTTTCATTTATTCTACTCATTAATAATTCTTACTATCATTTATATCTCTTAAAAAATAGAATCAATGTGATCACTTGCATCATAACTAAGTCTCAACGCTCGATTATGTTTCACAAACACTAAATCATGCAAAAAAATATTGAGTTCTTACATTATTTCTTTCTTTATTTTGAAAAAAAAAACATTTACAATAGAATTGCACATAGACGTGTCTTTTATGCTCCAAAGGCGTAAAAAATGCGCAAACCTCTGAGCCTGGTGAGCCTTGAGCCTTAGGCGCTCCTGCAGGATGGATGTCTACTTTTCACGACCGGGTGTTCATACCCTCGTCGTCGCCATGGAAGAACACTATGCTACAAAAGTTCCACTCCTCACCAGTGGGGGGCATGCAGGAGTTCTACGTACCTTACAGAGGATCTGAGCTAATGTTTTCTGGAAAAGCCAACGAAGGGATGTCTAGAGGTTTGTGCAGCAGTGCGACATGTCAACGTCAGAAATACGAAACCACCTCACCAGCGGGCCTTCTGACTCCTCTGGAGATACTGCGGCAGATTTGGGACACAGTGTCTTTGGACTTCATCGACGGGCTGCCGAAGTCCCAAGGGAAGGCAGTCAGCTTGGTAGTGGTGGATAAGTTATCCAAGTACGGGCACTTACTGGCCCTGAGTCATCCTTACACAGGTGAATCCGTAGCAGATTTGTTCGTGTGGGAGATAGTCAAACTTCACGGGATCCCACGGTCCATCATCTTTGATCGGGATCCGGTCTAAGTGGGCAACTTCTAGAAGGAACTATTCAAGCAGCAGAGTACGCGCCTAAGTATGAGCATCGTAAACCATCCACAAACAGACGGTCAGACTGAGGTACTCAATCGGGAAGTTGAGACATACTTACGGTGTTTCGCTATGAATGAGCCCCGCACATGGACACGATGGTTGCACTGGGCTGAGTACTGCTATAATACCTCCTACCACACGGCCAGTAAGTTTACTCCTTTTGAAATTGTCTATGGGCGCTATGCCCCAAGTCTGGGTATATATGAGTCAGGGGGAACGACGTTACCGGTTGTTGATCGTGAGTTGCGCGACCGTACCCTCGCCATATTACGAGAAAACCACCTTAATGACCAAAACAGGATGAAAATACAAGCAAATAAACACCGGTCCGAACGTCAATCGGTGATGAAATTTTCTTTAAAATCCATCCCTACAAACAAACCTTAATGTCCCAGAAAACAAATCTGAAGTTCGCACCTCGCTATTATGGTCCCTTTAAAATCATTCAGCGGGTGGGACCGGTTGCTTACACCTTGGACCTTCCCGCGGGCTCGCGTATTCATCCCACATTTCATATCTCCTTGCTAAAGAAGAAAATCGGGGAAACAACTCATGTTGCTCTACCCTCCCAGAAGCAACCAACCGGGGGGGGATTACGACTACTCCCTGAGGAGGTGATGTTCACCAAGCGGAAGAAACGCGGTACGGAATACCATTATGAGATTCTTGTCAAATGGAATAATTTATCTACAGCACAGAACACATGGGTCGACCTGCTCGAGTTCCAGGAACTATATCTAGAATTCCACCTTGGGGACAAGTTGGTTCTTGAAGGGGAAGAGAATGTTATGAATCCTCATAACGGCCGGTTCGCGGGACAGACATATCAGAGACAGTGAAAGGATGTGACATCAAGCGGGGTTGAACCATCCGGTTCAGCCCTCCCTAATTAAAACAAGAAGGCGGTTGGGGGCTGAACCGGACCGGGGGAGGCCCTCCTCAACCCGAGGGGTATAAATACCCCTAGGGTGCGTTCTCAGGTATTCCCTCCCCTCCCTCTCAAAACCCTAGCTTTCTCTTTTCTCTCCCAAATCTTTTCTCGTTCTTATCAGAGCTCATGTTTAGTTTTGATGCCGAATTGAAGTTCTTCTTAGCTCGCTAGAACTCAACTCTATTTAACTCATATAGAGCCACTGAATGTTGATATGAGTTGATTCGTAATCCATTTCAAATCTTCACCTAAGGTAGCAAACAACTGTGTATGAACTAAAATTTACTAACTGCAAATTTATAGGCTCGTTACATGCTTTAAACATTTCATCCTAGATCTGCATTAGAAACTCTGGTCACTAAAACATCATACATCAGCAAGTACAGCATGTAAAAAACTTGCAGCTTTTCTTGGGACACTTGTGTTGATGGATAACATTTAGTCAGTTCTGCTTCACTCCATCCTTACTATATCTTTCCGGTGCATAGTGTAAAAATGCCATACAGACCTTAGTAACAACCATTATTTGATCAACTTGTAGGTGAAATTGAATTTGATTTGCAATAAAGTAATTAGACACGGTAACTTTAATGATTCTTATTGGTGCTCGTTTAATTGTTGTAACTATTACCTCTGCAGGCATATTACTATTCATATTGTTTTTAACTTAAATTACTATTGATTGAATATTTGTTATAACACATATAGTTGGTTCCATTTGGACGGAGCATGGATAGATCCCCACGAACAAGCAATTTCCTCGTTACAATCTATCCTAGGGAAAGAAGAGATTTGTATAATGAACGAAATTCACATGTTCATCATCAAACATTAAAAAAGCATAGAATATTATATGTAAATATTAGGAAAATTAAATGGTGATACCTGGCCTCTACCATCATTGAAGCTGCTTCCAGCAGAAGTCTTGACTGATGATCAGTATTGTAAGCTCTAGCATATGCCACATTTTCCAAAACATCAGCACCGTTCAACCCAAACCTGTAACAATATGGTGTTACCATGAGTTTAGGGGAAAAAGAAGGCTTTATATCATTAAGTAAAATAATTTGTTCTGGAATTATTAACACCTTTCAGCAATATCCAGGAGTCTTTGTGGCCTGAAAGTGCCCTCGGCGTCAATATACATAGCCTTACCCTCACCACCCCCTTGATCCAACGGCAGCTGAAGTTTATAAATAAAATAACAGGAAAATATTGGAAAACAAATGTTCTAAGAACAAATTCTCAGGGAATCTCTGACTATAATGATCTAAGCAGCAAAGAACATTTAGTTTCTTTAAGAAGGTTATAATATTTGGTAAACCAGATTAAGGTTCCGTTTGGCATGGCGATAGAGGGTTGTAAACGCACTGGTTATGAATCGCCGATCGTGGACTCCCGACCTCACCTAAGAAACTTCATTCACTGTTATATTCAAACGTAGTTTTTTTTCTGTTGTCATGTCAAACATACATTCTAAGACAGTAGCATTTTTGTCCAAACTCACAGGAGCAAAAAACGCCATATCAAACAGAGCCTAAGTAGCAGGCATAAAGGACTGTCACAAAAAGAACTCACAAAAAAAGGACGGTCACTAAGCTCATGCATTAATTGGTGAAGTAAATAGCCGCCTACTAGATTACTCAGTTAAGTTACGCAACATGAATTACAAAAAAACTAGGGCCTATTTCAAGGCATCCACCCCCCCCCCCCCCCCGGCTATAAATTATTTTGCACTATCTACCTCCAAATTCCAGCAGTCACTTAGCCCGAATCAAACAGCACATCACACAAAATGCAAATGATCCAAAAAATATTGTGAAGAGATGTAAGAAAAGGAAGACGACTCGGTCTCCTGGATCTCCCCATCGTGATGCTTCATCTCGCCTTTGTCAACTCACAACTCATTGGAACCTCCTCTCCCATTGCTCTTTCCACCTTCACCTTCTGTCCGAGTTCAGCAAGGAGAACCAAAAAGTGCAAAGATATCGCATTAAAAGACACCTCTCAAGCCGTTAGCAAGTTAGAGATGGGTCAACGGTGGTGGCAGCGAAGACCTCAAGGAGAAGAGTAAGGTGCATGAGTCTCCCGCTTCTTTTCCTCAATTGTGAAAGTGCAATGGTATCATAGGCAACTATCCTCGACTCAGGGATTTCAGTAGATCCCACAATTGCCCCCCTCGTCCTCCTCTTTGAGACTCAGAGCCATCATAGTAAAGCATGTGTGGTCAGCAATCTCATCCATTGGCTTCTCCCACATGTACCAGCTTCTCTCTTTTCTCCATCGATCGGGATTGAGATCAGAGAGCGGGATTAAAGAAATGGGCTTGGAGGAGGAAAAAGAAAAGAGGGAACAAAGATGGGGTGTAGAGAGTGGGAGAGATCAAAGAGGGATATATTATCATCCTCTCGAGCCATGGTTTGTTCCAAAATAAGTGCCTATTTGGGAGGACAGTGGCGGTTGGAGATGGAGATAGAATGACATTACTAAATGTGCATCCCACCCTACAGTTGGAATTAAGCATGAAACAGCATTTTTGGTGTCCGCGATTTCAAATGGAAGTTACCCAAATTGGTACAAAAATAGTGTTTGCACTTCTCCAAAATCGCAACGAAAAAATGCATGAACAAACGCCGCCTAAGTTTCATTGCAGTTTCTAGAGTGGGAGAGAGAGAGAGAGAGGGAGAGAGAGAGAGAGAGAGAGAGAGAGAGATGAAAGACCGGAAAAAATTTGGAAGCATGATGCTTGGTGCCCATGGACAGCAAATAGCATTAAATCAATAAAATAAGTATTAGAACTGAAACGTCAAACAATCTGTGGTTTCAATAAATACCCATGTACAATCAGACTTGGCTCACTGGGAAAAACGAAAAAAAGTGAATAAAAAAACATGAATATGAAGTTTATTATAATTTGTAACAACTATTTAAGAAGAATACCTGGCAAGTTACACAAAGAGTATGACACAACTGAGTCTTTCCACAGCGAAATTCACCATACAACTCTGTGATGGAGCCAGTTTCAATCCCTCCTGCACAAAGACAGAGAACTCAGAAGTAAAATATTGTACTTATTACATTCAAAAGCGGAAGGGTAATTTCAAAACCCCAAAAGAATGAATATGTACAAATATTGACAATGACATCCAATTACCTTCCAAGATCTTATCAAGTTCCTTAGAACCAGATGTGATTTGAATAATT
Organism: Dactylorhiza incarnata; assembly: GCA_033032865.1. Lineage (NCBI taxonomy): Eukaryota > Viridiplantae > Streptophyta > Magnoliopsida > Asparagales > Orchidaceae > Dactylorhiza > Dactylorhiza incarnata. The sequence continues at coordinate 301,240 of JAWHQI010000401.1, read as the reverse complement.
TCAAGTCTTTGTGCATGAAGCTGGCTAGCACTTGTGAATCCCAGAGGTACAAGCTTTGAAGCTGAAGTAGATCTTGATTAGTATAAAAAGAAGAATACTTAAAAGAATATAATGAAATAATGATATTTATATCCAGATAGAAGCTAGCAAGTAAATATATGCAATGAAAGGGGCGGCCTACCTGCTCCAATAATCTTGTCAACTTTTGCCTCACTAATTCCTTTAATTAGCAAGAGCTCTTTCCTTGGCGAATATGCAATAGCTTCAACCGTGCAGAGACCAGCATCTCTGAGCTTTTTTATATCAATTGCAGCTATTCCAGAAATCTTGCAAGAAAATATATTGAGCTACGATTAAAACGCATATCCAGGTGCATGAGGCTCTTTAATGTTATATTTTAGAGAGGTTGATTCCATGATTTAAACCAGAAAAATCACAAGAAGATGGCATAAGCATTGCTGCCAAGTCCCCTAACTCATAATAAGCATCCAAAATACAACTGCAACAATGCAATTTTGGAAATGAAATATTGCTCGGGGGTCAATTTCAACAACAGATTCTGCAGTCTAAAAATCTTGAACATTTAGTTGACTGTGTAGCAGCTAACATATGACAAGTCGACAACAGAACTGGAACGAGCCTGTAAAGTCAGCTACTATCAGAGAAACCATGATCCAAACTGTAAACAGAAATAAAGAGGGGTAAAAAGGAAATATATGTTAGGACTTGGGAAAGAATAAAGCTCCTTTTGGATCTGATTTTCTAAAATGTGTCCAGACCATATATAGCTAGGTACAACTTATCTCATTGACTCCTACGATTACATCAGCAAGTGTAAAGCTAGTTAAGGATAAACCTTGATATTATTGTTGGTGCAAGACAGAAATTGATCATGGACTAAATATTTAGTGAACACATCAACAGGTGGACGAGCAGATGCGGTCTTGCATGGATGAAGGTCCCCTACAGCTGCATGTTGGGTCTTCAGATTTCAAGAAAACTCCATTCCACCATGAAGAAGAAATATCTTTTTATTGAGCTTCAGCAAGCCTTCACAGCTCAGACAGAGCTCATTGCGGCTACAGTCCTCTTCGAACTCATCAACCCAAGAACAGCGTTGATTTCAGTCCCAACTTGAAACAGTTCACCCGCTGACTCCCGAACACTACTGTTGCTTTGACAAAAAGCTTCCGAGCAAGCCTCTCTCCTCTTCCTCGAAGTCGGGGACAGATCAAGGCCTATAGAGATCCTCTTTACCTTCTCTAGTGCACCACCACCACCTCTGGAAAAGTACCACTGCTTGATGTAACCAACTTCATCATTGAACTCTTACATGGCCTACAATACGATGCGTTGCTCTAAGCTCAAGAGCATTATAGAGCGCATTTTCTCTTTCTCGGTTTCGCACTTGCACAGTAGTCAGACAACAGCAACCTAGTCGAACCATGTTGAACTACTCCCCAACAACTCTGCGAATCATCTTCAAGCTCCTCCCGAGCTTAAGGCTCGCAACAAGACCTCTCATGACTCCACTCCCCCCCCCCCCCCAACTCGCTAGTCCTTCTCGCAGCAAATCAAATCATTGTGCTCGATAGAGGCTTTGTCTCCCTAAAAGTCTAAACCTTCGCTTATGGTTATGATATGTATTTTGTCGTGTAGTGTCCTTGTGTTGTAGTGGGCCCTCCATCTATATAAGGAGACCCTTAGATGATGGCATCTTTACCTTTGGAGTGTTAGTTTAGGTCTCTCTTTGGAGAGGAGAGTACTTTGGAGGACCCGGCCTCCGGGTGCTTGGCAGGAGCATGTCTCCCGAGTTGGCGAGTTGTATCATTTATTTTCATGCAATACAATTTCTTATTCATGTTCTTGTTCTCGATACGGCGTAACTAGCCCGTATCAATTGGTTCGACCTGCCGCTCATTTAAGGTTTCAGTCGAAACCCTAATTGAACTTGTCTGAAGGTTCCAGCCACCCACATTTCTCACCCGCCGATTCTCGCCCGACCGCTCGTTTGTTCCATTCCCGAGCCCGTCTTCCGCTCTCGCTCGGCGAAATTTGAAGCCAGCCACGCTCAACAACGCGCGCGACGACGTCGTTGCCGCACTCGATCCTGATCGGCGCTGCTACCGTTGTCGGTCTCCCTCGTCTCCTCGGTGAGCTGGCTTGCGTCCGCGTCAGATCTAGCCAACACTCGACGACGTCCGCGTCGGATTATCTACAGATTTTGTTGGCTTACTTGTTTGTTATTTTAGCTTCCTTTATGCGTGTTTTTTTGTAGATTGTGAAAATGATTTGGAGTCATCTTTTTATTTTAAATGAACTAACAGTTCTGCAATTTTTGACTCAATGTTTTCTTACATGGGTTTTTGAGTGAGAACTTGGTTTCTAATATAGATCTTTGGATAATTGTTGCATTTTAGCTTCTGTTATGACTACGACTATTAGAAAATGACTATTATTCACTAGAAATTTTGAAGGTCGTGTTTAGGTACGCCTTGGTGAAGACATATATTAGGAACTTCACTCTCTTTAGCATCTCAATCCTTCATAATATTAATATGTCACATATATTATGCATCATAGATATAAATAATTACATTGTTTCTTGACATTAATTAATAACTGATTGATGGAGGGATGATTGAGTGATTGACACGTTGGCTCTCATTGAGTGATTGATGCAGATTTTGTTGGCTTACTTGTTTGTTATTTTAGCTTCCTTTATGCGTGTTTTTTTTGTAGATTGTGAAAATGATTTGGAGTCGTTTTTTTATTTTAAATGAACTAACTGTTCTGCAATTTTTGACTCAATGTTTTCTTACATGGGTTTTTGAGTGAGAACTTGGTTTCTAATATAGATCTTTGGATAATTGTTGCATTTTAGCTTCTGTTATGACTACGACTATTAGAAAATGACTATTATTCACTAGAAATTTTGAAAGTCGTGTTTAGGTATGCCTTGGTGAAGACATATTAGGAACTTCACTCTCTTTAGCATCTCAATCCTTCGTAATATTAATATGTCACATATTATGCATCATAGATATAAATAATTACATAGTTTCTTAACATTAATTAATAACTGATTGATGGAGGGATGATTGAGTGATTGACACGTTGGCTCTCATCTCCAATTCCTCTCTTTACAGGAAAGCCCCACTTTATTTCAACTTATATCTTTTCATTAATTATTGTGTGTATCCATCCTCCCCAAAAAAATGTATCTACCTTCAGTTTTCATATGTTGTTAGAAAAAAAAAAAGTTAAGTTGGCCCCCTTTTATTTAAAAATTAAATATAGAAAATAATGTACTTTAAAATTAAAAGCAAATTTTTATAACAATAATATAATTGTGGGCGGAGCCCATCACCCCCACGCCCCCACAACAATCACACACGGGAGGATCACGGACACCCCACATGGGTGAAGACATGTGCATTACTGCTAGTGGTTCAAAATGACCATCATCATCATAAAAAATGCAATGAAGAAATGGTTTTGAAGTAGATGGACAAAAGCGTAAAGGCATTTATTGGTGACAATAGAAAAGTGTATAAAACCTAATGTAAAGGCCTACCTCTATGACCCATTAGCATATATCTCTCTTGTATAGTTTAGTCACATTATTGTTTGTAGTTAAGATATCACTTCTACCACTTATAAATACGTGTACCTGAATTTTTATTTGTCTCTAATGTGAAGTAACAAAATTATTGCTCTTCGTATTTCGCTATTGCACATGGTATCTGATATAGGGGTGGGTTGACAATGATGAATGCCCTAAAATGCAACTCTAAGTGAGATGTGGTGCACCTACGGGCAGACTCTAATGTGTGGAAATATAATGTTCAGTCTGATTCAGTTAGCAATAAATAATTAATTATGATAAAATATAAGCAGTCGCACATTTATTAGAAGAAAATTTAATTGAGAACAAACGAGGATTCACAATTACATGAGGCGCAAATAATTTTAAATGATGCCGAATAAATCTTGCAAATCCAACAATTTCATAGTAATAATGGCATATAATATCACATCCAACCAACTATGGTCTCAAGTATGCAGTAATAGAAAAACAAGATTTCAAACAACAATTTACATGTGCAGGCGACGGCGAAATGGGACAAAGAAAGGAAATTAAGGTTGCTGCAGTTTCAGGAATGGTTGATCGGCGGTATGAGGACCTGGAGAGGCTCAGGTGGGCTATTTAGTGGGGCTAGGGTTGACTGATTTTGTAGGAATCGGGCAGGGATTCAAGGTGGTGAGCAGCAAAGATGAATCTGGGCGGAAACAATGGACTGGGAAGGGTTGGGATCAGGCGGGACTACAAATAGGAGTGTTGTAGGGGAGTTCTGGGCAAGATCAACTAGCGAGGAGGGTTGGACTTGGGTTGGACCATCACAGGAGTGCAGACGGGGGAAGTTGAGGGCGGAAGAGACGGACTGGGAGGGATGGAATCGAGAGGATGCGGGCTCAGCGGCTGTGAAAAGGATGAATGGAGGGATATACGGTATAGGGAGGGGGTTGGCGAGGATCAGTTTAGGATTCGACGATGAAGGTGTCGCCTTGGTGTCGCACCAAGGGGGGAAACGGAACTCTCGGCGTCACACCAAGAGGGGAACTGGCAGTTCCTTAACTAGAAGCAAACCAACGATGCCTCATAACCGCATGCTTGCACGTATAAATAGACTTAACTGAAATAAGGCATCAGAATCGGATAGCTCATATCGTCTGAGTCGATCGAGTGTAAATACAATTCGAAATAAATAAAATAATATGTGAAAAGACTAGGAACAATCGTCCGGACGCATCCGTGAACTCAGATCGTCTGAACGGGTAGCAGATCACCGACTCCTATGGGAATACACGTGTGTGGGTCGGCGATCTCCATCAATATCAGGGAAAATATGATTCCTGAAAAACGCTCTCGACAACTAAGCTCTCGCTTTCACTGATTGAGTTTCCACTTTTGTGTCCAAGAAAGCACATCACAACCCGGCCGATTGAGCTCGCAAGCAGGGCGCTGGAATAAACACCTCGCGCACGGACCGCTTTTCCTTGCACGCAACTCGCCTCGTCTCGCACCCAGCCTGCTCACCTCGCATGTAGCTTGCTTCCATCCCCTACGTGCACCCCCCCCCCCCCCTTCATTTATTTATATAGACCCGGCAAACCTCAGGGTCGCCGCTTCTAGGTCGTTGTTTTGGCTCGTTGCTTGCTCACCTCCTGATGTTAGAGGATCTCCTGAGCTCGACAACTTTGCTTGTCGAACTCTGTTTGAACCTGCATCTTCCTGCTCGTGTCTTGAACGCCCTGATTTGCGTTGAATCAGCCGACAGGAACTTGGCATTGTTGCTTGCTAGCCTCATGATACTCGCAGATCTCCAGAGCTCATCAACTTCTGCTCAACGGAGCCTGCTTGAGCTCGCCAAATCTCGTGTGATAGTCGTTGATCTCCTGAGCTCGGCAACTCCTGCTCCCCGAGCTCGGCAACTCCTGCACACCGAAGCTCGGCAACTCCTGGTAGGTTTGTTTCTCCCCTGCTCGCAGGGTTCTCCCACGTGCTCCGCAGCCGATCTATTTTCACCGAGTATATGTGAGTTCGCTCTCTTGCCAATCCCTACAACTTGTTGTTTTCCCACCTGGACTTGTTCGCTCTCCATTCGAGCTCGCCGCTAGCTTGAGCTCACTCATATCCACCACCAGCTTGAGCGCGCTCCTATCCACCACCAGCTTGAGCGCGCTCCTATCCACCACCAGCCTGAGCTCGTCCTGTCCACCACCAGCTTGAGCCCACAAACTAGAATTTGTCTGTCCTTGCGTTTCCTTTTATACAATGGGAAAGAATGTTGCTTCGACCTCGTCAATCATGTTGCACACTCACTCCTGCACCCATCTATGAAGTGTGTGATGAACTAGAAATAACCACTATCTCTCTCAGTGGGAAGAAAAACTTTGTTGAATGAGTCCACTCGGTGCGTCAGGTAGCCCATACTAAGGGTCTTCTTCATCTAACTCGTGAACCCACAATTGAGACCACCGAGGAGTGGCTCCGGGATGATGGTCAAGTTCAGTTCTGGATATTGAACTCTATGGACAGTGAGTCATATTGAATGGTTATGCAGCACGAAACTGCAAAGGCTATTTAGGATGAACTTAAGTCTCTCTAATATCAAAGAGATGACCTCCAGCATCTGTTCAATCTATAAAGGAACCTACAAACGGTTAAACTGGGTTCGAATGATGAGCTAACGTCGTTCAAAGCACAATATAAGACACTCATCGAAGCCTAGATTAAATACCAACCTCTGACTTTGGATTTAGCTACTAAAAGGACTTTAAAAAAAGTTGTTGCCATAACGTTGATGATAACGTGAATATTTCCTCAACTATACAGTGTATGTGACATCTTATCCTCTCCAACTATTATGTCTTTATCAGATGTTTGCTCCATGATTCTGAAGGTAACTCCACCCACCGATGTCTTTGTGACTCCCTATCCTACCCTACTCCAACGTTATGTTGAAACTCGCCCCCTCCCCCACTACTGTTGAAAAGTGCATATGCATTTATAAAACCCACTACTGGGCACCATGGAGGTCACAATGGGTCTCGAGGTGGTGGACTTGATGGACGAAATCATCCTAACAGCCATAGTACTCACAAATTACCCATTGTAGCTGGGCAAACCAAACTAAAGCCACATGTTGCAGAAAGCATAGGTTCCCACAGCAGCCACCTAGCCCTCACCCCCCCCCCCTCACCACGCCTCTCCAATAGTGTGCTCCCAACATGTCTCGCTTAGAAATTGACACCTTGTAGGAGGAACTCAAACATCTGCGGGGGTTGTTACTTGTACTTCTGAGTCTATCATCTCTGCATCAAATGAAGGTATATCATGTTTTTTTCATAGCTCTTATTGGATAATGGACTTCAAGGACACAAATCACATTACTCCACAAAAACTTCTAAGTAAAATAACTAGTCCCAAATTTATCATTGTTGCCAATGGAGAAATCACCCCGGTTTGCGGATCTGGAGATATGACTCACACTGCCTCTATTTCTCTACAATTTATACTCCATGTTACTGGCTCACAATTTAATCTTCTCTTTGTTAGTCGATTTACTCATGATCATGATTGCTCCATCATTTTTTCATCTTCTTCTTTTGTGGTGCAGGATCGACGGACGAGGGGTAACATTGGTAGAGGACGGATGTCAAATGGGCTCTACACTCTAGACATCCCACCCTTCTGTACAATATCAAAATACGAAGATCAATGATTTTATTATTTCACATTAGAGACAAATACAAATACATGCACACATGTTTATAGGTGAGAGTGACACCTTAACTCCAAATCACAATGTGAGACTAAACTAAACAAGAGAGATATCTCATAATGAGCCATAGAGGTGGTCCTTTACATTGGCCTTTGCACACTTTTTATTCTCCTACAAGTTGGAGCATACATATTGTAAGCGTCAAGCTTGGAAACGAACTAACGATCGAGTGGGCAAGGCAAAGCTTTGGTATTATCGGCAGCGGGAACATGTCGCAGATCAATTTTGCGAAACAAGACTTTTTCACGAATGAAGTGACAATCAACTTCAATATGATTGATGTGTTCGTGGAAAACTGAATTCTCAGAGATATGGATAGCAGCTTGACTATGGCGGAAGAGGTGATAGCTACACCAAGAGTAGTAAGAAGATTCTCCAGCCAAGTGAGTTTAGAAACAGTAGAGTCCATTGAACGATACTCGGCCTCCGCAAAGGAGTGTGCACAACGGTTTACTTCTTGCTCCGCCACGTGACCAGGTGCCCTCTATTTGGACGGTTGTGGATGCAAAAAAGTAGTGGTAGGAAACCAGGGTTGAGATTAGAGGAGCCAATTGGAGAAGCAGTAGAATGAGAAGGGGGATGTTGACCTACGGGAAGAGAAGTATGAAAACACGGAAAACTCTTTTTAGCTTTTCTGGAAGTTGGAGGGTTCATTGCTTTCCGTAAAGTCCCGAAAACACCTTTTGACACGAGCATTTTCCCACGAGTGGAAAGCCGAACACCTGAACACCTCCAAAATAATGGTAGCGATGGGAATAGAACTTTTCCCACCACCACCACCGTCCCAAACAAAGCCTAAATAAAGCCAAAGTTGATAGTCATTGCAACTTGTGCAGACATGGAAGGTTGTGTACCTTGGAGGGAACAAAATTATTCCTCCTAAAAAAATAAGATGTGGGTTTTATTGACAAAAAGGAGAGGTTTCATGAGTAGAATTTTGTTGTGCATAAAAAATTTGAAGTTGAAACAGAATAGAGAGGAGTCAACAAATGAAAGGCATTATAATAGCAAGATACCACGTTGGCTAATTAAAACCGGTAATGAGGGAGTGACAGGAGGTTGTCCCAAATGATTAAAGGAAGAAAGTAAAGAAGAAACAGGAATGATAGTTGGTATTGTATGTTGGACAATTGTAGAAAAGTGAGTAAAGGGAAACAAGCTTCGAGCGGGCAATGACAAGAAGCGTAGAGGAGATCTTGCTTAACAAAAGAGGTCGGTAAACTTGAATGAATTCTAGGAGATGTTATCCTTGACTGACAACAAGAAGCGGCGATGAAATATCAAGCTCGACGAAGGTGGAGCTAGAAAGGGGCTTCGACTAAGGAAAAGGAGACCATCTTGAAGGAGTGCGGTGTAAGGTCAACTAACTAAGACTCAAGTGGAGCGAAGTCTCTCACAACAAAGGATCGAGAAGCAAAACTTGTTTGAAAGATGGTTGCACGTTACGATGAAAATACGGTACCTTGACGAAAAAAAATGAGAATATGAAGTCGCAATAAAAAGGAAGAAGATTTTGGTGAATAAAGATCGGGCGACAAAGAATGACATCATCAACATCAAAGAAGATGGCACGAGATAAAGTTTCAGTGGCATAAAACATTAGCACTGAGGGTAAAACTTGAGAACAAACCCTAGAGAAGAAGGGGAAGGCATAACCCTAGAGAAGGTGAGGCATAACCCTAGGTGAGGACCTAGAAGGCAAATTCAAATAATTATTAGATAAAACTTATATACGCACCATAAACATGGTTAAGCACAATTTTACCTTGCTTTTCTCAGTGTTACATCAGGATATGTATACTAGGACGAGGATAAGTTTCGCTAACACTTTTTGGTCCTATCAGTAACCTATTTGCATTCATGCACCCTTCATGAGGTAAGAAAGTGCATTAGAATATAAATAATTTTCATAATTCCTTGGATCTCATAAGCAGCTAGAGCGGACTAAGAATCATAGGAGTAATAAAGCATATGCCAAGCCCGCGAGTAATGCTCAGATGGCATTGTCATCTACCTTACAAAGATGGAGTGATTTAAATTTGATGCAATCTGAGTCGCATCATATTTTACTTTTATTTTCTGCATTTTTATTAGTGTCACGCACGTCTTCACGCATGTTGTTTTATTTGTGTATGTGTGTTTATGCATTTGTATCACGCTTGTAACTCGTGCTTGTTTGTACGACTTATTGGAGTGACTGACCAATAAGATCATGAATGAATAGGTCCGTCAAATTAAGCTAAGTGGTAATTAGGGCAAGCTTTGATAAATGACTATTTTAATTTCATAATTATTTTTGGCGGGAGAATACCTAGAGACATTTCCTCACTTAGCCTTCTTTATTTCCATAAAAACTCCACTCAAAATTCTTCATTATCCAAGCAGTCGGCATATTTGAACCCCCCCCCCCCACCCCACCCCCACCCCCACAATTAAAACCCTCTATTAAAATCCCCACAATTAATTTCCCTTATCCCATGGTTACCCCCCCCCCGCTCTTTATTTCCCAAATTCATTTACATCTATGAACCATATTAAATTCATGTTATAACAGCCGGCCTCCTCATTTTTGAAACCTCTCTATTAATTACCATTATTGTCAGCCAACTTTGAACATCCTCCCCTTATTTAATATTTATTCCTACAATATTAAATTAAACCTACTATCCTTCTTTATAAAAAGAAACCAGCAGTCAATTGAAAGCAGCTTGGACAAATTTTAGGAATAGAGAATTCATTTCTCTGTTTCTCAAAAGGTCCAACCCAACTCCTCTTCCTTCAACGTCACCTTCCAGCTGCCCGGCGATCCATCCGCGCCGATCTCGACCCCGCCTCGCCGCCGCCGGCGCTCGTGAGCTCTGGTGTCCGTTCCCCAGTCTACCACAAGTGACGATCTTCATGTCAGTCTCCATCCGACCAGGTTTATTATTTTCTGTGGATCCTCTACTGTTTGTGACGCGCCTATGGTATACCTCCCACTCTCATTGCTCACCTACCGTTATTATGATTTTATGCTTAAGTTTATTTGATCGTTAATTTAAAAACCTTCTTGTTCGTTTTTCTTAACGTTGCTTGTGGAATGTAGTAAATCATGTTAAATCAACGTTTGAATGCTAAATATTTCACACGTTTGCGATCCCTAGGTTAATTGTCGCGTGATATTATTCGTGAGCGTCTCGCTAGCCCCGTATTATTTAAGGCGATCACAAAATTTATACATCAAAATTCTTCCATAAAAAGTCGGAATAAAGTGCTTAGGCTCTATTTGGGGTGCACGAGAAGTCAGAGGTGGAACAGAACGGAAGAGAAACAGCGCCGAAGGAGGTCATCTCTGGTGAAAAAGTGATATGTATCGAAGTTTTTTTCTTTTCCCACTGGTGGCGGAGAGCCGCCCGAGATCGCTTTTTGTTTGGGGCGCATCCATCTCCAAAAACTTGGCACCACAAAGGAGCCTGAATGGCGCCCTAAACAGAGCCTTAATCAATTATTCTACCTGTCTAGCCAAAGAGCCCTCGAAAAGAACTTGAACTCATTATGCAGCTCGAAGATGAGGACCTTGAAAATTTTAGAAAAATACCCAAATTATGTCAGTAAGAAACCTTAGCGATCCAAAAACAAGTCAGCAGAGAGACATGGAAATACTCCCCTAAGAACTGAAGGGACATCTAACTGTTCTAATAACATGCATGAATGGTGCTAGGTATATCCAAATTTGTAAGAAAGCATTTCAGGACGGGATACAAACAATCAACGGAGCCTGAACAGCATAATGAAAAGAAAAGAGAACACATCTCTTCCAAATGAGGAAACTGGGTATAAGTAACTTGAAGGAATTATCTCAAGTGCTTTCAAATTTGGGCATAAACAGTTAACGAGAAATAAAATTCCACTCCATCGTCATTGATCAGTCGCACTGTTAACAGGAAATCAAGAGCTACGGGCGAGAAATAAGTGGATTACTGCGCTATAAAGGCGCAGATAAAAACTATTTTGCCGCAACTGATGCACAAAAAGTCCGAGAGTGGAAATCGGAGTTTAGGGTTTCGAAATGAAAACAACCATTGAAGAGATTTACCTCGAGCTGCTCGATGGGGAAAGGGCCATGCTGCATGTCTTCAACCTCCTCCCGCACCTCGCCCATCTTCTGGCGCTTCTGCTGCTGCGCCTCCATGGCGAGATTAGAACGGAACTGAAAGAGTGCGGGGAAGGGGAGCGCTGGAAATCTCTCTGGTGGTATTCAAACAGCAGTGGAGAGCGCCAAAAATAACTTTTTGACGGGAAATCGAAATCGGTGGACGGATGAATTAAGGATCTGGTGACGAAGCTTCTTGTAGAAGATACATTGCTGAGGTTTCCGGCTTCTTGAAATACCCAAAATTAATAGTTATTCAAGATAGCCCGCCATTATCTTTAGGTCCGGCTGAAATGGGTGTGGCTCTGGGCGTATAATAATGGGCATGAGAATCAATGTGTTATGTTTTGGCGATGGTTAACCGCAACCCGTTTTTGGCTATCCGCGGCCAAGAACTCTAAAAAACAACTTATTTTTTTGTGTTTAATCGCAACCTAAAACTTAAAACCTTAACCCCTCGCGTATCCCGTCTTCGGTCACGCCCAATCCCTCGTGTATCCCTTTTCGTTCTCCTCCTTCCTCTCGTTGAAGCTGCACGCCGCCTCTTTTCTCGGGTATAAACGGGGTGCAGCAAGTCAAATATCGGGTTGCGGTTAGATTTTTAACATTTTCGGGGTGCGGTTAACATTGGGGTGCGGCTAATGGTGAACAAAAAAAACGGGTCTGACGGGCCGGCCCGGCCTGGTCAAGGCCCGGTCAAGCCCGGCCCGGTTCAGGCCAGAACCGGGCCGAGCCCTTACCCGGGGCCCTGAAAGGGCCCCGGTTTGGAGCTGTTACCCGGCCCGGTCCGGGCCGGGTAAAGCCCGAATATCGGGCTAGCCCGAGACTGGGCCGGCCATAGCCCGATCCGGTCTCGGGTTAGGCCTGATTGAGCCTAACGGCTCTTTTTAAGAGACGTTAGGCTCATGGCAGCATGGCTGCCACATGGCAGCCATGCTGCCATGAGAGCAGCCAACGGCTCTCAAGAGAGCCGTTGGCTGCTGCCTTTTTTAAAAATAAAAAATAAAAAAAAATTAATTATTTTTTAATAATAATAAAAAAAATCTATAAATACCCCCCTCCCCTCTCTCTTTTCTCACACTCCACCCCTGTCTCTCTCTCTTTCTTAGCTCTCCCAATGGCGTCGTCCTCCACAACTCCAGCGTCGTCTTTCCAAAGTACGACTTCGGTGGTGGAGCACAACCGTAAAGCGAGTATTTGGGAGCATTTCGAGATGGTTCTAGTCGGGACCGAAAGAAAAGCGCGCTGCAAGATGTGCTCGAAGTTGCTATCCATCAGCGGCAACTCAACGCTCGTTAGACACCAGAAGTCTTGCGAGTCAAAACAAGCTCCTCCCGAGTCAAGTCAAGCCCAAATTTCTGAAGCCGGACAGATTTGGACGTACGATCAAATGCGACAGCGAGAGCTGCAGGCGAAGTTCGTCATCAAACGTGGGCTGCCATTCATCGTCTTTGACAATGACGACGGCACAGAGTACATACATGGGGGGCTTCAGCCCAAATACCAAAAGGTTAATAGAATTACTTTAAGGCGCGACACGATTAGGTTATATTTAGAAGCAAAACAAGAACTAATTAGGTATTTTGAAAATTTCGAAGGACGTGTGAGTCTAACGAGCGACGTTTGGACGAGTAATTTAAATTTAGGATTAGCTTATCTTTGCATCACTTGTCATTGGATTGATCCCATTTCGTGGGAGCAAAATAAACGCGTAATATGTTTTATAGGTTTTGAATTCCAGCACACGGCTATAGCTTTATATAAAGTTATTATGAAATGTGCGCGGGAATTTAAAATTAACGATAAAATACTTAGTTTTTCTCTTGATAACGCCTCCAATAATGGCGCCGCAATTGAATTGTTAAAACGAGATTTAAAACCATTTCTCAACGGCGCGTTTTTTCATACTAGATGTGTTTGTCACGTCCTAAATTTAGTGGTACAAGATAGTTTAAAGGCAATGACACAATATATTAATAAAATTCGCGACATGTTAAAAACAATTTATTGTACTAAACAACGAGCTCAAGATTTTAGAAAATTTTGTAAAGCACAAAATCAGAAATATTTGAAATCACAATTAGATATGCCTATTAGATGGAACTTGATATGGTTTCCTTGAAGGCGCTAACCGCACCCCATTCATGGGTGTGCGGTTATCCAAGGAAACCCCACTAGCCCCTTAACCACCCAACATGTGGGTGCAAATAGTAAAATCCTTCAACATGGGGGTGCAAATAGTAAAATTCTGCATCATGAGGTGCAAATAGTAAAATCCTCCAACATGGGGGTGCAAATAGTAAAATCCTCCAAAATGGGGGTGCAAATAGTAAATTCCTCCATCATGGAGTGCAAATAGTAAAATCCTCCAACATGGGGGTGCAAATAGTAAAATCTCACATCATGGGGTGCAAATAGTAAAACCCCCCATCATGGAGTGCAAATAGTAAAATCCTCCAACATGTGGGCGCAAATAGTAAAATCCCACATAATGGGGGTGCAAATAGTAAAATCCCCCATTATTGGGTGCAAATAGTAAAATCCTTCAACATGTGGGTGTAAATAGTAAAATCCTCCAACATGTGGGTGTAAATAGTAAAATCCTCTAACATGGGGGTTCAAATAGTAAAATCCTTCAATACGGTCTGCGTATAGCAAATAATATGGTTATGGTGTGCACATAACCATATCCGTCATATGAATACATATCACTGCAAAATTATACAAACTGGTATGCGCGCAGCTATATTCATGATAAGTGTGCGTATAACACATAAATTGGTTATGGTGTGCGGGTAGCCGCATAACCACCATAACTACCCTAACCACCCACTTAATTACGAAAGTGCCACCCTCAAAAACTATAAATAGAACCCCAAGGCTTCTCTTTTTTCGATCTTCTCCTCCTCCATCTCTCCCCTCTTTTGAGACTTTCTCTCTCTCCGGGCGAGAAAATCCTCCTACGGATTTTCTCTCTCCTCTTTCTTCCTTGCGTGCTCACAAGCGCGCATCCTCCTTGCCCGCTCACAAGCGCGCGTCCTCCGTGCGCGCTCACAAGCGCGCATCCTCCTTGCGCCCCGCTTGTCCTCCTTGCGTGCTCACAAGCGCGCCTCCTCCTTGCGCGCTCACAAGCGTGCCTCCTCCTTGCGCGCTCACCAGCGCGCCTCCTCCTTGCGCGCTCACAAGTGCGTCTCCTCCTTGCGGGATCACGAGCGCGCTCACCAGCACGCCTCCTCCTTGCGCCCTCACAAGCGCGCCTCCTCCTTGCGCCCTCACAAGCACGCCTCCTCCTTGCGCGCTCACAACCGCGCCTCCTCCTTGCGCGCTCACAACCGCGCCTCCGTGCACTCCGCTCTCAAGACCGCTCCAAGCGCGCCTGCGTGCACTCCGCTCTCAAGACCGCTCCAAGCGCGCCACCGTGCGCTCCGCTCTCAAGACCGCTCCAAGCGCGCCTCCGTGCGCTCCGCTCTCAAGACCGCTCCAAGCGCGCCTCCGTGCGCTCTGCTCTCAAGACCGCTCCAAGCGCGCCTCCGTGCGCTCTGCTCTCAAGACCACTCCAAGCGCGCCTCTGCGCGCTCCGCTCTCAAGATCGCTCCAAGCGCGCCTCCGTGCGCTCCGCTCTGAAGACTGCTCCAAGAGCGCCTCTGCGCTCTCCGCTCTCAAGACCGTCCAAGCATAACCCTGCGTACTCAGCAACAAGCACTCCGCCCACTCAAGAACAAACGCTCCAGCGTCCAGCAAGAACAGCACTCCAAACTCCTCTCGCGCAGCAGGAGACAACCGACAGAGACAAAGACGCACAGAGCACATCGATCCAACCTTCAAGCTGCAGTCATAACCTCTAGAGCGCTTAGAGCGCAGCATCCCCCTTTGCATCAGACAAAAGTCTTAGCTCCAGGAGTCGTGGCTTGTCACCCTCCGAGTATCTCTCTCTCTCAACAATTGTAACGAGAGGCGGCCTGTTGCCCTCGAGTTCTTTAAAGTAGCCTTGTACAACAACCAACAAACAGTGGAGGTTTCGGCCGGCACAGACCCGGCCGCGTGGTTTTTCACCCAGTTGACGGGTTTTCCACGTTAAAAAAATTGTCTTGTTAGCTTTCTCTTTTTCTGTGACTGTTTGCGCGCTCAAACGCTCCCGGGCTAAGACGGTCCAATCTAGTCCGATCTACCGGAGCCTTGAGTGGACCGCAACAGAACTCAACCTATAAAATGTTAAAAAGTGATGTTCTACAAAAAGATCTTCTAATGGAATATTATAGTTTGCTTAATATTGAACACGGTTTAGGTGAAATTGATTGGGATATTATAGAACATTATATAGATTTACTAAAGTGTTTTTATAGGGCCACCGTTTCTTTATCTGTAGTGTATTATCTAACGAGCACATTAGTAATTGAACATTTCGTACATATCACAGAAAGATTTAGTTATTATAGGCAACACTAAGGTTGGGCTCCTTTAATTAAAATAATGGAAGAATTTTTTTTAAAATATTATAGAGAAATACCGCCTATGTTTTCGTGTGCCGCCGCTTTAAATCCGCTACTTAACGTAGAAGGCGTAGAAAATTTGATCGACGAAATCAATACTAATCTAACCTTAAATATAAATTATGATGAGGATGACCCCGTTAGTACTACAAGTTTTACTATTTTTTTACGCAAAGTTATAATTATTACAATAACTTATACGGGTCACAACCCCGCGAAGAAATAACGCAACCCAAAACGAATGATAGTCTTAAAAATAAAATGTTAGATTTAGCTTCTAGGAAAAAAGCGCGTACATCTGGTAGTTTAGATGAATTAGGATTATATACAAAAACTCAATTTAGCGATTATGAGTTCGGACGAGATCGAAAACTTCGATCTCTTAAATTGGTGGAAAGGTAAAGTTAATACCTATCCTGTTTTGGCCTATATGGCTCGTGATTTATTAACTGTCCAAGCTAGTACAGTAGCTTCGGAGTCCGCTTTTTCTCTTAGTGGCAGAGTTTTGAACGAGCGGAGGAGCCAGCTCAACGAAGATTCGCTGGAGATTTGCATATGCTACAAGGACTACTTGGACAGTTTAAAGAGGAAGCAACACATAACAGCATTGGAGGATAGCTCGGAGGAGATAGAAGACGAAATGGACGCGTTGAATCTACAAGATGATTAAATCGAGTACTCTAAATGTAATTTTTTTTATATATGTAATTTTTTTTAATTAAATTTTATAAGAATCGTAGCTTTCATAGGTTTGTATTTTCAATTTTGTATTTTGTACAATTGTACGACTTAAATTTTGTAATTTTTTAAATTTTTTGTTCCAAATTTTCAATATTAATAAAATTTTTTGTTCCAAATTTTTAGTTCCAATTGTTCAATATTAATACAATCTAATTCTAACCTTAAATTTTTTTAAATTTTTTTAAATTTTTTGTTCAAATTTTCAATATTTAATTATTTATTAAAAAAATATATAAATTATAAATTAAAATATAAAAAAACCGGGCCGGCCCGGATCGGGCCCGAGACCGGCCCGGTCCTGCCAGGCCCGGCCTGAAGGGCCGGAGCAGGCAGCACATAAGTGCTGCCTGCCCGGCCCGGACCGGCCCGATTCCAGGGGAGGACCGGGGACGGCCTGGCCCGATGTAGGAAAAAGCCCGATCGGGCCCGGTCTGGGTCGGCCCGATCGGGCTTTATGTTCACGGCTAGGTGCGACAAGCCAAAATCGGGTTGCGATTAACAATCACCTTTTTTTATCAAACTCCCTTTTCCTCCCCGCGGCCACTCGAGGCGCACGCTTGTAAGCGGGGACACTCTCCCGCACCGTGAAAGCGCGGAGTCGCTCTCACGCTCACATTATCACGTTCTGTCTCTTGTCTCCACCAGACCCACCACGTAGTCGTCTACATTCACGGCACGTGCGAAGCGCCCTAAAGTGCACGTCGCGCGTCGAACGCCTCTGCGCTCCATGCGTGCTCAGATCGCCTCCGCGCTCAGTTCGCCTTCGTGCTCACCGCGCGCTCAGAACGCTCTCGTGTTCGTTGCGCGCTCAGAACGCTTTCTCGCGTGCTCAGAAACGCGTCCACATTCTGAACAACGTGCGCGCAGTTAATATTTCCTAATTTCTCAGATTGCAGGACCCGCTCGTCGTTTTTTTCACCTTCAACGAAGCTACCCGAACTGCCCGAAGGGTGAGACAGTCATTTATGAAAAATGGTGATCTATGTGCTATGAATCGGCAAACGTGATTCGCCCGTCAGGTGGTTACGATGGTTACAACGGCAAAATTAGCATGCTACATCTGCCCAAGGCTATAAAAGGAGCTCAGAGCCTTCATTTCAAGACACCTTGCTTTCAGCACCCGAGTGAACTCTGTGAAGATTTCCTCTGAGCTTTTCTTCGGTGCTTGAAGTTATCCTTCGTGGACTTAGATATTTCCTTTCCCCCGAAAGGCGACTCAGCATTCTTACTTTTGTTCTCACCAACATTCTCACTTTTGTTCACACCAGCATTGTTGAAACCATAGAACCGGTCTCGACGTTCGCAACGGGTATGCAGCTGACCCTTACTTGACCTGAGCTAGAACCTTGACTAGTTGCTGAGAATTGAAAGACCTTGCCCCTGAAGAACACTTGAGACTTAAAAAAAACTTAAGTTGCAGCAAGGAGGTCCCACCACACACCCGAAAGTTCAAAGAGAGCTTCCCCTCTCAAGCCAATGCTGAGCCTGAGCACCTTGGAGGGCACTAAGGACCACCTCACCGTCCACCATGGGCCTTGTGTGAGTGGACCAGGGGTCCACTCGCCCTTGCCTTGGGCGAGTGGACCACTAGGTCCACTCGCCTAGGTGAGAAAGTGGACCTCCGACCCACTTCCTCCCCCCCCCCCCCCGGACTTCTTTTTTTTTGTCTCAACGGCCTCCAACTAATCGATCTTTTGCGTCACGGTCACCATCTCTATCACGGCCTCATCCGCGTCGGGTCACACCGACTCGGCAAATATGAGGGTTGTACACAATCCCCGCTCTTTTCGAGCTTGTCTTAAGCTCGGAAAGAAAGTCCAACCACATATTTGACGAGTAGGTGGGGACTTAGGGGAATCTACGGAGGGCCTGCCAATGGGTTACTCTTGCCGAGCTTTTCAGCTGAACTTGACATGAGGCGGAAGACGAACCTTTCTCCACTTAGCAATCCTCCTGTGAGCCGAGCTTAACTGGAGGTGGAGAAAGCTCTACACCTGAGGTCGAGTTAAACTCGACCTGAGGTGGAGGGAAACTCAACACCTCTGTCGAGCCGAACTCGACCTGAGGTGGAAGGCGAACATTTCTCCACTTAACAACCCTCTTGTGAGCCGAGCTCAACTGGAGGTGGAGGGAACTCAACATCTCTCGTGGAGCCGAACTCTACCTGAGATGGAGGGAACTCAACATCTCCAGTCGAGCCGAACTCAACCTGAGATGGAGGGAACTCAACATCTCCAGTCGAGCCGAACTCAACCTGAGATGGAGGGAACTCAACATCTCCAGTCGAGTCGAACTCAACCTGAGATGGAGGGAACTCAACATCTCTAGTCGAGCCGAACTCAACCTGAGATGGAGGGAACTCAACATCTCTAGTCGAGCCGAACTCAACCTGAGATGGAGGGAACTCAACATCTTTAGTGGAGCCGAAGTCAACCTGAGATGGAGGGAACTCAACATCTCTAGTCGAGCCGAACTCAACCTGAGATGCAGGGAACTCAACATCTCTAGTCGAGCCGAACTCAACCTGAGATGGAGGGAACTCAACATCTCTAGTGGAGCCGAACTCAACCTGAGTTGGAGGGAACTCAACATCTCTAGTCGAGCTGAACTCAACCTGAGATGGAGGGAACTCAACATCTCTAGTGGAGCCGAAGTCAACCTGAGATGGAGGGAACTCAACATCTCTAGTCGAGCCGAACTCAACCTGAGATGGAGGGAACTCAACATCTCTAGTCGAGCCGAACTCAACCTGAGATGGAGGGAACTCAACATCTCTAGTCGAGCCGAACTCAACCTGAGATGGAGGGAACTCAACATCTCTAGTCGAGCCGAACTCAACCTGAGATGGAGGGAACTCAACATCTCTAGTCGAGCCGAACTCAACCTGAGATGGAGGGAACTCAACATCTCTAGTCGAGCCGAACTCAACCTGAGATGGAGGGAACTCAACATCTCTAGTCGAGCCGAACTCAACCTGAGATGGAGGTAACTCAACATCTCTAGTCGAGCTAAACTTAACCTGAGATGGAGGGAACTCAACATATCTAGTCGAGCCGAACTCAACCTGAGATGGAGGGAACTCAACATCTCTAGTCGAGCCGAACTCAACCTCAGATGGAGGGAATTCAACATCTCTAGTCGAGCCGAACTCAACCTGAGATGGAGGGAACTCAACATCTCTAGTCGAGCCGAACTCAACCTGAGATGGAGGGAACTCAACATCCCTAGTCGAGCCGAACTCAACCTTTGATGGAGGGAACTGAACATCTCTAGTCGAGCTGAACTCAACCTGAGATGGAGGGAACTCAACATCTCTAGTCGAGCCGAACTCAACCTGAGATGCAGGGAACTCAACATCTCTAGTCGAGCCGAACTCAACCTGAGATAGAGGGAACTCAACATCTCTAGTGGAGCCGAAGTCAACCTGAGATGGAGGGAACTCAACATCTCTCGTCGAGCCGAACTCAACCTGAGATGGAGGGAACTCAACATCTCTAGTCGAGCCGAACTCAACCTGAGATGGAGGGAACTCAACATCTCTAGTGGAGCCGAAGTCAACCTGGGATGAAGGGAACTCAACATCTCTAGTCGAGCCGAACTCAACCTGAGATGAAGGGAACTCAACATCTCTAGTCGAGCCGAACTCAACCTGAGATGGAGGGAACTCAACATCTTTAGTGGAGCCAAAGTCAACCTGAGATGGAGGGAACTCAACATCTCTAGTCCAGCCGAACTCAACATGAGATGGAGGGAACTCAACATCTCTAGTCGAGCCGAACTCAACATGAGATGGAGGGAACTCAACATCTCTAGTCGAGCCGAACTCAACCTGAGATGGAGGGAACTCAACATCTCTAGTCGAGCCGAACTCAACCTGAGATGGAGGGAACTCAACATCTCTAGTCGAGCCGAACTCAACCTGAGATGGAGGGAACTCAACATCTCTAGTGGAGCCGAACTCAACCTGAGATGGAGGGAACTCAACATCTCTAGTGGAGCCGAACTAAACCTCAGATGGAGGGAACTCAACATCTCTAGTCGAGCCGAACTCAACCTGAGATGGAGGGAACTCAACATCTCTAGTGGAGCCGAAGTCAACCTGAGATGGAGGGAACTCAACATCTCTAGTCGAGCCGAACTCAACCTGAGATGGAGGGAACTCAACATCTCTAGTCGAGCCGAACTCAACCTGAGATGGAGGGAACTCAACATCTCTAGTCGAGCCGAACTCAACCTGAGATGGAGGGAACTCAACATCTCTAGTCGAGCCGAACTCAACCTGAGATGGAGGGAACTCAACATCTCTAGTCGAGCCGAACTCAACCTGAGATGGAGGGAACTCAACATCTCTAGTCGAGCCGAACTCAACCTGAGATGGAGGAAACTCAACATCTCTAGTCGAGCCGAACTCAACATGAGATGGAGGGAACTCAACAACTCTAGTGGAGTCGAAGTCAACCTGAGATGAAGGGAACTCAACATCTCTAGTCGAGCCGAACTCAACCTGAGATGCAGGGAACTCAACATCTCTAGTCGAGCCGAACTCAACCTGAGATGGAGGGAACTCAACATCTCTACTCGAGCCGAACTCAACCTGAGATGGAGGGAACTCAACATCCCTACTCGAGCCGAACTCAACCTGAGATGGAGGGAACTCAACATCTCTAGTCGAGCCGAACTCACCCTGAGAAGCAGGGAACTCAACATCTTTAGTCGAGCCGAACTCAACCGGAGATGGAGGGAACTCAACATCTCTAATCGAGCCGATTTCAACCCGAGATGGAGGGAACTCAACATCTCTACTCGTGCCGAACTCAACCTGAGATGGAGGGAACTCGACATCTCTAGTCGAGCCGAACTCAACATGAGATGGAGGGAACTCCACATCTCTAGTGGAGCCGAATTCAACCTGAGATGAAGGGAACTCAACATCTCTAGTCGAGCCGAACTCAACCTGAGATGGAGGGAACTCAACATCTCTAGTCGAGTCCTACTCAACCTGAGATGGAGGGAACTCAACATCTCTAGTCGAGCCGAACTCAACCTGAGATGGAGGGAACTCAACATCTCTACTCGAGCGGAACTCAACTTGAGATGGAGGAAACTCAATATCTCTAGTCGAGCCGAACTCAACCTGAGATGGAGGGAACTCAACATCTCTAGTGGAGCCGAACTCAACCTGAGATGGAGGGAACTCAACATCTCTAGTCGAGCGGAACTCAACCTAAGATGGAGGGAACTCAACATCTCTAGTCGAGCCGAACTCAACCTGAGATGAAGGGAACTCAAAATCTCTAGTCGAGCCGAACTCAACCTGAGATGGAGGGAACTCAACATCTTTAGTGGAGCCAAAGTCAACCTGAGATGGAGGGAACCCAACATCTCTAGTCCAGCCGAACTCAACATGAGATGGAGGGAACTCAACATCTCTAGTCGAGCCGAACTCAACCTGAGATGGAGGGAACTCAACATCTCTAGTCGAGCCGAACTCAACCTGAGATGGAGGGAACTCAACATCTCTAGTGGAGCCGAACTCAACCTGAGATGGAGGGAACTCAACATCTCTAGTCGAGCCGAACTCAACCTGAGATGGAGGGAACTCAACATCTCTAGTGGAGCCGAAGTCAACCTGAGATGGAGGAAACTCAACATCTCTAGTCGAACCGAACTCAACCTGAGATGGAGGGAACTGAATATCTCTAGTCGAGCCGAACTCAACCTGAGATGGAGGGAACTCAACATCTCTAGTCGAGCCGAACTCAACATGAGATGGAGGGAACTCAACAACTCTAGTGGAGTCGAAGTCAACCTGAGATGAAAGGAACTCAACATCTCTAGTCGAGCCGAACTCAACCTGAGATGCAGGGAACTCAACATCTCTAGTCGAGCCGAACTCAACCTGAGATGCAGGGAACTCAACATCTCTACTCGAGCCGAACTCAACCTGAGATTGAGGGAACTCAACATCCCTACTCGAGCCGAACTCAACCTGAGATGGAGGGAACTCAACATCTCTAGTCGAGCCGAACTCACCCTGAGAAGCAGGGAACTCAACATCTCTCGTGGAGCCGAACTCTACCTGAGATGGAGGGAACTCAACATCTCCAGTCGAGCCGAACTCAACCTGAGATGGAGGGAACTCAACATCTCCAGTCGAGCCGAACTCAACCTGAGATGGAGGGAACTCAACATCTCCAGTCGAGTCGAACTCAACCTGAGATGGAGGGAACTCAACATCTCTAGTCGAGCCGAACTCAACCTGAGATGGAGGGAACTCAACATCTCTAGTCGAGCCGAACTCAACCTGAGATGGAGGGAACTCAACATCTCTAGTGGAGGCGAAGTCAACCTGAGATGAAGGGAACTCAACATCTCTAGTCGAGCCGAACTCAACCTGAGATGCAGATAACTCAACATCTCTAGTCGAGTCGAACTCAACCTGAGATGGAGGGAACTCAACATCTCTAGTCGAGCCGAACTCAACCTGAGATGGAGGGAACTCAACATCTCTACTCGAGACGAACTCAACCTGAGATGAAGGGAACTCAACATCTCTAGTTGATCCGAACTCAACCTGAGATGCAGGGAACTCAACATCTTTAGTCGAGCCGAACTCAACCTGAGATGGAGGGAACTCAACATATCTAATCGAGACGAACTCAACCCGAGATGGAGGGAACTCAACATCTCTACTCGAGCCGAACTCAACCTGAGATGGAGGGAACTCAACATCTCTAGTCGAGCCGAACTCAACCTGAGATGGAGGGAACTCAACATATCTAGTCGAGCCGAACTCAACATGAGATGGAGGGAACTCAACATCTGTAGTGGAGCCGAACTCAACCTGAGATGAAGGGAACTCAACATCTCTAGTCGAGCTGAACTCAACCTGAGATGCAGAGAACTCAACATCTCTAGTCGAGCCGAACTCAACCTGAGATGGAGGGAACTCAACATCTCTAGTCGAGCCGAACTCAACCTGAGATGGAGGAAACTCAACCTGAGATGGAGGAAACTCAACATATCTAGTCGAGCCGAACTCAACATGAGATGGAGGGAACTCAACAACTCTAATGGAGCCGAACTCAACCTGAGATGAAGGGAACTCAACATCTCTAGTCGAGCCGAACTCAACCTGAGATGCAGGGAACTCAACATCTCTAGTCGAGCCGAACTCAACCTGAGATGGAGGGAACTCAACATCTCTACTCGAGCCGAACTCAACCTGAGATGGAGGGAACTCAACATCTCTACTCGAGCCGAACTCAACCTGAGATGGAGGGAACTCAACATCTCTAGTCGAGCCGAAGTCAACCTGAGATGCAGGGAACTCAACATCTTTAGTCGAGCCGAACTCAACCGGAGATGGAGGGAACTCAACATCTCTAATCGAGCCGATTTCAACCCGAGATGGAGGGAACTCAACATCTTTACTCGAGCCGAACTCAACCTGAGATGGAGGGAACTCGACATCTCTAGTCGAGCCGAACTCAACATGAGACGGAGGGAACTCCACATCTCTAGTGGAGCCGAATTCAACCTGAGATGCAGGGAACTCAACATCTCTAGTCGAGCCGAACTCAACCTGAGATGGAGGGGACTCAACATCTCTAGTCGAGCCCAACTCAACCTGAGATGGAGGAAACTCAACATCTCTAGTCGAGCCGAACTCAACCTGAGATGGAGGGAACTCAACATCTCTACTCGAGCGGAACTCAACCTGAGATGGAGGGAACTCAACATCTCTAGTCGAGCCAAACTCAACCTGAGATGGAGGGAACTCAACATCTCTAGTGGAGCCGAACTCAACCTGAGATGGAGGGAACTCAACATCTCTAGTCGAGCTGAACTCAACATGAGATAGAGGGAACTCAACATCTCTAATCGGAGTTTCCTTGCACAGTATCCCCTATTTGGGTTATTTTCTACCTTTCGGGTTTACTTTTATTGGGTCCACTAGGGTCTAGGGATCCAATAAAAGTCGGGATGTTACATGCGACCTGCAAGTGCTCCAGGATCAACTTCCTGAACTCCTCAAAGTCCATTTTCTTCATGCACTTGCTGGTAGGGGGTGAGTCCCCTAGCTCATCACTTCCAACCATGAGACTTGCTCAGAGCTTTCCAAACTAGCTGCTTCACGCTCACCGCGCCAGAATGTTGAAACCAGAGAACCGGTCTCGACGTTCGCAACGAGTATGCAGCTGACCCTTACTTGACCTGAGCTAGAACCTTGACTAGTTGTTGAGAACCGAAAGACCTTGTCCCTGAAGAACACTTGGGACTTAAAACAAACTCCTTAAGCTGCAACGAGGAGGTCTCATCACACACCCGGATTTTCAAAGAGAACTTCCCCTTCCAAGCCAATGCTGAGCCAGGGCACCTTGGATGGCACTAAGGACCACCTCACCGTCCACCTTAGCTGACAGGTGAGGGGGGTAGTGCTTGCTCACAAGACACACGCGAGGGAGAGGAGAGACCAACCTTTCCCAAGGTGCCCATGAGAGTCTATTTATAGACTTCCCAAAATTGGGTTGCAGATAGCCAAGATTCTGTTATCCGCAGCTCAACTACGAACATGAACGACCAAAATAGGAGGGGGCGGGGGGCGGGGGGTGAGCGGAGGTTGAGACGTCCACTTTCCCCCTTGCCGGGGGTCGGGAGAGTGGACCGAATGGTCCACTGCCTGGGCTGGGCTGGTGGACCACTCGGTCCACTCCCCTTAGGGGCGAGTGCCCCTGCCTTGGGCGAGTGTACCACTAGGACCACTCGCCCAGATGAGGAATTGGACCTCCGGTCCACTTCCTCCCCCCCGGGACTTCTTTTTTTGTCTTGACGACCTCCAATTAATCGATCTTCTGCGTCACGGCCACCCTCTCCATCACGACCTCATCCGCGTCGGGTCATACTGACTCGAAAAATATGAGGGTTGTACAAGAATTCTCACTTCTGTTCTCACTATTGTTATCAGAAGAAGAAATACATAGTTTTTCAAGAGGTGACCTCTCACCCTCAGAGTCCTCTCCTTCTCTTCATTATTGTAACGAGTAGCGGTCTGTCGCGCTCGAACTCTAAGTCTCTAATTGTAACACCCCAGAAGATAGTGGAAGTTGGCCGGCACAGCTCCGGGCGCGTGGTTTTTCACCATTTCTTGATTTTCCACGTTAAAAACCTTCGTGTCACTTACTAATTCACTCATTGACGGTTTGCACGCTCGGTTCGCTTACGAGTTAAGGCAGTTCAATTCGACCAGTCTACCAGGGCGCCCGAGTGATCCGCAACAATCATGATACCTTGTTGTGACAAAAATTTGTAAGTATTTGAAGGTTATTTGAATTGTTTATGTGATTTATTTTTATGATGTCACCCTTGTAAGTTAATTAACTATACTCTTCGATGATAAATCGTGAAATTAATGTTTGTTGATATCATGTCACCGATTATATCATGAGGTTTTGAAGATTCTAGGCAGAATTCCTATTTTAGTCCCTTAAATTTCCATTTTTTTTAACAGTCCTAATATTTTATTTTGTAAGATTTCAATCGCTATATTCATGAAATTTGTGAGATCAGTAATTAAATGCCTCTTCTTTTGCTTATCTTCCAGCGACAGGGACGAGATAACTTTGATCATGGCTGACAGCGAGCCCCAACAATAGATTCGTTGTGGAGGTACGTTAAGAATTGAACGAAAAGAACAGAGCAAAGGAAATGAAGCAGAAAAACAAAGAAGAGACTGTTAATTAAGAGAACTAAATCAACAGATTCAGAGAACTAAAGCAACAGATTTGTGATCGGACGGCAATAAGCTCTCAAATCGTATAAACCTATAACTACAGAAAGTAGTAATTATATAAATCTGTGCATGAAAAGTGTTGGAATAGTTAAACCCAACTCTGTTTTTGAAACAGAGGATTTGCTTGGAGGCGAAGCAGTTCCATGCATGAAGTCAACAATGGCAGCTTGGATAAAAGCATCGCACCTGCCACGTGGAAGAAGGATCGTGAAGGCAGTTTCATTGCGAATACAACAACGGTGGCGTGCTTAAGCGTCAATGGCAGAACTGACGTGAGTTAGCTCGCACAAACTTTTAACCAGTTCGCACTAACGCCGTTAAGAGATCGACGGCGTTGTGTCGGTCAAGGGTCTGGCCTGAGAAGAATAGGGGCAGCTGGTTTTAACTTACGGTCCTCTTTCATTGATTGTACCACAATTTTAATTCAGAAGCATCAATGCTATCAAACAAGAACAATTTTCACTAATTGTTGTAACATATTAAGCATTTTAAGACATCATTAAGGCTCTGTTTGATTGAGCTGTTGCTGATGGAAAGTTGCTGATGAAAAGCTGCTGATAGAGAAATTGCTGAATCTGAAAAACGGAGCTTTGTTAAAAACCTGTTTGGGTGAAATGAAGTTTGTAAAATGGAGTTTGTAAAACGGAGTTTTGAATAGTAAAGCTATGTTTGTTTCTGAGTTTTTTTCTCTATTTTCGATGCGGAAAACATCAATGCTGAAAATATCGGTTTCGTAAACCACTATTCTTCGTCTCCAACGCTCTAAAACGTCATTTTTGACGGCAACTCCCACCGCTTCCATTCTCTCCGTTCTCATTCTCAACGCTTCAAATTGACACCGTCTAAACAAAAGGAGCCTAAGTAAATAAAAAGCCACCAAGACCAAATTCAAAACCTGAGCAAAATTCGTGTTTTTTTGCAGCCTTCAATGGTAAAGTCCATAGCGAACGGGGATAGTGATGCCTCTGTTGGCGTTAATCCATTCATTCCCCTGTATGAACCTCGCCACCGTGTAGCGCTCCATCGTCGTCTTCTTCAATAGCCGGACACCGCGCCACTTGACCCTGCCGGCAAATTCGGCGCCCGGGCCGGTGTTGTCGGCCTCGCCGTAGAAAAGCGTGTTCAGGCCCAAATCTCCTTCCCACGGCATGTAACCGGCGGGGGTGATGGCGCCGGTGATCTCCGACTCCATGATGATGTGGCGGGCGAACTGCTTCCACGGGCGGCCGAGGTAGCTCCTGATCTCGGTCTGGTCGGCGGCGAGATTCTCGTCGGCGATGATCTTACACTTGTGGAGGACGAAGCCGGGGGTTTCACGGCGGTCGACGCGGCCGTGGGCGAGGACGATGTTTTGCTGGTTGTTGAGGGGGCGTCGAAGGACAATGAGGCAGTTCTGGAAGACCGCGGCGGAGTCGCCGAAGATGAAGTCGACGGTGCCGGAGATGACGCAGCTGCGGTAGAACTGGCGCTTGGCTTGGGCGTAGAGGGTGTCTTGGTAGCCCTCGAAGCGGCAGTGGAAGAAGACAGAGTGGTCGGATTGGACGCGGAGGGCGACCGCCTGATGCTTGATGGCGCCGGCGGTGTTGCGAATGCCTATGTTGATGCCCATGAAGCCGTCGCCGGAAACCGCTGCGCCGTCCAGCAGAAACCATAATGGTAAGTTTATTTAGCAAAAAAAAAATTTAATATAATATCTGTATACAAAATGTGGCAAACCACCAATTAATTTACCAAATGATAAAAGAAAATATAAAAAAATGAAGAAAGAAAATAAATATAAAAGAAAATATAAAATATAAAAGAAAATATAAAATATAAAAGAAAATATAAAATATAAAAGAAAATATAAAAGAAAATATAAAATATAAAAGAAAATATAAAATATAAAAGAAAATATAAAATATAAATACGAAGGTATACAAAATTGTGGCTGCTGGGATTCGAGCCCAGGTCTCTACGGCCACAACGTAGAATTCTAACCACTAAACTACAGCCACTTTGTTGTTCACTCCTTTTATTAATTTATTTTGATATCTTACCGAAGGTTGCTGTCAAGAAGGTTCTGACGCCGTCAACGAAGTTCTTGCCTCCGAACGATTGTCTCGGTGGCTCCGTCGCCGTAGATGGTGACGTTGATCATTTTCTTGGTCACATTGACAGTCTCCAAGTAGACGCCAGCCTTAACGTAGATATTGTACCTTCAGTTTTTTAGAAAATTAAAATTAACATATGAAAATTATATTTTAAAACTAAAATTTCTTATTTTATGCTGTAATTAATTTTTTAATGCGAGGTGAAATAATCATAAGCAGGAGGTTTGTTCCTCAAGGCTCTGTTTGGGGAAAAAACTGTTCGTAACGCACCAAAGATCCGAGAGCTGTTTAGGTGCTGTAATGCACAATAATAATAAAAAAAGATCGCCGCGCAGGGGCAAATAAAGCCGTATGATTGTGATTTCAATGTCATGGATGATCTCTGAAAATATACAGATGTATTCGTAATACTGACCGTATTTTAGATTAATCATGCGCGTAAAATCGTGATAGCTGTAATAGACGGCAGAATCGGAGGTTCCGCACCGTGATCTTAGATGCGCTACCCGCACCAACATTTTAGTCCCAAAGATCATTGTGCGGGAGACGCTATCACATCGTTGTTTTCTGCAAGCACGACTTTTACGCGTTATTGAACGAAAATACGGACGTATTTCAATACGACTATCTTCACCGTTGGATCACAGATCGTAGGGCTATATTTTATCTCGCACGGTGATCTTTGGTGATCACAGTGCATTACCCATACCTAAATATCTCTCTTGTTTCGGAGGTCCATACCGGCGGGACGGACTGGTGGACGGGGACCGGGTCTGCGAGCGGAGAGATTTCTCCGTTTTGCTCGGAAAATGAAAGTAAATGCTACCGGTGCCGAAAAAACAAACGCCCAAATAGAATAGTTTGCTCCCTTTCCGGAAGGAGAGATATTTAGGTACAGGTAACGCACTGTGACCATAGTAGATCACAGTGCAGGAGCAAGTACAACCGTATGATCCGTGATTTCAATGATGTAGATTGTTTGTGAAAAATATACGACTGTATTTGTGTAATTGGATCGTATTGAAAAGTATTCGTATTTTAGATCCACAAAAATTCAAGAAACATACCTTCCTTGATACTTGGTAGGCATCTTTAAAAGAGCATCAGAAATGGTTTTGAAATCTCCACTCCCATCCTTCGCCACTGTCACATTAGGCTTAAGCTTGATCTCCATCTCCCTAAGAACCCTCCTGTTCTCCTCCGGCACCCACGACGGAAAACCCTCGCCGCCGATCTCCTCCGTCTCCGCCAGCAGCTTCCGGCCGCCTCGGCCGCCCAACTCTGCCAAATCCAGCATCTCCAAGAAGTTCGTCAGCTGCCCAATAATCGCCAACGAGTTGCTGGTCATCTCTTTCAATGTATTCTGCGCCTTCTGCAGCTTAACTTTCAGCTCCCCCTCCGGGAATCCATCAATGCAGGTCTGCTGGTACGACATCACCGAGCTGAGCCACGTTCGAATATCGTGCGATTTCGCCGGAATTGTTTCGATTCCGTCGGCGGCGATGCTCTGCAGCGCCCTCTTGATCTCATCCTTCGAGTCCTCGAACAACTGGCGGCAATCCTCGACGGCGCCGCGGAGCTTCGGGTTTTTGTCCGCCAATAGACGGGTGCGATTGAAGGCGGCCCCGGCCTCGTCGAGCAGGACGGAGACGGCGGCATTCACGAGATATTTGGGGTCGGTGGTGTTCTTCACCGCCTTGTTGAGGCTGGAAACGCAGGTCTGTTTGTAGTCGGTGGACGCGCAGAGCGTCTCCACCAACTTACCGGTGGCGTGAATGGTGCCGTCGGAGACGGCGTGGTTCTGGGTCGCGGCGTCCTTTTCCGGGCTGTAGAGCGCGCAGACTGCGCCGACGATGGCGACGAGGAGGACGATGGAGACGGCGCCGCCGATGCGGACGTTGCGGGTTCGTCGGCGGAGCTCGAGGTCACTGCGCCGCCGGTCGGACACCGCCCCGAACTCCTGGAAGGAGGTGTCCATGGAGGAGAGGATGCGTTTGATTGATAATAATGTCTCCCCCCTTTCTCAGCAGCAGGGTGAGGTTGAGAAAGGAGGAGATCGATAGGAGGAAATGCTACTGCTGGCCGGCCATCAATTTGACCAAAACTGTATATTTGAATGAGATGGAATTGTGGCGGGGAGAGATTTTAGCCGGAGCGGTGGATTAGTTTTTGAAATTTAGCTATGGGAACGGATGGCAGCCGACCGTTAGTTAGCCGACCATCGTCTTCTCCCGAAACCGTGCCTTCAAAACAAATTTTTTTCTCTCTATGCCATAGCTCTCCAAAACTAAGTAATTTCTATAAGCCGACCGTCTGATGCCGAATGTGCGAAAAATAAATAAATTTTTTTTTTTTGACCGGACCCAACTCTGAAAATCAATGGGGGAATCTTCGTGAAGATCTACCTCTGAAAATCAAGGGGAAATCTTCGTGAAGATCTTCTATGCACAACTCCTGCATAATAGGAAAACCATAATAGAGAAACCATTGAAGCCCCGCGCGCTGCGGAATGACTAGGGAACAAAATAAGGGATTAGGAACTAGAACATGAATTTATCAAACATTGAGAAAATGTGAACAACAAATAGAAAAAAATATAGCATATTGCCCCCTCATTTCCTCTTTCCCTCTCAATTTTCCCCCTCCCGCAAGTTGAAACAATTTTTGTTGGAACTGAGACCTCGATTCACGGAGTTCGGAACCCACAGAGAGTGCTACTCGCCCTTACTTCTATCGAGCGAGAACTAACAAACTGGGCACTCAGAACCGAAGGCACTCGCAAGACCACTGAATCCTCCAAACAGACCCATGAGCCGCAACGAGGAGGTCCCGCCACAAACCCGAAAGATCTAAAGATCTATCCCTCCCAAATCAAGATTGAGTTCGGCACCTCAGAAAATCAGAGAGCAGAAAAGAAGAAACTCTCTCTCCAGGAACCAAAAATCAAAACCTTTTCTAAGGTGCATATGAGGGTCTATTTATAGGATTCAAAGAATGACCTGCGTATAGCGGCCTCCGCCTTTTGGTTTCTCCTAACCGCAGCCCAAAATGATCCGCGGATAGCAAAAACCTGCTATTGTAAACTACTAGAGGCAGACTGCAAAAATCAGAGGCGAGTGCTCCCCCTTAGGTGCGCTCGCCAGGGAGTCGAATGCTCCTGTCGAGTTGGGTGTGACGTCCCAAGGCCCCGAACTTACCGTCGAGACAACGTCCACCGACAACCTCCCCTGGCGACCGTTACCGGGCTGTAGCCCAAGCACCCCAAAGCCTCTTCGCGCCTATTTCTCAGCAGTGGTGCATTGTTGAGGTCGGGTCTCGAACTCGTAACCCTTTCGATAATGAGTTTTCAAACCACTTCTCATCACCAACTGAGCTGCAGCTCAATTGGTGATGAGAAGTGACTCAATTGGTGATGAGAAGTGAAAGAACTCCATAGTTAAGCGTGCTCAGATTAGAGAAATTTCGGGATGGGTGACCTCCTGGGAAGTCCTTGTAGGCGCGCTGAACTATGAAGTTTACTCATCAAAAGGGGGGCAGATGCCTCCAACAACCCACTATGCCTGGAAGTAGGCCAGAGAGGGTTTGGGTGTTTGGGCTGCAGCCCGGTGACGGTGCCAGGTAAAGCCCAAGAAGCCAGGAATAGTCATGTGCGAAGACAGGGTAAATCCTAGGTCGTCACAATAAAAAGTGCACTTTTTTTGCAGCTTAGTTGGTGATGAGGAGTGATTTGAAAACTCCTTATCAAGGGGGCTGCAGGTTCGAGACCCGGCCTCAACAATGCGCCGCTGCTGAGAAATAGGTGCAGAGAGGATTTGGGGTGCTTGGGCTGCAGCCGGGTAACGGTCGTCAGACGAGGCTGTCGGTGGACGTTGTCCCGACGGTAAGTCCGGGGTCTTGGGACGTTACACTGAGCACTCACACCCGTCCGCCCTTGCCGCTAGGGGTTGATCACTCTCTTTATGAAATATGGTCCCTGCCTCCTTTCACAGGACCAGCGAACCCCTTACGAGTCAAGGGACTCGTTATCAATTCCGACATCCAGGCGAGTGTTGTATCTCACTGGGAGCTGCACTCGCCGATGCCTAGGGGTCGACTCGCCAAATACAAGGTTGGACAAGTTTACCTTTCCACCCTGCCGAAACCGGTTCGCTTTTCCTACCCACTGATCTGACGACTGTTGGTGGTTCGTCTTTTAACCGACACAACTTTCTCCATTGCTAGATTTGATCTCCAACATCAACGGAAAGATTCACAGCCATACTAGGAGGTAAGATCTTGTGTAACTTTTGGTTTTCAGTGGGTCCAAAGCAGATCAATCTTTCTTATTTCTTGCTCCATTGCTAAATTTGACCTCCACGAAGACCTTAGAAGAACAAGTCCGGATGTCGTCCGAGAAAATGGGTGATAATGTTGATATTGTAAGTTATTAGAGTCGTGTTGTTGTAGAGAGTAGATTCTTAGGTCACAGTTCTTATGTCTATAGTTTACGGAAACACCAATTTTGTATTCATATTGATTCTTGAATGTAATTCAAACTGATTTTTATTATTTAATTACAGCTGTATTTTATTATGAAATTCTAACTTTATTTTTGAATGAAATTCCAACTGTATCTTGTTTTGCAATTCTAATTGTATGTAGTTATTAAATTCCAACTATATTTTATGACTTAAGCAACACTTAGTGTTTTGGAGTGCATATATTTTCGAGTAGGTTCTAAGTAATACAACATTATTTTGTCAAATCAAAAAAGACCTTGTTGTGTTCCATCGTGCATTTAGAGGAAGAGACGATGATGTGTACTGTGATTATACCCACATAACATGATTTAGTGTTCGTAAACAACACCTTACCTATTAAACACATATATGAATTATTAAAGTGAGAGAATATAGCTGCTTCAAAGCTGGTGCAAATAATATAAAGCCGCCACCAAAAAAAGTACAGTAAATTAGATACACACACTGGATGCATTTCTTGCATTTCTTTCCACACTGATAAAGATAGTAAGAATTGGACAGTAACATTGTTCGTGGAGGAGCATAATCATCTACTAGCAACAGAGAAAGAAAATCATTTTTTGAGGTCGCATGTAACATATCTGATATGCGAGGTAGTCTTATTAAGAATATGACATGAGCGGAAATTATAGTAGTTGATGCTTACAACTTTTTATTTGATGAAGTTGGGGGTGCTGAAAATATTGAGTTTTGTAAGACTGACGTCTAAAACTTGGTTCAACATGAAAAAAGAGCGTTAATAGAAAGTTATGACTACATAAGTTTGCTAAAGATACTACAAGAGAAGCAATTAGACGACAATATGTTCTCGTATGATGTCCGAACAGACGAACTGAATAGGTTAACAAACTTCTTTTGGATGGAAGTGTATAAAAATAGATTACGACTGTTTTGATGATGTCATTATTTTTGATACCACATATAGATTGAATAAATATAATTTGGCATGTGCGTCATTCGTTGCAGTGAACAATCATTGACAAAATATTTTCGTAGGAGAGATTTCCATTGCTGAAGAAACCATCGAATCGTTCTATTGGGTGTTTAAGACTTTTCTTAAATTTGTCGGTGGTAAACAATCAAGAACTATTTTCACGGACAAAGATCAAGCCATGGTCATTACTATTGAACTGGTATTCACTACTAGTCGTCATTGTTTGGGCGAATGTCACATCTCAAAGAAAACACCTTCAAAAGTCTCGTGCTATTTTAGCCCGGAATCTCGACATGTCACCTTGCCAGTTCTTAGAACCCTCCCTTGAAATCACTTTTGTTGACAATACAGCCTCCATATATTTGATAACAAGCACCCCTCAATCATTATCATTTTCTTGTCGAGGCAAGCCAGAAACCTCATTTATCGGCCAACTAAAAATGCCTGCTGGCAAGGCATTGCTGACATCGTCATGTAATATTTATACCTGCTTGAAATGTATTTTTTTAGATCTGCACCAAACTTTACGAACGAAACATTAGATCAATATACCAATCCTGGAAGGACTGCACAATGGAGACTGCTCGGGAGAGAATTGTAGAACTCCTAGTGACCCTCCTTGACGTGGCACACCAACAAAGCCCATTGAATTTCCAAGTGGCACGACATGAGTATTACATCAGAGGAGTTCACGTTGGAGGTTGTTATATGGCTTAACAGGCTTTTGCAGTTTCAGATGTTACTCTTATAATAATGCATGTTTAAGTAGGTTAATTCCAATGCAAACAAATATGTTAAGATGTAAATGTGTGCGTGGAAAAGTACATACAACATGATACGGAGAAACATATAGAAAACTCTTCAGTCCTTTCAACGACATCTTCTTCTTTTCGCTGTGGACAAGTGCATACACATTCAGATACGTGTCCACTAGCCATCCTTATACCAAGAGGTCGTCTACTCTGCCTCTTGTTAATAAAATGTTTCTACTATGGAAAATTGTACGGTTACTGAGACAAAACATTATTTCATCAGTCGACATAAAAATTTAAGAAAATTTGAGCAAGTCAAGATATCTACCTGTCTAGGAATCGGGTGAGAACGAAATCTATAAATCATGTTGTCGTGTTGTAATGTAATGTCGTCGGGGTACCTCCACCTTGACCTTACATTCATCAAAAGGAGGGGCACACAATATCCTCTTCTTTTGATATACCCTCTCCTTCACATTTCTAATTATGCTACGTTGCTCGACCTCACTCTCGCCTCCTGACTCCTTTGATGGGCTAATGGTTATAATCTGTGGTGTAGTGACTTGTGTGGGGCGGACAAGTGTCACTTTGATCGTCGGTGTGGGGGTTGTAAATTATGTGGTTGGAACAAATGTTGCATGGGGTGAGGAAGGTGTTGGAACATGGTCTTCCGCATCTCCTAGGTTTGAGAATAACAAATCCTATGTGTATTTGATCTTGTGTGTTTAAGTGTGCAGGATAACAAAGTCCACATGACTCAAGAATTACATAAGAAGGTTGCCCCCAAAGTTGAGCCATCAAATCCAACACTCCTACTAGTGCTGACGGTAGTCCTATCGCAGGCGCTAGCTTTCGCTCGACGAACTGTAAGTTGCGCTCGACGAAATGCTCATCACTGCGTTCGACGAAAATTCGATCGACGAACTATTAACTGTGTTCGACGAAAATTCGGTCAACGAAAAGAATGCTTAAGCGCAAATTCTGGGAGTACTTATAGAAGGAGATAACGCCTGGCGGTATCCGATAGCGCATGCGATAGCGCGGAGTACAGTATGCAAGAGAGAAATGTTTCCTCGGATTAAAGATTCTGCAGCGCAGAATATGTCCTAAAATGGGATAGCGCCGGCGGTACCACTAGCGCAGGCGTACCGCCGGCGCTATCGCTGTGGCTATAAATAAGACCCCTCTTCTCTCGTTTCATACAGACATGAGAGAGAGATTGAGTGCTAGAATTCCAGAGGCTACCTTGGCCGAAAGTTGATGTCATACCAAAGTTCTGCAAACTTCTGAAGGAGAATCTCATCACGCCGGATCCAAACGAAGTCCACTTCTACAACGCTTATTCTACAACGGATTTTCGTCTCCAACTTCAGAAGTTCATCAAGAGGGAGTTTTAATTATTTTCATTTCTTATTTCTTGTAAACGGTTAGTGAAATCGCCTCGTGTTGGCGACTAGGTCTGGGTAGGACTTAGGGCGGAATTTTGCCTCGTGTTGGCGACTAGATCTAGGCTAGGTCTAGGGGGTGCTCGAGGCCATATCCGAGGAAGGGTTGGCTAGAGCGGCTTGAGGCCGAATCCGGGGAGGATAGACTAGGGCCACCGGTTCGTGGGGATGCGAGTCAGGATAGAAAACAAAAGGAGCCTACTATTCATCGCCGTTGATTTCTAGCGTTATAGAAGTCAACTTTTGTAAAACCTTATTTGATATTAATAAAGCATGTCTCTACTTTATTTCAATTATTTTACTTGACTTCTTATTGTCTTAATCTCGCATTATTACAAAGCTTTTCAAAATATAACTTAAGTTTTTGAAAACCCTTATTCACCCCCCCTCTAAGGGCGCCTACCGATCCAACAAGTAGTATCAGAGCGGTTTTATTCTAATCGGCTTAACAACCGGGAATAATGACGTCTCATGATCTCGCTTCTACTAGTGGGGCAAATTTCTGTGAAGAAGAAATATCTCTTAAACCGCCTTTATTTGAAGGAACAAATTATAAAGGATGGAAAATTCTAATTGAAAAATTTATTAAGACTCTAGATGTCGAAGTGTGGAATTTAGCCATTGTAAGACCTGCGGATGAATCAAATAAAAAGGAACGTCAACTAAATGCAA
This sequence comes from Dactylorhiza incarnata, assembly GCA_033032865.1. NCBI lineage: Eukaryota > Viridiplantae > Streptophyta > Magnoliopsida > Asparagales > Orchidaceae > Dactylorhiza > Dactylorhiza incarnata. The sequence goes on along the minus strand of JAWHQI010000401.1, from coordinate 264,319 downwards.
AAGCCAAACATTATTTATTTTGTGCTCTATCAAATGAAATTTTCAAATTAATATATTGTTTTTCTAGTGCATACAAAGCATGACAATTTCTTGAAGAAATGTATGATTTTCCTCTCGCGGGTATAAAACAAACACAGGAGGAGAAGGACATACAAACATCCACTACTATTCAAGAAGATCTCTCTCGTAGCAAAGCCATGGAAATCATGGAAACTAACTTGGAAAAAGAGAGCAATACATCAAGAGAAAAAGAAGATGAAAATTCATCTATGATGGAGGAAGGCCTAAAAGATAACGAAGGAACTTCATGCTCACATTTTGCCTCTACCAAAAGCGTTGTAAGAAAGTCTAAATCTTCTTCTTGTGTGATAACTTCCATCTCTAGTTTCAACATACTAAAAACGGCTAAACGTAAGATCAAGAAATTGAAATCACTAATAAAAATTTACGTTTAGAAAATAAGAGATTAAAAGCTAATGTTAATTTAGAATCAAATTGTGATGTCGTTTCACCATCTTGTCCTTTACTTGAAAACACAAAACCTTATTTTGATTGTAATAATATTAAGGAAAAACTCAAGGAACTTGAAAAAGAAATTATTTGTATAAAAGAACATAATAAAAAATTATCTTTAGAAAATTCATCTTTAAAAGGTGATTGTGCTACATGCAAAAGTTATAAAATTGAAATTGAAGAGATGGATGAAACATTTGAGGAATACAGAAATGAATACCAAAACCATATTGATTCAATTGTTTCTACTATTAAAAATAGCACAATTGCGTATAATAAAGCTAGACATAATTTGAAACTTAAGAACAATGAATTAGAAACTAAAATTATCTTGCTTAAGGAAATCTTAAAGAAAAATTCTCAATATCAAGCAAACTCCAAAAGCAAGTTAAATATGATATCTTAAAATATGAATAAACCAAACAATGGAAATAAAAAACTTCAAAAGATTGAAAATGAAATTCCAAAATACTATCATCATTATCACTTACAACATCAATCTTTTCCCAACATAAAATTAAATGCTCACAACTTTCCTATGAAAAATACTTTCAATAATCATCAATATAAGGATTATCACAATAGAAATTTCACATATAAGAATAACATTAAACCAAAGTTTGAATGGAGATCCAAAACTAAAACTGAAACATTAACATCACATGAAAAGACCCATTCATCAATATCTACCCACAAACCTACACGATATATTTGGGTACCCAAAAGAACCACCACTCTTGGTCCCCTTTGGATCCCTAAATCTCTTACTCATTAGGTATCACCAAACGCATGAAGTAGAAATCAACAAAAAATAAATTATCAATTATTCTACTTCATGATATGCTTTAACTTCTTGCTTTATTTTTTTAAAAAGCTAGTCATTGTCGGGTTTTCTACAACCATACATCATATGTAGGCGCAACGGAAATAATGAGAATAACCCAAAAGAGTTTCAGATCGGGCCATGAAAATGAATCAAGAAGTAATCAAATCTACTAGGTATGAAAATTACCTTTGCGGGATTGGATCAAATCCAACCTAGATGCTCCACGAGTTGAGTTCTGTCAGCAAGAGAGTTTCACGGAATAATGTCCGCGACTCTACAGAGATCCAAACGAGCCGGGAGAAGAAGACTGCACCTTGCGCTCCCACGAACTGCTAGATTCGTTCCAGGAAGAGCAATCGCGGCGACGATCGCCGGAAGAGAGGTCTGCAGAGGCGAACGAGGCGGCTCATATCACGTTGGCAGTGAGACTACATGTTTGACCACTTCTAGATCATAATGGTAACTCCAACAGTCATCTCATAGGAAATATGTTCTTAACTCTTAAAAAACTTAATAAGTTTATAAATCAAAACTCAAAATTATATTTTATTTTGGTGACCTATCTATTATTCTCATATTCATTACATATATATATACATCATTTATCAACAATTGAATTCAAAATTACTATGTGATAATAAAATCTCTAACCATAAGTTTTATAAAAAAATACTACATATGATATTAAAATTGCCTAAACATCTCCACGTCATAACTTCAAAATTCATAAATAAAATATAAAACAAAACCTTAAAAAAAAACTACCAAAGAGGAATCGGATAAAAACATTCAAGCATCCAAGAACATGTGTCAAAACACCTGTATTATTACAAAACTAAAAACACGTTCCCCTCGGACCTTCCTACTCAACTACTCTTCCTCGTCTATCTCCTCCACACTATGACTTGGGGATTGTCTTCTGCGAGTCCTCCGAATCGAATGGCGCGGTTGTTCCTGTACTGGGCTGTCCCACTCCCTTCGCTCTGATGTAGATGATTTTAGCTTTAATGCCTTGATCATGAACTTCACCATCTTCTTTATACCAGAAACATCTTTCTCCACTCTTGTCATCCGCTCTCCCATTTCTTCTCGAAAAGATTCAAATGAATCATCTCGAGCCCCTCGAGAGGACGCTCCTCGCCGGAGTGGTGGTCGAGCAGACATCGATGGCTCATCCGGGAGGGATGTAGCTCGCAAGTGTGAGGTACTATAGATAGGAGGAAAGCAGTCTGTCAAGTAAAAACCTATTTCAATAGATGGGTATATCACCTGAATAACCCGTTGTATGATGCCACCCAGGGGCAAGTTGTTATATCTCTGGCGGGAAGGATGACGCAACTTGTATGAATAGCGAATCAAGGAAAGTAACAAATCTGCCACATCAAATTTCTCTTCCTCTAAGATGAAATTGGTGACATAACTTAGTTGTGCTGTGATTTTTGTTGTATCACCCAACTTCAGCATGATTGTGTGGCGTAATACATCTTGAACAACCAAGGCGTCTACTGTGAGTGACGACACTGAGGAGATCAGACTCCTGCATTCCCTATTATGCAGCACCATATTCACTTGAGTCCAGTCTCTATCTACTCTAAACTTCTCAACAATTTCCAAACGATTTGGATGCTGAGTCAATCCAAACACGTTCCTCAGTTGGTCATGAGTAATTGTCACCACGTGTCCCTGCACCAAAGACCGCACTCCTCCATCCAGCTCTGTCTGCGATGGGTTCTCCAAGTGCGTATAGAAATCTTGAACTAACTCTGAAGAAAACCCATCAGAAGAAAATAAATTCAACACCTCGGAGGCAGCAAATAGCTGCATGATATGGTGGTGACGAGGCATGTCAAACTCCACGATATAAGGAACACCCACTACTGCTGCTTCCACGGCCAGCTCTGCACTTTTCTTCCCTTTAGATCCAGGTGCCATCTGCCACATTACAAGAAGAATTAAAACTAAACAAACAATCACTAGCGCCAGCGCTATCAATAGCGCCCAGCGTTATCAATAGCGCCTACTGTAGCGCCGACACTAGTCCTCTGATCTAAAATGGTAAAAATCTCCCTAAAATAAAATATTTTCAAATACTAACTTGCTAGATCCAAGAAACCCAAAAAATCCAAACCAAAATCAAAACCAAATCCTCATAAAAATGTAAAACAAAACTCTTGAAGAAAAGAATCAACTATTGTAGATCCAGTTTCTAAAACCACCTAAAAACCTCAAATATCTTCACCTCTAACATCAAAATCAAGTTTTAAAACAAAAATCATAAGAAAGGATGAAGTTTTACCTCAGATCAATACGTGGGCTGGGTCGTCTTCTAGGTTTTTTCAGGAGAGAGTCAATGGAAATGGCCTAAATGAAAAAGTAAAGGGGATTTAACTAAAGGATCGATAGCGCCAGCACTATCGCTAACGCAGGCGATATCGCACCTTTCTGATTTTTTAGGAAAACAAAATTTTAAAAGAAACCTAAATTTATTCTACACTGAATGTACTACTTAGTTATGCAGGATTCTGATTATTACGACTTGAGTTAGGTGTCCTAGATCTTTCGAGTTAAAACACATTCGCACACGCAATTTTGTAATTTTTAAACCATCTAAAACATCTCCTAAAAATCTGAAATTTCAGCATGAAACTACTATTGGGACACTTAATCAAGATCAACAATTAAAATTTTCAAAATCCTAAAAAATTGTGTACTGTTTCCCGCGCTAGCGCTAACGCCGGCGCTAGCGTACTTATTCGTTTTTCTGTATTTTTAAAATTTTGAAAAATGCCTAAAAATATATTAATCTATGTGTACTATTTATTTTTGCACTTCTGATTATATTTCATTTTTGAAAAATTAAATACAAAAATACAAAAGCCAAATTACCAAAAATATGTTTTGCCTTTTTGTTTAAAGTTTTTTTTATATACAAAAATCAAATACAAAAATATAAAAGCCAAATTACAAAAAAAAAATTATGTTTTGCCTTTTGTTTTTTGCCATTTGTTTAAAGTCTATTTTTATGCAAAAATCAAATACAAAAATATAAAACATTAAAACTATAAAAAAATTTGTATGGATTTTCCTATGAAAATCAAGCATGATTTAATCTATTATTTAGAACTTTTATAATGTTGCAATTTATCTTTTCAACCTACTTTGAATATTATTTTTATCATGCTTTGATATATCTAGTAATATGTGCATCAATTGTCTTATAAAAATTGTGTAGAACTAAGCTTAGCATGCCTCTAAGTATGAGTAAATGTTTTATATTTGATAATGATCTTTATTCACTCACTTATTTTGACATTGTCTACATATGTGTTTAATCTAAGAATGCTTGTGTATGTTGTGTATTAGTACAATGAATTAAAATTGCACAAGTATCTTACCTACACTCTTTTATTTGCACTTTTAAAAGTTAAGAAAAGTGGTTATGTTTTTCATAAATTATATTGGTTTGCAAAACAAGTGTATTCGGAGAACTTTGTACAAAACAAAAAAATAAAATAAAGTTACAAAGATAACTCCACCAAACACTATTTGAACCTCCTGATAAGTCTTAATAAGCGTTGTGAGGCTGAGCACCTTGGAAAGAATAGTAAAGTATTTTGTGCAAATCACTTACTCTTATGACACTCTAAAGACTTAGGGTTGTATTGCTTATGTTAGAATACAAGACCTTAACTGACCTAAGGTGAGACCTAGAACAATAACTTGTGTATATCTAGGCAGTGCAGAAGATAATACAACAGATAAGTTTCTAGATCTATCCACTAATACAGTGATAGATTCTAGACATGTTATTTTCTTTGAAAATAAAATTATTAGAGATCATGGTTTAACCGTCGCCAAGTCTACTGAGATGATTTTTGTATCTCCTATAGCACATGAAACTGGCCCTTCCGGCACTGCTTCCCAACCTGTAGAGGATAGTCTTATCCCAGTTAGAGTATCTATGAGAGATAGAGTCCCTAAGAATTTTGATGAAAATTTTCTCATCTATCACTTAGAGGATGATCCATTCTCCTATCAGGAAGCAATGCGATCTAGAGATTCATTAATGTGAGCAGAAGCCATAGATGATGAAATGCACGCTGCTACGAAATAACACCTGACATCTAGTGGACCTCCCTAAAGGAGACAAAGTCTTTGGATGCAAGTGAGTGCTGAAGAATAAATTGCACATCGATGAGTCTATAGCTAGATATAAAGCACGTTTAGTCGCTAAAAGGCTATAAGCAACAAGGGAGAATTGACTAATTTCACGTCTATTCACCTGTATGTCACCTATCAACTATTATGATTCTTCTCGCCCTGACCTCTATCGAGAACTTTATAGTTCATCAGATGGATGTGAAAACAATATTCTTGAATGGAGAGCTTAATGAAGAGATCTATATGGCACAACCTGAAGGGTATGTCCATCCAGATCTAAAAGATAAAGTGTGCAAATTAGACAAATCCATCTATGGGCTTAAGCAATCACCTAAGATGTGACACATGAATTTGACCAAGTGGTATAGAGTTTTGGTTTTCAGTACAGTCTTTCTGACAAATGCCTTTATCACCACTTTATGTCAAATAAAACAGTCATCACATGTCTATATGTGGATGACATATTGATTCTGGGTTCAGATTTTTTTGCAGTAAAGGATATCAAATCCACACTTGCAAAAGAATTTGACATGAAGGACATTGGTCCCGTCGATACCCTTTTTAGGTATGAAAGTTAGAGTTGATAATGATATGGTTACTCTTAGTCAGACTCATTATATTGATCAACTTCTTTCAACCTGAGGATACAAAAACTATAGGCCTGTAGAGACACTCTTTGATCAAAATGTCAAATTGAGCCAAATGTTGGGACTAGCATTGATCAAGTGAAATATTCCAAAATAATTAGTAGTCTCATATACGCCACAAGTTGTACTCGACCAGACACTGCCTTCTCTGTTAGCATGCTGAGTCGCTTTACTAGTAGTCCGAGCAAAGAGCATTGGGATGCTCTCGACAGGCTGATGAGATACTTGTCAGGTACTAAAAATCACGCCTTGTTCAGAAGTCGGTAACAACAAGTCTACCAATAGATACATATTCATTCTAGGTGGAGCTGTCATCACTTGAAAATCTAAAAGACAGACTTGTATAACATTATCTTTTATGGAAGCCGAGTTGTTTGTCTTAGCTTCGACTGGTGAAGAGGCATACTGAATCATGAATCTGATACTAGATATTCCATTGTCTAGGTTACAAGTCAACTCACTAAGCTTGTATGCCGATAACCAAGCAGCAGATCGAGTCGTTAAGAATGTTCTTTATAATACTAATAGGAGACATGTACGACTGAGACACGCTCTGCTAAATTATCTGAAAGAACAAGGAATCATCTCTTTGGTCAATGTGCGATCAAAAGATAATCTAGCAATTCCATTGACGAAATGAATGCCCAAAGACCGGTTAATCAAAACAGTGAGGGAAATAAGACTAAAGGCGATTTAGATCACCTTAGTCTAAATAAGTATTTTGATTTTTCCTGATTTCCTTTGTCAAAACAAACATGTTGTGATCCGTTGATGTTTTGGTTGCCGAGTACGAATCTGGTGAGTTATTTCATTTCAAATATGATGTTAATAATTTTACCTGGATTCGTCTTTTCTTACTTGGGAGGATATTATTATTCCAAATTTGATAACACAATCTGACTCAGTTTGACTCTTATTTAGTTAATGAGTTTCATTCTAAACTTGATGATCTTTACTTAACTTTAAGAGAACAGTAATCATGACATTCCATATTGGAACACAAATATAGCTGCGGTGTTTAGAAATCCATAAATCGTTTCGTTGGAAATCGATATTGGATTCTGAGGTTGAACCTGTAATACTCTAAGTAGGTCTCCTTCTAGCTGTTATTAAGTACTACTTTCTTTTTTGTAGAAATAGATACATGTATATTTTCAAAGGATGAATTCATTTCTAATGAAATTCTCTGTTGGAAATTACAGGAGTTGATGTTGATGGAGGAGCACCGACAGGATGAGATCCTGACAGGATGATTTGCTGGACGTCTAAGACTGACGACATCTAGAGTTTATATGTTTCTTTTCTATTTTATCTCTGTTTAGAGCATTTGTTTATCTCTTCTTTGATACACTTGTTATTTAGACTTTTGCTCTTTTGTTGATTCTAGCCACTATGTATGATGGACTTGTAATATGATCGTACTTTAATTGCTTTGTGGTGCAACTGAGATTTATTTTTACTCTTATGCGTGCATACCATTTTCTTTTAGTCTAATCGGTTTTTGCAGGTGTTGGACACAGTTATGTACCTTTCATGACTGGTTGAATTTACACAAACCACCATAACCGTCGTCGGGTATGTCGCAGACATATAAGAAGATTGTCAAGTAATTTAAATAATACGTCCACGTGTCTGAACCGACACGGTAGGCCTTAATGAGTGAGATGAGGAGATGAAGGAGGCGAGGAGAGAAGACGGGAAATGTTAGGTTGCAGGTAGCCAAATCCTAAATGGGGGTTTGAATTAAAGTTTTTCATCGGTGCGCGTATAGACAACCTTGAATTGTTGTTAGCAATCTTCTAAATATAAGGATAGATGAGGGAGAGAGAGAGACATAGAGATTTATGCTCCGTTTGGCATGACGGTGTCAGTTATGAACGCGATGGTTATGAACCGTTGTTCGTAAACGCCAGGCCTCACCTGAGGAACTTCATCTACTTTTATGTTCAAAACTAATTTTGTTTTCTTGATGGTGGTCATAGCCGTTGTCATGCAAAACATACATTTTATGACAATGACTTTTTTTCCCAACCTCACCGGAGCGAGCCTTAGAGCAATATAAATAGAGAGATGAGTAGGCATCAATGCATTTTCCATTAACCTACAAGGGTTAATAAACTAATTTTCCATGAACCAAAGTCTACAAACTTGAGTTTAAGGTAGAAAATGAGTACACCAATGCACATTATATAGCATCAAGTTGATTTATGCTCATTATCATATATTTTATTTTATTATCACTTATTTTTTCCGCATATACTCATGAATGAACAAGTCCCTCCATGTATGGAGAGATTATCGGACTAGGTTTTGTCACTAAATTTTTGTCCAAGATCAATTAGGAGCGTTTAAGTCAGCAATCAACACTCGACTGTCCCCGACAATGTCAAGGCATCCGTCAAAAAATTTCTCCAATGAATTAAGAGAAGCAAACAAAAAAATTACACACAGAAAATTATCATTAAATATTTTATTAACAGATTAATAATTCCCAAATAAACACTAATGTTGATTTTTTATGGCTTAATTTTCGAAATTATTAATGAGAATAATTCCCCCCTAACCTAAAAGAAAAAATTTTAGGTGAGTATCTCGCACCTAGATCATGGTGAGAGGAGTGCATCTCAGCCATTGATAGCTCTAAATATTGCTGTATTTATGAATAATAAATGGGAGACTTTTTTCTGCGCTGATCGCAGGATAACTTTTTGCGGGTGTGTATTTTCAGTTTTATATATAGTTGTAATTTCATATACAACTGACTGTATTTTTAGTTGTAAATACAGTTGTAAATATAGTTCAAAAAAATGTGTATTTTCACCTCAAAATATATACATATGAGTACTTAAAATGACCATAAAAATACATAGATTAATATTCTGTAATTTATTTTGTGAAACAATAAAGATATGTATGAAAAAAATGAATTTTACTAACATTTTTAGGGTGGTTATATTTGCAGGCCCTAAAGAGATAGTTGCAAGTTGCAACCCAATTTTTACGAGTTATTACGCGCCTTTTGAAAATACTCTTTGCCCATGCATTTTTAGGAAACGTGTTCAACATGAAAGTTGTAGATTTCGACGAGATCTACAACTTTTATGTTGAAAACTTTTCCTAAAAATGCATGCACAAGACGTATTGCCGCCTTGATTGAAACATGAGCGTAATTATAGCGAAGTTTTGGAAGTACGTCTTGTGCGTCCATTTTCAGGAAAAGTGTTCAACACAAAAGTTGTAGATCTAGGCTCCGTTTGAGGGGACTTATTTTCACCGGTCAAGCGGTTACAACCGCATGAACCGGACCTTAATTATGGTCCGGTTCATGCGGTCGTAACCGCTTGACCGGTGAAAATAAGTCCCCCCAAACGGAGCACTAGTCGAGATCTACAACTTTCATGTTGAACACGTTTCCTAAAAATGCACGGGCAAGGAGTATTTTCAAAAGGCGCGTAATAACTCGTAGAAATTGGGTTGAAAATATCTCTTTAGGGCCTGCAAATATAATTACCCCATTTTTATCCAAAAAATACAGGCGCAGGAAACATTTATTAGTCATAATAAATAATGTCATATGGCTGTATTTCCCCTCACGTAGAACTAGGCGAGAGAACGCACAAGTATTTCTCAACCTAAAAGCACGACTATCGCGCGCTCATCCTCGCTCGTTCTGCTTCGGGAACCGCTCGGTCGCGCGCTCATCGTCTCCCCTGCGCTCGACAATCGCTCAGTCTGCGCGCTCGTTCTCCCTCCTGGGCTTCTTTCGCCGCATCTGCAAGCTCCTCTTCCTCCGTGCGAAGCCCGTCTTTGTCTTTACTTGGAACCCCAGCCCTCAAGCGCCACACCGTCTCTGCACGCCGCCGGCACCGCGAGAACGCCCGCACCAAAATTCGTAAGACCGCTGAGAAACTGCTTCTCAATCATGTTCGTATTCCTCCGTAAATTTTCTCCTTATTTTCTGCTTACAATTTCGAATGGATTCGCCTCTTATAGTTTCTCTTTACTTTGGTATAGATCAAATTAAAGAGGCTTGAAGAGTTAGCAGAGGGGATTAAGAAAAACAAGTCTGAAGTTAAGGTTGATTTGAAGGGTAAACATGTTACTTCAGTGGCTGATGATAGAGCTATAAACCCGGAAAGCCTGGTTGAACTGTAAGATCCAAATTATAGATCTGTCCTTTTTGTAACGTCAAATTACTTCCTTCTGTATTCTGCTCGATTAAGATAGTAAACTATGATTGAGATCAGCTGGCATCATCCATTGCTGCCGAGGAAGAGGGAAAGCTGGATGGCAATGAGCCATTTCCTACTGATGATTTTAATTATGAAGAGGAAGGTGAAGAGGATGAGGACTAAGAAATGGTTTTTGTAATTTGTTCTTGAATATGAAGTTCCATTATGCAAAAATTTAGTACTCACAGAGGGCGAGAGCAAGCCTCCAAGTAGCCTGTTCGTGACCCACATATAGGAGGAGCCCGTTCGTGACCCACATATAGGAGGAGCCCGCTCGTGACTCATAGACAGGAGGAGCCCGCTCGTGACTCACAGACAGGCGGAGCCCGCTCGTGACTCACAGACAGGCGGAGCCCGCTCGTGACTCATAGACAGACGGAGCCCGTTCGTGTCTCACAGACAGACAGAGCACGCTCGACTCACAGACAAGCGGAGCCCGCTCGTGACTCACAGACAGACGAAGCCCGTTCGTGACTCACAGACAGACAGAGCACGCTCGACTCACAGATATGCGAAGCCCGTTTGTGACTCACAGACAGACGAAGCCCGTTCGTGACCAAGTGCAGTCAGGCATAGACACAAGCATACCCTCTGTGCACACAAACTAAAAAAGTAACCCACGGACGAGCACAACTCATTTGAAATCAACAGGCGGGCAGAACCCATTCGTAACCCACAGACAGGTGGAGACGAGGAAATTATTTATTTCATACTGACCCGCTACTTCATCCCTTTCCTTCCCGTCGATACCCTGCTCTCTGCCAGCATCGGACGATGCCTCTCCAAGGCATGCCACACTGCCGGAATCTAGGCAGAGGATTGGCGACCCCTCCTCCAATTTTCCTCGTCGATTCCAACAAGTCCCGCCCTAGAAATCTATCGAAGTAATACATTCGCGCGAATCCATGAGAAATATAAGTTTTATCCGCAAGGCGGTTGTCGATATAGAAAACACCGTATTGGCTAGGTGGTTGAAAGGGTGTATGCAACAAAGTACCAGAAGTCTTCGTAATCAATGAAGGTGCAAACCTGAATCTAGAAGGTTCGCAAGCCTTAAAAGATATCAGGTCAACGAAGTTGCTTTGGAGTCTCTACTCGAAAAATCTCTCTTGAGGATCATCATCCCAGAAGGTACTGTGATAGGATAAACTTACCAACACTCTTCTTAGGAGGAGGGTCATCAGAATGCACGACTCTCAAAATAAATCACTTCTTTTAGGAGGTGCAGATAGCTCAGGAAACTTAGATAACACGCGCACATTTAATACAAACATGGTATGTGTTAGGGATTAAGTGGTCCCTACAAAAGCTATCACTAGAGGCCATTTTTCCAAGGCAATTTCTAGCCTTTAGTCTCACCTAGGTACTATATACACACATGAAATCTAAAAAAGAAGAATATGGATCCTGCGCGTTAGATGCTACCCTGAAATAAAAAGTTAATCTTGAAGTGCGTGTTCCTAATTTATCTTTTTATTTCGTGAATCAATTTTTGCGGAATGGGAAAATTTACGTTTTGACAATGAAATTTTCGGTTGAACTACATTAAACGCTTAACAAAACAACAATAACATTCTTTTGATTTCGTAGGATGATTCAAAAACAACATTAACAATTTTGAAAATTAACGACAACAAGGGAAAAAGTCAAGCACAAGATCTGTTTTGAATTATCAATTGTTTTTTTAGAGAGAATACCTCACTATAGAGAGTGACCAAGGATTACCAATGCAATGAAGATGTGTACCCCTTCACAAGATAGTTGCGGTGGTTGGGAGCTAGGGAAACAAGGATAGGATGTGGAGTAGTTTGGGATGTGGGTTGTTTGGAGGAGTCACAACTTTAGGGAAACTGGTAGGGTGGGCTGTGGAAGAGTTGGGCTCGGGAGGAATGGGGATTGACTATGAAAGGCTTATGATTATTAGGTGAGGGTGGAGATGGATTGATAAGTGGTCGTCGGAGGCTCAGAGGCTGCTGAAGATGGAATTCCAGGTTCCCGGCGCCGTATCCGTGTCTGCAGGTAACTGGGAGGTTGGGGTCGACGGAAACCACGACGAGACTTGTCAAAATCAATGAGGAAAGATGGAGGAGGGTTCGCAGACCCTCTGCCTGGATTTCGACAGGGTGACGTGCCTTAGAGAGGCGTCTGTTATGTGCCTCGACTTGAGATCGAGTGTTAAGACGGACAAGAGAGAAGCCCCATATGAGATTTGAGTTCCCCTTCTTGGATCCCGATGGAGCTATGGTGGTGGAGAAGCTTGATCGAGGAAGGGACGAAGGGATGCTGTTGACGCTAGCAAGGGTATCAGGCGAGAGTGGAAAAGTTAAGAAAAAAAGAGGGAATCGGGAAAGAAGAGAGAGGGAGAGAAGAAAAAGATTTGGAATAATAACTTGTTGCTGCCCAAAAAGCCAAACCCCCCATGTAGGGGTTGAACATGGTTCAAGAGCCCCTCACTTGGGCCATACTATAAGTGAGATACATTATAAATGCTCAATGAATAAAAAACAAACACTCAAGCCTTTATTCCACCATAGTGGGGTCGGCTATCTGGATTATTTTTCTCAATTGCGTCATATATTTAGTCATAATCTCACTAATGTCTAAGTACATCATGTATTTCCTTATAGTTTCATTCCAAGTCATTTTTGGTCTACCCCTCCTAAGTTTAACATTTCTAGTAGCTAAACTCTCACAACGCCTAACATGTGCCTCTTATGGTCTCCTTTGTACGTGTTCGAACCATCTTAATCGAGCTTCTTACATCTTCTCTATAATTGGTGTCGCTCCTGTCTTATCCCTGATACATTCATTTATAATTTTATCCAGTGTCGTGTGTCCACACATTCACATAAGCATTCTAATCTCGACAACTCTCATTTTTTGCTCATGTACATAATTTACTGCACAACACTCAGAACTGTAGAGCATCGCTGGCTTAATTGCAGTACGACAAAACTTGCCTTTAAGTTTTAATGGTACTTTAGGATCACATGAGATCCCAAACACGCTTCTTCACTTCAACCAACCCGCTTGGATTCTATGTATCACATCTTTATTTACACGTCCATCTTTTTGAACTATTGATCCCGATATTTAAAACACTCACTGCGTAAAATATTTTGGTCACCCAACTTAATGACGTAGTCATCCGTTCTTTTTGCATTGCTAAATTTATGCTCCATTACTCTATTTTGTCCTCCTTAATCTAAAACCCTTATTTTCTAAAGTGTCTCGCCAATATTCAAGTTTCGCGTTTACACCCTCGTGCGTCTTATCGACCAAAACAATATCACATGCAAATAATAAACACCAAAGTATTGCTTGTTGGATATGTCCGATGAGCTCATCTAAGACAAGGGTAAAAAAATAAGGGCTTTAAGTTGACCTTTGATGTAAGCCAACAGTGATAGAGAATTTACGTGTTAATCCTCTAGATGTCCTCACCCTCATCATTGAATTTGTATACATATCTTTGATTATATCAATGTATGATACATTTACACCTTTCTTTTTTAAGACTCTCCATGAGATCTCTCTTGGAACCCTATCGTAAGCTTTCTCTAGTTCGATAAACAACATATGCAAATTTTGTTTTTTTCCTGATATTTGTCAATGAGTCTCCTCAAGAGGTGTATAACTTCCATGGTCGACCGCCCTGACATAAATTCAAATTGATTCTCCGAGATGCTTATCTCTCGTCTTACTCTTCTTTCTATCACACGTTCTCATAGTTTTATGGTATGACTCATTAATTTAATTTCTCTGTAATTGACATAATTTTGTATATCTCCTTTGTTCTTATACAAAGGTACCAAAATACTTCCTCTCCATTGGTTTGACATCCTCTTTGTCTTCAGTATCTTATTGATGAAACATGTAAGCCACAAAATTCCTTTCTTCCCTAGTCATTTCCATACTTTGATTGGTATATCGTCTGACCCGTTTTCTATTTTTTATCTTCTTCAGAGCATCATCTATCTCAGATGCTTGAATTGTACGATAAAAAGTTATGTTCTTATACTCCTCCGATTTACTTAACTCTTTCAAGCTCAGATCATTATCTTTTTCTTTATTGTAGAGTTGATAAAAATATCTTTTCCATCGCTGCTTAATAGCCACATCATCCGTCAAAACCATATATGTTTCATCTTTTATGCATTTAACCTGGCTTAAATCTCTTGTATTACTCTCTCCAGTTCGAGTAATTTTATATATATCACACTCTCCATCTTTGGTATCTAGTTGTTTGTAAAATTTTTCATAAGCTTGACTTCTTGTTTTGTTTACTGTCTTTTTAGCTTCTTTCTTGACAACTTTACACCTTACTAAGTTTTCATCATTCCTACAAACGTACAATGCTTTATAATTATCCATCTTTGCCCTCACTTTGTCTTGCACTTTATTTTTTCACTACTAAAATTCTTTATGTCGGGGCGCACGATATTTTGACTTTCCAAGTACGTTCTTTCCACTTATTCTTAAATATGAAGACATAATTTCTCATGTGGCACTTATGATCAACATATAGATCATCAACTAGTTGTTCCATAACAGCTGCTTTGAAAGCAATCTGTTTTTCCGTCTTCAAATTCCACCACCAAATTTTTGGCATCCCTTTGTCCTTCTCTTAAATTTACTATATTTAATTTGAACATCTAACACCACTAGCCTGTTTTGTGTTGTCAAATTTTCTCCTGGTATGACTTTGCAATCTTTACAAGTCTTTCTATCTATTTTGCAAGTTATAAAATAGTCAATTTGTGACTTATTTGGTCCGCTCTTAAACGCAATTAAATGTTCTTCCCTCTTCATGAAGAACTAATTTGTCACAATTAGCTTATGTGTTATGACAACGTCTAAAATGATTCTTCCTTATTCATAAGTGACTATTTTTTCCATCCGGGCTTGGGACCGACATAGGCTAATTTATTATAAAAGTGCAACGAATAAACATAAAAAATACGATAAGACATACAAGGTAAAATACGATCACTTCTTGGTGGACTGAGCTCGACCCTGATAGGTTCTCCCCCAGCGTGGATCCATAACATCTACCCCGTCGAGAGGCAACTTGTCCTCAAGCTGCGGCGGAAAGTCAACCAATGACTCGGACGGAGGGGTGCCCACGAATAACTTCAGTTGGGACACATTGAAGACGCCATGTATGCGATCCTCTGGTGAAAGCTGGAGCTGATAGGCCACCTTGCTGATGCGCTGGAGTATCTGAAATGGGTCGTAGTATTTGGGGCCCAATTTTTTGGAGGAAGGTGTGGAGGTCGAGGTCTGGCGATAAGACCGACATTTCAGCCAAACCCAATTACTGATGGCGAAGGAAAGCTCATGGTGGCCTTGGTTGTATGCAATTTCCATGCGGCGTTGAGCTTGGATGAGACGCTCCTGCGCGTTGGCCAAGAACTGATCTCGGTCGAGGAGCTCCTGATCGACGACCTCAAGCAAGGCGGTGCCCCCGCCGTAGGATAGCACGCGGGGAGGATCCCTCCTATAAATCAGTCGGAAAGGCTTAGTCTGCATCGCATTGTGGTACGAGGTGTTGTTCCAGTATTCGATCAACGTAACCACCCGACCCACTCCTTTGGACGGTCCCCAGTGATGCAGCGCAGATACATTTCTACGGTGCGGTTAACCACCTTGGGCTGCCCATTAGATTGGTGGTGGAGAAAGACAATTTGGTGTCGCTTAGAGTGAAAAGTTCTTTCCAAAACCGACTGGTAAAAAATTTCTCGCGGTCAGATACGATGCTCTCTGGCATCCTATTCAGACGGAACACCCCTTCGAAGAAAATCTACGCAACAACTTCGTCAATAAGGGGCCGGGCTAAGGCAATGAATTGCGCCCCCTTGGAGAACCGGTCGACAACGACCATGACAACGGTCTTGCCTTTGGAGGTGGGCAACCCATCCATGAAATCCATGGAAATGTTCGCCTAGATCTGAGTTAGAACCGACAAGGGCTGCGATCGGCCTGCATGAAAGAAGTGGTCAGTCTTGTTCTTTTGGCAAACATGGCAGGCCGCAATGAAGTTTTGCACCCTTCAGCGTAGCCCTTTCCAAAAGAACTCTGCGCATATGCGTTGTAGGTTCTTGTGTACCCCTTTGTGTCCTCGGCCACGTGTATCCTCTAGAATGGTGGAAACAAGGGAGGAAGAATCCAAGTATAATCGGTCCTTGTAGAAGATGAGACCCGCACGAGCGGTCCAACAAGGGGACAGGAGGCCCTCGTCAATACAGTGGTGGAGTTCGGATACAGCTGGGGAGGTCTGGATTTCACGACGCAAAGCGGAGAGGAGCGTGGCTGTGGGCAGGAGATGGCAAAGAGAGTGCCCTTAGCGGCATGCACCCGGCGACACAAAGCATCAACTGCACGGTTCAAGTCCCCCCTTGTATTCCAGGTGGAAATCGAATCCAAGAAGTTTGCTGACTCAGTGCTGTGGCGACACGGTAGTGAGGCGTTGCTTAGGAAGACACTTCAGGCTGAAATGGTCAGTGCGGATCACAAAAGTGCGCCCCCAGAGGTAGGGCCACTAATGCTGAACTGCCTTGGCGAGGCCTATCAACTCCTATTCATACGCCGATAACTTCTGATGGTGGTGGGTTGTCTTTTGACTGAAATAAGCAATGAGATGTCCCTCTTGTTGCAATATGGCCTCGCAGCCCTGACCGGAGGCGTCGCACTCCAATTTTCTGGATTTGTTGAAGGTGCTGGATTCTGCTATGCAAATTGCTCTATATTACCTCACATTATGTCTAAACTTGACCTTGGTTTGCAGGTTTTTAGAGTGGCCTGGTTTCGATAATTGTCTTCAAACATTGACACATAGTCAACATCTTTCCACCTTCTCTAGTTGTTTTATTGCGTTGATTACTTTAATTTATGCGCCAACAATAATTTTTACTTTATCAACCATTTTCCTGCAAGGTGGACTTCGCTCTTATTGGAAGAAAATATATGCTATGATGAACCAAGAAGAGAATTCATTCAAGAAGGAGACTGAAAAGAACAGGAAAGGAAATAACAATAAGGCACATCAAAATCATAATCAGTATGATACATCTGAACAAATGAGTAGCATAAAATTTAAACATAGGAAACCAGAAATATATCTCAATGTGGATAGGGATGGCTTCCCTAGTAAGTTGCACAAAAGGCTGAGAGATGAAAAACCCTCACTGGACAACAATTTCTCCAACGGGCATGCAACCCCTCTCAGGTTTTTACATATCTCATCTTAGAATTCTGATGTGTCCTATGTAATGCCTTTTGGTGTCTTCTGAATTAGTACACCTTCAGGAAAAGGGTTGATCCAGAAACTGCCAAGTATTTCCTAGAAATTGCAAATTTGTTTGAGAGTAATTCTGTTGACTTGGATTTGCGCCCGACTGTATGTGGCAATGCCTTGGAAGAAACTAGGGGGAAAGAAATGGAACTTGCAACTGACATGATTATAAGTCGAACCTTGCAATGTCTTCTCGAAGGATGTGATTTGGAGCAGCTTTGTTCTTTTCTTCGAAGCAGTGCGGAGCAATTTTCTTCCATGGCAGTTGATAAGTTTGGATCTCATGTTGCTGAGACTGCACTGAAGTCCCTGGCCATACATCTTCATGATGACCAATCTTATTTAATGGTTGAAGAGGCACTGCATAAAATATGCCAGGTCTAAATATTTAAATAAATTTGGACTACTAGATACATCTTCAAAATGTTAAAAATTCCCTTTTTCTATTTTCTCCCCCAGGTAGTTGGAGCTGATGTTGTCAATATCATGTGTAGTAGTTATGGATCTCATGTCCTTCGTAGTCTTCTTTGCTTATGCAAAGGAGTTCCATTAGATGCTCTTGAAGGATTTCATGTCACAAAACCATCCACTATTCTTGCTGATCGGTTGAGTTGTGTGCCAGCTCAACTTGGAGTAAACGATCTCAGGAATATTCAGAATAGTTTTCCAGAGACATTTAACTTTCTTGTCCAGGAAATTCTGAATCATGCAAAAGATGAGATTTCATGTCTGAGAGTTGAAAAATATAGCAGTTTTGTCTTACAGGTGCGTTACCCTACTGATGATTGCTGTCAATCGGGTTTAGTATTTCCATCTAGGGATGTTCATGCATATTAATTTATCACCTTTATTTATTTAATATATATGCAGAGTATGTTGAAGTTATTAGCAGGGAATGATCAGGTTCTGTTGCATGCAATCCTCATCCTACTTGGCTGCCAAGAGGAGAGTTTTGTAGAGAACAGGTTTACTGATGCTACAAAACAAAAACTCAAAGGAGAAGTACTAGTTTGGATAGAAGATGCTGCTTCTAGCCATCTTTTGGAGGTACCTTACATATTTTATAGAATGAATTATAGCATAGTGATTATACATGATTATGGTGTTTTTAGTCTTTAATGTGACATAGGGTGAGGTCCTAGAGAGGCTAAGGAGATTTTCTATATGCATACACACTTCCGACAATTATTTTACTTGCAATAATTTTTCTTTATAAATTAAAATACTAAATGAGTCACAGTAGATAATGCAAATAAGCAAAGAGACACCGGACGTCGTATATATGTAAGAGTACTCAAAACTAAATAGTTAAGTAAATGAAAACTCACAAAGATTCAAAAGCTTGAAACCACGATTACAAATGACGTATTCCTTGAGCAGCAAATAAACACTTAATTCAACAATAAAAAATGACTTCAAACCAAATAAACTCACGCGACAAAAGAGTAGAGGGCTTGGAGGGATCTCTCAGAGTCGGCGAAAATAGTGGCACTTAATTCCGACCTCCTGGTAGAGCACTGGGCTGCTGGACAGCAAGTGCCAGAGCTGTACTGGAGTTTCTAGAAGCTGGAAAAGAGGGTTGCTGCTGTGAGTTTGAGTTGGGTGGAAGAAGAGGAAGGAGGGGGGTCGTCAAGGGGTTGGCTCTGGGGAGGAATATAAAGGGGCTGTCGGCTTTGGATAGTTGAGTGCGGGGGGGGGGACTCGGTTGGGAGGGGAGGTTCACGTGTGGTTGGGTGGGTAGGAGGTGAGGGCGCCGGTTGAGTGAGAGGGAGTGGGGTTCGGTTAAGAGGTGGATCCACGTGAGGCTTAGAGGAATTGTTGGAGAATGGGGAAGTGGGAGAGGTGGAGAGAATTTAAGAATGAGGCCTACATTCAAGGAGAGGTGGAGTTAGTTAAGGTGGCCGGTCGGAGGTGGCCGGAGATGGCCGGAGGTGGTGGTGGTTGGAGGTGTTTTTCGGCGATCGCCGAAAAATTGAAAAGGATAGAAACTTGAAGTCTGGTGGTGGAGGTTTACTAGAGGTGGCCGAGAAATGTTTTCTGGTGAGCGCCAGGAACTGAAAATGTGGGGGGGGGGGGATTTGTAGAAGGGATGGGGGGCTGTTTTGGAGGTATATGGTGAGGGGAATGGTGACTTGCCAACGGGTTATTTTGTGGTGGTGGTTGAGGCTGTCGACTAAAGGTGGAGTGAGGGGAGAGTGGGCTGTTGTTGGTTGGAGGTGAAGGCTGGGTTGTAGTGGCCGGTTGGGAGAGGAGGGGGTTTCAGTTTTGGGGAAGGGGAAGGGAGAATGTTAGCCGGCTGCAAGGGGAGTGTTGGGAGATCAAAGCTTCACGTCGGGTTTTTTGGCTTCAACACCGGATGATCAAAAGCAAGACTTCTTTGCTTCAACTTTCAATACCTACCTATAAAGCCTTCTACTCCTATATACATAGACTAAAGAGGGGCAACGAACGATCATGATTCTCCGTTCTTTGTATCCCTCAAAATAAACAAAATTACAATGAAAATTAAAAAAATGCAAAGAATGAAAAATGTTACGATCGGTGATCCACTCGAGGTGAGTGGCCCCGATTGTCACTGGGCCCGACGTCGGCGTGAATAGATCCTAACGGGCCGCCTGGCATGATCCTCATAAACTTCCCCCGTCTCAGAAGCATTCATCTCCGAAGAGTGGAGATGGTCATAATGTCGTCGTATGCCTAGATACCCTACCGCTACGAAGCATGCAAATGATCATAATCTGGGGCTTTGATACCAACCTGACACAGGGTAAGGTCCTAGAGAGGCTAAGGGGATTTTTTATATGCAGATACACTTCCGACAATTTATTTTACTTGCGATAAATTTTCTTATAAATCAAAATACTAAATGAGTCAGTAGATAAAACAAACAAGCAAGGAAACACGGGACGTCGTATATATGTAAGAGTACTAAAAAACAAATAGCTAAGTAAATAAAAACTCACAGATTCAAAAGCTTGAAACAACGATTACAAATGACATATCCCATGAGTAGGAAATAAACACTTAATTCAACAATAAAAATCGACTTCAAACCAAATTATCTCACACGACAAAAGAGTAAAGGACTTGGAGGGATCTCTCAGAGTCGGGGCAGGTAGTGACACTGAATTCCGGCCTCCTGGTAGAGCATTGGGCTACTGGACAGCAAGTGCCGGGGCTGTAATGGAGTTTTCAGAAGTTGGAAGAGAGGGCTGCTGTGAGAATGAGTTGGGGGTGGAAGGAGAGTAAGGAGGGGGGTCGGCAAGAGGTTGGAGGGCTCTGGGGAGGGATGTAGGGGGTTGCCGGCTTTGGATAGGGGGGGGGGGGGCGTTGGATGTGTGGTTCCACGAGGGGTTGCAACCGTAGGCTTGGGAGGCGAACTAGAAAGGGAGGGGTGAGGGCTCAGTTGGGAGTAGAGGGGAGGTTCATGTGTGGTTGGGGGTGTGGGAGGTGAAGGGCCCGTTTGAGTGAGGGAGTGGGGTTCGGTTGAGAGGTGGATCCACGTGAGGTTTACAGGAATTGTAGGGAGAGTGGGGAAGTGGGAGAGGTGGAGAGAATTTAGGAATGATGCCTAAATTCAAGAAGAGGTGGGCTAGTGGAGTAGTGAGGAGGTAGTTAAGGTAGTTATGGAGTGGTGGCTGGCGAAGTGGTCACCGGAGGAGGTGGTGGCCGGAGGTGTTTGTTAGGGCAAGACTACGAGAGAGGCTAATAGAGAGGAAAATCTAGAGAAAGAGAGGGGGGAGATTAGGGTTAGGGTTGAGAAGGAGGAAGAAGACTAACCATGTAATACTCTTTATAACCCCAAAAGGGGGGCTGCCCGGGTATATAAACACCCGGGCAAGGAGGGGGCCGGCCGGCCCCTCCAAGGAGGGCTGAACCCGCGTGGTTCAGCCCTCGGCCGACCGGTTCACTGCGTGGGGGCTGAACCGGAAGGTTCAGCCCCGTTGTTTAGCGTGCCTCTGCTCCTCCGTACATAATGACGCCCCGTAAAGCGTAGCGGGGGCGTAACATTCCCCTCCCCATCAAGAACCAACTTGTCCCCAAGGTGGTAGTCGGGGTAGAGCTCCTTGAAGTCGAAGAAGTCCACCCATGAATTGTGTGCCGGCGACATGTTCTTCCATTTGACCAAGAGCTCGGGCCGGCATTCCGTGCCCTGCGTCTTCCACTTGAGCATCAAAATATCTTCAGGAAGCGGCCGCAGTTCACCCGCCGAAGTGACCTCAGGTAACAAAGTACTCGGTTGGACATGCGGCCCTACCTTCCGCTTGAGTAAAGAGACATGGAATGTAGGATGGATGCGCGAACCCTCCGGTAATGCCAGGGTGTAAGCTACCGGTCCCACCCTGCTGATAATCTGAAAGGACCGTAGTAGCGCGGGGACAGTTTCTGGTTGCTGCGACGAGCAACCGACAACTGCCGGTACGGCTGGAGCTTGAGGAACACCTCGTCACCAACAGCGAACTCCCGCTCAGTGCGGTGCTTGTCCGCCTGGGCCTTCATGCGATCCTGAGCTAGTCGGAGGTTCTCCCGAAGTGTGACCAACATGCGATCCCGGTCCAGCAGAGCGCGATCTACCACTGGAAGAGCGGTGCTCCCGGGCTCATAGCTGCCAAAGGTAGGAGGAGGCCGTCCGTAGACCACCTCAAATGGTGTCATCCTGCTGGCGGAGTGGTATGCCGTGTTGTAACAGTATTCAGCCCAATGCAACCAGTCCGGCCAGCTGCGCGGCTCATCCATCACAAAGCAACGCAGATAAGTCTCGACCCCACGATTAAGCACCTCCGTCTGACCATCCGACTGCGGGTGGTTGGCCGTGCTGAAGTGTAAGCGAGTGCCCTGCAGCCGGAACAGCTCCTTCCAGAACCCACTGACGAAGGTAGGGTCCCGATAAAAAATAATGGCGCGGGGGAGGCCATGCAGGCGAACGATCTCTCGAGCAAAGAGTACGGCCACAGACTCCTTGTCCACCACCACTAGAATGACCGACTTCCCTTTAGACTTTGGCAGTCCATCAATGAAGTCCATGGACACCGTGTCCCAAATCTGCTGCGGAATCTCCAATGGTACAAGCAGCCCCGCCGGAGAAGAGGTCTCATATTTCTGCCGCTGGCAGATCTCACAGTGGCGAACGAACCGCTGAATGTCCCGTCGCATGCCTGCCCAAAAAACGTTTGCTCGCGCCCGCTGAGGGGTCCAGAGCACCCCCGCATGCCCTCCTGTAGGCGAAGAGTGGAACTCATGCATCAACACAGTCTTCCAGGCTGAATCGGCGGGCACGACCACCCGACCCCGATAGTAAAGCCGATCATTGCACAAGTGATAGCCAGCTGCGACGGTCTCTCCCCGTTGTAAAGCCTCCACCAACGGACGCAGCGTGTCCGATCGCCGGACCTCTTCCTGAATATCCTCCACTGAATCGACTAACGGCCCCGAAATATGAGCGAGAGTAGCCTCTGGGAGACGAGAGAGGGCATCAGCGACCACATTCTCTTTGCCGCGGCGATACACAATCTCGTAGTCATAACCGAGAAGCTTAGTCACCCACTTCTGCTGTAGCGGCGAGGAGACCCGCTGGTCTAGGAAATGCTTCAAGCTCTGGTGATCCGTCCGGATCTTAAAGTGGCGGCCCAACAGATATGGCCGCCAAACAGCCACCGCATGAATAATTGCCAACATCTCCTTCTCGTAGGCCGAGAGGCCTAAAGTACGAGGGGCTAAAGCCTTGCTGTAAAAGGCTATCGGCCGCCCTGCCTACATCAACACGGCCCCAATGCCGACACCTGAGGCATCCGTCTCCAGAACGAACTCCTGTGTGAAATCCGGTAATGCCAGAACTGGCGTGGTGGTCATGACCCGCTTGAGGGACTGAAATGCCTCCTCCGCCTCCTCACTCCAGGAAAAGGAGTCCTTCTGCAACAGCTGGGTTAGGGGCCGAGCTATCTTGCCATAGTCTTGCACAAACCGCCGGTAATACCCTGTGAGCCCCAAAAAGCCCCGCAAGGCGCGGACTGTAACCGGCCGCGGCCAAGTCTGCATACTCTGAATCTTGCGTGGGTCGGCCCTGACGCCCTGACCGGAAACCAAGTGGCCCAAATACTCCACCTCTTCCTGACCGAAGGAGCACTTGGAACGGTTGGCATAAAGGTGGTACAGACGTAGTCTGGCAAGGACCTGCTCCACGTGGCCAACGTGGTCCTCCCAAGTCGCGCTGTAGATGAGTATATCATCGAAGAAGACCAACACAATTGCCCGCAGGAAATCTCTGAATATCTCGTTCATGTTGGCCTGGAATGTAGAGGGCCCTCCGGTCAGCCCATTGGCCATAACCAAGAACTCGTAGTGGCCATCATGAGTTCGGAAAGCCGTCTTGTGGATGTCCTCCTGTGCCATCAAGATCTGGTAATAGCCGGAGCGAAGATCCAGCTTGGTGAACCGCTGGGCCCCATGCAACTCATCCAGCAACTCTTCGATATGGGGAATCAGGAAGTTATCCTTGACCGTAGCACCGTTCAAGGCACGGTAGTCCACACAGAATCGCCAGGACCCGTCCTTCTTTTTGACCAGAATAATGGGAGCCGAGAAAGAACTCGTACTAGGCCGAATGATGCCGGCCTCCAGCATCTCGCGGACACCGCGCTCAATTTCTGCCTTCTGGATGTGCGGGTAACGGTAAGGACGGACATTCGTCGGCTCAGCACCCGCCTTGAGCGGAATACGATGATCGCGGAACCTCGCAGGAGGAAAGTGCGCGGCTCCTGAAAAACATCAGCATAATCGGTCAGTAGTAACTGTAACTGGACTGGTACCTCTGTAGGCGTGGAATCACCAGTTTGGACCTCCCGAAGAATAGCCATCAGCTGTCCTTCTCCGCTCAACCGCTGCATGCTGTGGAGAGAAACCTCCTTCACAGGAGATGGCGTGATGCCCTTCAAGCAAAACTGCTTCTCCCCGTGCACGAACTCCATGGTCATATGCTCCCAGTCGAAGGTCACCCGCTGTAACTGGCGCAACCACTGGACCCCCAGCACCATGTCTGAGCCCCGGATTGGCAACAAGTAGACGTCAGTACGGCCCACATAGCCATGTATCCTCAGATCCACGCCCTTCAGTACCCCTTCGCACTGCAGCTTGCTGCCGTCTGCCACCATCACGTGAAAAGCAGCCTCCCTGTCCACCTCATGTTCCGCCCGTCGTGCCACGTCGGGATGTATGAAGTTGTGGGTGCTCCCACTGTCCACCAAAATCGTAACCTTCTCTTGGGCGATCCGGCCCGCCAGCCGTAAAGCAAGCGGGGGTGCACAACCCTCAAGAGCATGTAGGAAGACGCCGAACTCCTCCGACTCCTCCAAGTCCACCTCCAACTCCTCATCTGGAGCCGGCTCCTCGTCTGCGTCCTGCTGCAACATGAAAACCTGTATCTTCTGGCATTTATGGCCCGACACAAACTTCTCATCGCAATTAAAGCACAACCCTTTCTCCTTCCGAGCCGCCAACTCACTCCACGATAACCGAGTCACGGTCGGTTTGTTACCCGCGGGTTGCTCCCGTCGTGCTGCTGTGGCGGGAGCCGCAGACGGCCTACTCGTGGTGCGGGCTCGCTGTCTGTTGAACCGCTCCTCCTGAATGCGCGCCAAGGTAATGGCGTGGTTCAACGAACGAGGCATGAGAGCCTGCACCTCGTCACGAATGTACTCCTTGAGCCCTGATATGAAACAGCTGTAGAGAGTCCTCTCCGACCACTGAACCCGGTTCGCCAACTTCTCGAACTCGGTGCGGTACTCCATCACTGACCCCTTCTGACGGAGCTTCTGAAGAAGGGCCTCGAAGTTCTCGTACTCTAGTGGCCCGAATCTGGCCGTAAAGCCATCCACAAACTCTCCCCACGACACGTACTCCCGTCCCCGCAGGACCCCCTGCGTCCACTGGTAAGCGTCGTCCTTCAAGTGGAAGGACGCCAACTGCACCCACTGCCCTTCAGGCACCTCATGATACTGAAAGAAGAGTTCTGCCTTCTGAATCCATTCCAAAGCGTCGCCGCCCTCGAACTCCGGAAACTACATGCGAGTTAATCCCGGGGTCAAGCGTTGTGCCCCATGACCTCCTTCCCGTCTTGCGGGCTCACCTTGCTCGAATCCGTAGCCTTGGTGCTGACCGTTTCCCCAAGGAGGGGGTTGTTGTTGTCCGACCCACGCTTGGCCAAATCCAGCCATGCCCGACGGCCCAAACCCACGGGGAGGAGGGAGAAGCCCTCCCCCTTGGTATCCCGCAGGATCTGGAGGTCGCCGGAGCCCAGCCGGCTCCTCCCAGCCTCGACGAAGCCCCCCTGGCTCCGGCCAGCCATGCCGGCGCTGTCCCTGGCCCGCTCCGAGGTCGCCGAACCCTCCTGCTGCAGGTCCTGGCAGAATCGGCCCCGCCGGACCCCCGTATGCCGCTGCCGAGCCCGCTGCTGCCCCGTATGCCGCTGCCGAGCCCGCTGCTGCCCCGTACGCCGCGCTACTAGGGCCTCCAGACCCCCGCCAGCCCCCGCCAGGCGGAATCCAGCCCGTGCCAGGCGGAAAACCGCTCGCCCACACGCGCTCGTCGTCCGACAGACGCACTCCGCCGACGCCTTCCGCAAGCCGCGCGCCATTTGCCGCCACATCGGCCCCCGATCCGGTCGAATCCTCACCCGTTGTGGCTTTCCCTTTCAACAAGGCCTTAAACTCCTCCATACGAGCGTCGATCCGTCCTTCCATGGCTGCCATAGAGTCGGTGAGGCCAACCATGTTCTCCTCTAGGGCTTCAATCCGTGAGGACTCTTCTTGAGTGCGAGTGGTCACCATGTCCGAGAGAAAGAACGGCTTTGATACCAAATGTTAGGGCAAGACTACGAGAGAGGCTAATAGAGAGGAAGATCTAGAGAAAGAGAGGGGGGAGATTAGGGTTAGGGTTGAGAAAGAGGAAGAAGACTAACCATGTAATACTCTTCATAACCCCAAAAGGGGGGCTGCCCGGGTATATAAACACCCGGGCAAGGAGGGGGCCGGCCGGCCCCTCCAAGGAGGGCTGAACCCACGTGGTTCAGCCCTCGGCCGGCCGGTTCACTGCATGGGGGCTGAACCGGAAGGTTCAGCCCCGTTGTTTAGCGCGCCTCTGCTCCTCTGTACATAATGACGCCCCGTAAAGCGTAGCGGGGGCGTAACAGTGTTATCCGGCGATCGCCGAAAAATTGAAAACGGTTGAAACTTGAAGGGCGGTGGTAGAGGTTTACCGGAGGTGGCCGGGGAATGTTTTCCGGTGATCGCCGGAAACTAAAAATGGAGGGGAATTGGAGAGGGGATGGAGGCTGTTTTGGAGAATATGGGAAGGGGAATGGTGGCTGGCCGGCGGGTGATTTTGAGGGGTGGTTTGGGCTGCCGACTGAAGATGGATGGAGGGGAGAGGGGGCTGTTGCCGGCTGGAGGTGATGGCTGGGCTGTAGTGTCTGTTTGGGAGGGGGGGGGTTGGTTTTGTGGAAGGAGGGAGAATGTTGGGCAGCTACATGAGGAGTGTTGGGAGGTCCATACTTCATGCTTGGGGGTTCCGGCTTCAGCACCAGATGATCAAAAACAAGCCTTTTTTATTTCAATTTTCAATACCCATCTATAGATCCCTCTACTCTTATATATAGACTAGAGATGGGCAACGAACGATCATGATTTTCCTTTCGTTGTATCCCTCAAAATAAATAAAATTACAATGAAAATTAAAAAAAATGCAAAGAATGAAAAATGTTACTATATTCGTTCGAGATGAGCGGCCCCGATCGTCACTCGGCTCGAGGTCTGCGTGAATAGACAGTAACAGGCCGTGTGGCATAATCCCCATCATAATGAGGTGGACTTTTTATCTATGCAAACTGTAGGAAAAGCTGGAGCTTGTATGTATTTCTTGTGTTATACAAAGAGAGAGTACTGGGCATTGATAGAAGAGGGTACTGGGCAGTGCCTTTGTGAGGACATCCGCAACTTGTTCAGTACCAGGGACATGTTTTAGCTCGATCTTCTTCATTTGTACTTTCTCCCGGATAAAGTGGCAGTCGACCTCGATATGCTTGGTTCTTTCGTGGAAGACCGGGTTCTTGGCAATATGTATAGCAGCCTGACTGTCGCAAAGTAGAAGAGCAGGAGCAGGAAGTTTTACCCCAAGATCCGTGAGAAGTCTTTCAAGCCATGTAAGTTCAGAGACCACAGATGTCATTGCCCTGTATTCTGCTTCTGCTGAGGAGCGCGCAACCACTGCTTGTTTCTTGCTACGCCAGGTAATCAAATGTCCTCCGAAGTACGTACAGAAGCCACTGGTTGACCGACGATCATCTAGAGAGCCGACATAGTTAGCATCAGAGTATGCCACCAGTGTTGGAGTTGAGGATGAGGTCTTGTATACCAAGCCTTGACCAGGAGCCGCTTTTAGATATCGGAGAATCCGTTCCACAGCCTGAAGATGAGAGGAACGAGGGGCGTGCATGTAACGGCTGACAATACCGACAGCGAAGGAGATATCTGGTCTTGTAACAGTCAGATAGATCAATTTTCCTACCAGACGGCGATAGTACTCCGGGTTCTGAAGCAAGAGATCAGAGTCAGAGGACTGAGCACAAATCTTGTGATTTGCGTCCATTGGAGTATTGATGGGTTTGCAGCCGGAGTAGCCTGCATCATGAAGAAGATCGAGGCAATACTTTCTCTGAGATAGAACAAGGCCGTCTGGTCGCCTGGCTACCTCCAGGCCCAGGAAGTAATGAAGGTTCCCCAGGTCTTTCGTTTGGAACACGGAGCTGAGTTGTTGTTTGATCGCCTGAATTCCTTTTGAGTCGTTGCCTGTGATAATGATATCATCCACATAGACTAGAAGGAGAACGGTGCCTGTTGCCTGGTGGCGAGTAAACAGGGAGAAGTCAGCCGAGCTCTGAGTAAACCCTGCTTCACGAAGGACCTTGCTGAGCTTGTCGAACCATGCTCGAGGAGACTGTTTGAGACCATAGAGAGACCGCAAAAGATGACAGACTTTCGGGGTCCTAGACTCCCCCGTGGTCTCAAACCCGGGCGGTTGCTGCATGTACACCGTTTCAGTGAGATCACCGTTTAAGAAGGCGTTCTTAATATCCAGTTGATGTAAGGGCCATTGGCGGTGCACGACAACGGAGAGAAGAACCCGTACTGTGTTCAGTTTGGCGACGGGAGAGAAGGTTTCGTCGTAGTCCAAACCTTGTTGCTGGGTGTAGCCGCGAGCCACTAGTCGAGCTTTTAAGCGGTCAATGGTCCCATTCGCAGCATGCTTGATGACAAAGACCCATTTGCAACCAACAGTTTTCTGGCCAGGGGGAAGATCCACCAGCTGCCAGGTCTGGTTTGCCCACAACGCGGCCATTTCTTCTTCCATGGCGGCACGCCAGCCAGGATGTTGAAGAGCCTCCTGCACAAAGTTAGGAATAGAAATGGAGGAAAGAGAAGTAGCAAATTGGCGAAGATCCGGAGAGAGGCGGTGAAGAGAGACAAAGTGTGCCATTGGATGTGCAGTAGAGGAAGAAGTCGGATCGGCAGGCCGCGAGTCATCATCAGAGGAGGGCACCTCCCGTAGGGCAGTGGAGGATAGAGGGCGACGAGCGTATGCACGAGTGATAGGTGGTTTCTGGGAGGGAGGTAGAAGAGGGATGGGAGAGACTGGTATGGAGGAGACGGGCGGGGAGGAGACGGGCGTTGGAGAGAGCGAAGGAAGGGGTGAAGTCACCAGAATAACAAGCCGCGGAAGAGGAGGCAGCGGAAGAGGACAGTCCGCTGGTTGGGAAAAATAGGGTTGATTTTCAAGGAAGGTAACATCAGCAGTCGTAAGAAGCTTGCGATCCTGGGGAGAGAAGCAGAGATAGCCCTTCTGAGTCCGGGAGTAACCAACAAACATATATCTGGTGGCACGTGGAGCAAGTTTGTCAGAGAACGGACCAAGGCGATGAGCGTAGCATACACAGCCAAACACGCGAGGAGCGATGGAGAACGGAGTCGTAGAAGGAAAAAGGAGACTGAAGGGGGATGCAAAGTTGAGACGAGAAGAAGGCATGCGGTTGATGAGAGTGCAGGCGGTAGAGACCGCGAAATTCCAATATTGTTTGGGGACGTTCATTTGGAGCATGAGAGAGCGGGTGACCTCAAGCAGGTGACGATTCTTGCGTTCAGCAACGCCATTCTGTTGGGGGGTATATGGACAAGAAGTTTGATGAATTATCCCAAACTCAGCACATAAGTGAGTGACTGCATGACCAGTATATTCACGGGCATTATCGGTACGGAGAGTTTTAAGAGTAGTAGAAAATTGGTTGCGAGTTTCGATGATGAAGTTTCGAAGAACACCAGGCAACTCAGAGCGGTCACGAAGGAGGTACAACCATGTCACCAGTGAGTAGTCATCAACGAAGGTAACAAAGTAACGATAGCCAAAAACACTGACGATTTTGTAGGGACCCCAAATATCAGAGTGAACCAAATCAAGGGGAGCAGCACTTCGAGTGGGACGGGGGGTGAACGTAGAACGATGATGTTTGGTATAGATACACGACTCACAGGTAAACTCATGGAGAAAGACGTTGGGAAGAGCTTTGCGGAGTATTTGTAGAGGAGCGTGACCAAGACGGCGGTGCCACTCAGTAGTGCTGATAGAGGAGAGAAGAACGGTGGGAGAGGTATCGAGGAGATAGAGTCCGTTCGAGAGATGCCCTTTGCAGATGATGCGCCGCGTCTGTCGATCCTGCACAATACATGAAGTAGAGGTGAATGAGACACAACAATCCAAATCTTGGGTGAGACGGCTAATAGATAAGAGATTGAAGGAGGAGCCCGGAACATGAAGAACCGAACGAAGAGTAAGTGGGGGTGACAGAGTGAGATCGGCAGAGCCAGCAACAGGAGTAGAAGCCCCATTAGCCACAATAATGAACGGAGGATGTTCGGAGGCCAAGTATTGTGAAGGTGCTTGCGAAGTAATGTGGTGGCTGGCCCCGGAATCCAGAATCCATGAAGAGCTATGAAGGAGGCAGGAGATGCCACCACCAGAAATAGACACAACCAAGCCTGGGGACCTGGAAGGAGACAAAGCCATGGAGAAACAAGCACCAGGGAGTAACCAGCAGAGCAGAGGGCTGGGCGACCAGAATTGCGGCTAGAACTGCTTGAGGACTGCGGATAGAAGAGCACTGCAACTCGCACTGTTGGTAGGAGACCGCTACTGTTCGACGAGAACAACGAGTAGAAAGCAGAAAGAAGACCGCTGGCGAGCTGGGAGATCGCAGAGGGAGCTCGCTGGACTGGAGAGCGTGCTGGGAGCAAAGGAGGCCGCTGGAGAGCTCGGGCGGTCTGAGGAGAGCAGTCCGCCCGGTCACGGTAAGGATACCAGCAGCCGGTAAGGCTACGACCAGGGGCAGAGACCGCAAAGATCGGACAGCCGAGGAGGAATAAGCGAGCTGGCGATCTGAGGAGAAGAGTCCGCACGGTCAGGAGAGGAAGCCGCCGCGGATAGGAGAAGCAACGCAGAGATCGCTGTGAAAAGAGAGACTTACGGGTAGAGATAACGACAAAGCGCAGCGACCAGAGATAGGTCGTGCGAGAAGGGTGAGTAGAGGTAACGGCAGACCGCAGCGGTCAGAGATAGAAGTCGCTGCGAGAAGGAGAACCGCGACTAAGAGATAGTCGCCGCGACCAAGAGAGATCGCGAGGGAAATCCAGCGGGTAGAGAACACCGCAAGGAGATCGCAGTCCGCTGCAAGAAGAAAGTCAGAGCGCGCGAGTGATCGCAGCGAGAAGAGAAGGTGACCGCGGAGGTCGCGCGGGAAGGGAGAGGAGCGGGCCCCACACCTGTCAGACTGGAGAGCCTATAAAAGGAGAGGCGGGGCTTGGAGGGAAGGTGGAAGCCACGAGAGATGTAAACCGCAGTGGAACGGCGGTTAGAAAAAAAGAGTTCGCAGAGGAATGTGCGGACAGAAAGGAGACTGGCCGCGTGGTCAGAAAGGTAGAGCTCGCGAGTGAGCGGGCGGTCTGGAAGGGTAGACCGGGGAGCTCGCAGACGGTCAGAGGAAGGGAGACCGCAGATTTCGGAAACCTGGCTCTGATACCATGTAGGAAAAGCTGGAGCTTGTATGTATTTCTTGTGTTATACAAAGAGAGAGTACATATTTATAGGAGAGAGAAGAGAGAGAGAAATCCTATACACAATGTGGGACTAAAGAGAAATAGAAGAGAAGTAACTGGGCCACCAAATGGGCCAAACACATGGGCTATTTTAACACAAACTTGCAAAGGATAAGTATAATAAGGCTGGATGTAGTTGCTTCAGTTTGGTTCTTAAATGCTTGCTTCTTTCTTAAATTATTGTAAATATTATACAATTTTCTTTTTAGTTTGCATGGTGATTATTCATCGTTGTGGTGTTTTTAGCCTTTGATGTATACTTTATATCAAGTTACAGGATAAAAACATGGCCAAATGTAGTTCAGGCTGGTTCTTAATCCTAGTTTCTTTCTTAAATTATTGTAGTTATCTCTTACTTTGTCATATGCTTGTGCACAGTAAAATATCAGATTGTGTATGTCTACTAAATGATAGATATCAGACGAATCATTATTCCTATTATCACTGTGAACGGTCTCGTTCAATATATTTATGCTGGATAATTTTTTTTGTACTTGAGTCGAAGTACTATATGTGGTCCCATTCGGTTGGAGACATGGAGGGAATTGGACTAGGCTACTTGAATTAGGCTCTTCAAATTTATGTTAGAAATAAATTGATCTAAATTCCAATTTTGATCTTTAGCCTGGCAATAAATTTATCCAAAAATGAAATTAGTCAATTCACATATCCGATTAAGGGAAAAAAATTTAGTCACAATAGTTACTAATTTTGCTAATATTAAAATAAATTAGTATCAAGTGTCACTCATAGTATATCTTATAAGATCATCTCTGCTAATTATTCTCTAACTTTAAATTCATCATATGTTTTATGCTAGATTATATATTTCTATCTCTGAAGGAATCTCAGTAGGAGTCTATAGAAATCTATCAAAAAATTTCCGTCTCTAGAAAACTCACTAGGATTCTCTCTCTAAAAATCTCCGGGGATTCTCTTTTCTGAAATTTATCTCCCAAGGATTATCTCACAAAGGTTCTATCAAACTTAGTATTCTCATATGTAAAATTTTTCTATAGTATTTCCTCTCTATACTAAATCTCATCAGAATTCTTTTTCTAAAAAAATATTTTGTAATGATTGTCTTATTTTTTTTCTCACTCAAATATTTTTTTCACCAATTTTTTTTCCAAATATCTCATTAGAATTCTCTCAAGAAATTTATATCTCAAAGGTTCTATTTTAAGATTTGTTCCCTCAGATGCTCTAAACAATCTCCCTAGTCAAATTTTCCTCTAAACTTTTTACTATGTTTCTCTTAAGAAATCCATCTCTAAAGGATTTTATCTCACTTGGATTCTTCAACTGAAATATTTTTCTCCTTAAAAAAACTCTCTCGAGAAAATTTCTAGAAAAAATCTCATTAAAATTCTTTCTAAACACTTGTTTCTCAATCTTTTTTATTTTCCTTCCTAGGAAAGAATAAATGATTTGAATTTGCAGCGTAATATTAGTTTCAATGAAATTGATGAGATCTAATTTCAAATTCTTTCTAAACTATTATTTTTGGTTTCTCTGATTTGGATACTGAACTTTTACATTATATTTCTGACTCTAATTGTACTGTTTAATTCGCCGTCCATTTTGAGTTTTCGAGAGTGTTCTACTACAATTTCTAAACACTTTACTAATTTTAGTTAAGACAATGGACTATTGAAATATTGACTTCATAGAAATTTTGTATTTGAAATCATGATGATTTCCTTAATATGACGTCTTATGCGTTGCATTTATGGCTTGTGTTTCGAATCTTGACTCTTTGAACCATTGTTATCATCATTAGTCGTCTCAATTATTTGGGGTCAACCATAGTTGTCATCATTTTACAATCTTTCCCATGCAGTGTTACTTGAGGTTAAACTTATTCTAAATCATCAGGAGTAATTTTTATCCATGTCATCTTTGGTCTACTCATTTCCGTCTTATTTGTCTACATTTGTTTTTTCTATTCTCGTCTAATGAATACATTTTCTACTATCTACTGCACATGTTCAAAGCATCTAAGGATTCATTTGATTGCTTTTGGAAAGAAAATATATTTAAAAAAATGGTGATTTCATTTTCACTCGGTTTCTATGTGAAAACGAAATTATCATTTTTGACAAAGTTTTGTGGATGTTTAAGAAATTTGAATTCAATGTTAGCTTCCAACAACATCCCAATAAAACATTGTCTTAAACAAATTATATTTTCTCACATTTTTCTAATTTTATGTAATCAAATGCGCCATAAGTCTATTTTAATTATGTTAACTTTTTAGATGTTACTATAACAATTCATTCAATGTAACCATATTTTAATTTATTCTTCGTAGTTCTGCCGCACATCCATATCATAGTTTTCATTTCTTCTACTTAAATATTGACGCATAATGAATCTATATGTGGATGACCTTGATGCCCTTAATGCAAGCGAACACACGACAAATGAAATAAACCTCGACAAACCCTAAAATGAGATTGCGAGGACAAACACACAAACAACAAGCATTCAAACAAACAAGAGGCTTACATCACAAACTCTAATGTAATGCACATGCAAATGATCCAATCATGCAATTACTTCCGATGTGCAATTAGTTAAACAACGTTTGATACACCCTAGTCGTATTAAGAACAAACACGAACGAGAACTTAGATTGCAATAAAGGAAACATGGATAAAATCGGGAGGCAGACTCTCGCCAAGCACCTGGAGGCTGGGTCCTCCAAGACACTCACCTCTCCAAGAGAGCCAAACAACTAATACTCCAAAGATACCATGACTCCAACCCTAGGGATCCTTATATAGATGGAGCCCCCACTACATGACAAAAAGAATAAAAGACATACATAATAATTGTCGTCTGAGCGTGCGTGCGCGAGGCGCATACGTAACATACTTCTAAAACTCACGTATTTAATCACATTTAAGCACAAACATTTGAATTAAGCAGATAAAAGACAATTGTAAATTAATTAGGAGTGCATCAGAGTTCAAAGCACATGACGAATAAGAAATACACGCCTTCGGAAAGTGAAATAATCAAATTAATTTGGGCAAAATATTACTAACAATACAAGGAACTCGTACAATGTGAAGAAATGAAAACTGAAAGTAAGAACTCACCACGTAATAAGTGTCGAAGGTGGTGGGGGAGATCCGCTAGTGGTGGTGGCTGTCCGGAAGAGTAGATGCTATTGTTTGGGGTCTGTCGGAGGAGGAAAACAGGCTATTTGTGGGTTAGAATTGGTTGGAAGGGGCTTGTAGGGGTTAGTGGGGTTGGGGAAATGGACTGACATGCATGAATAAGGGGTCCCTGGATATTGTATAAGCTCAAGATGGGGGCTAGAATGCAGTTTGGGAAGTGGGCTGTAGGATTTGAAGGAGGAATGAGGGGTGGCTGCAGGATTTGGTGCTGAATTAGGGCTGGCTGTAGGTAGTCATGAACATAAAAGTCGGGCCTGACGGGCCGGCCCGAGACCGGCCCGGTCAAGCCCGGCCCGGTTCAGGCCCGAACCGGGCCGAGCCCTTACCCGGGACCCTGAAAGGGCCCCGGTTTGGCCATGCTACCCGGCCCGGTACCCGGCCCGGGTAAAGCCCGAAAATCGGGCTAGCCCGAGACCGGGCCGGCCATAGCCCGATCCGGTCTCGGGCTAGGCCCGATTGAGCCTAACGACTTTTTTTAAGAGCCGTTAGGCTCATCCTCATGGCAGCATGGCTGCCACGTGGCAGCCATGCTGCCATGAGAGCAGCGGCAGCAGCCAACGACTCTCAAGAGAGCCGTTGGCTGCTATTATTATTTTATTATTTTATTATTATTTTTTAATTATTTTTTTATTAAAAAAAAAAAAAATCTATAAATACCCCCTCCCCTCTCTCTTTTCTCACACCCCACCCCCCCTCTCTCTCTCTCTCTTAGCTCTTTCAATGGCGTCGTCCTCCACAAC
Source organism: Dactylorhiza incarnata (assembly GCA_033032865.1). Lineage (NCBI taxonomy): Eukaryota > Viridiplantae > Streptophyta > Magnoliopsida > Asparagales > Orchidaceae > Dactylorhiza > Dactylorhiza incarnata. Next base: position 228,526 of record JAWHQI010000401.1, on the reverse strand, counting down.
TCCAGCGTCGTCTTCCCAAAGTACGACTTCGGTGGTGGAGCACAACCGTAGAGCGAGTATTTTGGAGCATTTCGAGATGGTCCTAGTCGGGACCGAAAGAAAAGCGTGCTGCAAGATGTGCTCGAAGTTGCTATCCATCAGCGGCAACTCGACGCTCGTTAGACACCAGAAGTCTTGCGAGTCGAAACAAGCTCCTCCCGAGTCAAGTCAAGCCCAAATTTCTGGAGCCGGACAGATTTGGACGTACGATCAAATGCGACAGCGAGAGCTACAGGCGAAGTTCGTCATCAAACGTGGGCTGCCATTCATCGTCTTCGACAATGACGACGGCACAGAGTACATACATGGGGGGCTTCAGCCCAAATACCAAAAGGTTATTAGAATTACTTTAAGGCGCGACACGATTAGGTTATATTTAGAAGCAAAACAAGAATTAATTAGGTATTTTGAAAATTTCGAAGGACATGTGAGTCTAACGAGCGACGTTTGGACGAGTAATTTAAATTTAGGATTAACTTATTTTTGCATCACTTGTCATTGGATTGATCCTATTTCGTGGGAGCAAAATAAACGCGTAATATGTTTTACAGGTTTTGAATTCCCGCACACGGCTATAACTTTATATAATTTTATTATGAAATGTGCGCGGGAATTTAAAATTAACGATAAAATACTTAGTTTTTCTCTTGATAACGCCTCCAATAATGGCGCCGCAATTGAATTGTTAAAACGAGATTTAAAACCATTTCTCAACGGCGCGTTTTTTCATACTAGATGTGTTTGTCACGTCCTAAATTTAGTGGTACATGATAGTTTAAAGGCAATGTCACCATATATTAATAAAATTCGCTACATTGTTAAAAACAATTTATTGTACTAAACAACGAGCTCAAGATTTTAGAAAATTTTGTAAAACACAAAATCAGAAATATTTGAAACCACAATTAGATATGTCTATTAGATGGAACTCAACCTATAAAATGTTAAAAAGAGCCGTTCTACAAAAAGATCTTCTAATGAAATATTATAGTTTGCTTAATATTGAACACGGTTTAGGTGAAACTGATTGGAATATTATAGAATATTATTTAGATTTACTAAAGTGTTTTTATAGGGCCACCGTTTCTTTATCTGGAGTGTATTATCCAACGAGCGCATTAGTAATTAAACATTTCGTACACATCACAGAAAGATTTAGTTATTATAGGCAACACCAATGTTGGTCTCCTTTAATTAAAATAATGGAAGAAATTTTTTTAAAATATTATAGAGAAATACCACCTATATTTTCGTGCGCCGCCGCTTTAAATCCGCTACTTAACGTAGAAGGCGTAGAAAATTTGATCGACGAAATCAATACTAATCTAACCTTAAATATAAATTATGATGAGGATGATCCCGTTAGTATTACAAGTTTTACTACTTTTTTAACGCAAAGTTATAATTATTACAATAACTTATACGGGTCACGACCTCGCGAAGAAATAACGCAACTCAAAACGAAGGATAATCTTAAAAATAAAATTTTAGATTTTGTACAACCACGATATTCGCCAGGCAAAGAAACCGAGCGAGACAGGAGTTGCGAGATCCAGACCTCGCCGAGATCGGCCCCCAGCCGATGAGACCTCGACAGACCACCAAAATGGGCCAGCGAGGTCCTCGCAAGGCGACCCTCTAAAAGAGGCGCCGCGAGCAGTATTTGCGAGAAGACCCGCGAGAGCTCCGTCAGCAGGGTTCTCGCAAGGCGACCCTCTAAAAGAGGCGCCGCAGGCAGGATCCGCCAGAAGGCATGCGAGAGCTCCGACAGTAAGGTTCTCGCAATCCTTTATCCATAAATCATTAGGGTCAACTTACCCTGTTACCCTTGGTGGTCTGCCCTTAGCTTCTCCAAACAGCGGAGCTTGGCTGTTAGCAGACCCATTTGGGGTGCGGATAGTAAAATCAAAAGGCGGAATCCTGTTATTTGCAGACCAGATCAGAAAATCTATAAATAGGACCTTAAGGGCACCTTTGGAGAGAGGTCACTTCAGCTTCCCTCTCCTTAGGCTTTCTTTGGTTAGCATTTTCAGAGCTCTCCAAGGTGCCCAAGTCGCAGCTTTGGCTTGGGAGGGGAAGCGCTCAACGATCTTCCGGGTTAGTGGAGGGACCTCCTCGCTGTGACTAAGGTCTTAGTCAATTTCTTAATCTTCCGTCTACCCTCCTCGAGGGATCAGTAAGGGCTAGCCGCCCCTCATTTCGGTGAGGGCCCCGAGCTCTACGAGAGACCGAGAAATCGGTTTCAACAGATTTAGCTTCTAGGAAAAAAGCGCGCACATCTGGTAGTTTAGATGAATTAGGATTATACACAAAAACTCAATTTAGCGATTTTATGAGTTCGAACGAGATCGAAAACTTCGATCTCTTAAATTGGTGGAAAGGTAAAGCTAATACCTATCCTGTTTTGGCCTGTATGGCCCGTGATATATTAACTGTCCAAGCTAGTACAGTAGCTTCGGAGTCCACTTTTTCTCTTAGTGGCAGGGTTTTGAACGAGCGGAGGAGCCGGCTTAACGAAGATTCGCTGGAGATTTGCATATACTACAAGGACTACTTGGACAGTTTAAAGATGAAACAACACATAACAGCATTGGAGGATAGCTCGGAGGAGATAGAAGACGAAATGGACGCGTTGAATGTACAAGATGATTAAATCGAGCACTCTAAATGTATTTTTTTTTATATATGTAAATTTGTTTAATTAAATTTTATAAGAATCATAGCCTTCATAGGTTTGTATTTTCAATTTTGTATTTTGTACAATTGTACGACTTAAATTTTGTAATATTTTAAATTTTTTGTTCCAAATTTTCAATATTAATAAAATTTTTTGTTCCAAAATTTTCGTTCCAATTGTTCAATATTAATACAATCTAATTCTAACCTTAATTTTTTCAATTTTTTAAAAATTTTTGTTCAAAATTTTAAAATTTAATTATTTATAAAATAAAAATTAAAAAATTTAAATTTTAAATAAAAAAAAAAAACCGGGCCGGCCCGGATCGGGCCCGAGACCGGCCCGGTCCTGCCCGGCCCGGCCTGAAGGGCGGGAGCAGGCAGCACATAAGTGCTGCCTGCCCGGCCCGGCCCGATGTACGAAAAAGCCTGATCGGGCCCGGTCCAGGCCGGCCCGATCGGGCTTTATGTTCACGGCTAGCTGTAGGTACTCTAGTGTCTGGGAAGGTTTGGATGCATGTTTAGGAGGCAGGAGGGCTCGACGGCTCGGCCATGCAGGGGAGGGAGTTTGAGCGAGTGTGGAAGCGGCTGCTGGGCTAGTGGAGGTTATCAGAGGCGGCATGTGGATAATGAGGCTGCTGCCGTAGGTTCTGTAGAGGGTGGCGACGGCTGGGAGTGAGACTATTGGCGGAAACAACGGCTGGTGCAGGATCCATCGGTGGAAACAACGATTGGTGGACTGGGTGAACTCGCCGGAGGCGGGAGTAAAGGTAGATGAGGGCGTTGGCGCACCTGGAAGCAGTCGGCTGCGTCGTCTGCATCGCACGAAGCCCTCAGTGTCGCACTGAGGGGATAGGACCGAGCGGCACTTGTATGGAAGCCCTTACTCTCGAGCCTCGATCACTTCCTTCAACCAGCTGCACGCATAATATACGGGGGGGGGGATTAGATTAAGTAATCCGATGGCCCAAATTGGCCAATCACATTACTTGACCTAATTCCCAAAATATGCGTTAGAAAAATGAAAAACAAATACATGAAGAATGCAGAAAAATGAGTCCGACGTGATCACGGATTCCGATCGTCCATCTGACGATCCAAAATGTCGATCTCATCATCGTCTGTAATATTGCGCGTGACCTATCTCCTTCAAATACAAATCAAGGTATGATAAGGAGCCCTCGATTTGCAATAGATAAAGGAGAATTTGGCATAATTTTTATGTTTGGCGCTCTAATCCTCTTTAAGTTTTTTTTAATCAGTTTATAATAACCTCATTATTTTGTTCATCCTATTCGAATTAGTAGAATGAAGACTGAGTTAGGATGCGTTTGGTTGGGCTGTTGCTGATGAAAAGCTACTGATCAGAAATGGAGTTTTGATAAAGAGCTGTTTCTGAGAAATGAAGTTGTCATAAAAACTGTTTGGGTCAAATGGAGTTTTCAGTGCTTATTGAAATGAAGTTTTGAAAAATTTGTTTGGTAACAAAATGAAGTTTTTGATGAATTTTTTTCTTAATATGATACTCAATACACATAAAATACATAACCTTGATAATAGTTACTACAATAGATAAAAATAACAACATTTCTTCCCACCATCTACGATCTAGAAGCGTACAACTGTTGCGCTATACTTTCACGCAACATGATCACCTCTTCTACCCCGCCTGCAGTATCAGGACAAATTTCTCGATGCCCTTGTGTGCTCACCCACTCATCCCCACATCCCTGCTCGCAGTCACTGAAATCAATATCCCTTCGCGAAGGGTGCCATCCAATAAAATTATGCAATGCCATAGTCGCCATCACAATATCGCCTTGTTTAACGATGTTGTAGCTCGACATATCCCGTAATATGACCCACTTCTTCTTCCAAATGCTGAACGATCTTTCAATCACACTTCTAAGTGATGAGTCCGCATGATTGAATATCTCTCGACGTTCTTCCGGTGCACGACCGCCACGAGCAAAGTCTGGAAGATGATACCGTGTCTCTTGATATGGTTTCAAGTATCCTATTTGTAGCGAATAGATAGCCAGAATCCACCAAGTAATATTTTCCTGAAAAACATGAGCTCAGTTGTTATGCTCCAAAAGTGAGAAGTATAAAAAAAGGAATAGAAATCATTAATTATTACCTCGTGGTGGATGCAGAAATTTGTAACAGGGATCCCTAAGCGCATAATTGAAAATGCGGCTATCATGCGCAGAGCCTTCCCAACCTACCATAACGAACGTGAAACACATGTTGAAATCACAAGCAACCATCACATTTTGTGTTGGCATGCCATGTCTCCCAATGTACGGTACTTGATCACGAACATGTACGCATGCATGAACATGTATTCCATCAATTGCACCGTCACAATCTTTAAAGAAGGGCATGTAACGTGAGTCGTACAGAATTTCTGGTGGTGTGCTACTGAAAGATCTATCTAATGGCTGAATCACTTCATCTGCCAGTTGTAGCAACACGCGAATGCCTTCTCCAAAAAACCTGCTAGCAGTCTCCGTCGAGTGCTGAAAGCGCTCACATGCCTTTTTCATTACCTCATTATGAGACAATATGTACAAGGTCATTGCCAATATCTCTCTAGATGCAGTCCGTCTCGTTCCGTGAAATCCGCACTTCTCCTCCAGGACATGCAACAAATCTATAAAAATTTCTTGGGACATCCGAAAAGAATTATGAAATCTGGCTGTAGAAGATCGAAGCATTTCTCCAACCCATTTATCACCTGTTTGCTTCGATGTCATGCATGGTACTGGTTAGTTGAAAAGAGAACTACTTTCAGCCAAAAAACTAACTGCTGATACAACATTTTGATGATGTGCAATCACATAATTTCGAATAGTTTCAAAACTATCTTCTGAATCATCAGAGTAATCAGTAGACATTATCTGCAAACATAGTCCATGACAGATAACATTATATGAGTATGAGTACATGACAGATAACATAATATTCCATGGCAAATAAGATAATATGAGTACATGACAGATAACATAATTGTCCATGACAAATAGGATAATATGAGTACATGATAGATAACACAACAGTCCATGACAGATATAAAAAAGTACGTGCACAATATAAAAATAACACTCCTATTGGGATAACACATTCCTAATCTCCACCAGTGTAGCGATTACGAAGTCACTTTATGTTCATACCCTCAAGTAGGAACATAAAGGCCTCTCTATGACCTTTATCCAACAAGAACGTGATCGCAAACCGCTCTAATGCCTGAGTAATTGTATAAGGATTGGAGAGCTTCAGATGTTCTTGAATGCATCGATTAATGGTCTTAGAAGATTCCGCCAAATCTTCTAAGACCGAGCTGGTTGCTTTTTTCTTTCCTTCCTATTTTTTGATGAGGTGACCTCAGGGGGAGGTGGTGCTCCACAAATTTCTTGGTCATCATGATCCTCATCAGACAAATATCTCTCGTCGATGGACTCGCGGGGGAGGGTCCTTATGTTAGGAGTAGTAGCATGACGTCCTGCGACAACAACAGAATCGAACATCAAGCTCAATTTCTCCTCCAACTCGGGTGGGATGCCAGCATAGCGGAATTTTCTTGCAGTCAGGTTGTGGAATTTCTTGGTCACAAAAAACCAACCCTCTTTGCTAAAATGTGTTGTAGGTCGGTTCCCTCACTCTATCTCTTGAATGCAAATGTCCCAAAAGATCATGACATCATTTGTATCCCATATAGCGGACACACCTCAATCTTTCGGCTTACCCATCTTGTTAAAAAAAATTCAAACATAAAACAAATATATAAAAACACACACACATACAAACATATAACACACACAAACACACGTATACCAAAACACACACACGTATACCAAAACACACACACACATATACCAAAACAAACACACACACACACATACACACACATACATAAACACACACACACACATACATATACAAACACACACACATACATACAAAACATACACACAAAAATAACACAAACATATAACATACACACACACATTTTATGGCAGGCAGTGGAAAGGGAAGAAGGAATACAAAGTAGATCCGAGCTTGCAGAGGCCGTGGAGAGGGGGAAAACTGCAGGTAGAGGATGTCTCCCCCGAGCCAAGCTTGCAAAGGCCGTGGATGTTGCACTCGTGCTCAATTGGTGATGAGAAGTGGAAGAATTCCATAGTTAAGCGTGCTCGGGCTGGAGTAGTACTGGGATGGGTGACCTCCTGGGAAGTCCCCGTGCTGCACACTTAACTATCGAGTTTGCCTTATCAAAGGGAGGTTGTGGCCACCAACAACCCGCCTGTGGATGGAGAGGGGTTGAGGTGCTTGGGCTGCAACCCGGTAACGTCGACAGCTGGGTCCCGATGGAGCTCTCGGTGGACGTTGTCCCGATTGGAGTCGGGCCTGGGTCGTTACAAATGTCGACGCCGAAGGAGAGGGGGAAAGCTGCAGGCGGAGGATGTCGCCCTCGAGCCGAGCTTGCAGAGGTTGTGGATGTCGCAGAGCTTGCAACCGAGGTTGCAGACCTTGCAGCCGCCGTCAATGTCGACGCCCTAGGCGCGGGTGGATGCGGAAATGTTGTCGACGCCCTACCCGAGGTTGAAGACAGCTGCAGGCGGATGCGAAAATGCCGTCGACGGGCGCAAGAAGGAGATTCGGGGGAGAGGGAACCCTAGACGCGGGATCGTCACGTCTGGACTGGGGCGATGTACCGCGACTGCTCGATATAAAGAAACAGAGTTTTTAATTAAACGCCAGTTGGGTCCAACCGGAGCGCCAATAACTGCTTTTACTCCAAATGGAGTTTCGTCCCAGCCGCACCGGAGCCCAGACGCCCAACCAAACGGGGCCTTAATGATTTGCAATTTTAGTGGAGAGATGCTAGCAATTATCACATGATCTTATTAGAAGATATATTGATGATTATGTCCAATATGTTTCATTACCGTGAATCAATTATTCAGATGAGTGACGAAATAAATAGTGATACAATATCTAGAATTAAACTCGGATGATAAAAATAAAAATGTGTTAAAGTACTATGCGATAAGATCAGATTATGTATTCGAGACTGTTAAGACGAAAGCTAATGATGGGTGTAGAAGATCAATGGGCAATAAAAAATAGTTGTCTAAGTTGCGTGTAAAGAAATGAGAATGGTAAAAAAAAGATAGATTAAAGAATAATTGATAGGGAATCGGATCCGTTCATCTTATGCGGATCGACGATCATAGTATTTTTTGTTCTTGTCTTTTTTATTTCGAGTTGTATTTTTATGTATTTTTGAGTCGGGACGATCAGTCAATCATAGCCATCCGCTGCCCCCTAGAGTCTATAAATAGAGGGTGAGGGCTCTCATTTAGAGGTATTGAAGATTGGGGCATACAAGCCTAATCTTTGGTCAATTCGGTGCCCAAGCCGAGCCGGGGCGTGAAGCCTTGGTCTCCCTCCCATCCATCCTTGGCGTGAAGCCTTGGTTCCCCCACCCCTTGGCCGGCCACCCCTATTCCTCCACCATTTTTCGGTAGCCCTCCCTCCTCCTCTCTTCTTGCCGTGGAACCACCTCCCTAACACCCTCCCCACTAAAACCCCAAAACAGCCCCCTATAAATTCATCTCCGGCGATCACAGGAAAACTTTTCCGTCTTCCTACTACCACCACCGCCATCTCTATCAAGTTTCCTCCATTTTCAGTTTTCCGGCGACCGCCGGAAAACACCTCCGGCGACCACCCCCACCTCTGACCGCCTCTCCGGCGACCACCTCCGGCCAGTCACCACCCCACCTCCACATAACCACCTCCCAACTCCCCCCACTAACCCACTTCCTAAAATTTAGGAACCACCTAAATACTAGCCTCCACTTTCTTCCCCCCACTATCCAAACAGCCGGCCCTCCCCCTTTAACTCCCCACTAATCCTCCAGCCGGCCACCCCCTATCCCAATTAATCCCACATGGAGCCACCTTACCAAAAATAGAACCCATTATTCCAATTCATTCCCAAACAGCCGGCCCTCTCCCACTCTCTAAATTTTAAGAATTAAATTCCTAAAATTAAGTCAAACTTCTCTCCCATTATCCCCATACATATCCAGCCAACTTTTCCCCCAAATTCTCCCTCAACCTCACGTGGAAACCACCTCCCATTCTCCTCGCCGAACCCCAGTCCCCTCCCCCTCCCCTCAAGAAAAAAAAACAAAACAAAAAATCACTCCCTGCCACTCAGAATCCCTCTCCATTATTTCATTTCCCCTCTCAGAGGGCCTCCCTATCTCCCTTCCTAGAATTCACGTGGATCCATCTCTTCTCCCCTCACCACTACCAGCTGGAGCCTCCTCCCTGCCACCACTCAGCAGCCCCCCTCATTCCCCCTACCGGCCTCCTCTAGCTGTAGGGAATTCCCTGGCAGCAGTTCTCATTTCCGGCCCCTCAACAGCAGCTGTCCAGGCCCCCATACAGCTACCAATCAGTCCCTGCTGCTTGGACAGCTCTTCTCCACTTCAGAGGGAACCAAATTCATCTCCCGGAGGCCTTCTCGGCCACTACACAGCCCTCCCCTTTCAGCGTTATGCGAGTTCAAAGTGTGTTGTTATTTCTTTTACAGTTGAGTTTTGTGTTTGTTCTCTATTTGAAGGGATAGTGACTTATAAGCTTGTTTTCAATTGTTTGAGTCTTTGCGTTTGCTCATTTAACTAGTACTTTGATTTCACGCGCTCTCACGTTTGTACTATCTCTCTTGTTTCCTTTCTTGAATGCTTTAACTATTGTGGTGATTGTTCGTAATTGATTTTATAAAGAAAAGTTTTTGCAAATTTAAAAGTCGTCGGATCTCATATTAGTTGCATGTAGTGATCACCTACATTATTCCTGTCATGTAGGACCGTCCTGCGTCAATAATTATTGTAAAGAATTTATGGGATGGCTTCTGTCGAACATAAAGATGGTTTAAACTAGACTTTAAAGGTTTGTGCATGTACAACAAAGGATATAAAATGGACTACTTAGACATGTAAATTGTTGCCGAAGGATTAGGTAAGAGATGGCTAAATTCAAAGTAATATCGATGATGGTTGTTAAAGATGATTTGTGTAGTCTGAGTTTAATATAGTGGTAGCATACTATAGAAAAATAGTTGTAGCATACTATTGATGCTGATGTATGCACTTTAAAGATAACGTTTTCCTTAACTACCATATATTAATGTCTCAAAGTGGTATTTTCATTTCTCGCTTTTCATCGGTCATTCTTATATCATTTGAACTATATTTGTTGATATTATAGCTATTATGATGACTAGCCTTGTTATTCACATTTTGTTATCAATTTGTTTTTGTTATGACAGATCATTACCTTTCTTCTGCGAGCCAATTGGTTTTCATCTTGTTAGACCGTATATGTTATATTTTTTAAACTTTATAAAGTACTCATTATCATTTACTTCTCAAGCAACTGCTCCTCGTGGAGTAAAGCAACATTTATTCTCATTTACATTTGTGAATAACCATTATAATCTGTTTAGTGCAACATATAGTGATACCTTTATTTTGATTATGAATATTGATGGGGACCCTATTGAAATGTTGTTCCAATGAAATTCTTCTTCAATTATAATTTAAGTTTTACATCATTTTGGATGGCATTTCTAATGTAGTTTCAGGGTCTATTTTCTGACATGATATGTATTTTGCAGGTAATTGTTGAAGTGGCACCAGAGGTTTTGTACAATGAGTTGCTTGGTGTGATTTTCAGTGGGCCTCAATTGCAAATTTCATCTCATCAATTTGGCAATTTCATTGTGCAAGCGCTAGTTTCTTCTGCAAAAACCAAAGAACATGTAATTTGTAAAATTGTGTTTTGTATTCTTCTGTTCCAGTAAATCCTCGATGCACAAAGTCTAAGTTAAATATTTATTCATGCTACAAGGTTTTATTTTGTGTTTTGAGCTTAATTTTTGCGTATGTATATGGTAGAGACCGGAGCGGACTTAAGGCAAGGGAACATTGGGTCGTTCTTCCTTTCGATTCCAAGATAAAAATAAGATAATAAATTGCATAACAAGAAATCCTAGACTCTTTTATACATAGGAGGGTCCACTACTAAGGGAAATACATAACAAGCATAAAAGGAATAAATTGTTCCGCCGCCGCGACTGAAGCGCGAGCATGACGTGTGTAAACTCGTGCATATCGCTGGACGGGGATGGGATCGCTCGTGTTCGTATCAACACCCCCAAATTCCAGAATGGCCTTGTCCTCAAGGTCGAAGTCTGAGAACCGTGACTTAATCTCTTCCTCTAGGATCCACGTAACTTCCACTTCAGGCAGTCCCCTTCACTGGATGAGGATCTATTAGCCATGTGCAAAAGGAACCGAAGAACCGAGAATTGAACCAAAACTGAACCGAATTGGTCGGTTTGGGTCGGTTCCAGTGTTGATCGGTTCAGGTCTGGATCCAGGAATAAGAGAACCAGCGGTTCGGGTTGGTTCTCGGTTCCTACAGTTGGGTACCTGAGAATCGACCCGATTAAGTAATTAAAATTATAACACAACACCTAACAATTAACATCATATTAATTCACCAGCAGGAGCGGTCCAGCGCTGAGCCCTAGAGCTGCCTCCCGAGTCCCGATTTCTGACCTTCCCCCCGCCCCGCGACGCTGATGCTGAGCGCTCCTCCTCCGGCGGCTGGCTAGACTCTGAGAGGTAAGAATCAAACCCTCCTCCAGCCTTCCTCGCTGGCTTGCTCCATTCTCTTCCACTCCACCTCGCGAGTCGCTGATTTTCTTCTATTACCGGTCACTGCAGGAAGAAGAAATCACTGGATCAGGAGTAGTCGTTTGCTATACGCATCAAGAGTACTCGTCTTCTACAAGTCGTGAGTTCCCCCTTCACAGTCATCTGATCTCTCTCTCTCTCTCTTGTTCTCCCCTCTTCATCCTCCATTGATCCACGAAAACTGCTTCAACATTGTCACCTCCATGCAGTTTTCTGGATTTTTCACCGCCAAAGCTTCTCTCTCTCTCTCTCTCTCTCTCGTTCTCCCCCTCTTCATCCCACATCCAAATCCAGAGTTTTCTGCAGTTTTCTGGAGTTGATCACTGGCCAAGTTTTGAAATTTTCTGTATTTTTTTGGAGCTGATCGCTTCTAGCTGGCGCAATATGGTAGAACAAAACCAAAGCTGGTGCAACTAAGGTCGGTTCGTAGTTGATCGCTTCTAGCTGGTGCAGCTCGGGTCGGTTCCACCCAAAATCAGGAACCGACCCATGAAAGCTCGGTTCCCAATATTTGGAACCGGAACCGACCCACGGTTCTAAAATATAGAACCAGATCTTAACCGAATAGTTCGGTTCCGGTTCCGGTTCGGTTCTACTTGTAATCATCTGATAGAAAAATGGCATACACTAATATTTAGCTACTGTCTAGTACCATCTAAAGAAATAAATCCAGTACCATCAAAAGAAATTAACAGCAAATTACTGCTCCACTTTAAAGTTTTAACTTGTGTTTGATTTAAAGATTTAGCACTCTAATATATTGTGTCCAATGAACCGAACCGACCCGAGTTGCACCAGCTTTGGTTTTGTTCTACCAGATTGCACTAGCTAGAAAGCGATCAACTCAAAAAAACTACAGAAAATTCCAAAACTTGACCAGTGATCAACTCCAGAAAACTGCAGAAAATTCCGGATTTGGCTGCGGGATGAAGAGGGGAGAACGAGAGAGAGAGAGAGATAAGCTTTGGCGGTGAAAAATTCAAAAACTGCACAGAAAACTGCATGGAGGTGACAATGTTGAAGCAGTTTTCGTGGATCAATGGAGGATGAAGAGGGGAGAACAAAAGAGAGAGAGATCAGATGGCTGTGAAGGGGGAACTCACGGCGTGTAGAAGACGAGTACTCCTGATGCGCGTAGCAGACGGCTACTCCTGATCCAGTGATTTCTTCTTCCTGCAGTGATCAACAATAGAAGAAAATCAGCGACTCATGAGGTGGAGTGGAAGAGAATGGAGCAAGCCAGCGAGGAAGGCTGGAGGAGGGTTTGATTCTTACCTCTCAGAGTCTAGCCGGCCGCCGGAGGAGCGCTCAGCATTAGCGCCGCGGGGCGCGGGGAAGGTCAGAAATCGGGACTCGGGAGGCGGCTCCAGGGCTCAACGCCGGATCGCTCCTGCTGGTGAATTAATATGATGTTAATTGTTAGGTGTCTTGTTATAATTTTAATTACTTAATAGGGTCGGTTCTCGAGTACCCGACTGTAGGAACCAAGAATCGACCCGAACCGCCGATTCTCTTATTCCTGGATCCAGACCCGAACCGATCAACACTGGAACCGACCAATTCGGTTCGGTTTCGGTTCTCGGTTGTTCGGTTCCTCTTGCTCAGGGCTACTGTTATACTATGCATGCTTTTCTAAAATAGTATTGGGAATATAAATGTCTGCTCTAGTTTAATCATGTATGCATTTTCATTCAAGTTCCGAAAATATTTAACTATAAAGATTTTCTAAATTTCGGCATATACTTGAATTATATTTGTCTTATGCTTGTCCTTCTTCATATTCTAGGTGAGGTAGCTTCTTGATGTGCATTCTAACGATCCGAGTCCCAACTAATGAAAGCAGGGGTTCTAGTGTCTCACAAACACAGACTCGCATCTACTAATCTTCTGAATGGAGAACCGTCTCTCTAAACTTGAGGCTCATATGGTCTACTATGCCCTATGAGTAAGATAGTGCGCCTCTATCTATCACGAGAGAAAGTCTCAATCGTGCCTCCTAATTATTTTTCATTAACTGTTGGATTTCATATTTATTCATCTGAATGTCGTAGACCGTATTTCACGCTAAAGAACTGTTGGAACATCTATGCTTATTACGGTGGTTAGTATCTATTTACACGTCTAAAAGAATATGTGGTTACATGTACTGTACGAATTCACGAAATTCATACGAGTTTAGTATTTCTTATCATATTATACATTAAAGTCTAGATGTATGCGATTACATAATATTACATATATTCTCTTACTATACGAGAAATAATTTGTGCATTTAACTATGTGGTATGTCTAGCCAAAAAGGATATAATTTCTTACTGCAGTATTACGACGCTCGTACACAAGACGCGTCGACATGATTGTTTAGGTTATTCTGGAGAACACGCAGAAATCTCCTCTGATTTGCCCCGCAAACCCTAAATGGAAAGACGTTAAGCAAAAAGTTAAATCTCCTGAAATTCCTAGGATAATAATCCTTGGCAAAGAAGGGGGAAAATAATCAGTCCCAACTTCTGAAATTGAGATTAGTGATGTAGAAAACAAGGATTCTACGCGGACTAACACTGTATAAGCTATCGAAGCGACGAAAACGGCAGTTACCTGGACATCCGGAGAAAGAAGAGATATCGAGAGGGAGAGCCGGCAAACCCAGGAAAGGTGTCAACGACCTATTCAAGTAGCAGATAGGGCTGCGAAGGTTTCTAGCGGGAAGGATTGCACCTGCGCTTCCTTGCGCCGACGGACTGGAGTGGCTGGGCTTCTGGCACCGTCGACTGAAAGGATCGACGAGATGGAAAACCAGAGCTGCGGTGCCTAGGGATGACGACGGAGGGAAAGGCCTCTGCGATTGATGTCGACGACAAAAATGGGAGATGGCGCGCCGTCGATTCCCTGAGACGGGATACAGAAGCTCTAAACTCCTACCGGGAGAGCCGAGAGGGAGAGGAATGATCAGGCGATAGATTTTATCGAGCGCCTATTGGATTTAAGGGAACACGTATAAGGTGCGATTACGCAAATGGGGGGGGGGGGGGGGCGTTATCTGGAACCTGATTTAATTTAGAGGGGGGGGGGATTAATTATTTCCAACAAAATTTACAGTCTAGCCACAACTCTTACGGCCTTCCAAATTGGTACGTTCCACTCACTTGATTTTTGAATTGAGATGAAAAAAATAAAATACGTAACCATCTTCTTATTTTTCGTAGAGATATGGCAAAATGTAATTAATTAATTACCTTGGTCCGAAGACAGAGCTCTCGAAATTTACTCGCACTCAGATCCTGTGATGTAATATTATTTGTATTAATAATTAGGATGTTACAAATCTCTCCTCATAATAAAATTTTCGTCCTCGAAAATTACAATCATACCTGAGTCAAACAGAAATGCATAATCTTCATTGATCCGAAGTTCATCTTATCTTTCCCATGTTTACTCTGGTCGTCCGCAGTTCATCCAAAAGATTTTCACGAAATAGATCTCTCTGTTTCTGAGCTTCTGAATCCTTGAGTCCACTATCCTGACTGGCTTAATATTGATACTAAGATTTGATTCGATTGATGCTTCCTCAGTACTGATTTTCTGACTAGGCTCTCTGACTGCTCTCCTCAGATAGGAGACGTGGAATACATCACGTAAACCACTCATTTCCTCAGGCAAGGCCAACCTATATGCAACCTCACCAATGCGCTCTAGTACCTCGAATGGACCAACGAACCTTGGACTCAATTTCTTCATCCGTTTGATACGAGATACACCCTTGACTGGTCTAACCTTCAGATAAACGTAGTCCCCAACACTAAATTCCACAGATCTGTGCCTCTGGTTATAATACTTGGCCTGACGATCCTGAGCTATTTTCATGCGCTCCTGGATGAGTTTCACTCGAGCTATGGTCTTGTCAATCCATGATTCTTTATTAGTAATCTTCTCTTCACTTTCTTCCCAACACAACGGTGTCCGACAACGTCTGCTGTAAAGAGCCTCGAAAGGGGTCATCCCAATACTTCCTTGAAAACTATTATTATAGGAGAACTCTACCAAGGTGACATACTTCTTTCACTTACCTCCAAAGTCTATAGTACACATCCGAAGCATATCTTCCATAGTTCTATTCGTGCGCTCCGTCTGCTCATTTGTCTGGGGGTGGAAGGCTGTACTGAAATGTAGCTTAGTGCCCAAACATTCCTGAACGTATTTCCATTCCTTAGAGGTAAACCTGTCATCTCTATCTGAAATTATAGTCTTTGGAGCACCATGCAGTCGGACTATCTCATCTATATTCAACCGAGTCAATCTCGGACGTTGATCTGTTCTCTTATTAGGAATGAAGTGGGCAACCTTGTAGAGACGATCAACTATAACCCATAAAGAATCATTCTCACTCTGCGATCGAGGAAGGCCATGCACAAAATCCATCGATATATCCTCGAAGTTCCACTCCGGAATGGGTAGTGGCTGTAACTTGCCCCCTGACCTCTGGCACTTGGCTTTAACTAATTTGCAAGTTTCACACTTACCAACATACTCTGTCACATCATTCTTCACACCTGGCCATCAAACTAACTTCTTAAGATCTGCATACATCTTTGTGCTACCTGGATGTATCGAATATCTAGAATTATGAGCTTCAAACAATATGTCCTCTTGAAGATGACTAATATATGGCATGCACACCCTACTATCGTGTAGCAGTAAACCCTCCTGAATGCTGAACTTCTCTTTCTGACCTGCTCGAGTAAACTCCCAAAACTCTCCCTTCTTCGGATCTAGAGGTAGAGCCACTCTGATACCAATTGTAACACCCCAACCTAGTTTATCAACAAATCACCAGTCCGGCCGGGCCTCGTGATAAGAAGTAAACTAAGTAACAATATTTAAATTGATATATAACAGGTAAATATGAAAGTACTAAAAGAAAAGTTACAACGGAAGTAGAAAATGCAGCTAAGGGTAAATGTGTACCTCATCATTTCTGAATTCACAGATCCACTAAAATCGAAAGAAGCATACATCTGAATTTCTGAAATACTATATAATGTCTGATACAGAGATAATCTTAAATATTTAGATTACATAATGTTCATAAAAGAAAACAAAATAATACCGAAGGGAAAGACAATTGAAGGGATACAACTGAACATGGAACAAATTATAAATATGGAGATCCGCAAACATTGGGATGACTCCTTTCGAGGCTCTCTACGACAGACGTTGTCGGACACCGTTGTGTTGGGCAGAAAGTGAAGAGAGGATTGCTAATAAAGAATCCTGGATTGACAAGACCATACCTCGAGTCAAAATCATTCAGGAGCGCATGAAAATAGCTCAGGATCGCCATGCCAAGTATTATGATCAGAGACATAGATCTGTGGAATTCAGTGTTGGAGATTATGTTTATTTAAAGGTCAGACCAGTTAAGAGCATCTCTAGAATCAAGCGGATGAAGAAAATGAGTCCAAAGTTCGTTGGTCCATTCGAGGTACTTGAGCGCATTGGTGAGGCTGCATACAGATTAGCCTTACCTGAGGAAATGAGTGGATTACATGACGTATTCCACGTCTCCTATCTAAGGAGAGCAGTCAGAGATCCTAGTCAGGTGATCAGTACTGAAGATGCACAAATCGAATCAAATCTTAGTATCAGTATTAAGCCAGCCAGGATAGTGGACTCAAAGATTCAGAAGCTCAGAAACAGAGAGATTCGTTTTGTGAAATTCCTTTGGATGAATTGTGGCCGGCCAGAGTTTACATGGGAAAGAGAAGATAAACTTCGGAGCATTGAGGATTATGCCTTCCTTTTTGACCCAGGTATGATTGTAATTTTCGAGGACGAAAGTTTTATTAGGAGGGAAGATTTATAACACCCGTAATTTAATGCAATAACCAATTTTAATTTAAGGGTTCAATAACGAGTATGATTGATCGAGCTAGTGGCTTACCGAGGTGCGAGTTTCATTATAATTGATTGTCGCGCGTTAATATATAAATAAATTGCAGTTACTATGTTTTATTCGACACGTTTTAGTACTTGTACGAGAGCGTAGTTCACAAATTTAATTGTATTAGAGAGGTATGAATTTATCAAAATTAAGTTTTAATCCCTGTTTCCCCTCATTAAGAGCTGACCCATATTTTCCTTTCTCTCCCCCACAATTTCCATAACCGTGCCGCTACGCTTTTCCGCTCAGTTAAATCCACGCACCCCCCCTCTCGTAACCCTACTCTCTCTCAGCCAATCGTCAAAACCGCCGCCGATACCTTAGTTTCCCCTTCTCGCCATCTTCTCACGCAGGAGCCGCCGTCGATACCTTAGTTTCCCCTCTCGTCTCAGTCGATCGACGGCACAGGAGCGTCTCCTATTCCCATCGTCGACAGTAGCCGATGGTACTTCTCTTTCCGTCGACTGTAACCGTGACCTTCGACGACGAAGTTGGTCGACTGCTTAGGCTTCAACGATCCCTCTTCATGTTCGACGACTACAACAGGCGCCTAGGAGCTTTCTCCTCCTCCAGAAACCCCAGTCGACTCTTTCTCTCTCTCTCTAGGAGGTTGGTCGACGTCCCATACGTCGTATTGTCTCGCAGGAAGCTCTCCCAGGCAGAGTTCATCCTGCGTTCTCTAAGGTAACCACCAGAACCCTCCTTCCTCTTGATTTCTACGCTTCAAGAATTATAGATCCTCAAATTCCTCTCCTCTTGAAGGAATTGCAGCAACCCTTGTGGAATTTAGAGCCCTTTTCTGCTCACGTTCGTCCTCCTCTTCCCTCAGCTTAGTCAGGAACGTTTCAGACGAGGCCCTTTTCCGTTTCAGAATATGCGATCCTTCATTAATAGTTAAGTGGTAAGTTCTCAACCACCTCTTTATGAAATTTTAGTCTAGATTTTTCAGGAGAAATGAGTGTGTTTGATTTATTCATGTTAGGGTTTTGAGGAGATTTGAAGAGGTAAACCTCGTTGACAATCAAAGAACAACTTTGGACCTTCGGAATATTTATTATAAAGGATTATGCTGCCGCGTCGTGTATATGTGTACCGCAATACTGTGGTTAGAAATTCTAATTCTTTTTGCCTAGACATATCACGTTGTATACTGCATTAAACTATTCTCGTATAATTAGATGAATGCATGAAATTATGAAAAATCATTCGATGTATTTGCAAGCGATATTAAGAAACTATAGTCCCAACAAGCTTCCAAGTAATGCGAGTAGATTATGTATAAATGTAAGTAATGTATTTTCCTTTCAGATAGACCCGTCCCCAACGAATTCTGTGAAAATAAGCAAAATATGAATTCACCGAATTCTATGAAACACGAGGAAATACTAAATCGTATGAATATGATCATAAGGTGTTAAACTAATATGAGTCACTACCTAAGGCTTTCAGATAAACAAGTATGTAATGCAACACTTAATAGAAAATGATTAGGAGACACGATTGAGACTTTCTCTCGTGATAGATAGTGGCGCACAATCTTACTCATATGGCGTAGCAGACCATATGAGCCTCAAAGTTTGAGGAGATGACATCCCATTTAGAAATTAGAAGATGCGAGTCCGTGTTCGTGAGACACTAGAACACCTGCGTTCGTTAGTAGGGACTCGGATCGCTAGAATTGCGCATAAGAAGCTACTTCACCTAGAATATGAAGGACAAACATAAGACAAATAGAATTGAAGTATATGTCGAAATTTATAAAATCTCTATAGTTAAATATTTTTGGAACTTGAATGAAAATGCATAACATGATTAAACTAGAACTGACATTTAAGTTTACAGTATTTTGATTGAAAAACATGCATAATATTGTAGAATATTTTTCCCAGTATAAAATATTATTTAAAAAAAAAGCATGCACACATGTTTCATCAAATTATTTGTGTCACTAAGAAGAATGGCCTTTATTACTCTCCAGTTGGGCTGACCCATTTTGGGCTTATTATTACAGGGGTCACATGTGGGGTGTTGCGCCTAGGATAAAAGTTTGCGGACCTCCGTATTTATAGTTGGTTTCTTGTTCAGTTGTTTTCCTTCAGTTGTCATTCTTTTCAGTACTGTATTATTTCCCTTTTTATGAACATGGTGTAAGCTAAATGTTTAAAATTATCTATGTATCAGACTTTAAGTAGTATTTCAGAAATTCAGATGTTTGGTTCATTTTTTCATTCTAGTGGCTCTGTGAATGCAAAATTGATGAGATACACATTTACCCTTAGCTGCATTTTTCTACTTCCGCTGTAAGTTTCCTTTTAGTACTTTCATATTTACCTGCTATGTATCAATTTAAATACTGTTACTTAGTTTACTCAAGAAGACTATCACGGGGCCCGGCCGGACTGCTGATTTGTTGATAAACTAGGTTGAAGTGTTACACTTTCGGTAAGAATTTTGAGAATTTTTCAAACTAGATCGAGATATTTGTTTATGTCCGTAAATAGTCTTCTTGAGTAGATAGCTATAGTTCTTTCGGTGAATAATTTACCTATAGTTGCTTCATATGAACTTCCTTATTAGGATCAACATAGAGGAAAATGTTGCTTACATCCATTTGCAACACATACTAACCTTGATTTATGGCCACTGAGGATAAATCCAAATCCGAGTTAAATGGAGATTTTGAGGATGTGTTATAATAGTCTATCCCATAAAACTGAGTATAACCTTTATCAACCATGCCAATTTTACAAGGATTGATCGATCCATTAAGATAAAATTTTATAGTGAACATATGTTTACAGGAAGGTAGGTAGCTCAACCCTAAAAGAAATTATTTTTTTGGGGGGTGTGTGTGCAACCAAATCCCACTCACTTCAACATCCTTGACCTATTTTCATAGAGAAATTTCTAGTGCCTCATGATAGGTTTAAGAAATAAATGCAGAAGATAGGGATAAATAGAAGTTTCTGAAGTAGAAGATAAACAAGTAAACAATATGAATCAAAGAACAATACATTGTAGTTCACCTTTCCATAAGGTAATGTGCAAGTGTTGATCATTGGGCTTATCAATATGATGATACCCAATCGATTATGACAATGTCTTTCTCTAGGTTTAGCAAATTCTTTTATAGGAAATTCAAAATTATAGGAAATATTCGATATCGAAGAGTGTTAAAGAGTTGGAAGGATGAGTAATGATCTTCCTAAATACCATAGAGGGGGAACCGTTAACAAATATATTAGGAGGTAGTCGAGACGTGGATGGAAGAAAATAACTATTGGTTATCCGTGATATATGAAAAGAGACATAAATCTAAAACCCATGATGTACCACTGAAGACACTTGTAGCAGATCCTGATGAAATGACATGCGACACAAAAGTTGAAATTTGCAATTGTTAATTAATGTATCATTGTCAAGGTTATAAATGTCAGATGTCTGGTTCATGTCGGTTTGAGTTTGAAATATTGGATTTCAGATTGCGGGGGATATATCAGAGATATTTTATAGTATTGGATTTTAATATTTAAATAAATTTATTTACATGTTTTTGTAAATATGTACAATTGTACACATAATGTATGTTTATAAATTACACAATTAATATATACACACATAATGTATGTTTATAAATTATACAAAAAAGAGACATTGACGACAGTAAATGACATAAAGAGCATCAAATGAGAGTGAGACGAAAAAGTCTTCAGATCTAGGCAGAGACAAATGTATGAAATAAAACATGAAATGAAATGTTACCGCTCGGTTGCTTAAAAGAATGATTTTTTTTAATACTCTCGACGATATATTGGCCGTGAGATGTCGCCCGATATATTGGGTAAGACAGTTATATCGTGGGATATTTTTAAAAATGACATTTTTGCTTAAAATGTCGATGTCGTGACGTTTTCTCCCCAAACCTTTCTGTCGTCCGACATCTACAACACTGATCATAGTCATCCTGAAAAGGAATAATTGATCCAATGGAGGAAACACCACGTGGAGTACTTAGATTCAGACTAAATGTAGTATGCTTAGTGTTAGTGTGATAAGCAGTTTGATCCAACAATGCTTAGGAGAGTTTTTTGGCTATAATGGGTGCATGGAGGAAATTTGATGCAACCATGGCTGCACCTGTCAATACTCTCCATCACGTCCATGACCCTCTTGACCACCCTATTGCCAGTGGCCAATATAGGTTGGTCAATAGAGACTGAGTATGTCTGTGTGATAGTCCAGTGATATTAAGGGAGACTGCAAGGTTGGTAATCGTGGAGTTAGCCATCGACTGAGATTGTATGCATGGAAAATTGTAGTGCAAAGAAGATTTGGCGACAAAAGAAGTCATATTTATGCATTTATTAAACAAGCATTGAAGTGGCTGTCTTCAAGTAATTCATCTCATTTAACTTTTGATGTGTTATAATACTCTTAGATTTGCTTGTCATTTTTGCTGAAGTTGAAAGATCTTCGGTTAAAAAGTGTAGATATTAGATATTTTACTTTTTAAAAAGCAAGTACTACACTCAAGCCTTTATCCCACTATAGTGGTGTCGTTTTTTTAAAAGCAAGTGAATGAAGAAAATGCCACTTCTTGGTAGAATCTTGGAATGTGACATTGAAGGGACTGGAGGTGTATTGAGCAGTCCGGTAAGAGCACGTAATTAGACTCTTGCCATTTGAAAAACTTGATAATGTAATTGTTGGTCAAGGGAGAAGCATTAAGGTAACGAAATTTGTTGTGAGAACTAACATGGAAGGGAAAGCCCCTTGACCACGCTAGATAGGCTATACCATTAATGGCGCTATCAAAGGTAGAGTGCTTTGAATCAGTAAAAGAAGTGTGAGTCCGACAGCATAGGGAAGATATAGAATCTGAGTTATAACTTGGTTTTTGGAGATTGAGTAAAGTAGGGAGATTATGATATAGCTAATAGCTATAAGGGAATCCATTAGAGTAGTTGCAATGACGTGTGTTGAAACCAGAGAACTGGTCTCGACGTTCGCGAGGGGGATGCAGCTAACCCTTGACCTGAGCGAGACCCTTGACCAGTTACTGAGAGCTGAAGAACCCCACCCTTGAAGAACACCTAAGTCCACGAACGGACCCCTTAAGCTGCAGCGTGGAGGTCCCACCACATACCCGAAAGCTCACTAGGAACTTCTCCTCCCAAGCCAATGCTGAGCCTGGGCACCTTGGAGGGCACTAAGGATCGTCTCACCGTCCACCTTCGATGACAAGGGGAGGGGAGGGGTAGTGCTTGCTCACACACGAGGGAGGGGGGGGGGGTAGTAACCAACCCTTCCCTAGGTGCCCATGGGGGTCTATTTATAGACTTCCCAAAAATGAGCTGCGGATAGCCAGAAAACCTACTATCCGCAGCTCAACCAAGACCTTGAACGACCCACGCGGAAGGGGGAGAGGCGAGTGGAAACGAGACGCCCACCCCTCCCTTGCCGGGACAGCCGGGGCGAGTGGACCTTCGGTCCACTCGTCCACTAGGCCGGGCGAGTGGACCTTCGGTCCACTCGCCCACTAGACCGGGCGCTAGGCCGGGCGAGTGGACCTTCGGTCCACTCGCCCCCTAGGCCGGGCGAGTGGACCGGAGGTCCACTCGCCCCCTAGGCCGGGCGAGTGGACCGGAGGTCTACTCGCCCGCTAAGCCGGGCGAGTGGACCCGAGGTCCACTCGCCCCCTAGGCCGGGCGAGTGGGACCCCAGAGGAATCCACGAAGGGCCCTGCCAACGGGATGCTTCTGCCAAGTTTTCAACCGAACCTAACTTGGGGCGGAACGCGAACCTTTCTCCACTTAGCGACCCTCCTATGAGCCGAGCTCAACTGGAGGTGGAGAAAGCTCAACACCTTAGGTTGAATTGAACTTGATCTTAGGTGGAGAAAAACTCAACACCTCTAGTCGAGCCAAGATCGACCTGAGGTGGGAGGCGGAAACCCCACACCTGCCAGGGAGCCGAGCTCACCTGGAGGTGGAGGAACTCAACACCTAACAAGGAGATGAGCTCACCTGGAGGTGGAGGAACTCAGCACCTAACAGGGAGCCGAGCTCACCTGGAGGTAGAGGAACTCAACACCTAACAGGGAGACGAGCTCACCTGTAGGTGGAGGAACTCAACCATCTTACAAAAGCAAGTGGAGGCAGAGAACCAGTCCACGTCCTAGTTGCTTACTTTCACCTGGAGGCGGATGAGTTCAAAACCTTTCCAAAGTAACTGAGGGCAGAGAACTAGTCCACGTCCTAGGTGCTCAGCTTACCTGGAGGCGGAGGAATTCAACACCTTTCCAAACCAATTGGGAGCGGAGTACCCGTCTACGTCCTAGGGGCTTAGCTTGCCTGGAGGTAGAAGAACCCAGCACCTTCCCAAACCAATTGGGGGCGGAGTACCCATCCACGTCCTAGGGGCCTAGCTTACCTGGAGGCAGAGGAACTCAACACTTTTTCAATCCAACTGGAGGTGGAATTCCTATCCGCGTCCTAGGGGCCAAACTTACCTGGAGGTAGAGGAGCTCATCATCTCTCCAAGTCACTTACTTAAGCAGCGAGTCGACCCGATGAGTCTCCCATCTACCGGCATGACCGAGCCCGGAGAATGGTCTCTAGTCGGGGATATTATCAACCAGTCGACCCGATGAGTCTCCCATCTGCCGGCATAACTGAGCCCGGAGAATGGTCTCTACTCGGGGAATTTATCAACCAGTCGACCCGATGAGTCTCCCATCTGCCGGCATAACTGAGCCCGGAGAATGGTCTCTACTCGGGGAATTTATCAATCAGTCGACCCGATGAGTCTCCCATCTGCCGGCATAACTGAGCCCGGAGAATGGTCTCTACTCGGGGAATTTATCAACCAGTCGACCCGATGAGTCTCCCATCTGCCGGCATAACTGAGCCCGGAGAATGGTCTCTACTCGGGGAATTTATCAACCAGTCGACCCGATGAGTCTCCCATCTTCCGGCATAACTGAGCCCGGAGAATGGTCTCTACTCGGGGAATTTATCAACCAGTCGACCCAATGAGTCTCCCATCTGCCGGCATAACTGAGCCCGGAGAATGGTCTCTACTCGGGGAATTTATCAACCAGTCGACCCGATGAGTCTCCCATCTGCCGGCATAACTGAGCTCGGAGAATGGTCTCTACTCGGGGAATTTATCAACCAGGGGGGCGGAGTACCCATCCACATCCTAGGTGCTTACCTTCACCTGGAGGCAGAGGAATCCAACACCTTCCCAGAGGCTTTACCTAAGGTTCTATCTCTACCTACTTTTTATCCAACCTGGGGAGGTTACATATCTATTACAACGCGCCTCCTTGCGCCTACTCGGCCATATGCATCTCGACCATCTCTTTTATCACCTCCTCCACTTTCTCTGCCTTCTCATTCCTTTCCTTTCTCCCGGTCCTTCCTGCTTCCCTAGTCAACCTGGAGGTGGGAGACTTGCCTCTGGAACCGATCCGCGTAGCTTACTTGCGTTCCCCCGTGCTTTTGTTGAATCAGGCACAAGGACTCCGCCTCCTTCCTGGTGAGACGGAGGCATCCTCCCTACCCCCTCACTCGGGGCAGCTGGCCCCAGGGGAGTTGTTGAAGAGCGCTTGCGCTTGGAGGTTTGGGCCTTCCTCCGAGGCTGGCCCCTTCCCTTGCCGACCTGCTTGCTCTATCCTCATCAAAGATGGCGAGGCGAGCACAGGTGTTTGCGATGCCGAGCACTCGCCCCGAGGGGGAGTGCAAACCGCAAGACCTTCTGGATTGACTTCCTGAACTCCTCGCAGTCACCTTCCTTCACGCACTCGCTGGCATGGGTGAGTCCCCCAGCTCATCGCTTCCAGCCATGAGACTTGCCCAGAGCTTTCCGAACTAGCCGCTTCCACGCTCACCGCACCATAATGTTGAAACCAGAGAACTGGTCTCGACGTTCGCAAGGGGGATGCAGCTAACCCTTACTTGACCTGAGCGAGACCCTTGACCAGTTACTGAGAGCTGAAGAACCCCACCCTTGAAGAACACCTAAGTCCACGAACGGACCCCTTAAGCTGCAGCGTGGAGGTCCCACCACATACCCGAAAGCTCACTAGGAACTTCCCCTCCCAAGCCAATGCTGAGCCTGGGCACCTTGGAGGGCACTAAGGATCGTCTCACCGTCCACCTTCGATGACAAGGGGAGGGGAGGGGTAGTGCTTGCTCACACACGAGGCAGGGGGGGGGGGGGGGTAGTAACCAACCCTTCCCAAGGTGCCCATGGGGGTTTATTTATAGACTTCCCAAAAATGAGCTGCGGATAGCCAGAAAACCTACTATCCGCAGCTCAACCAAGACCTTGAACGACCCACGCGGAAGGGGGAGAGGCGAGTGGAAACGAGACGCCCACCCCTCCCTTGCCGGGACAAGCCGGGGCGAGTGGACCTTCGGTCCACTCGTCCACTAGGCCGGGCGAGTGGACCTTCGGTCCACTCGCCCACTAGGCCGGGCGAGTGGACCCGAGGTCCACTCGCCCACTAGGCCGGGCAAAAAGGGGGGAGGGGATCGAAACGTCAAAACCCCCCTTCCTTCTGCCTTAGGTGACGTCGGACCCTTTCAATAGGTCGACTCGTCGCGCCACGGCTATCTTTACTATTGCCATCTCACCTGAGTCGGGTCACACTGACTCGGAAAATATGAGGGTTGTACAACGTGAATGTGTTTGGAGTGGTTGTCGGGGGTGTTCATAAATAGAATTGATTGAGATATCACTTCAATCAAACAAGAATCCCTTTTATGTTGTAGTTATTAAGATTCATCCAAATATTTGTATTGATATTAAGGTTCAAGTTCGTGTTAGAATCTAATATTTGAATTCGGATTCAGATTCTCAGACAACCTTCAATGATGGACTACTGAGTTTTTGTGTTCATGATGACAACATGGTGGAGTACTTGACCGCAGTGTGGGTGGAGACAAAGCCCGAGTGTTTGTGGCGTCAATGCGTGAGAACCTGGAGCGGAAATGAGGCGGGGCTACTGGAGGCTGCTGGGAGTATAAGTTTGGGATTTATCCACTTTGATACGTTTGAGTGGGATAACTGTGTTGTATTGTAAAGAGCTCCCCTGTTTGTAATAGAGTGAGTACATTGCGCTAAGGTACAATGAAATAAAGGTAAAACAGGCTTTCCTAATATATTAACGATCTTAATATGCTAACTATCCTAGTATGCTATTGATCATAATATGTTAAGTTCCTAATATATTGATCCAATTACAGTGCACAATTCAATCTAAATTTCTGCAAGTAATTAATTGAAAGTTGTATAAAAGTTTAATCTTTGTATTTGAGTTATGTGAACTATCATCTTAGCGGTCTACTTTACTCGTGAATATATTGTTGAATTTATAAACAGTTATCGCCTGATGTCATGTCTATTGACTACTATCCTGCATTCTACCCATACATATTTATTTTCTTATCAGTAATGTTTGAGTTATCTGTAATTCTGTAAGCTAATTATTGTGATAGGATAATAGCTTCATATGCATCCATGTTATCAGGTTGATGTAACCTAATCTGATGTTGGAGGAATTTGATTATGCTGTCATGGATTTTCTTCTTAAGCTAGCTTGGGTGCTTATTGCCATATAATTTTCACTAATACCGCACCTTCCCTAGATTTCCATGGAAAATTACAGATATCTTTTGTGAATACTTTTTCTACTTATTTATATCAAATTTACTTTCTATAAATTATTTTAATTCTTTAAAATTCAAGTTATGGTTTACAGATGGACAATCATGTGTATAGATCCTTACCTTCCCTCCTTAGTTTTGGTGTCTACGTATTTTGTGTATGAAAAAACTGAGATATTCTTCACTTTATACACAGGTTAACCTTATATGGGAAGAACTAGGTCCACATCTATACGAATTGCTTGAGGCCGGGAAACCGGGCGTTGTTGCTTCTATTCTAGCTGCTTGCCAGCGGCTACAAACTCATGCTGATGAGGTTTTCCCCCTCTTATAATTCTCAATTCTCAGTACTTTGGTTCTATTTACTGAAAGATGACATCTAGTTGCTCGCTCATTCATAACCATCAGTATATAAATTGTTATTACTGCATTATTTGATAACCCATAAATTGAAATAGCTTTAGGTGCTATAAAAATAGCTAGGATCCTTACCAAAAGTCCCCAATCTTCAAGTGCTTGTTATCTTTGAAGGAAAGAGACTCCACTGGATGGCCACAATAACTCCCTTGACCTACAATGTGGACTGAAGCAGAGTGATTTTGATAATGTTCCTGGATAGAGTAATTATGCTGGGAGGAATTGTGGAAAATTTCTTTCAAAATGAATTTAATACAGCCACCAGAACCTAGCATGAAGAGTTCTAAACCAACGCATTGATATTTTTATTGTTAGATCAATTTTTCATTCTGTCCAATGTTCGCACCCCCCCCCCCCCCCCCCCCCCCCCCTAGAAATTATAAGTAATGTTACTTATGGAATTTGTACGAAGAGAGAGAGAGAAGATTTGCAATGAATTTTTATTATTTCTCTTACTAATACATGTATAAGATACTCCTTATATAGAGGGAAAAATAAAAAGTTAAGAGATAATACAAGATGTGGGACTAAAGGAGCCTAAGAGAAGAATAGGTCAAATGGGCCATAATGCATGGGATAAATACAATAAATGAGAAAGGCTTCTTATGTATTCTCCAACACTCCCCCGCAAACTGGAGCATACAAGTCATAGACACCAATTTGGAGAGAAACAACTGATATAGTGGGCGAGACAAGGCCTTAGTGAGTACATTAGAAACTTGATCGCCCGCCGACACATGTCGCATAATCAATTTCGAAGTTGAATCTTTTCCCGAAAAAAGTGGCAATCAACTTCAATGTGTTTTGTGCGTTTATGAAACACAAGATTCTCAACGATTTGTATAGCAACTTGGCTATCACAAAAAAAAACAGCCGGTGATGGAAGTTTAATGCCTAAGTCAGTAAGAAGACTCTCTAGCCATGTGAGTTCTGAAACAACGACGGACATGGAACGATACTCCGCTTCTACTGAAGAGCAAGCAACCACAGTCTGCTTCTTACTTCGCCAGGTAACCAAGTTCCCACCAAAATATGTGTAGTAACCATTAGTGGACCGACAATCATCGAGGGACCTAGCATAATCAGCATCACAACATGCATTGAGAGACAGAGAAGTAGAAAGCTTGTGCACCAGTCCTTGTCCCGAAGCATTCTTCAAATATCTAAGAATACGCTCTATCGCTTGAAGGTGGGAGATCCGGGGAGCGTGCGTGAAGCGATTGACCACACCAACCGCAAAGGATATATCAGGTTGTGTGACAGTAAGATATATTAGTTTGCCAATGAGGCGTCGATAATTGTAACATCCCACTTTTCAATTGAACAATCTAGGAGTCTAGTCGGTTCAATTGACCCGCTCCCGCGTGAGCGGTCTAGTCGAGTCCGGGTGACCCATTACTTGACCATGACCTAAACCTATCGGTTTCTCACGAGCTAAGCAAACGACCTCAAAATTGAATTCGGTTAGCGCCGTTAGGCTCAGGAAGTCTATACGCTAACGAAGTCGACCGCGCTTAATTTCGATGAGTATCAGAGAGATTGGCGTGTCAACCCCACTTTAAGTAACGTTTCCACTCAAAAAGTGGAAATTGAGTAAACGACCTCAGAATCGATCTTGGTTAGCATCATTAGACTCGTGAAACCGATACGACTACGAGTCCAACAGAATTGTTCACGCTCAATTCCAATGAGTATCAGAGAAATTACCGCGCGTACGCGACTTTAAGTAACCGAATTATCCAAAAAGGTTAAATTGAGCAAACAGACTCGGAATGGATCCTAATCAATTTTTTTAGACTCGTAATGATAATATGAGTCCAGCAGAGTCGTCTGTTTGCAATTCTGACATCGTTAGGAGAGTTTTTGATGTTTAAGTAAATTGAACTGCAAATGCTCCGTGAAGCGTAAAATGAGCAAACGAACTCGGAATTGACCTCAGATCATTCCGGTGGATGCGTGTCAACGAGGCAGTCATAACGAGTCCGTCCCGGACAAATTCGGAGTCCTCTAGAGCGATATACGAGCGTTTGAATGCATTAATAATAATAATGATATTATTATTATTATATATTATGTATATATATATTAAAATTAGGTTAGATACATACCTCTCCCAGCCGCAAGACTCACCCCCGACCCCTCCCTGCTGCGACCTGACGACGGAAACGAGCCACCCTTCTCTCTCTCCGACGATCTCTCCTCCTCAGGTGACCTCGTCTCTTCGGCGAGCTGCTGCGCCGAGCAAACCACCAACCAAACCGAACCCTCTTCCATGGTCGGCCACCTCTTGATGCCGCTCCGTCTGACCACAAAGCTCCAGATCCGGCCGCCCATCTCCATGGCCAAGCTCCGACCACCATTCCTGCAAGTGTCGGCCACCTCCATGGCTGACCACTTCCGAAGTTCCGGCCACCCCTTCCATGGTCGAAACCTCCGGCGAAGTCCTAGCTCCGGCGAGCTCTCTTTCCAAGCAGCTCCAAGCTCCATTTTTGGCGAGATCCTTTTTTCTCCAGCAGGATCCACTCTTCTATGACCGAGCTCCATTTCAGATCCGGCAAACCGACGAGCTCCACGTCCATGGCCGAGTTCCTCTTCCATATTCCAGCCTCCAACCTCACGACAAAGCTCTTCCTTCAGCGAGATGCTCTCCTTCCTCGGCTCTGACGAGCTCTTACACAACTCCGGCGAGCTATCTCCCACATCAAACAGAGCAGCTCCAAACCGCTGCCTTCTCTTTGGCCGACCAACACAACTTCATGTTGATCTTCCTCGGCAACGACTGACGAGATTCGATCTGGTGGGCTCCAATCCGGCGAGATTCGACTATGGATGAGAGTAACGTACAAATGAAGCATACATGGCGATTGGGTAGCGCATAGACACCCTGCGAGTGCTTCCTCGACTTCTTCCGATCCTAGATCTTAAGGTTTCAATTTATAGACGTCTTAACCGCAAAAACCTCATTTTTCCGTCGACCCACGAACACCTGAGCGTAGTCGTGCTCGGGATGGTCGTGGATCAGGTAAAGTGGGTCCTTGCGACCCCTATCTGCGAGTCTTGAGGTGCGATACGACGATAAATTATATTGGTGTGCGGGAACAGAATAACGATGATCGCGTGACGATAAATTATATTAGTGCGCGAATCAAAATAACGACGATCGCGCGACGATAAATTATTTTAGTGCGCCCCATCAAAATAATGACGATCGCGCGACGATAAATTATATGGATGTGCGCGATCCAAATAACAATGATCATGTATCGATAAATGTTTTTAAATCGTGCGGTTAAATCAGTGATGGACCGTGCGACGAAACCAACGATGATCGCACATTGGAGATAATCATGAAGCTTGCGACGGAGACCTTCGACGGTGAAGATTACCAGTCTGTGGAATGCTTTGTCGACTTAGGGTAGAAGGTAGAATTACTAACCGACGTCGTTAGCACTACCCTTTTTATGATAATTAATTAACGCGACATGATATCTTATAAATCATGACCGTGCCCGCCAAACATATGAGGCGGCTAAACCCAAATCCTATTCTAGGTCTGGGAAGTGATTCAGATCTCAAATCTGATGCTTTTATCGCATTTAAATCACATATTTATACTTAATTATTTAGTGGTTTTATGGATTTGACAGAGGTGGTGATTGAGTAGTGTTTTGGTTGGGTAGAGTAGCAAGTTGTTCGCCTCCCCTGGTTGGTACACTAAATTGTAGGTAACTCTGTCTGTTTGAAATGATAATTAATCAAAGACATGATGTCTGATAGCCTAAATCCTACTTAAAGCCTGGGATGTGTTTAAGATACCTAAACCGTGGTGTTGGTTGCATTTATAGTAATCTGAATATACATAATAGTTTATTGAGATTGCAATTTGGCAGAGGTTAGATGGTTAGCCCTCTTGATTGGGTAGAGTGCAGGTTG
Source organism: Dactylorhiza incarnata (assembly GCA_033032865.1). Lineage (NCBI taxonomy): Eukaryota > Viridiplantae > Streptophyta > Magnoliopsida > Asparagales > Orchidaceae > Dactylorhiza > Dactylorhiza incarnata. The sequence goes on along the minus strand of JAWHQI010000401.1, from coordinate 197,066 downwards.
TTCGCCTCCCCTAGTTGGTACATTAAACTGTTGGTAATTTTGTATGTGTGATGTGATGATTATGTGTTAATGTATGTGTCAGGTCGACAGGCCCTGCCCGGAGGGTTTGAACAGTGACTCATGGATAACATCATGGTCGAGCGACATCGTGCGTCCTAGCCTAGTTGTTGTTTGTGTAGGTGTTAGCCACCTGGAATTCGACATGAGCTATGCCTTGGTTCTTTTGGTTATGCCTTGGTTCTTTTGGTTATGCCGCCTGTATGACGAAAAATGAGTATGGGCTCGGATAGCCGTACGTAAGGCCTGGGGATGATTGCGCTTAAATATTCTGGTAGTGGCTAGGATGGGTCACTGCCACTGTTTGGCCACGACGGTGGTGCCTGTGGGACTAGCTCCCCGCGAATAAGAGATCTCAGTTGTTGGTTTGCACTCGATTACGATTGGGTGTCATCGTTTTGACGCTGTGTGTTTGTTAAATCTATGTCGACATAGTAGATTATGTGTACTTGTTGTGATGATGATGTGTAGTGTATAGTTGGGTGTTCTTTTCTTACTACTAGCATTACCTCTTTTAGATGTTAGTCTCTTCTTACTGTTAGTGGTTAACATCGTTGGGTGCGTGACTGTGGACACCGTTAGGTTTGAAATAATAGGTAATAAACATTACTCAATTGATATGCACTTGTATAGATAACCTGCTAGTTGTACTTCAATTCCTCATTATACAGATTATTATTACCGTTCAGTTACTATTGTATATATACTGTCTGTCACTTTCTGCATCATGATATTTCCCTTCTTTTGAGCGTTAGGGCTTGGGGGGAGCGGGAAGTCCACTCAGTCTAGTTTGATTGACGTGCTCGCTCTTTAACATTTTAGGCTGAGACTTCCGTTGATAGTGATGCAGTCATGCCCTAGGTGCTCCTAGTGTTATGACGTGGACTCAACGTGGACTCATCGTGGACTTGACCTGGAGATAGAAGACATGTTGATGATCGTTGCGACCCTTAACAACATCATCAGTCTTATAGTTAGCTCAGTAGGCTTATAGTTGTCTATCATTTTATATATTAGTTTTTATCCGGTTTGACATGTTACTTATGAGACCCCAGACTTTCTATAGACTATTGTACTTGGACTGTGGGGCCATCGTGTCGTTGTTGTGATTACTTTCTGTCTCATCTTATTACTCATATATTTCCGTGATCTACTACGTGGCAGTTAGTCTTCCGCTAGTACATCTTCCGCTACTACTTATAGCATGCCCTGATTGTGATGTGATAGTTTTTCGCTTAGCACCATCGTCGATTCGTGGCATTAGGAGAGAATGACAGGAAAGGGTTGAGACGTTCATACCTGTACTCTTCAGTTATTCCCTTTCTTTGCTGTGGGTTGGCGGCAGTGTGCGATAAGATCCCCTGGTCGTGCCTAGTTTCTGAAGAGGGGTCTTACAATAATTCTCAGGATTATGAGTTGATCAGAGTCCGAGCCATGAGCAGAGATCTGGTGATGTATTCACAGGCTTACACCCAGAGTAGCTTGTATTGTGAAGTAGATCGAGACAATATTTCCGCTGAGACAGAACAAGACCATCAGGTCGCCGGGCTACCTCAATCCCCAAGAAGTAGCAGAGTCGACCCAAGTCTTTAGTTTGAAAATAGGATGATAGGCGTTTCTTGATTTAAGTAATGATGGGAAGATCATCACCCGTGACAAGGATATTATCAACATAAACCAGAATAATCGCTGTGCGTGTTGGACGTCGGTGAATAAACAAGGAGAAGTTCGCCGAGCTTCGGGTGAAGCCAAAATCACGAACCATCCGAGTAAACTTATCAAACCATGCTCGTGGAGACTGTTTGAGACCATATATCGATTTTTTCAGATGACAGACTAGGGACTCCCCCGTGGTTGCATATCCAGGTGGTTGTTGCATATAAAGACATTTTTGATGTCGAGCTGATGAAGCAACAATTGACGATGACAACAAGAGAGATTAAAACACGAATGGTATTGAGCTTTGCAATAGGAGAAAAGGTCTCCTCATAATCAAGGCCGTGTTGTTGAGTAAAGCCTTAGGCAACAAGAAGGGCTTTGAGGCGGTCAATCTTTCCATCAGGATGACGCTTCACGGTGAAGGCCCATTTACAGCTAGCCGTTGAATAATTAAGAGGAAGGGGAACAAGGTCCCAAGTGTGGTTGGCCCAAAGCGCAACCATTTCCCTATCCATTGCTGCCCGCCACTCTGGATGCTAAAGAGCTTCCTGCACAGAAGAGGAAGGGGAAATATAGGACAGAAGTCGCAAACCTGCGCACATCGGAGGAGAGACGGTGCAAGGAAACATACTTAGAGAGAGGATGCGCTGTGGAGGACGTGGTCTAATTAGTAGTCCGCGAAGCATCAGTAGTAGAGGGGGGCTATCGTACGACACCAGATCGAGAGAGGCGGCGAGAGTAGACACGAAGAGGAGGGGCTGAGGTTGGTGGTGGTGGTGTCAGTAGTAAAGGTGGTAAAGAAGAGTGGGTAGGAACAAGAGGACGTGGTAGATTATGAGTGGTGTAAGCGTGGTGGAGGATGGATGGAAGACTGGTTTTCCATGAAAGTCACATCAACAGACGCGATCAACTTCCGAGTGGAGGGAGAGTAACATACATACCTCTTCTGTGTGCGCGAATACCAAACGAACATGTAGCGAGTAGCACGAGGTGCCAACTTGTCGACAGGAGGACCCAGGTGGTGGACAAAGCAAACACAGTCGAAGATCCGTGGGGTCAGAGGGAATGGATGTCGGTCGGGAAATAAGAGAGAGAAGTGCGTCACAAAGTTGAGAATAGACGAGGGCATGCAGTTGATGGGATAACAAGCAATAGAGACATCGGAATTCAAATAGTTAGTGGGGACCCGCATCTGGAATAGTAGAGACTGAGCCACCTCGAGAAGATGACGGTTCTTCCGCTCAACATCACTATTATGTTGCGGCGTATACACACATGAGGTTTGGTGGATGATGCCCAACGTGATGCAAATTTTCTGAAATGCATGCCCGGTGTATTTGCGCGCATTATCAGTGCGAAGTGTTTTGATAGTGTGGGAAAATTGCGTTTGTGTTTTTGCAGCAAAGGAACGGAAAAGGGACAGAAGCTCAGAGCGATCGCACATCATGCATAACCAATTCATGCGTGAATAATCATCAATAAACGTAAGAAAGTAACAATATTCAGATATATTAGTTGTTTTGTAGGGACCTCAAATATCAAAATGCACTAAATCAAAAGGAGCGGCGTTCCGAGTACCATGAGGAAAAACAGAGCGATGCTGTTTCCCATAGATACATGATTCACAATCAAAAGAAGAAAGATGCGAATTGGGAAGAGTCTTTTGGAGGATTGGGAGAGGAGCATGGCCAAGATGCCGGTGCCAATCAACAGAGCTGACGAAGGATATAATTGATGTGGGGAGATCCAGGATGTAGAGGTCATTTTAAAGCCACCCTTTTACCCATGATATTCCGCATCTTCGGATCCTGCACAACAAAAGAGGAAGAAGAGAAAGTGATTAACCAATCATGATCTTAAGTGAGACGACTAACATAAATCAGATTGAAGTGAGATCCAGGAACATGAAGAACAAATGAATAGATAGAGAGGGGGTTAACAGCGCATCCCCATAACGGTAACTGGAGTGGTGTTGCCATTAGCCACCGTAATGAACTTTGTACACGGAGAGTCCAAGTACCGAGAGGGTCTCTCTGGAGTGATGTGGTTTGTGGCACCCGAGTTCACAATCCAAGAAGGGACTATAAGACAAACATGAGATACCTTCATTGGAGGAGGCAGCAGAGCTGGAGGGATGGGAGATCAGGCCACGAAGAAGCCGAAGTTCCTCACGTAAGGTGTCAATGTCAGAGCGGAAAGTGGAGGAACCATCAACAACAGTGGAGGCATGCAACATAGTGTGAGCGTGCGGCGGAGGAAAACCATGTTTCCGAAAACACGTCGCCTTAGGATGATTGTCCCGACCACAATAAGTACAAAAGCAAGAGGGTTGGCCCTTAGAGCGATTGCGACCATCTCACCCACCACCCCCAGAACCAGAACGACTGCCACGAACAAGTGAGGGCGGAGGTTTGTGGCAGAACCACTATGTAGGAGAACTGGAGGAGAGGGCACCAGAAGTTTAGGTGGTGGCGTTACCTTTAATAGCATAGAACAAACATCAGTCAGTAAGGGAATAATATGAGAGGACATAATATGTGCCCGGACACTGTGGAGATGAGGAGGGACCCGAGCCATCATCAAGGCAGTACCGACAGCTTCTTTCTGAGCCCGTTGAGCGGCAAAATCAAGTGTTGGGGGTTGGTGTTGTACCCAAGGCTCAACAAGAGTCTTGGATTGGGAAACACAGGACGCGAAGTCCCCATCCGCTCCCGGGTCGAGGTGTTGAAGGGCCATGAAGAGATCAAATAAGTGTTGGAGTCTGTCCTTGCCAGAATAGAGAGAGTGGAGCTCATCCCACATTGCTTTGATGGTACATAGCCATTCGATACAGTTCACTGTCCATGGAGTTCAAGATCCAAGATTGAACTCAACCATCACCCCGAAGCCATTGCTTGGTGGGCTCGGTGGGGGGTGGGGGCTCCCGAGTGGGATGATGAAGAAGACCCTTGGTCTGAAGAACACGGCGCACCGAGTGTACCCACTCCACAATGTTCTTACCGATGAGCGAGATAGTAGTAATCCGGAGTTCATCCCGAGCATCAGAGAGAGGGGCTGGAGCAAGAGCAGGAAGGGTCGAGGAAGTGGGAGCAGCACTTGTGCCCATCGTCTCAAGAGGAGGCGGGCTTGCAACAGGAGTCACGGTCTAGAAAAAGGAGTCCGCCCAAGCAGCAATAAAGATTTTGGGTGGATAGCAACAGTAGGGGGTGCGACCTCTAAGAAGAGTCTGCCTCGGGGCGGCTGCAATGCGGAGTTTGGCAGGGCCGCAAAGAAGAGGCTGGGCGGTTGCACTTGGGAAGCCGCACGATCACTGCGGGTAGTCCTGATAGCTGGAATAAGGAGGTCGGGCGAACACTGCAGGGGAGACCACATGGGGTGGTGAAGTCCAGGCGACCTCACTTGCAGGGATTCCGGGCGTACACTGCAGGGGGGGGGGGGGGGGGGGGGGAGTCGGGCAAACACTAATGAAGAGGCCGCGCAAACACTGCAGGGGAGACCACATAGAGTCCACACGGGGTGGAGAGGTCCATGCGACCTCGCTTGCAGGGGGTCCGGGCGGTCTTAAAAGGGAGTATGAGTAGTGGCAATAACAAAGTGACGGATGGTGGGTCCCAACGAGCGGAAAAGGAGTTCTATAAAGCTGAGGAGGGTTTAAGCAGGAGGCTTGGCAGGGGCATACGCACTGCGAGCATCTGTTGCGAAGGAGGCCACACACCGGGGGGGGGGGGGGTCTGGGCGGTAATAGGAGGGGAGTCCGCCTGAGGTGAAAAACGAGAGCAGGAGCTCAATCGCGAAGAGGCCAGGGGACCGGTCCCTCTGATACTATGTACGAAGAGAGAGAAAGAAGATTTACAAATGAATTGCTATTATTTCTCTTACCAATACACGTACAAGATACTCCTTATATAGAGGGAAAAAGAAAGAGTTAAGAGACAATAAAAGATGTGGGACTAAAGGAGCCTAAGAGAAGAATGAGCTCAATGGGCCATAATACATGGGCCAAATACAATAAATGAGAATGGTTTCTTATGTATTCTCCAACAGAATTGATAATTGATTGCCTTCTTCTACCTTGTAACCACTTTTGATTTTTTACTTTACCATTTTATTTTCTGTAAATGATGATATTTTGAAATGATTACTGTGGAGAAATGCTTATTTACTATTTTCAGTATTATTCTTATTGGTTTAAAATCATGAATTATGGGTGCAATTATTTAAGTTTTGGAGTTAGGTTTTCACTGTTAGTAGCTTTTACTTTTATGATTTTAATCTTGCGTATATATCCATTCTGGAAATTTTTGTCCTCAAGTACACCCTTCTATTTTCTGCTTAAGTTTATTTTCTTATTACATTGCAGTTCTGCCAAGCACTATCAGTGGCAGCTTGTTCAGAATCCACGTCTCCTACCGGTATTGTCCCACATTTACTACATCTTGACAGCTACTTTAGAGTTAAGTCCCATTGGAATTGGCCCGTGGGAGATAAGATGAATGTATTGGGATGTTTAATGCTGCAAAGTGTATTTAAAAGTTCTAATGTAAGTGTATTTTGCTACTGTTTTGGTCATTTTTTGCCACTGTGTTTATTAGTGTAACTGTCAATTTGATTCTCCGTACTTATTTTGATAATCCAAAATACTGGAGGAAGATATTGGTTGAATGATTCGAGTATGCTTATTAGAACCAAGGCTAAATTAGATATGCTTTTTGAATTAATAGTTTAGGTCATCTAATTTTAGAAAGATCGTTCAGATTAACATGGGCTTTGAATAAATAACAACAATTGAATGCCATCAAGACTCTTATTAACGATAAGAAAGGCAAACGTCTTGAACAAAATCATACTACATCTTTTGATGATTTATATACTATTCTTGATACTAAAAGAGTGGAAAATGAGATATAAGGCAAGATATGAGATATCTTGAAACTTTAACTAATATGCATTAATAGTGAAGATACTACCTATCTTAGTTGAAAATAAAACATCTAAGGCAGGAAATGAGATATCTTAAAACTTTATCTAATATGCATTAATAGTGAAGAAACTTTGATTTTAGTTGGAGATAATGACATCTTGCATAGATAGAAAGATACAAATGCTGTTTTGAGAATATTAACGAGAGTTGTAATGATGAAACTATTTTGAAATGGCATAATGAACAAATTAATGATGCATACCGTTGATTGTTCAAAAAAGATGGAAGTAAAATTGGATTTGAAGAATATGTGTAAAGTCAAGGATTTAAGTCTAGATATACCTACCAAGTTTTTGAGAGTTACAACTTACAAGGGATACTGATGTAGGGTAGGTTATGCCGGTGTCCGACTATAATGTAATCTTACCGTGAAGTGCGGGGGGACAACTATATTTCCTTTAACGCTACATGCGACCCATGCAATAACCGATGGTGAATGCAGTACATAGTAAGAAAAGAATAAATCACACATATTTTAAAACAAGGCAAAATAATTTCTTTTGAGCAAGCAGGCTGATGGGAATCGCGACACACTTCGGCCTACACGACGATCAGAGCCGTCCCTTTTATGCAGATCAATGATCCGATATTTTTTTAGTTATTTTTCTGTGTTTTTTGAATTTTATTTCATGTATTTTGAGAGTTGTCATGGTTGGAGACTCATGACCGTCCATAATGGCTCTGTAGTCTATAAATAGGGATGGATGGCTCATTTTGAAGGCATTGAAAGTTGAGTGAAAAGAAGTCTCTACTTTTGATCACCAGGTGCCGAAGTTTCGAAGCTTGGATTCATCCCCTCCCCTGGCCGCCCACCACTTTCCCTCCATCATTCGCCGACAGCCATCCCTCCTCCACCTCCCTCCACGTAGTTGACCACCTCCACAATTCTCCTCCTCTAAACACCACCCAAAATTGCCCCTAAACACCTCCAAAACCCCCTCTCCTCCACCTCCGACGATCACTGGAAAACCACTTCCGGCCACCTCCGTTGATCCCTCTCCATTCCCCTTATTAATTCCTCCATTTTCAGTTTTCCATCGATCACCGAAAAACTTTTCCGGCTTCCTACTACCACCACCACCATCTCCATCAAGTTTCCTTTATTTCCATTTTTACGGCGATCACCGGAAAACACCTCCGGCCACCACCATCACCACCGTCCGCCTATCCGGCGACCACCTCCGGCCAACCACCACCCCACTACCCCACTACCCCATAACCACCATACACCACCCCACTACCCCATAACCACCATACACCACCCCACTTACCCCGTAACCACCATACACCACCCCACTACCCCATAACCACCTCCCTCCACTATTCCACTACTTATATAACTCCCACTACTCCATTAACCCCATTTCCTTCTATCTTAGTCCAGCGGGCCACCCCCCTCTATCCCAATTAATCCCACGTGGAACCACCTTCCCAAAAATATAATCCACTACAATTCATCCCAAACAGCCCCTCTTTTACCCCACTCAACCCCTTCACGCGGTGCCACAAATTCACACCTTCTCATAACCGAACCCCCCACATACACCCAGCCAACCACACCACCTCTACAGCCACTGGACTGAGCCCCCTGACTGCATTCCAGCGGCTAGAATTAATTCCAGCACCCAGATTTTCGTTCCTACAGCTGTCGGAACTCCCCGTACAGGCCGGTACTTCTAGCTTCCTACTCCTTCCTGCTGCCTCCCCTCCAGACAGCAGCCCGAGCCTCTTAACCCAGCAGCCCAACCTTCAATACCTGCGTCTGGCCTCATTTCCAGCATCCAAACTTCGATTTCCTGCGGCCAGAATTCAGAATTCCTGCACCCGGGCTTAATTTCAGTACCCAGGAAATCAATTCCTGCTGCCAGAACTCCCAAATTCCAGCAACTGGGCACTATTCCAGCAGCCCCAAACCCCGCTCCAGCAAACACCGAGACTTCCGCTACCGGACGGTACATCAAGCTTCCTCTCCAACCCTTCAATCCCCCTACTACCTAGTAGTGTAAGCTTTCAAGTTGGTTGTCATTTATTTTGTGTTGATTGGTCTGTTCATTTCCTACTTGAGTTGTGTCTATTAGTATTCTTTGTTGCCAACTTTTTATTGAAAGCATTGTACCTTCCTATTTACTTGAGGTTATTTGATTACGAGCACTCTTACATTTATACAACTTCACGTGTCTTTTTTTTCGTAAAAATTAATTAGTGCAAGTTAAAGTCGTTGGATTCATATATGGTTGCATGTAGGAGTTTACCCATTATTTTTCCGTCATATAGGACCGTCCTGCGTCACATGCTTAGACTTTCCTCCTTGTGGAGGGCCAAAGCGAGAGCGTACGGCAAGTGATTTCTGCAAATCACGGATTAATCTAGAACAAAATTTCACAATGCAAGTGATCTGAAAGGGTAAAAGTTCACGACATATATAAATGTAGAAAGAATATCCATACACCAAGCAATGCTCACTAAGGCTCTGATTGGCTCCGCGATTTGGGAGTGGGGGACCACTTTTTTTTAAAAAGCTGCACCAAATGAATAATTTGGGATCCACCGTGAAAAACTGCTGCTGGCAGCTGTTTTTCTGCCGCGGGTCAGCACCCGCGGCAGGAACGGCAGCTGCGCTCTAGCCCTGAAATGCCCTTTTCAGGGATGCAACACAGCTTTATTTTTTAAATTAATAGTAATGTTTATTTTTTAAATATTAATAGTAATGTTTTAAACTTTTAATTAATATCCTAATATTATTAAACGCTTTTAAAAACTTATAAAAATAATGTATTATTATTTATTAATAAAAAACGTATATAAAAATAACTTATATAATATAAATAATTTATTATATTTATAAATTATTAATAAAACTTATTAATAATGTATTATTAATAATATAAATAACGTATTAATAATGTATTATTAATAATATAAATAACGTATTAATGACGTATTATTAATAATAAATAACATATTATTAACATATTAATAATATTAATAACGTATTAATAATATAAATAACATATTAATAACGTATTAATAATATAAATAACGTATTATTAATAATATGTATAATGTATTAATAATGTATATAATATACATAATTTGTATATATAATATTTATAAAATAAAGTTGTTAAACAACACTGCAAACGCTGATCATCCAAACAGTTTCAGTGATTATTCCACTACTCTGCAAACAGCTGATTATTCCACCACTGCTTCCCCCCACTGTTTTTTCAATCGCTGTAGTCGAGCCAAACAAAGCCTAAGTAGGGGGGGGGGGGGCGTGAGGCGGAGATTCGATGTTCCCGACTATAGAAACTGCGATCCGGTGGAATGAGTGAGGGCTGGAAGGTGAGTCGGCTGCGGGCTCGGGGAAGAGGGGCTCACTGGTAGGAGAACAAGATGGGACTGGCTCTGTGCAACAAGAAGGAGGCGGGTCATCATCTGGGAGGGATCGTGGGTTTTGCGACAGATTTGGTGGAGGGGCTTATAGCAGTTAAAAAACGACGGCGTATGCAGCAGATTCGGAGAAGGATTATGACAAACTTTTTTTTTGGGGGGGGGGGGGGGGGTGGAGGCGGAATGGCTCGGGAGAATGATCGGTGTGACGTTCTGGACGGGATGGGGCCGATCGAGAAAGGGGAACGTTGTAGCGGGTTGGGCTCTCGACTGTGGGGATTTTCCTTGAAGGGGAAATGGAAGTTATATATAATATTTATATTTTGTCTTATAGTCTTGTATTTGCTTAAAATATTAAGTTATGTTTGTCATTTATAGATGTTGAAAATAATGTTTAATTAAATTAAGTTTTAAAATATTTTTAGATTAAATAATATGTTTTTTCATACCGAATTGTGGCAGAAAATCCGTTTAATACGCACATATCAATCTCCGTTTAATACTCATGCGTGCGAGCAAGTCGGATATATATTCTTTAATAAGGTTGATTAGTTAATATTGTGAAGTGCCCTTGAAGTGTTATTTGATAAAAGGATATCCTGGGAGTTTCGAGGCACGCTTTATAAAATCTCAATTATGCATGTGATTTTGTATGGATTGAAGTACCGTGCAATAACAAAATTGTTGATATCTAAGTTGAGCATGACAAAAATGAGAATGCTATGATGAATGTGTGATAAAAATTGAAATGATAAATTAATGAAAGATTATTTTAATGGAACATGGAGAGTGAAATCTATTGAGGATAAAATAAGAGAAAGTAAATCTGTGGTTTGAATATGTGCAACGAAGGGTAAGAATTGCACTACATAAAAGAGTTGATAAAGTTAGTGTGGACGTATTAGAAAAAAGTAGTCTTACGGTTACTTGGATCAAGAGGAAATTGAAGATTCATAATTCTGATCCAAATAGGCAGTGATATGGCTAATGATGGGCATTATTATCAGTATCGAAAGGAATCCATATTAATTTATTTCGTTATAACCTTCAATTTCTTTGAAGGTTCTGGTATCCTAGGGTTCAATAATTAAAAATGAGTTGTTAGATGTCGACAAAAGTGGGTATCTGTTTTTTCAGATGCCCACTATAACGGCCCGTAGACCACCACAATTTGTACAGTAGACATCATAAGCAATATTTCAGTTCTGAGATATCACAACATAATATATCTTAATCATAATGAGTACGCAGAAACACAAAAAAAACTTCCATTTCATTGAAAGCGTTTTAAAAATCCAAATACATGTGATAGTACCTATGAACACTAAAATATATAACTTCTTATTCTGTTTGATCCTTCTGCACAAGGAGCGGTACTGCCCTCAGGGATGGTTGGGTTGGCGCTTCTCAGATCCTAAAAATTTAACCACAAAGGATTAGCCTGTAAGTAAAAGACTAAGTGAGAATTTACCTCTTTAACTGCTATATATGCAAACAAAGTGGAGTAGTAACAATATACATATATTTTTCATGATAATAGACGAGTTATAAGAAAAGTAACAATATTCATATGATAATCGGTGAATTAACAGTATAAATAAGTAAACAACATTTAAATAGTACGAGTAATTAGATCAGTACAACAGTAAAATGTTTAGGTAAGGTAGCACTATAAACAATAATAAACAATTATCAGTATTCTGACTTAAAGCTGTTAAGTTCAATTTATATAACTAGTATATTAGTGGAAATCCAATTATTTTGTTAGTAGTTTAATTATGTAGTGAGATAATGTCGAGGGTCTCAATATCAGTATTAATATCAGTATATGGGCCCGAACCCCCCTCAGGGTCATCGACTACCAAGTCAGTATGTCCATCACGCATTAATGCTTTTCAGTCGACTGCATAAGTTGTCGTTGTAGCTAATCCAGTGCGATCGAATATGCCTTAGTGAATTGAAAAACCAGTACAGTTTTTACCCTCGTCATTACTTATGCATTAATGCATTTACATGTGCAGTTTGTTAACGTGTTCTTGTATTCTATTTTAAGTGAAAATAAAAATTAATCATTAATCTCCTTGGGTTATAATCGCTTCTTTGATTTCTTTGCAACTTGTACCATCTTTAGCGATTTATACTTTGTCAGTGATATGAAAATATCGAACTTGTTCAATTTAATTGAAGTCATGTGTGCGCATGCAGAAAGTAATTTCTAATTTAAAAAAATATGCATGTAATTAAAAGTACGATAAATAAAGCATAAATTAAAGAGATAATCCTCATCTGTATCAATTCCTTACCTTTATCTCGCCGTAGGTCATCGTCGCGTCTAACGTTTGATGTCATCCTTCAAATTATCTGTGAATAGGCATCGTTTATTAGAGAACTCTTTTATCGAGGTTGCATCTTACATAGTTGTGACGTTGACACTACATGAAGATTTAAACTTCTTAGGGGTTGTCTAAGGTAGAAAAGATTTAGGTGATCTCTAAACAAAACTAAGAAATATTTACAGAACCTTAATTCCAAACCCAAAAGCTTATGCCGACAACAAAACATAAAATCATCAATTGAAGAGAAAGAGAGACAAATCTGAATTCCTCTATGTGAATGCACATGAAGACCTTACATGAATTTCACAATAGCCAGCTCGATAAAGAGAGCAATGTATTCAAATAAATACTCAGTCCATAAGAGAAAAATCCCTCATTTCAAATCAATCCAACAGAGGCATGAAGAACTTTTATAATTAATTACTGTTCTGGATTAGAGTAACTCTCATAAAAATTACATATTAATTCCTAAATGCGATAGACCGCTCACTTGGAATCCCCACCATTTCCTTTAGAATTTTCAATGGCAGACCAAGGAGAAACAACCCCAAATGAAGCCATATTTCAAAAATAAAACACCTCATTAACCGGCCACATAAAATCCCAAATTCAATAAGAGTGAGAGCAACCATAGCTGTTATGTTCAATTTCAGGAAATGGAGAGGAGGGATGTATAAGAAGAAGAGGGAGAGTAAGAAATCCTAATTTAACTTCACCTTTCAAGCTATATTCAATTCATGCCATCTATGAGCATCCAAAAATAAAGCAAAATAAAGAAGAGATGGGAGGAGAAGAGAAGAACTTACAGAAGAAGAGGAGAAGAGGCTTTCGATCGAGTTCTGCCGAGACACAGTCAATCAGTCCGACCCCAAGAAGAACTCCCACGTCAAAATCTAGAAGGAAGAAGGAGAAATCTGCTGTCATCAACAGAAATCGGGAGTCTCGTTGAGCCCTAGCAGAAAGCAGCGAGGAATCAGCTGGGAGAGGCGCCAAACGTGAAAATGGAAGGGGAGAGAAAGTCGAGACGCGTTTATATCGCAAAATTAGAGCGGTCAGTCATTTTATACCGATTTTAAATCAATCCAGAATTTAGCCAGCTCACCCCAGGGACCGCCCTTAGCATCTCCACGTGCTATCCGGTAACCTACAACACCACCCGCATTGAATCCCGGTGTTCTCCATCCAGCCTTTTTAAATTCTTAATCAGCCGTTCAGCACATCAAACCAAACCAGCCAGCCATTTCATATCCCATAATTCATTTAACCAAGTCATACTTATCTTTAAAGGAATAGTCAACCATTTTTTTATATAAAATCCAGCTCTCATTTTATTAATCCAGCCAATCAAATCAAGCCATCTTAGGCCTTAAAATACAAAGATCATCAAAATAATGTCACCATCAAAACTCTTCAAAATTTTGGATCGATTAAATACATATCGGCAGTTAAAATAATCCGTCGATAAAGTAATCGTCAAAAATAATACGATGAAAATTTCCGAGACTAAATTTCGACACCGACTTTATTTTCATCATCGGGAATATTTAACGTGTAAATTAAACCAAAAAATAAATAAATAAATTTATATCATACGTTTAGGTATTACAATTTCATCCCTCCATATAAAAAGTTTCGTCCTCGAAACTTCAAGTCATCCATTACATCAAATAACATCGGGAAAATATCTCGCATTACATCTTCCACCAAACTTGGACGTCCTTTCATTTCTTGGATGTCCTTTCCACCAAACTTTGACAAACCCGACATTTTGTTTGCACAATTTTTTGCTCTGCCAATCGATGATTTGATTTGGCTCAATTGAGCTTGATAGATCTGGTTCAATTTGTACTTCATTCGTTGCCACAATCTTATTTGGATCAGCTATGTATCTTCGAAGTGCTGGTACATGAAAGACGTCATGTAAATTCCGCAACTCATCAGACAATGCTAATCGGTATGACAGTTCTCCAATACGTTCAATGATAGGGAATGATCCAACATACCGCGGACTCAATTTCCCAATTTTCCACAATCGTGAGTCTCCTTTGGATGGTTTGATTTTTAAGCATACCTGTTCACCAACTTGAAATTCTACTCGATGGTGGCTAGCATTATAATATTTTTCTGGCTATGTTGAGCGATTTTTATTTATTTTGTATAATGATGACTTTCTCTTGTAGTTTGTCCATCTTCTTTTTATATAATTTTCGCTCTCCATCTTCTGCCCAACAGAGTGGAGTGCGACATCTTCAACCATATAAAGCTTCGAAGGGCGTCATTTCAATTATAGCATGGTAGCTATTATTATAAGCAAATTCAACTAATGCTAAGTACTTTTACCATGATTCTTTCAAGTCAAGCACCACCATTCGTGTAGATTTTCTAACATCTGGATTGTCCAGTTTGATTGACCATCAGTTTGCGGATGGAATGCTATGCTATATAGTAGTTTCGTGCCCAGAAATTTATGAACCAACTTCCACATATCAGACGTGAATCGGCCATCTCTGTCTGATATTATGTTTCTGGGAATTCCATGCAACTTGACAATAACATCTATATACAAATCAATGAGCTTTTATGTTGGTCCGCCTTTCTTTACCACATTAAAAAATGTGCTTTTTTCGTTAAGCATTGAATAATCACCCAAACACCATCATTTTCTGGCTTGTTTCGAGGCAAGCCGAAGACAAAATTTATAGCCATGTCGTCCAATTTCCACTCAGGAACAAGTAACGATTGCAAATAACTATCTGACTTCGTAAGTTCCGCTTTCACTACTTGACAGGTGTGACATTTTGCAATGTATGTGATTACGTCTTTCTTCATTCCGGGCCGCCAGAACTCCTGCTTCAGACCTTGATACATTTTGGTTCGCCCGAGATGAATTGAGTAGGGCGTATTGTGTGCTTCATACATAATATTATTTCTCAAGTTATTTGCATCTGGAACACACAATCATCCATTCATTAATAATAGGCTATCTTTTTTCGTAAAATTTGTTGATCCTCCACTTTTCACTTTTTGCGATAATGTCATAAGGAACGGATCCAGAGACAAGGCTTTTTCAGGATTCTATCTTTAGTTGAGTACTGAATTTGCATTTGAAATACCTATGCTTGCCTTTTTTTCTGGTGTCATAATAAAAAGGTTCTCCATCTTTTCCAATTCTTTTAGTAACTGCTTGTTATACGTTTGTACCGCTGACAATGTAGCCACATTCAATGCGTCAGCCACAACATTAGTCTTACCCAGATGGTACTGAATATACACATCATAATATTTGATAAACTCCAACCAATCTTGGTTGTTTGAGATTTTTATCTTTTTTGGGGTAAAGATGCATTTCAGACTTTTGTGGTCTGTAAAAATTTCACATCGAGCCCCATATAAGTAGCGACGACATATTTTTAAAGCGAATACTTCTGCTGCAAGCCTGCAAGTTCTAGATCATGCGTTGGATAGTTCCTTTCTGCATCCTTGAGTTGTCTGAAAGCATATGCAATGACTTTCCCATGTTGCATTAAGACACAACACATGCCTCTATATGTTGCATCGCTGTAAATCTGGAATCCTTCCGTACCATACGACATTACTACTACCGGAGAAGAGGTCAGTTTCTCTTTTAATTTTTCAAATGCATGTTCACATTCATTGTTCCATTTGAACGACACATTCTTTTTTGTTAATTGTGTTAGAGGTAACACAATTTTAGAAAAGTCCTTTCCAAACTTTTTGTAGTATCCTGCTAAGCACAGAAAACTTCTTACTTCAGTTACGCTAGTAGGTCATGGCCAATTCATAATAGCTTCAATCTTCGCATGATTTACGGACAACTCATGCTCGTTAATCACATGCCCCTAAAAGGAGACCTCCCTTTGCCAAAATTCACATTTTGAGAATTTGGCGTACAATCGATTGTCCTTTAATGTTTGCAATGTCATTCTTAAATGTTGTATATGCTTTTCTTCACTTCTGGAATAAATTAAGATACCATCAATGAATACAATAATGAATCGATCAACATATTCTTTGAAGACCCGATTCATAAGATCCATGAATGTTGCAAGGGCATTTGTTAAGCCAAATGACATGACAACAAATTCGAAATGGCCATACCTGGTACTGAAGGCTGTCTTATTGACATCTTTTTTTATTCACAGTTGATGATATCCAGACCACAAATCAATCTTCGAGAACACCCCATCATCTAACTGATCGAATAAATCTATTATCCGTGGGAGAGGATATTTATTCTTCACAGTCAGTTTGTTCAGTTCCCGATAATCAATACGTAAATGCAGTGTTCCATTTTTCTTTTTCACAAAGAGAATAGGAGCTCTCCATGACGACGAACTTGGTTAGATAAATCTTTTGTGTAATAGCTCTTGTACTTGTCTTTTTAATTCTGCCAATTCTTTTGGAGTCATTTGTTGGGTCCAACGTTCCTTCACTTGACCCGTAGCGCCTTTCCTACTTCCTTAAAGAAAAAGTAGCGCCCTTCCCATTAGTCCGGGCTTTTGGGACAGTTGATTGCGCTTGATCCTACAAGTGGTATTAGAGGGAGGTTGCGAGTTCGAGACCGTTGGGTGTTAATTAAATCCTGAAATTTCTCTACCTGTGTGGGTCCTGGCGGGTCAGGCGGCCGCGACCATATGAAAAACCACCTCTGAGCCATGTGGTGCGCCACCTCTGAGCCATGTGGAGCACCTCTGAGCTTGCGGGTCGTGCTAGACGCTGGGGGGGGGGGGGGGGATTGTTGGGTCTAACGTTCCTTCACTTGACCCGTATCCCCTTTCCTACTTCCTTAAAGAAAAAAACAGCGCTCTTCCTATTAGTTCGGGCTTTTGGGACAGTTGGTTGTGCTTGATCCTACACCATTCGGTATGGTTTTTTTCCACTGGAGTTACTCCTTCAATTAACTTTATTTTAAAGTCTACTTCTCGTACCAGATGCAATCCCGGTAAATCTTCTGGGAACACATCAAGAAATTCGCGCACTACTGGCATAGAAGAAATATCTTTCTTTTCTTCTTCCGTTCTTTTGCTCATTACGAACATCATCCATTCCATACTGGAACATCAGTTTTGTCAGGCGAGGAAGACCGAATGCTGGAACATCAGTTTTAAAAAATGATGTTCAAGTGTATGAAAATTAGCATCTTCGGTGCTTTCCCATAATCCATGGAACGTTACAAAACTCGGATCTGGGCATTTTATATTCACTTCCTTTCTTTTGCTGTTAATTTCTGCTTCATGCTTTACCCACCATTCCATACCCAAGATGACGTCAAATTCAATAAGTGGCAATATGACCAAGTCCACTTTCAACAGTTTGTCATTAATACAAAGTTGAACTTGAGCTCGTAATTGTGTTGTCATACTATGATTGTTGGGCTTCGTGACGTGAAATGCATCATTGATGTTATATAGTTTCACCGATAAAGTATTAAGGATACGAGCTGAAATGAATGAGTGACTCGTGCTAGTATCAAATAAAACTTTCAATAATTGCCCTTGAACATAAATCATACTTGTGAGGACAGTGTCACCTGCTTTTGCGTATTGTTTCCCCAAGTTGAATACTCGAGGCTGGATTCGCCTTTCTTCACCCACAAATCCACTTGGTGCTGGAGTAGATGCATAAGAATCACCTTCTTTAGTGACTCCCATCTGGCAGACTTTTTGTGGTTGCACCGGGAATCCTTTCATGCTTCGTTATCGTGTTGGCCTTTTGGGACATTCGAGTTGATGATGTCCCTGCTAACGACATTTGTAACAAATTCTGGTGCCCATCAAGCATTGCTCTTTATGCGTCCTTCCACATTTTTCATATTTTGGCGTTACTGATTGTGCAACACTATTGCTTCCGGTCGTCTACGTCACTTGTGTCACTTTCTTTTTCTTCCACGATTCACCTGTCCACCACCAGGACTCCTTGTTTGAACCTTCTATAGACTTCTTCATGAACTTCGTTCTCTTCTGAGTTTTTTCCAAGTCAATTTCAATCATTCTAGC
Source organism: Dactylorhiza incarnata (assembly GCA_033032865.1). Classification (NCBI taxonomy): domain Eukaryota; kingdom Viridiplantae; phylum Streptophyta; class Magnoliopsida; order Asparagales; family Orchidaceae; genus Dactylorhiza; species Dactylorhiza incarnata. The sequence continues at coordinate 178,623 of JAWHQI010000401.1, read as the reverse complement.
CTTCTCCAATAATTTTCCATGCTCGGTGATATCAAAGGGCACCAAGTATGTACGAATATTATGTCGAAGCCCTTGCTGGAATTGGTGACACTTATCTACATCTGTCGCTACCACTGATCCGACATAATACGCAAATTGGGAAAATTTTGCTTCATATTGCAGCCTATGAAGCACCGATACTTCCCCGAGGGAGCGTACCCGTACCGGGTACATTTTTGGTACAAGTACGTACCTGATTCTCGGCGGATACCCCTGTTGCTTTAGTTTGTTGATATACTTGGACGTGGCAGACTGTTCTGCATATTGTCATTGGGATCTACATGTTGTCATTGTTTGTGTTAACACTTGTTCAATATGCATTTTTTCTACATTTTATGTTCTCCCTTTCTTTGAAAAGGTGGCGGACACACACACACATATATATATATATATATATTCACATATATATATATATATTCACATATATATATATATGTATATATATACATATATATACATATATATACAATTTTAATTACGCCGTACCCGGAACGTACCCATTTTTTTGATTGTCGTATCAACGTACCGGATACGTATCGTACCCGGTACTCGTACCCGTACCGGTGCTTCATAGATTGCAACACAAACTTATTCCCTTGAATTAACCTCTGAAACTTATCATGCAACAATATTTTCTCCTGTGTGGGTACAAACCATGTTGTAAACTCTCGTACAAAATCTTCCCATGAAACAATTGTTATCCATCGTGCTGCCAATTTGCCGCTGACAAGATTATCACACCACCGTTTGACTTCTCCTTCCAATAAAAATGTGGCCAGGTCGACATTTCTATCTTTCAGGCAAGGCATGACCCGAAAGATCGTTTCAATCCTCTTGATCCAATCTTCCGTCTCCAATGGAGTTAATCCATTTGGAAGCTGGAGACTTCCACTCTAAGAATTCTTTCAAGTCAACATCCGCCTTTGCGGCGGTGGTGGTGCGGTTGCAATTAGTGGCATGACGAAAGGAGTATCTCGTATCATTCTAATAGCTTCAGCTATAGCTTGAGCAATTTCAGATATTAGTTGCTGAGGTGATTGCCCACTGCTGCTTATCACTTTCCATCGCCATACTTTCTCGTATTGTTTCGGGTTTAGGTTCTTCAGGGATTCCTTTTAACCGTCTAGAGGAATGCACGTTTGTGGGTTTCTAACACATGGAACATGATATAATTTGCTTTTAATGAACGACCATCTAATGGTAGATATTCTCGTGTTCTTATTAAGTACAATCTTGCAATACTCATTGTGGTCAAGTGTTCCGAAACCTAGATCTGATATCATTTAATTGTAATGGCTCGTAAACCACCACAATTTGTACAATAGACATCATAAACAATATTTTAGTTCACAGATAGCTCAACATAATATATCTTAATCATAATGAGTACGCATAAAGTACAAAATAAAACTTTCATTTCATTAAAAGCTTCTTTTTAATCCAGATACATTTGATAGTACATATGAACACTAAAATATATAACTTCTTACTCTCATAGTCAAGCTTGCAGATGTCGGATGTCGGACTCATGTCGGTTTTGGTTTTTTATGTTGGATGTCGGATTGCGGGGGATGTATCGGGGACATTTCAAAATGTCGGATTTTAATTATATATATATATGTTTTTAATTAGATGGTAATTATTTTTTCTAATTAAGGGCAAACTCAAATTCATATGAGAAGATTAAACTACTAACTAGTGTTTAATAAATTTATAATAAATAAGAAATGTTGCTCGAACCTTCTTATGAATTCAGACTACGCAAAAAAAATATAAATATTTTTGAATAAATTAAAATAAAAGCAACATAAGTGATAAAAACAAAATAGAACAAATAATATCAATGTAGACACGAATAATAAGACGAAGGCATTCATTAGCTAATTAGCATAGCATTTCAAAAATTGAAGCATAGTACTACAAAAACAGAAGCATAGCATTACAGAAGCAAAAACAGAAGCATAACATTCATGGTTTCTTTTAGTAGTGTTTTAAAGTTAAATATGGAGTTAGTATGCTTTAGCCTTTGATTTATGACAGTAAACAGTAGATAGTAGCAGGAAAAATGTAAGTAAACAGCAGAAAACAACATGTAAACAACATGTGGTAATAGCATCAGGTAGAAAACAACTAATATCGCCGCCATAAGCCGCCATAAACCGACATATCCAACATGTCGAACGCCATACTGGAAAACGTCATTTTTCTCATCTGTGTCGCTAACGTTGCGATTCCCCTCAAAAATGACATGTCGGCCGACATGTTGGACATGTCGGCCGACATCTACAAGCTTGCTCATTGTACATATGAACACTAAAATATATAACTTCTTACTCTCTTTGATCCTTCTGCACAAGGAGCGCTACTACCCTCAGGGATGGTTGGGTTGATGTTGCTCGGATCCTAAAAATTTAACCACACAAAGGATTAGTCTTTAAGTAAAAGTCTAAGTGGAATTTATCTCTTTATCTCTAGGATTCTATGTACAAATACTCTCTAAGCTCCTAGAGTTCTCTAGAAACTTGTCATGAATGAGGTGGGTCGTGATAGAGTGCTCCCTTCCCTGATGTATTTCCATACAAGACACCCATAGCAACGTGAAATAAACTCTTATACAATAAATGCTCATTTTGAGAACAACCCATAAGTTGCGGAGCTTCAAGTGAGTGATCCTTTACTCCAGAATATCTTTATACAAAATACCCATATGGGTCACATCGGTGACCTCATGTACCACTTGATCATTGTGATAACATGTAAGCTGAATATTTTCAAGCAACTGACCCCTTTCACAGTTTAGGGAAAGGGGTCAGTTGACACCTCTAGCGGTTTGTACAAAGACACTTATATGACACTCATCCTGAGAAGACTAACCCAGGAATAGCGCAACTCCAAGCAGTTGGTCCCTTACACAGTATGTCTCCATATGAGTCTCCCATAACAACTCGAATTAAGATTCTCTATGAGTGGGGGTGCAAACGAGACGAGCTCATCAAAAATAGTCGGCTCGAGCTCGCCGAGCTCGGTGCAAGCTCAATTCGAAAGTTTGGCATTTGGATTTTTTCTTCTTCTTCAATTTATCCAGATTTATCTCAGATTAGCTACCAAATTTATCATTTTAACCAAAAATGACATTACTTTTAAAGCTTACAGGAACAAATCAGAATATCAATCTCATCTTAACCTTCAGAAGATCATTTTAACCAAAAACGACTCATTCTCTCGACAAAATGTTTGCTCTTAAATGTTCATAAGTCCACACCATAAGTCAACAATGAAGACAAGAAAAAAAAACTCAACATTCCAATCAGTGACACATCTCCGCATTCCATAAAAGCAAATATCATCTAGCAAATGATGAATTGCATATCATCTAGCAAATGATAAATCGTGCAACATAGCTGAAACCATTTGCCTCACTTTGTATATTTCCGGCAAAAAGCTCGTACGATGTGATAGTCAACAGAGTTATTTGTGTATGCCTCCAAGGCTCCAACCTCTTCATGTCAAAACGGGATAACAAGCTCTCCAAAAACAAGTTATTACCAAAAAAGTTTGAAAATAGAAGTCAACCAAGCATTTGACCTTGAAAAAATGGTTCAAGAAAACCAAGTTACTGGAATTGCCAGCCTCAATATCATCACTGTTCAAAGACCTCAAAACCATACAGATATGTTCACCAGTTACATATAGCGGGCAACAAGCGCTAGCTTCAAAAATAAGACCTAGTGTGAGCCTTCAACGTAAGGAAAAACTAATAATTGTCTCCATCCCATCTTGCATGCGACCAACATCTCGCCAAGAGGTGCAACTTCTTTAGAAGTAGCTACTTCTCCTTCAGTCACCTGAAAATCTCCAACCATTGGACCAAGTTCTAGGCCCCTTTCCTCATCACAGCTAGAAAGGTCGCTTAATGGATGGATTGCCTCTAACATGCACTCCTCCAGAGCCCGCGCCATAGGCTCAAGTTGCATCTCCAAGATCACCTCCACCATACCTAGTCCTTTATGCTTCGCTCCACCATCACAACGGTCTCTCACACTTGCAGCCTCTTCTTCCCAGGAAGACGGGGCGCCCTTAATAGAGCCTTAACCCTTGGTGGAATGAGCATTAGGATTCAAGAGCCACCAAATCAAGAATGAAAGATGTGAGGATTTATTGCAAGGAGAATGGTTAAGCTCAAATGGTATATCCACCCTCTCATTCGGTGCCATAAAATCAACCTCCGTGTGCCCCTCTGAAAAAATAACCTTTGCCCAATCGCTGAGTTATCGGGGGATACTATCATATGACTGAGTAGACCATCAAAGAAGCAACAATCTTTGGGGAGATGAAACACCGTTATCTACGCCAAGAGGTGCAGTCTATGACGAATACGAGGAACATGGATGTCTCAAAAATCGATGCCACATGAAAGAGTATTTTGAAACCAAGTAATCTCAAAAATATCTCACTTGCTTTCTTTGGGAGAACAACAAAACCCCCATACATCCTTCCATAGGTCAGGGACAAGAGTCTCACGATTAAACAGCGGTTCCAAGGTAAAACCATCGATTTCCACTCATCTTCTATGAAATGACATGTTTAGCACTTGATTGAGTAGCAACTGAGCATGTTCAATGTCTATACCCCCATGATCTCATTTTCTTTCAATCTCCTTGTAGGGGCTTGAAACTCACAGAAGAAGGATATACAAATAAAAATGGTAGGTAAGAGAATCTAAGATCTTATAATGCCAATTTGAGGATAACTATTGTTTTTTTTTTTGGTTTTTTGGGAATTGGAACACTTTGTAAAAACAAAGATAGCTATATACCCCATAATGGCTCCCATCTGCGACTTCAACACCAAATACCAACTCATCACACCCAAGGGTGATACATGGCTCAACAAGGCTTAACAGGGCAAGTTCAACAAGTCAGATTATACAGCAACTTGGTAATTCAATAAAGAGATCTACTCGCTATTCGACAGTCAACCGAGTGACTGAGCATGATCCTATTGGTTTCGTAAATCCAGTGTGGTAAGGCGCATCTAGAATTATTCATGAACTCACACCTACAACGATTTGCCGCTCATAGAGCTACTTGTACCTCTCAATTTAGCAGATGAACGAAGGCTCTATTCGGGATATCTATTTGGCTACTCGCTATAAAGTTGTTATGATAGTAGAAGACATCCCAATGATGATACTCTTGCCTTACATCATTAAGAAAACACAAATTTTACACATCTATCATCGTTTTCTTAATATGAGTAAAGCCTTATTTAATGTATTCTCATCATCTTTATTGTCTATTGAACCTCATGCATAATGTCTCAAAATATGTATCTATAACTCTAACGAAGAAGGGTCCTCTTCGGAACCCTAAATTCCTGGTCCCTCCTCCTTGTGGCTATTGTAATTTCTTCATATGTAATGTGTTGGAGGGTGAGATTGTTCATATCTCTCGAGTAAGCGGATGGATCTCCGAGGAACAATTCCTCATTTTTCTCGATTTCTTGTTATGTTATTGTTCCATTCATTGTCTCTTGCAAGTTATTTGGCCAAGAAGCTGCTGTGACCAGTAATACCACGTTTGTCACCTCCACGGACATGCCGAGTTTCTACACATCATTTTCAGTCTTTTTTAGTTCTACTTCTCTATCCCCCTTTTCCTCCCCCTCGCACCGAACATGGAAAATATAAACCATTCTTTCTCTCAAATCCTTCCACTCTGATTTATTTTTCCTTGTGGTAGTGCAATATGATAATTCTGCAGCTTTGACACTGCAGTTTCTGAGTTATTAGAGAAATGATTTTGTTGTTTGTACTACATAAATAGGTATTTCCTTGCACAATGTTACATTGTCGTGAGAATTGAGATAATTCGGAAAACACAGAAAATTAATCAAAGTTTTCTATTGTGTCTATTTGTTTTTAAGTTGAATCTTTAATTTACTGTATTGATGTCATATAGTCTGCAGCAAGGCCATATATTGCCAGTGTAACGAGTATGGCAGCTGATCACATATTAGAAACTGCAAAAGATGTTGGTGGCGGCCGAGTTCTTGAAGCATTTCTTTGTTCAGATGCCTTGACAAAGCAAAAACTCGAAGTTATTACTAAGTAAGGCATTCTTTTTTAACATAGTACTTAGAAATCATTCTTTAATTGTGAGTTATAGCACACTTTTGAACATGTGATTATTGTAACTCGAGTTCTATAATGGGTAGTTTTCTACACATGTTATTTATGTTTTTTTTAGTTTGTTTAATTGATTTATGTTGTAGTTGATTATGGGCTTATAACTCTACTAGCTATTAGTTAGTTCATGATGGTGGACATCCCGCTCGACGTTCGTTATTGCCATTGAGCTCCTACCTGATAATTAAAGTGGTCACACTATTTCAATAAAACGATAAATAACACACTCATCACCCGTTCATTTATAATAATGAATGATGCATATTTTGTCCATTAGATATTTTGGCCAAATCAATGGTTGGGTCGTGCGAGACTACCCTCTTCCTTCGCGGAGTGTCACAAGTGGGGGACTCATTGGGATTCTATAGTTTTTCCTTCATTTAGATGACACGACATATTTGTTGCATGTTGAAGAAACTCCTAAAATTGGATAAGAAAGATATGCACTTAAATCACTTATGCACATAGTAAAGTATGTTGAGATTTAGTTACATGGAGAATCCTGTCGGAATAAAAATGTGCATGATGATGCAAATTCAAAAATATCTATTAGTTAAAAGTGAGTTTTATATGAGATGAACCTTTTGAGGAAAATCAATTGTTTTAATTTACTTGAGGATTTCATGTTAGGGTTTTACTTCAATATTCATCCTTTGTGCATGGTTGTCTCCTATTTAGGTATATAATTGAAGTCTTTGGTTTAATTCTAGTTTGCGTCAAGTGAATATAGTCTCAGTTGAATTCAATGGTTGATCTTCTATTTAAAGTTATATTGAATCAATTATGTTTCAAAAGTCGCTCTTTTCAAAGCAGTTACTCAATGTGAAGGGATGATGTCTAATGTAACTATGATGTGGAATTAACATTCATAAAAAGTGATTTTGTGCAAAAACACATCCGAAGATGGAGGAAGCCTCCACTGTCAAACAAAACAAATCCAGGGTATTCACTAATTCATTTATGTTGCCATCAAAGCCATATTTTTCCAAAACAATAATTAGAGAAATATCATTTGATGGTATAATCACCCCTCTTGGTTCGTATAAAGGCTTAGTGAAATTATCCATAATATATATAATAATTTATGTCGATGAACAACAAAGTGTGTCATGTACGAGTCTACACATTTGTATAATAAAACATTTATGTATAGTAAAACGTTTATATATATAATAAAATGTTATATATATATATTTATATATATAATAAAGAGTTACATAGATATATGAGAGACAGTGCACGGAGGTCCCTACCGTGCATTGTCTCTCGTGTGTATGTATATATGTATATACGCGAACGTGTGCATTTTATCGGAACACCCCTCACTATGAGAGAAGAACTGGAGGGCCTCTGCTAGTTATCTTTTATTTTCTTGTCTTATTAGGCCCGCCATCCCCATCTATATATGGGGAGGTATATTTGTGTGTTGGGTATCTTTGAAGTCTTGTGCGCTCTCTCATTTTGGAGATGGACTTTTAGAAGAACCATCCCTCTAGAGTTTAGTGGGAACTTATCTCTCGAATTTATATTCCATTTTATAATTTTGGTTCAATTTTGTTTTAATTGTTCTCTTCTCTCTCTTCTAATCCTAGAAATTTCCTAGAAAATTCTCTTTAGTAAACATGTTAACCTCCACCTGCCACCCTTGCAATCGATGGGCATTAACACCCCCATTAACATGGCAAACCTCAAAGAAGAAATAATGGCCAACCTTTGTAGTATTGAGCAAAAGCTAGACCTCTTCCCATTGATGCCATTGCTCCCGACCTCCATTTCCTACCTGCACACGAACCTTGTCGAGGACCGCCTACGTTATTAAAGGCGCTCCTCAGACGCGAGCACCAGGTGCTCAAGGCTCCACCTCAGACTGGCTAAGGCGGGTGGCCTAAGCTAGGCGCAGTCACGCGCTCTTGGACCAAATAGCCAGGCATGCCTCGCCTCTCCCCTCATTCGGTCTTCCTCCGGAAAGCAGTTTTGTCAGGTGTATGAAATTCCAGCACTTCAAGACAGCACAATTACTGGAGGTGCAGGAAATTCTCGCCTCTCCCCTCATTCGGTCTTCCTCGCCTCTCTAAAACTGATGTTCCAGCAGTCTACAATTACTGGATTGCAATTCCAGCACTTCCGGACAGCAGTTTTGTCCAACATTTTTATACACTTGAACATCATTTTTTACTTCCAGAACTGTTGCTTTTCTCTCCAAAACTGCTGTTTCAGCAGTCTACAAATCTGGATTGCAGTTTCAGCACTTCAAGACAGCAGTCTTACCGTCTAAAACTCCTGTCCAGCATTTTTAAATACAGTGAGCAACCCTTTTAAGTGCCAGAACTGCTTTTTCATGTTTAAAACTGCCGTTCCAGCACTTTTGGACAGCTGTTTTACTATCCAAAATTGTTGTCCTACATTTTTTAACCATTAGTGCTACTATGGTAGATGCTTTATATTATTAATTTGGTTGCATTTAGTATTATTAACATATTATCTTTTAAAGTTTTTTTTTCTATTTTTTGCAACTTGCCTTTGCCAGGCGCACTGCGCCTAGTCTTCAGGACCTCTTTGCGCCTTGTTCCTTGGTGCGCCTTGCGCCTTTAATAACATAGAGAATAACACTGCTCCATATTCATCACCTCTGTTCAAGAGCCGTCAATAATCCTTATCGAGAATTACATCTAAGGCCCATAAATTTTGCAGTGCCCTTCAGCGGACCCAACATTTGTCAAGACTGTCTTATGGCATAATAGTATGAATTAAATACTTAAAAATATAAGATGCAAAGTAGTAATGGGATACTTAATACTATAGAATTTGTTACGATGAAAGAGGAGAAACGAACCTTAGGGTTCTGTCCGTCTTCACTCGCGATGAATCGCTTCAGCGAGCCGACCATCCTTTAATATCTTCAAGGGAACCAGACGGGCTTAGTCTTAGCCACTCTTATCCTCACCACCCGATGAGGGGGTTACTTGACATTTAACACCCCCCTCAAGCTAACCCCATAAGCATCCAGCATTCCGAGCTTAAGGGAGTAAGACCTAGGGATTTGCCAGAGACCGCTTTAGTGAGCATGTCAGCCAGTTGATCTTCAGAGTGCACAAACACCATAGTCACAGTTTGATCCTGAATTTTGTCTCGCACAAAATGGCAATCAATTTCAATATGCTTTGTTCTCTCGTGAAAGACAGGATTGTTAGATATATGAATTGCAGCTTGATTATCACAATGAAGTTGCATAACCTCAATGACAGGAAATCCCATTTCCCCCAAGATAGATTTAACCCAAACCAGTTCACACGCAGTAACAGCAATGGCACGGTACTCTGCTCAGTGGAGGAACGAGCCACAACATTTTGTTTTTTACTTCTCCAGGAAATAAGATTGCCACCAACAAAGATGGTATACCCACTAGTAGATCTTCTGTCCACGGAAGAGCCTGCCCAATTAGCATCACAGTACCCGTGGACCTTAAGATGGCCATGGTTTTGATAGATAATGCCTTTTCCAGGGTCCTTTTTTAAATACTTGAGAATCCGCAGAACAGCTTGATAGTGATGAACTTTAGGGTTGTGCATGAATTGACTAACCAATCCAACAGCGAAGGAGATATCAGGTCTGGTGATTGTCAAATAAATCAATTTCCCCACAATTCGTTGAAAAGCAGACTTCCTCTTAAGATCTGGAGAGGTCTCCTTATGAATGTCATAACTAGGGTCCACAGGACTATCCACAGGTTTGACTCCCAAATATCCAACATCATTAAGAAGGTCCAAGACATACTTCCGCTGGGAGATCATAATCTTCCCGGCAGAACGCGCAATCTCAATTCCAATAAAGTACCGAAGGAGACCCAAATCCTTTATTTCAAAAGCGGACGCTAATTCCTCCTTAACTCGAGTAATATGGAGGTCATCCGTTCCTGTAATAATGATATCATCCACATAGACTATGAGAATAGTAGTGCATTCCTCCCCTTTGTAGACAAAGACAGAATGATTTGAAGTACATCGATTGAAATTCAGATGAACAAGTTTATCACTTAGCTTGGCAAACCAGGCACGTGGAGACTGTTTGAGGCCATATAGGGCTTTCTTGAGGCGGCACACATGTCCTTTAGGAACATCCATACCAAGAGGTGGAGTCATATAGATTTCTTCCTCCAATTCACCATGTAGGAAAGCATTTTTAACATCGAGTTGATGTAGAGTCCAAGACTTATGAGCAACAATAGATAGGAGTATTCTGACTGAGTTCAATTTAGCAACTGAAGCAAAGGTCTCTTGGAAGTCTACACCATCAACCTGAGTAAAACCTTTAGCTACCAATCTCGCTTTGTACCTATCAAGAGTTCCATCTTGTAGAAATTTAGTAGTATAAATCCATTTGCATCCGACTAGATGGCGCCCATGAGGAATAGGAACAATTTCCCAAGTCTTTTGACGTTGGAGAGCGTTCATCTCCTCCTCCATAGCCTTTACCCAGTGGAAATTTGAGCTAGCCTATAAAAAACTGTTAGGAATAGGAATAGAGGAAACAGAAGCAAGATAAACTTGTAATGAGTGAGAGATAGAGTGATACCCAACATACTTATCCATAGGATATCTAGTACGACCACTCTGAATTTGAAGAGCAGAAGGGATCTCTGAAGTGGTGTTGTAGCTTGGATCTGGCGAAGTGGTGGTAGGTGGTGGAGCATGAGTGTGACATTCTTGTCCAGTCTTGATGTTTTTCCTTCTTTGATATACTTGAAGATTCCCTTTTCTGCTGTAAACCCGAAGATCACTCGTTGGGGTTTCCTTTATAACAGGAATATCAACACTTTCTGGAGCAGTCACATCAACAAGAACAGGAAGAGGAGGCAACATGTCACTTTCTTCTTTGCTTTCCTTTTGAAACGTGATGAGTTTGCCCTCATTGGAATAATAAGGAGTGTTCTCGAAAAAGGTAACATCTTTTGATATAAACCTTCTCCGGAGAGCAGGAGAATAACACTTATATCCCTTTTGGTTGGCAGCATATCCCACAAAGACACATTTTATTGATTGTGGCCCTAATTTGTCCTTATGAGGCCCCACGATGTGAACAAAGGCAACGCACCCAAACACCTTAGGAGGAAGGTTGAATAGAGGCATATTTGGGCAGAGAATCTGTAGGGGATACTTTCCTCCCAAAGTACCGGTAGCCATCCTATTAATAAGATAGACGGATGTGAGAACTCCTTCATCCCATAGTCCCTTAGGGACGAACGTCTCTTGCAACAAGCATCGAGTGGTCTCCAAGATATGACGATTCTTTCTTTCGGCAACCCCATTCTGTTGAGGAGTCCCCGGACAGGAAGATTGGAAAATAATCCCATGATCTCTCAGAAATAGCTGAAGGTCACTGCACGTATATTCGCCTCCATTGTCACTCCTAAGAATTTTAATTCCAGTTCCAAATTGAGTCTGCACGTAATGATAGAACAACTGAAATATTTTTGAGACTTCATCCTTTTTTTTCATGAGGTACACCCAGGTAAAGCGTGAGTGATCATCAATAAAAGAAACAAAATATTGAAAGCCATTCACAGAACAAATAGGAGATGTCCAGACATCGGAATGTATCAAATCAAAACATTTCAAACTTCGACTCAAACTAGGAGCATAGTTAGTCCTACAATGCTTTGAAAATTCACAAGACTGACAATCAAAAGTAACAGTTTTAACATTAAGCAAATGCGGAAAAATAGCTTTCAAGGTCTTCAAACTAGCATGCCCAAATCTCTTGTGCCACAGCCTCAACTGATCCTGGTCGGTAATTTTCTGAGAACTGAGAGCCTGATAGTTATCCATGACATACACTCCACCTGACTCATGTCCACCACCAATCGTCTTCCCACTCGCCAGATCCTGAAACACACAATGAGAGGAGAAAAATGTGATAGAGCAGTTAAGTTGTTTAGTTAAACTGCTAACAGACAAGAGATTTGTAGGAAATGAGGGAACAATAATTACAGACTTGAGAGAGACAGATGGAGAAAGATGAATAACCCCTTTACCAGTCACAGACGCCGAGGATCCATCAGCGAGTTTCACACTGCCAGAGGTAGGTAAAATAGAGGAGACTCCCATAGAAGATCCGGTCATGTGATCGGAAGCCCCCGAGTCAATAATCCAAGGGGTGGATAGATCTTTAGAGGACACAGTAGTAGAGCGAACATGAGCGGCCGTACCTGCCAAATCACCAGCAGAGTTGGCTTTCAGAGCCTTGAGTTCTCTCATCAAACTCTCATTTTCTGCCTGAAGATACCCAGAATTATCAAGGTGGCCATACATAGCAGTAGGAGGCCTCACATATTTCCCATCAGAACCCCGAATCCATCCTGGAGGGATTAAATGAGGGTGAAGATCCCAACATTTCTCTTTCCCATGACCTTTCTTCCCACAGTGAGGGCACTTCATTTTACTCTTGTCTTCTTGCCTCATATTTCTAGGATGCCATTTCTTCTGTTCAGCAGCAAGGGCAGACTTCTCATGACCCACATGAGTATCTGAACGAAGAGAGTTTATACGACTTGCTTCTCCCCTAATATAGTGAGCCACAGTCTCTAGATCAGGCACAGAATCACGTCCCAACATCTGAACCCTCTGGAATTCAAGTTCTTGAGGGAGACCAGAAAGCATCTCAAATACCCTCCGTTGCATGAGTTCAGTCTTGTAGTCTTCAATAGTCTGAATAGCAGAATACTGATCAATTTCAGCCCACTTATGGGTCAACTTGCCATAATATTCTTCGAAGTCCCCCATTCCAGCCATGTGGATCTGTTCAGTTTGGAGTTGATATATTCTCGCCAAGTCCTTTTTTTTGAGTAATTTCGTTCGATCTGTTCCCACATTTCTTTTGCAGTTTCACAAAATAGAAAGTGGCTTGCAATCTTGGGTTCCATAGAATTGACAAGCCAATTAATCACTGTTAGATTCTCACCTTCCCATTCCTCGTATTTGGGATCGGTCTTGTTTGGAGTCGGCTTGGATTCTGTGAGAAAACCCAATCTTCGACGGCTCCCAATGAAAATCCTCATAGACTGAGCCCATAGAAGGTAATTCCTTCCATTGAGTTTAATGTGAGTAACACCTTGACTGAAGTCCATGTTAGAACTCCCTCCATAGTATCTGGGTTGGTTAACGGCCCCTTCAGAGGCATTTGCACTTTTCAAGTTGTCCTCCATACGGGCACACAAGCCGGAGAACCTTTAGGAAGCAGACGGATAACCAGCCGCAGCAGCAGGAGGACCTTCAGGTCAGAACCACGGCGGCAGCAGGACAATCGGCAGGAGCAGGACCTTCAGGTCGCGGCAGCGGCAGCAGCAGCAGAAGGAGAACCTCCAGGTCAGAACCACGGCAGCAGCAGAACAACAGCGGCAGGACGAGGCTCCAGATCGATCACCGTCGTCGAGGAAGATCGAAGAGATCGTCGTCCTCGAAGAAGATCACCGATGCGAGGAAGATCGAAGGAATCGACGGCGAGATCGAGCAGATCGACGGGATCGAGCAGAAGAAACGACGACGGAAACGGCAGTTCTGAGGACGACGAGATGGAGCAGATCGCACAGTTCTGAGATCGAAGAGATCGCCTCTGATACCATGTTACGATGAAAGAGGAGAAACGAACCTTAGGGTTCTGTCCGTCTTCACTCGCGATGAATCGCTTCAGCGAGCCGACCATCCTTTTATATCTTCAAGGGAACCAGACGGGCTTAGTCTTAGCCACTCTTATCCTCACCACCCGGTGAGGGGGTTACTTAACATTTAACAGAATTAACATAAAGTATGAGTTTGCATCATAATGTGAGATCATGATCACCTCTAGGTTTATGAAGTATGAACCGTAGGTCGAGTAGTAATCAAGAATGAGCTCAGGTTAGTGACCATTCTTGTAGATTGTGTATGCAAAATGGGCTTGCATTATGTGATCAACTCAGATTATGAGAATCAACACAAAATTGGATTATGGAATTCACTCAGAACAGACTAAAGCGTCACTGCCCAGATTAGACTAAATTTACTCAGATAATGAGCTGATCTGTGTTGATTTGATGATAACTGCTTGAGCACTTCAGAGAGGAGCCACCCGACACTTGTAGCCTTTGTAATAATGAATGTAAGCCTCTTGGCACATGTAGTGATGTAGACGTCCAGAACATAAAACAATTCAGATCATTAGTCTCATAATGACTATTATCTTACACACTAGCCTAAGGAAATGATTGTTTAGACGTTATAATTTCATGGAGATTAATGGAAAGTGATTACACAATGGGAGCATATTTGATGGCATTCATCAGTCAGTGAAGCTCGACATGATATAAGCCATTCCACATCCTCCAAAATTAACGGTCAAAACTCTGAAAGATTGGGTCCACTGAGCCAGTTCCTGACAGAAGTTTGGGATGATGAACGGAAAGGTACTGTGAACGCTGCTCTCTATCATAGTTGAAGACCATGGATGATTTAAAGCATCAGAATTTGTCCGAAACTTAATATGTTGATGGGGCATGGCCACAGATGGTAGCAGGTTTCTGGCGGGCGCCTTCCTGTGTCTTGTCTGCAACTTTGGCTAGAGATGGAATTGACCTGCTATGAAATGGATAGTTCAAAGGTGTTGAAGCCAAGGTTGGTCATGCCAGAGCTGAGAGACTAGTCAGGAGTTCTGAGAATCTTTTTTGGAATATATGTGGTTGGAGATAATGGGAAGCTTATCATGGGTACAACTTCGAGGAAAATTTGAGAAGCAAAATTCCTTGTCAAGGAGGATGGTTTGTTTGATGCAAGAAGATTTTGTGCGCACCCGTGATATTGGCATAGAAGCACCTCTCCGCACTAGGACATTCGTTTCAGCAGCCTCTTCCCTTTAACCATAGACTTCTCCCTTTTGTAACCAGCCTTGACCAAAAATGATTCTCAACCTTTATTTTGTCATCATAACTGATCTTCCTCCCTACTTATGTTTAGCTTTTATTGGCTTTTGTTCAATTTTTGTGCTCTTCTCAAATATCTTATCCTTTCTCCAAATCTCTAAACTGTTTTACCTATTAAATGTCCCGATTGTATTCTTAATATCACAAGTGTTTTTCAAGAATGGAGATGATTCAAGAGCCACTAGTTCATGGTTCATTGTCCCTGGCTCCATGCTAATGTACAATTGAACTCAAGAGGTTGATTGTTACGGTTCACGGCAACTAGGGGAAAACGCTGGGTCGTTCTCCCTCCTTTCTATTCAATCCCCAAATCAAGATACAAAATATGCATAAGAAATCAAGACTAGACTCCTTTATATAAGAGGGTCCCAAAATAAAAGACAAATACATAAAAACCAAGTAGGGTAAATCATTCCTCCCTCGTGCTTGAGGCGCGTGCACGTCGTGTATAAACACATGTGTATCGTTGGCCAGGGACGCAATCGCCCGTGCTCGCATCAACACCTCCAATTTCTAGAATGACCTTGTCCTTAAGGTCGAAGTTTGGGAACTGTGACTTGACCTCCTCCAGGATCCACGTGGCTTCTTCTTTTGGTAGTCCCCTCCACTGGATGAGGACATGTACCTGTTGACCCTGAATCCCCTCGATGCGAGATCCTAACACCGCCTCCGACTAATAGTTGGGAATGGACTCGACCATCAGCCCCTCAGGTAGGGTGGTTTGGAGGGCGTGATCACATAATGCATTTCCACAAACTTTATCGGGACGTCTACATTTGGAGAGACGGTCCACCAAGACAAGGAGGCAGTCATAGTTCTGAGAGCGGGGGTAGTCGAGTGATGAAGTCCATCGCGATGTCCTCCCAGATTTTATCGGGAACCGAAAGATGTTGGAGCAACCCGGCTGGAGCGAGAGTCTGGTACTTGGCCTTCTGACATGTGAGACACTAGGTCACGAACTGTTGCACTACCACATCATGCCCCGCCAGTACAAGGTAGTAGCCTATCGCCGATAGGTACGGTATACGCCTGAATGCCTTGCTGTAGAGGTGGCATGAAACTTATGGAGGAGACGAGGAATCCACGACGATGAATCTGCGACTGGGAGACGATCGCGGTAATGGAGCCGGTCGCCAACTAGGCTGAAGGGTGGGATCTTGGGTCTCACTGTTGATCTTGGATCATGGTGACGTAGTGGGTGTCCCGCCGCACCTCGGCGGTGATGGCATCTGTATCGCGACACTGCGAGTGGGAGATCGTCGACAGGGTACCAGTGATGGCCTTGCGCGAGAGGGCGTCCGCCGCAGTGTTCGTGGTCCCACCCTTGTACTCAATGGGGAAGTAATAGCCCAGAAGCTTCGCGATCCAGACTTGTTGTGCGGAGGTCATGACCTTTTGACTTCAAATGTGTCGTTGAGTGCGGTGATCGGTGCGAACCAGAAATGGCCGGCCCAGGAGGTAGGGGCGCCAATGCTGAACGACCAAAACTAGCGCCCGGAGTTCGTTGTCATAGGCCGAGGCCGCCGCTCGTCAATTTGTAAAGTCTTTTCTAAAGTAAGCGATGGGGCAACCCTCTTGCATGAGGACGACACCCACCCCCTTCCCCGATGTATCACACTCAATGACGAAAGGCTTGGTGAAGTCGGGCATGCTGAGGACGGGGGCGGAGACCAAGACTTGTTGTAAGGTATGGAAAGCATCCTGGGCTGTCGGGCTCCACTCGAACGACGCGCCCTTTTTGAGGAGTTTGGTAAGCGGACGCGCAATCGCGCCGTAGTTGCGGATGAAGCGACAGTAGGTCCCTATGAGGCCCAAGAAGCCTCGAACCGCTCGCGAGCAGGATGGTGTCGCCCATTTGATGACGGTTGCGACCTTGGCTGGGCCCATGACTAATCCGGTGGCTGAGATGATATGGCCTAGGTACTCGATCTGTGTCTGACCGAAGAGGCACTTCTTCTGATGGACCACGAACTTGTGCTCTGCGAGGAGCTGTAGTGCGATCGCCAAGTGTTCGAGGTGGAGCTTCCAGGAAGAACTGTATACCAAGATGTCATCAAAGAAAACTAGAACGAACTTACGCAGGTGTTGGCGGAAGACATCGTTCTTGGTAGATTGAAATGTCGCGGGAGCATTAGTCAGGCCAAAAGGCATGACTAAGAACTCATAGTGACCATCATGTGTGCTAAAATCCATCTTTGGCACATCCGCAACCCAAACTTGAATCTGATGGTAGCCCAATCGGAGGTCCAATTTGGAGAAGTAGGTCGCGCCCTGCAGTTCATCCAATAGCTCCTGAATAAGAGGAATCGGGTACTTGTCGGGGATCATGAGCTTGTTCAGTTCTTGATAGTCCACGCAGAATCTCTATTTCCCGTCCTTTTTGCACACCAAAAGAACAGGGCTCGAGAATGGACTAGCGCTCGACTGAATGATACCTGCGCGTCGCTAATGCGTGTATTTCTTATAGTGTTTTCACCATGCAATTCATATTATTTTCATCCTTTTTGCGCTAGATGTGTGTGATTATTGCTCATATTTAGATTTATTGTGCATCTGGACTGTTTTGATGTAATTTTGCTGTAGGTGTGGATTTTTTTGCGTGTTCAGGGGATGTTATGTTCAAATTGGCTTACGCACGCCCGTGCGGAATTTCCGCACGCGCGTGTGCCCTTTCTCGCCTTGACACATGCAACTTTCATCAATCCGAATTTGCGCGTGCGATAATTTCGCACGCGCGTGCGCGCACATGCATTTGTGCGTGCGCAGTCATACTGTAGGTTTTGTGCAGTTTGGGACGATCAGAATTTGCGCGCGCGTCTTTTCGCACGTGCGTGCGCGACCTGGGCGCCCATATTTTTTGTGCCGTTTAATTCACGCACGTGCGTGCACTTGTTTTTCTTTATATAGCCTGCTCACGATTTCAACTGAATTGACCGATGTGGGAGCGCCATTTTAGGTCGTTTTCGCTCCAAATCACTAGGGTTTCGCCCCTAGGTCTCCTCCAACCTCCCCAAGCACTCTAAAAGAGAAGGTGGTGACTTACAAGCCTCCATTGGAGCTCCAAGCCGGAGCACTTGGCGTTGAGACGGACAAACCCGGGTGAAGACGCGACTAGGAGGAGGCGACAACTCTCTCCCGTATCGTGGAAGCAGCCAACGAGAAGTAGAAAGAGTTGGTGGACCAAGCCGGGCTCCCCTTCGAATCTGAGGAAGAGTATCTTGTTCTCTCTGTGTCAAGGAGTGGTAACTTGTATCTTTCCCTTAGCTTTTAAAGTATTTGTAAGCTTAATTAAATGTACTCTAAAGCATCTAGATACACTTTGACCATTGGGTGTAGGTGTTCGTAGATACATTATCTATTGTGGATGGTGTGGAAGAGATATTGTTATTCTTGTTATGATCTCTCTTTACTTATTTGTATTTGGTTGTTTGGATGAGCTTGTGGTTGTGATTTCGTGGTATTGCGCTTGTTGTGTATTCGTTGAGCTAGAAGCGAACAAGTGAGCGTGTGAGAGCAAGGTTGACCTTTGCAATTGCAAGGTGCAACGTGGGAGCGAAGAGGTGAAGGCGACCCTCATTGTGGCGAGTGTGTGCGCGAAGCGGAAGTGTGCGACCCGCGGAGGAGCGAAGAGGTGAAGGCGACTCTCATTCTGTGAGTGTGAGCGAAGCGGAGGAAGGCGACCCGCGGTGGTGCGAAGCGGTGCTTGTGGCTCGTGATGGTGCGAAGCTGTGCTTGCGAGCCGCGGAGGAGCGAAGCGGTGGAGGCGACCCGCACATTAATTTAGTTTTCATTTTTTGCAATAGTTGATAGCAAACCCCCCCCCCCCCCCCCCCCCCCCCCCCATTTAGATATAGAATATCGACCAAGACTTAATCTCATGTCTTTCTCGAAAGTCAACTCCACCCTGCCGTGTTCCGCGAGATTCGATATTCATGGATTCTATTACCGTTTTATTTATTACTTGTACGACCGTGGTGTTAAACGCACCGTTTGGACATCATCAGTAGCATCTCTGCCACCATTGTCTCCATGGTCATTTTCCGAGCATGGCCATATCAGTATGGGCGAATGGAGACAGCGGTCACCCCGTGCTGAAGGACGATGGGGTGGTCCGAGACTTTGTTCGGGGAAAGCCCGTAGGGAGTGACGAAGAGGGGAGCATGTCTGTTCACCAGACACTGGATGTATGGGTGCGGCCTGGTCGGCGGAACGGACGCATCTGTCCCTATATGCCACAGAAGAACACGAAGCTTAGGGTCATCGGTCCCGAGGATGAAGCGCAAGTCGGCCGGTGAGCGGGTTAATGTCGGGTCCCCTTGCAGGAGGTGGGAAGCCCATGGTGCCTCGAAGGCCATGGTGAGACGATCCCAGTTATGCTTGGCATCAGCCAGAGTATGCAGCCAAGCCACGTCGAGAATGGCGTCCGCCTTGTCCGAAGACATAAAAATCCGATGTGCCCGAATACGACCCCATGAAGAGGGAAAGTACCACGCAGCGGCCTGTCGTGCGAGTGCGGCGGCCATCGCCGAGGAACAATTGAAGTCCTGGGACTGGTGTCACTGGAAGCTGTAGCTCGGCTACGAGGTCTTGGGAGATAAAATTGTGGCTCTCCCCACTGTCGATCAAAAGCACCATTGAGCGGCCGCAAAGTGAAGCTGCCAACTTCATCGTACAGGGACCAGTCATATCCCGCCCACCGAGTAGCAGGAGACATCTAGGCAGTTGAGCTGGTGAAGGGGAAATCAGATCATCCTCATCTAACTCCAAGGATTAAAAGTCGGCCAACCTGATTACTTCGTCCACCCCCCCCCCCCCCCCCCCCCCCCCCCCCCCCCCCGAGCATTTTGAAATCCTTATTGGGGCAGTCATGTGTGGGGGAGTAGGTGCCTTTGCAGTGGAAACACAGGTCTTTGCTACGGAGGTCCAAGTACTCTTGATGAGAGATCTTGTGCACTGGCACCCGGTGGGCGCTGGCAGGTGTCGCGGAGGGTGGCTTCCTGAGGCGGTTGGGGGCTCGGTTGGAGGGCGACCCGGAGAAGCGAAAGGATTAGGCGGGTAGTGATGTCGAGGAGCAGACGATGTGTCAGTGGTCCACTGAGGGGAACTAGAAGAGATGGCGAAGTCCTCGTCGACATAACAGGCTTGCTCCATAGACCGAGTGAGGTTAGTTCGGTCATGCACGCGCAGACATGCCCGAATATGTGGGTGCAGGCCGGCGAGGAAGGTGCCCAAGTAGTGGGTTGGTGCCAGGCCGGGGACATGCGTGGCCACTTCGATGAACTCATAATGTAGGAGTCGACCAATTCCGTCTGACGAACGTTGCTCAAACGCTCGAAAGAGTTGCTGGCATGGCGCGTGTCGTAACGACTCATCAACTCATCCTTGAGGCCCAACCAAGACAGTGCAAGAATGGATTGACGGATCCGATGAACCCAGTGGGTGGATGATCCCTCCATGTACATGGTCGCGAAGGGGACCTTTTGAAGCTCAAGTGTGCCCTGGAGGTCGAAATACTGCTCCGTACGGGCCAACCATGTCATGGGGTCGGCATCGTCGTAGACGGGGATGTCAAGCCGGCGTAAGTGGGCTGCCGAAGGATCGCACGGGGGCTACAAGAGCCCGAAAGGGTTGACGGTGCTGCTGGCCGAGGCGATGAACGGGTCCGGAGGAGCTAGAGATGGCGGCGTGGCTTGATGATTGGAAATAATGGAGTGGATGTCACGGACGACGATCTGGACGTCGGAGAGGGTGGTGTCGACGTGATCGATGCGGTCGGAGAGAGTTTCGATTGAGGGAGGAGCTTCCTTCTCACGGGCCATGCTACGGGTCACGGGCATGCACGGACAGCGGCGCTGGAGGCGCCAAATGAAGGACTGATGGGCGCGCACAGGTGAGGTGAAAGATGTCTGGCTCGACATGGAAGCTTCCTTCCCGCTCTACGTACAAGAGCGGAAAACGTCGTACTCGATGGGGGCATGGAGAGTCGATGCAGCGCTGTGGAGACTCTGGACTGGGCGCACAACTTCGGCGAGAACCGCGGAAGGAAAATGGTCGGAGCGAAGATGGCGCCCAGGCGAGGCAAGACGTGCGATTTAATCGCGAGGGAGGCGGGCGTTAGAAGAGCGCAGGCAGACCAAGTTGTTACGATTCACAACAACTAGGGCAGAACGCTGGGTCGTTCTCGCTCCTTTCTATTCAAACCCCAAATTAAGATACAAAATATGCATAAGAAATCAAGACTAGACTCCCAAATAAAAGACAAATACATAAAAGCCTAAATAGGGTAAATCCTTCCGTCCCCGTGCTCGAGGCGCGTGCACGTTGTGTATAAACACGTGTGTATCGTTGGCCAGGGACTGGATTGCTCGTGTTCATATCACTGATCCTAGCCGAGTTTATTCCTGACCTCATAGAAACCCATCGTTTGCTGATAGGTGCAGAGATTCAGAGTGTTAATGACCCAAATAGTGTGTGGCTATAGGAGGCAGCGAACACCGCCATAATATTTGATTATCGATCTAATAATAGTTGAGATTATTAGTTTAGTATTATTATATTAGTCTATTTGTATGTACGTGGGTTTAGTCCCACATCGTGAGTCAAGTTGTAAGTGTCAATGTATTTCCTATATATTATGCCCTATATGGATGAATACAATCAATCAAGTATTTTCCCTCTTTCTTTCTACTTGGTATCAAAGCTAACCTAATCCCGTGCGCCGCTAACCTAATCCCGTCTCCCGCTCTTCCTCCCGTTCGTCTCCTTCGTTCGATCGCTTCGCGGCTTCGATCGACAGATCGTCTCGATCTGAGCGGATCCTCGTGCACGTCCCGCCGATGCGGCTGTCCGGCGAAGCCGCCGCCGTCGTCGGTTGCTGAGGAGACTGATGTCGTCGTTCTCCAGTGAAGTCGCCGCTCCTGTCGATCCTTCTCTTCTGCTCCAGCTGCCGCCGCCAGTCCTATGTGAGGTCATTCTTCATCTTTGATGCTCCCTGCCGCTGTGTCGACGCCCTCTGTTGCTCCCTGCCGCTGCTATTTGTCGATCTCTGCTTTCTATCGCTGTGTCGACCAGTCCTGTCGCCGATTCCTGCTGCCTGCCGCCGATTCCTGCTGCCTGCCGCCGATTCCTGCTGCTTGTCGCCTATTTTTGCTGTTCCCTGGCCGCAGGAGTGATGCTTTCAGGCTGCTCTTGATTCCAGTCCTGCTTTGAGGCTGCTCTCTCCTCTTCGATCTCTCTTCCCGATTGACACCCGTAGGATGTGGTTTCGTCTGATTTGAGAGATAGTTGTCTCTCCGATGGGTGATCCATCCGACCCCTCCGCTGCTTCCCCAGCCGGTGTTCTCTCTGGTACCTCTGCCGATACTCCTCGGAGTCATGACCAGTCTGGCTCCGGTGTTCTCTCAGGTACCTCTGCCGATACTCCTTGAAGTCATGGCCAGTCTGGCTCGTTGAAGATTACCACTGTTGCCTTGGATGACCCAAACTATCTGGAATGGTCCAGGGCAACCCAACATGCTATTCGCAGTCACCAGCTACACGGACATATTGATGGTACCACTATTGAGCCACCACGTACCGATCCCTCATGGAGAAAATGGGATGCGGACAATTCCTTGGTTGTCTCGTGGTTACTTCACTCGATGTCCCCTCAGGTGCATCGCAGTTATATGTTGTTGGACTCCACATATGATATTTGGACCCGAGCTCGTGATACCTACTCTCAGGCCGACAGCTCGATGCAAGTGTATGAGCTCACTCGCCGTGTTCTGGAGTTGAAGCAGGGTACTATGACCGTTTCTGCCTACTATTCTGAGTTTGAGCGTCTTTCTCAGGAGCTGGATTTCTTCAACGCCTTTATTGCTGCTTGTACTGCTGATGCGCAGGCCCTTCAGAAAGAGAAAGATCGATTCCGGGTTTACGTCTTCCTTATGGGCCTCAACATGGAGTTTGACGTTGTTCGTTTGCAGGTCCTTCATCGCGAGCCTCTACCCTCTCTTCGGGAGGACTTCAGCATGCTCCTCAGTGATGAGAATCGTCGTCGCACTCTTGATTCTTCTACTGATCACTCTGCGCTCGCTGAGATTTCTCGCGGTCCCCCTCCTGTTTGCAGCCATTGTGGGAAGAAAGGTCATACCAAAGACTCTTGTTTTCGTCTCCACCCGCACCTTGCCCCTGCTGGTTGGGGTTCTAGTGCCCGTGGTAGAGGTGGGTACTGTGGTGGTGGTCGTCAATCTGGTGATCGCACTCAGTATTCTGCGCACTCTACTGAGGTTGTGGAGGACATCTCTGGCAGCCTGTCGGCTGTCGAGTTAGAGGCTTCCGCCGTATGTTGCGCTCCCAAACCGACTCTACTACTGCTGGATCTCATGTTGTTGTTGCTACTTCAGGTCTGTCCAGTGCTCATGCTGTGTCTTTTTCACCTTCCGAGTGGATTATCGACTCGGGTGCGACAGATCACATGACTGGTTCTGCCTCAGGTTTTACCTCCTATACCCCTCTTTCTGGTCGTGATAAGGTTATTGCTGCTAATGTCTCTCTCTCTGTCATTGCTGGTAAAAGGACTGTTGCTTGTTCTCCCGATCTATCATTGTCCTCGGTTTTGCATGTCCCGTCATTTCCTCGCAATCTGTTTTCCATTAGTCACTTGACTACCTCGTTAAATTGCTCTGTAACATTTTTTTCGGATGCTTTTGTGTTTCAGAATCTGTATACGAGGCGGACGCTTGGCAGTGGTAGGAATGTTGACGGACTGGACTTGCTGAACCAGACCTCTCCCAGTGCTCTTTCATCCACCAGATCTCCGACTCTCCATGACATTCGGCGCTGGCATCAGCGTCTTGGCCACCCTTCTGCTTTATATCTTACTAAATTGTTTTCTATTTTTCGTCATTTAATTCAGTCGTTCTCTTGTGATGCATGTGAACAATCTAAACATGTTCGTCATAATATTAGTCATCTGTCTGTTCCTAGTTTATTTCCATTTGATGTTATTCATTCTGATGTATGGGGTCATTCCCCGGTGTTATCTTTATCTGGCTACAAATGGTTTGTTACGTTTATCGATTGTCACTCTCGCACTATGTGGCTTTATCTCCTCAAAAAGAAAAGTGACGTGCTTTCTTCTTTTCAGTCCTTTCATAAAATGGTGGCTCAACGTACAATTCGTGTTTCGTAGTGATAATGGTGGGGAATATGATGACCGGGGCGCGTTTGACGCCTATCTTGCCGATCATGGCATTATACATCAAACTACCTGTGTCCACACTTCCACTCAAAATGGGGTCGCCGAACGAAAAAATAGGCACATGCTGGAGGTGGCTCGGTGTTTACTCCTTGCTATGCACCTTCCCAAATCCTACTGGGGTGATGCTGTTCTCACGGCTGCTCATCTCATCAACTGTCTTCTGTCTCGCACCCTCTCCTATGATACCCCTCTCTCCTGTCTTGCCAAGAACCACATCGTCCATACCTCTCATCTTTCCCCTCGTATCTTTGGCTCTGTTTCTTTTGTCCACGTTCATACCCGGCATCAGGATAAATTGGATGCGCGTTCCCTCCGATGTGTTTTCGTTGGGTACTCTCTTACTACCAAAGGGTATCGGTGTTATCATCCTCCGACTCGTCGCTACTATTGCACTGTTGATATTATATTTCGTGAGGGGGAGTCGTACTTTGGTCCTCGTCACGGGGAGTAGTAACGGTGGTGAGACCATCGCCTCTCCTCTTCCAATTGTTGCCACTCCTCATCTTTCTCCTTCCCATATTTCTCCTTCCCATAGTTCGTCTACTGTTCCTGTTCCTTCTATCTCCGCTCCTCCTACATTATACACATACTCCTATCGTCCCAGGACTGTTGAGCAAGTGCAAACTGTGGATGTTCCGCCAGTGCCTGTTGTCGCTCTAGATTCAGAGGATGACCTCCATGTTCCTCTTGCTCGTCTTTTTGGTAAAAGGGGTGGCACCAAACACCCCATTGTCAACTACATTTGTTATACTCACCTCTCTCAGGCCCATAAAGCCTTTATCTGAACTCTTTCATCTATTATTATTCCTAAGACATGGCAGGAAGCTGTTCAGATACCTGAGTGGAAACAATCAATGGAGGAGGAACTGTGTGCCTTGAAAAAAAATGAAACATGGCGGCTTGCTAGTCTTCCTCCTGGGAAGCGAACGGTTGGGTCTCGGTGGATCTTCACGGTTAAACAGAATCAAGATGGGGTGGTGGAGCGGTACAAAGCTCGCTTGGTGGCTCAAGGGTATACCCAAGCTCAAGGCATTGACTACCAAGAGACCTTTGCCCATGCTGTTAAGATGAACTCAATTCGTGTGCTTCTCTCTTGTGATGTTAGCCGTGGATAAGATCTACAACAACTCGATGTCAAGAATGCATTCTTACATGGTGATTTGGAAGAAGAGGTCTACATGAATATTCCCCCGGGCTTGGTTACTGAAGGATCCAATGGGAAGGTCTGTCGTTTGCAGAAATCCATGTATGGCCTAAAACAGTCTCTGAGAGCGTGGTTTGGACGTTTTAACAAGACAATGCTTCAACTGGGCTACACTCAAGGACATGCTGATCATACTCTCTTTATCAAGAGGAGAGGAGTGCAGGTTTCTATTCTTATTATATATGTGGATGATATCATCATTACTGGTGATGACCTGGAGGGGATTATTCTCTTGAAGAAACAACTGAGTGAGGAATTTGAAGTCAAGGATCTGGGGAGGCTGAAATACTTCTTGGGAATTGAAGTAGTGAGGTCTCAACGAGGGATCTTCATCTCTCAGAGGAAGTATACCCTTGATCTTCTGGATGAGACTGAGATGCTAGGGTGTGCTCCCGTGGATACTCCAATTGAAGCTAATCACAAGATTGATGCGTATATTAGTGGGGAGAGAGTTGATGCTTCGAAATACCAACGTTTGGTTGGCAGACTCATATATTTATCTCATACTCGCCCTGATATTACATACGTTGTAGGGATCCTAAGCAGATTTATGCACTCTCCCTCTGTTCGCCGTCAGCATGTTGCAGTCAGAGTATTACGATACCTCAAGAAGACACCAGGACGAGGGATTCTGTTCAAAGCTAACCAAACATTGGAAATTGAGGTGTTTACAAATGCTGATTGGGCCGGTAGTCAAGATGATAGAAAGTCTACCACTGGATATTGCTCGTTTGTGGGAGGGAACCTGGTTTCATGGAAGAGCAAGAAGCAGAATGTTGTTGCTCGCTCAAGTGCTGAAGCAGAATATAGAGCTCTGGCACAAGGAGTGTGTGAGGGATTGTGGCTGAAGACTATTCTTCAAGATATGGGCCTCCAGGTGAACAAACCAGTTACTGTCTACTGCGACAACAAGGCAGCCATCAATATCGCGCACAATCCTGTACAACATGACAGAACAAAACATGTTGAAGTTGACATACATTTCATTAAAATTCATCTTGACAAGGGGAACATCTGTACTTCTTTTGTGAGCTCATATGATCAACTAGCCGATGTTTTCACCAAAGGGTTAAGCAGTGACAACTTCCAGAACAATACTGGCAAGTTGGGAATGATCAATATATATTCCCAACTTGAGGGGGGAGAGTTGAGATTATTAGTTTAGTATTATTATATTAGTCTATTTGTATGTACGTGGGTTTAGTCCCACATCGTGAGTCAATTGTTAAGTGTCAATGTATTTCCTATATATTATGCCCTATATGGATGAATGCAATTATTAAGTATTTTTCTCCTCCTTTCTACTATAATTCCATGTTATCTCAATGATAGCTATTGATTAGAGTTCATTCGGTGGATTGATGAAAATGAGTTCTAGAGTTTTGTTGCTTCATTTGGATTGCAGAAACGTGCACCCTGGTCTACAAATTTTTTTTTGAACCATTTATTTTCCCACGAGGATGTTTATACATGAACAACTCACAGGGAGGTGGAAAGTAAAGTTATCGGTGAAGTTTTTGATTTCTTGAAGTTTTCACAACCAAACAAGGGCGTGGCGATGGAAATGGAGGTTGTTGGTATCTTGTAGGTGGGGGGATTTGTTCTGAGAGCTCTGCCCAATAGCATTTCGAGCAGAAGACTGTCGAGAAGATATTGAGCCAGTCCATTTTGGGCCGGCCGGAAATCTTTGGGACCATTTTGACCGTTATTCGGTCGATACAAGCATTCACGGGATCTCCTCAACGTTTCGGACTTCTTCTAGAGGTTGATCACATCGATTTGAGCCCATACCAGCACCAATTTGGTCTGATTAATATTTTATGTAAGTTCGTGCTTAACCAAATTACAAATAGAAGAACATTTTGGTTGTCATTTTAAACCTATTGAAAAGTTTATCATTGGTCATAAAATCATGACAATGTTCTTCTAGTATTTCTTAGCTTTCATTCCAATTTTTGTCATACTTGTCTGTGATGGAAGTAAATGAAGAATTTGATACGGCATTTAATTGAACATTCACACTGAAATTAAACCAATTTTTTAACATAGAAGGCCAAGCGGATTCTTTTATTTTTTGAATTATGCTGAATCTAAATGTTGTTTGTCATTATAAATCAGATCTTATAACAACTAGATTTGATGCTGAATCAGAAAAAAAAACTCGTGATGTCACACTTAATATTTTCCCCGCTCTTATATATAGTTATTTTGTTTGACTTTGCTTTGTGAAGGCTGCATGGTCATTTTGGAGAGCTCTCGTTGCATCCTTCTGGCTCATATACTGTGGAGAAATGCTTCGTTTCAAGTAATATCCCCATGAAAGAGGCTATAGCATCAGAGGTGCTGAATGTTCAACCTGAGTTATCCAAGACAAGGCATGGTCCTCACTTGTTGAGGAAGCTAGACATTGAAGGGCAAGTACTTTTTCTTGTTCTCATTGATTATTTTTCTGGGGATAGTACGAAAATCCCCCCCCCCCCCCCCCCCCCCCCTGCATATTTATAGGGACCTCCCTTCTGTCTTCAAAATTACCGAAGCCTTCCCTCTAACTTTACATTGTTAACATGCTTGTCCCAAAACTTTTTTGTGAAAAACAATGTAAACTTAGAAGGAAGATTTGATAATTTTGAATGACACAATGGAGGTCCCTGTAATTATGCAAAGTTAGAGGAGAGGTCCAAGTAAATGAATACTATTCGAAGCAGCGAAACTTGCAATTTAAAAAAAAAGGGCTGGCGAATATATAAAAACTGAAACTGTATCTAGTGGATCAAGATTATGATTTATTTGTGATGTTGATTTAGAGTAGGGTTGTGGATTGACTCGTGGATGGCTCAAAATTTTGACCGTCGTTTAACTCACTCGAAGTATGTCCTAGCTGATGCAGGACATGCGTCACACCTGCACGCCACCCTGGAGTTCCACCAGGGGGGCCCACCTTGGAGTCCACCAAGGCGGCTTTCATCAGGCCCGCGGACCGTACACCCCAACCAGCTCCCCGCCATGGAGTCATCACCATGCGGCAGGTTGTTGAGGCCCGGGATCTAACACCCGACCTCCTAGATAAGAGTCTTTCAGCAGTTGGTGATGAGAGCTCTGCTGAAAGACTCTTATCTAGGAGGTCGGGTGTTCGATCCCAGGCCTCAACAACCTGTCGCATGGTGATGACTCCATGGCGGAGAGCTGGTTGGGGTGTACGGTCCGCGGACCTGATGAAAGCCGCCTTGGTGGACTCCAAGGTGGGCCCCCTGGTGGGATTCCACGGTGGCAGGCAGATGTGACGCCTGTCCTGCATCACAAGCCTTGCTCGATTCGAACTTATATTTAGCTGAACTTTGGTGGGATTGAGTTAGCTTGAGTTCAAATCGAAATGTTTATGCGTGTGTATGCGTATATTTAATGTACAAATTAAAGATGATCTTTTTTTAATATGAATCTGTATGTAAATGTACATGAAGATTATCTATTTTTTTTTAATATGAATCTATGTATGTCTACATATATGTCTATGTATGTCTACATCTATGTCTATGTATGTAGCTCTATGTTTTTTTAATGCAGTAGATAACAAATCGATTGAAATTTGGTAGAATTCAAACTGAAGTTAATGAGATATGTTTGAAATCTAGATCAAAAACGGATGACTTTGATTCGATCTTGATCTGGCTTGATGTCCGAATACTTTCTTGGAAACAATGGCTTCGTTTGGCATGGTGGTGGCGGTCGTGAACGCGGTGGTTATGAACCATCGTTCGTGAACGCCCGACCTCACCTAAGGAACTTCATCCACTTTCATGTTCAAAACTAGATTTCTTTCTTTGGTGGCGGTCATAACTGTTGTCATGCCAAACATACAATCTATGGTGGTGGCGTTCTTGTCCAAACTCACCGGAGCAAAAACGCCACGCCAAACAGAGACAATATCTCTAGGAATAATTACAAGAGACTCTCTAATGCATTAGTTGAGTCTGCATCATATTGTTTTATTCCTGGCTACAATGGAAAATCATTGTTTTCATCATCACATTCACTTTTTGTACTATCCCAATTATGTTTTATGAAAGTGTAACAAAAGAAATAAGGATCTTTAAGCTATTTTTTTTTCATATTCTTTCCATCTGCTTGGTGCAGTTTTGCTAGAAGCCCTGAACAGTGGAAATCAAGGCATGAGTCAAAAGCATTGGCCTATCGAGACTACCTAGCCACATTTGGGGACAAAAGCCAAGCTGCAGTAGAAGCACCGAAATCTTCTCCGGATGTTTCCGGAAAGAAACGGAAAAAGCAAGAAAAGATGACCGGGCATGGCAATGCGCGCATCGAAAACAACTCAAGCCGAACATTTCCGGCAGCCGGGAAGCCACGGTTTATTTCCGGCGGAAAGCATAAGAGCAAGAGACCGAGATCTTTGGGCTCCAATTCTGTCAAGTTTGAAGCTGGGAAGAGTTTCATCAGGAACAGCATGAACACTCAGCCGGCTATGAAATCGGATACAAAAAAGTCAAATTCTGAGCTGGCTGATCTCGCAGATCTCGCTCGAAAGTCAAAGCTTAGTCGCGGCGATGTTCAGAGGCTGTTTGATCCAAAAACCTCGGGAGACAGAAAGCAGCAGGGAACCCCTTTCTTGAGGAAGCAGCACAGGAGGAGGTAATGCTTCATCATTTCTATTCTGTTTTAGTGTTTGAATGTATTTCTGTTTCCACCGTCTTTGCCTTTTTGAATTATGTGACTGTATCATAATTTTCTCTCTTTATTTCTGTATTTAGCTAATGTTAATTGGAATTATTAGTTCGATAATAATTTATTTATTTTATTCTCGTCTTTATGTAGATTGCTATGTGGGTTTGGTAGAATTGGGGTTTTGCTTTGCTTCATCATTGTCAAAATGGCCGAGCAATGCTTATACATATTATACTACTTTCTTTTCTAATCAAACTTCGCTCCGCGCAACTATGATTTCTGAGCCTCTCTTTCTATAAGCTCATCTCCCGGACTGTTCGCTTGACTCCTTATGAACCCATCGCCTAGCTTATCACCCCTCTTCGCCTATCGGCTCACCGACTTCGTCTCCTTGGGGCCTTCGCCTTACTATTCCACTTGTTCGCCTTTTATATAAGCTCACCTCTTTCCGACTCTTCGCCTAATCTGACATCTTCGCCGATAGGCGAATACGTTAGCATAAGAACAAACTATTGATTACTTATGTTGTCTCCAAACTTAACACTGTGGTTACAAATCATCGTTCGTGAACGCCCGACCTCACCGAGAAAATTCATCCATTTTGTATGTTCAAAATTAGTTTCTTTTTCTTGGTGACAGTGATAACCGTTGTCATATCAAACACTTATTTCTCTATGATGGTGTTTTCGTCACCGCCACGTTCATGACCGCCAACCCGTGCCAAACGGACCCATAGAAAGTGCTCAATTTGTTCTAAAAAAATTAGACAATTATCATATTGGTGCATCAACTTTATCCTCAATTTGAAATTAAGTCTCAAAAAATCTTTTTTTTTTATTTGGTTCCAAAAGTTTATAATTGATTTGAATAAATCCTTGTCTAATATGCTATCATGAATGTTATTAAGGCTCTTTTTGGTGCAGCTTTTTTGCTCAGATGAGTTTGGACATGGTAACATTTATGACCGCTGCCATGAAAAAAATTCTTTGTTTTGAGCATAAAAGTGGATGGAGTTAACGATGGTTCATAACAACTATATTCATGACCGCGTGCCAAACGGACTCTTTAAGTATATAAAAATAAAATAAGAAATAGTTCTTTTTTATTCTCTTTGATCAATTTTCTAGTTTCGCTTGCAATCTTCTAGTTTCGCTTGCAATCTACCAACAAATCCTAAGGGACCTTTCGTTTGGACGGAATTGGAATTCGATATTGGAATTGAATATTGATAAATATTGTGGAATTAAATATTGGTGACTAATTTCAATTTCAACGTTCGCCTAATAAACAATATTATTAAATATTGTAAAATTAATCAATACTTTTGTTCGTTTGTTAAATGAAATTCAATTTAAGAATTGAAAAATATTACGAAGAAGCTAATATATATCACATATATCATAAACAAATGTATGTCATGGCGACGATTTTTTGCCCGAGAACGATTTTTTTCGCCTCGGCGCAATTTTTTCGCACAACGCTATTTTTTCGCTCGGCCGCGCATTTTTTGCCCGGGATCATTTTTTCGCCCGGGCACGATTTTTTTGCCCTGGCGCAATTTTTTTTCCCGGGTGCGATTTTTCCACCCGCCCGGCCGAAAAAAACCCGCATAGGCGATAAAAGCGCGTCCCAGCAAAAAATCGCTCCCCGGTGAAAAAATCGCGCCCGAAAAATAACTCCCGAGCAAAAAAATCTCTTAGGGCGAAAAAAACTCGCCCGGGCAAAAAAATTGCTCCCAGCCAAAAAAAATTTGCTCGGGCAAAAAAATTGCGCCCGGGCAAAAAAATCGCACCCTGACGAAATATCACGCTTGAGCGAAAAAATAGCGTCGGGGCCAAAAACTCTCCCCTGCGAGAAAAATTCGCGACCGGGCAAAATATTCGCGTCCGGGCGAAAAAATCGCGTCCCGGCGAAAAAATAGCGTCCGGGCGAAAAAATCGCGCCCGGGCGAAAAAACGCGCGCCCGGCCGAAAAAACGAGCGTCGGGGCGTAAAACGCGCGCACGGGCGTAAAATGCGTCCCCCGGGCGAAAAAACGCGCCTCCGAGCAAAAAACGCGCCCCCGGGCGAAAAACGCGCGCCAGGGGCAAAAAACGCGCGCTAGGGCGGAAAATTTTCGCCCGGGCAAAATTTGGGCGTTCGGGCGAAAAACTCGCGTCCATGCGAAAAACTCGCGCCCGGGCGAAAAAACGCGCGCCAGGGCGAAAAACGCGCGCTAGGGCGGAAAATTTCCGCCTGGGCAAAATTTGGGCGTCCGGGCGAAAAACGCGCGTTCGGGCGAAAAACTCGCGTCCGTGCGAAAAACTCGCGACCGGGCGAAAAATTGTGCGCCCGGGCGCATAAATGCGCGCCCGGGCAAAAAACGCGATAAATCAATTTCATGATATTCAACTCAAATTTCAATTATTAAAGCTACCTAATAAGCGAACGGCGTAATTGGAATTCGACGTCGAATTTCAATTCAAAGTCTTCAATTCTGTTCAAACGAACGAGCCTAAGTGATTACTCGAGTTTTTTTTCTCTTTGATCAATTTTCTAGATTTTACCATGTAAAGCAATTTGTGTTTGTTTGAGTCCATCCAAAGCATTCCAGAGTCTTCCAGCATGGCGAGGAAACTCCTTAGGCTCTTTGCATAGAGAAATGAATGCATTTTTTGTGATAAGCTACCACAACTTCGTGTCTCATTGACATCCGAGGAAGTTGCGGGTTGAAGCTGCCTCGTAATCTGACCAGTGGTGTCTGAATAAGCTCGAGCAACCATCCGTGTCTACACACACACACGCGCGCAGCCCCATCAATATTTTTTCATGCAACTTGATGACCAACTTTTGGGGTTTGTTGTTCAACAGCAATGTATTTTTCGTATTTTCCCATTCTGTATGTTGTGGAACTTTCTAGAAAGCAGGTTCCTAAACATCAAGAGGCCTTTACCCGCTGAGAAAACATAAAGAGTTGCATTATGCTAATTTAGGGTTTGTTTGGAAGAGCGATTTCATTTCAGTGTGATGCCGGTTTCACAAAACTATACCTGAACCTCAAACCTCATCCAAGTATCAAGGACAAGCATCGGCCGCGAACGCAAGATGTAATGATAACATATATGAATTGAATGTGCAAGACGAATTTAAAAAGAGAAAAAAACAATAACATATATGAATTGAATGCGCAACATGATTGTTCGTTAACATTCATTCACAATCTTAGAGCCAAATGCCGCACAAGAATAATATACAGCAATATCACGAACTAGTGAACTAGTGTCGTTGGATTCGCGCACAATCTCCGAACATTGCAGCGGAAAATGAACATAAATAAGCACTGTGGTGATTGTCCCATATTTTACTGGCAATAGAGCTACTGTGAAATTGTTCCAAAGTACAAAGCAACTGAGAATGGTGAAATCACCACTTGAACTCATTTTCTTGCACACATGTTAGATAGCGAGGGTCAGTGCAAATACTGTAACTCTTTCATCTCAATCCAGCAAGTTCGTGCTTCTAAACCGCAGTTTATAAAATTAACGCGGAAGTCTTCTAAGCATAGCTACAATGAATAGAACGAACGAAAGAAAAAATCACACACGGGTTAGTTATAGTGTTGTTTGCAAATCATTGATATGTTATGTAACACAACATGATTCAAGCTCAACAACTTCACATAAATACATTACAACAAAAGCAAGTACTGATGGATGTTATATTGTTGTTGCCAATTTGAATTTTCTCCACAACTATCTCAAGGCCAGATTTGATTCTCGAATCGACAGACTGCATATGCAAATTTCGCTCGTTGAGATCTCGCACAACCACAACCCGCTCATGCGATCATTCTGTGTATCTCTAACACTGATCCTGCGAACACCTCTGATTAGGTATATACTGTCTCCCGCGAGGTATCATCATACATTTTGGCAAGTACCCTATCTCTTGGCGATTGTTCCATTAATTTCTTGATTATAACCCACTAAAACTGCGAATATTTAATGTTCATATTTAATCCTAACTCTTCGTGCAGTTAACTTCTTAGAGATAATCTCATTTTCATAGAATTATCTCTGGGTCCTAAAAGATAAACTCTATTTCTTATATATTAACTCGTTAAATCAAGAACAATGTTAATAGCACCCGGCATCTCGCGGATAGCACCACGAAAATCTACAAATTAATGCATTGCTTTTAAAGGAAGGCTTCTATAATAGCACCCCGTCGAAGAGTTTCGTGTCCACTCACGGATCACCCGCCTCCTATTTTTGCCCGGGGCATCCTAGGTCTCGTCGACTCCTCCACGTCTACTCCAAAGAACGCCAGACTCGTCTACTTCAAAAAAACGCCTCCTCACTATGTCGGAGGACGGCCTTCTATACAGTTAGAAGGAGCAAACCCTCCACAGAGGTGGCGGCCGGCGACGGCAGAACACCAAAAAGTTTGTCGGAGACGAAGATAGCTATTGATGACATGGTTTTGTGCGAAGCAGAGCCTCCTCTGTTTTGGAAACATGACCTGCGTGGGATAATGAAGAAGATGATGAGGTGGCAGTGTTGATCCAGTAAATGGAATTCACGTATGCGGCAGGAATAAGGGGAGGGTCTCCGGTAGTGTGCGACAAGAAGAAGACAGCATGGTTTGGGGTCCTTTCGAAGCATGTTCATGATGTTTTGCTTTTGATCCAATTGTAAAATTATATATATTTTTCGTGTTGTTGATGTTTTGATTGGGGTGAGATCCTATAGGTTGTGGTTTGAAATGCACGGAAAAATTTAATTTTTTGGATGCTGTGCTAATAGCTTCAAAGTGTGAAAATAGAATTATATGAGGTGCTATTATAATATGACAGACTAATAGCAAGATGGTACTATTAACATTGCTCTAAATCAAATATCATCTCTCTCTTTTAAGGTGGGTCTCCCTCATTAACGAATCGTTAGTGTCCGTGCTCGCCCACTAATATGAAAAGTGTGATTGTATATTGTCAAAAGTTATTCAGATCTGCAAAATCCGAGATTTTTGGGAAATAATAAAATAAAGTCTTGGAACTTGCTTTTTGGTCTCATTTGTTTGGAAGAAATTCTAAGAAATCATATTTAAATGTGCACTTGATTTACTGAATTTTGTGCTCCTTTTGGCACGAAGTTTTTGCTCCAGTGAGTTTGTGCAAAAACGTCACCGTCATAGAATGTATATTTGGGAATGAAGGTCATCAAAGAAAGAAAAATAGTTAGCAATATACAAGATTAAAAGTGAACCTAATTCCTTAGGTGAGGCTGGGTGTTCACGAACGACAGTATATAAACACCGCGTTCACGAACACTACCGCCGTGCCAAACGGAGCAACTCCGGGGGTTTGCTTTGTTTTTGGGTACGAAAGGCGAACTGGTCGAATTAAACCGGCACGGAATCACGTGTTTTTGGTGTTTTCAAAATTGTATTAATGAAAGGGTCACGCTCGTGGTACTTAGGATCTGAAGTGTTAGAACCTTGTTCGTGTGGTTTGTGGCTCATATTGGTCAAGCAGTGTTCGAGAGCATGTTAAATGTTGTTGAAACATGATGCGCCCAAGGCTCCGAATGAAATGAGAATATTGGGCCGCACCCACTGCAGTCGAACGACACATCTCCAATCAAATCTCCCAGGGTCCACTTGGGGGCCGCCCAAACATGAAATAATCCCCGGATAAGTTGTTGAGGTCGGGGCTTGATCTCAGGACCTCCTTTATCAGCCTCATAGCAGGAGTCATGATGTTTCAACAAATGTCATGACAACCCGGCTTGGTTGGATGCGCTCTTGTTGAATGGTATTTTTTTTATGTTCAAAAGTTTCTTTCCAAAATTCTCGCTTTATTTAGTCCCTCGTCGTACAAACAAGAGAGTAAATGTTGGTGTAAAAATACCATATTATTAATTCTCGCACTCTATTTATAACTTCCAAAAGAAGGCGGGGAATGCGCATAGTTATACTGAGTAGCCCTCTCATAAAACTATAGCCTGTAGGGTGATTGTTATCCGCACTACAGTTTTGGATATCCGCACTTTTTTTGTATGAGTTATTACGCGCCTTTTGAAAATACGGCTTGTACATGCATTTTTAGGAAAAGTGATCAACACAAAAGTTGTAGATCTCATCGAGATCTACAACTTTCGTGTTAAACACTTTTCCTAAAAATGCACGCACAAGACGTATTGCCGCCCTGATTGAAATATGTGCATAATTATAGCGAATTTTTGGAAATACGTCGTGTACATGCATTTTTAGGAAAAATGTTCAACACAAAAGTTGTAGATCTCGTCGAGATCTACAACTTTCGTGTTGAACATTTTTCCTAAAAATACTTGTACAACGCGTATTTTCAAAAGGCGCGTAATAACTCATACAAAAAAGTGCAGATATCCAAAACTGTAGTGCGGATAACAATCACCAACTATAGCATAAATTTATTCTCAAAATTATGACAATAATATTGTAATGTAATGCCTCAAATAATATTTAATATTATAAATAAACTCATATATATTATAGCATAATTGTATATGAGATATCTATATTAAGTCAAGTCTCATTTGTCATCACATGCTCATACATGTCTATATATATTTAAAAATAGAAAATATGGTGAATTTCCAGTTCATAAAATAATTCTAGAATAAATAATCAGTATATAAATATATATTTACATAACAAATTGCCGCATTATGATAGTATAAGACTAGTAATTAAAAAAATTGACATCTAAGCTTTTATCTCTCTCATAGATTGCCAATTAAGCATGAAACAAATATCTATTTTTTACTGGAGATATTAGTTTAATTTTATTTAACGACTAATTTCATTAAAAAGATAAATTATAGAGACTTAAATGCTAAGGTAAAAAGTTTTGGGACTGATTTTATAAGCGCGAGAAATTAAAGAAATTCATATTTATCAAAATATTACTGAGAAAAGAAAGTTAATTTGAACATAAAAGTGGATGAAGTCCTTACGTCAGTTCTGGCGTTCTTGAACACCACCACCACATTCACGACCGCCACCACCGTGTCAAATGGATGGAATTTTTGCGTCCGTGTCCCGAACTCTAATCCTCTCTTGCAAAAAAAAACCGAATGGGTTCACTAATCCCTAAGGGCCCGTTCGTTTGGACGGAATTGGAATTCGATATTGGAATTGAATATTGATAAATATTGTGGAATTAAATATTGGTGACTAATTCCAATTCCAACGTTCGTCTAATAAACAATATTGTTGAATATTGTGTAATTAATCGATACTTTTGTTCGTTTGTTAAATAAAATTCAATTTAAGAATTGAAAAATATTACGAAAAAACTAATATTTATCACATATATCATAAACAAATGTATGTCATGACGACGATTTTTTCCCCGGGGGCGATTTTTCCACTTGCCCGGCTGTAAAAAGCTCGCATAGACGATAAAAGCGCGTCCCAGCAAAAAACCGCTCCCCGGTGAACAAATTGCACCCGAAAATAGCCCCGGGGAAAAAATCACGTTCGGGTGAAAAAACACTCTCGGGGGAAAAAATCACGCCCGGGTGAAAAAATCGCGCCCGGGGGAAAAAATCGCGCCCGGGCGAAAAAATCGCTCCCGGGCGAAAAACGCGCTCCCGGGCGAAAAACGCGCGCCCGGGCGAAAAACGCGCGCCCAGGCGAAAAAACGCGCGCCCGGGCGAAAAAACGCGCGCACGGGAGAAAAACGTGCGCCCCGTCGAAAAACGCGCGCCCCGGCGAAAAACACGCGCCCGGGAGAAAAACTCGCGCCCGGGCAAAAAATTGCGCGCCCGGGTGACAAAACATGCGCCCGGGCGAAAAACGCGCCCCCGGGAGAAAAACGCGCGCCCGGGCGAAAAACGCGCGCCATGGCGAAAAATGCGTGCCAGGGCGAAAAATTTCAGCCCGGGCAAAACTAGGGCGTCCGGGCGAAAAACGCGCGTCCGTGCGAAAAAGTCGCGCCCGGGCGGAAAATTGTGCGCCCGGGCGCATTAACGCTCGCCCGGGCGCATTAACGCGCGCCCGGGCGAAAAACGCGTGCCAGGGCGAAAAATGCGCGTCAGGGCGAAAAATGCGCGCCAGGGCGAAAAATGTGCGCTAGTGCGCAAAATTTCCGCCCGGGAAAAATTTGGGCATCCGGGCGAAATATGCGCATTCGAGTGAAAAACTCACGTCCGTGCGAAAAACTCGCGCCCGGGCGTAAAATTGTGCGCCCGGGCGCATAAACGCACGCCCGGGCAAAAAACGCGATAAATCGAGCGTGCCAGACTCGCCCAATTCCGATATGTCTAGCTAGATTTTGTGCTTAGGCTAAAATCAATTCCATATATTCAACTCAAATTTCAATTATTAAAGCTACCTAACAAGCGAACGACGTAATTGAAATTCAACGTCAAATTTCAATTCCAAGTCTTCAATTCCGTCCAAACGAACGGGACCTAACAGGTTTTTAGTTTTGATCTCCCCCGCTTAATATTCCCCACAACAAATTTTTAGATCTTTAAACGGGACACCGACTCAAAAATCGCTCGTCAAACAAAGAGAGACTTTTTTATCACATAAGATTCCTAGCCGATTATACAAATTCAACTGCCCTGCATCCAAGTTTGATCAATTTTGTACTTTTTATTTTTAAAAATTATTTTTAAGAAATTAATGACTTGTTGATTATTGACTGTAGTAATTAGCATATTGTTTCCTATTTACAAGGGAATTGTTAAAGGCAAATTAAATTTGGCTATCTGCAAATCATTGTTAACAACAAATCATACATTTTGAAAAATACTTGGTGCAAATTAATATTGTTAACAACAAACCAATAAAATAAACGACATAAATAAATTTTCTAGACCAAAAAAATTAAATTCATGACATTTTCAGATTTGTATATACAGATTGAAATAACATATACAAATTTGAAATAAAATAGCATATACAAATATGAAATTAAGAATTAAAATCAAACCTGAAATTAAAAAAAAAAAAAAAGAAATAAAAATGTATATATAAATCTGAAATGAAATAGCATATACAAATCTGAAATTGAAAATTAAAAGAAAATCTAAAATAAAAAATCAATACAAATTTGAAATGAAATAACATATAATTTGTAGATGCTACAAATTATACTTTTTTATTTCATATTTTCTTTTTGTTTTCAATTTCATGTTTGATTTCATTTCTTAATCTTAAATTTGTATATAGTTTTATATTTTGGCGTTTCTATGTTATAAATGTTTATTTTGTTGAACTGTTGTGCTGAAAATATTATGAATTTAATTTTTTTTGTCTAAAAAATTTGTTTATGTAATTTATATTATTGATTTGTTGTTAACAATATTAATTTATGATTAACATTTTGACTTGTACTAAATATTTTTTAAAATATATAATTTTTTTGTTAACAATAATTTACGAATAATCAAATTTAATTTACCTTTAACAACTCCCATTAATAAATCAACGTTCCCATGTCTCCCACTCTCTCTCCGTCGACACTGAGCCCATATTCCAAATAGTCAAAATACTATCCCGCCGCCATTGTTGTTGACCGCCATACGCCGCCGCTCCTTCAGCGAACCCTTTTCTTCGCTACCAGCCGACTCGCGCCGCACCCAAAGACGAAGGTCAGAGTCCAGGCGCTAAAAGGACGAGCGATTGCGCAGCGATAGATACAAGGCTCTACGAAAATGCAGCAGCCGTCGCTTCCGATGGCCCAAATATCTCCGGCCAACATTACCACGGAGCAGATTCAGAAGGTTTGCTACTCAGATTCGCCTATTCTTCTATGAAACCCGCATAGCTAGCTCTAACTTCTTCCGAATTGCCAGGGATTTGTTGTAGGGGCTTTAGGTTAACTGATATGGGGATTGGAAACAGTGTTTCTTTTTTGGAATGCTAGGTTATACTTTCTAAGCACTGGAAGGTGAAATTAATTATATATAAAGGCAATTTTAGGCTTGGTGTCCGATTGGATCGCATTGAAGTAGCTCTCGCTTTCTTAACCTTTTAGTCTGTGAAATTTATGTCTTTCCTGATATTAGTGAACTATTTAGTGAAAATTCCGTCATGGACATTTATTTAGAAGCTATTTGGGGTTTTGATATGTTCTAGCCCTTGTTTGGTTTTTTGTACTGTGTACTTAATTTCTTATAAGAGATATGAGGTAAGATTTTAATGACATATAGATGTAGTGTCAGGGTTTAGGGTTTTAGGGTTTGGACATGTACAAAGGAGACCATTAGAGGCACATGTTAGGCGTTGTGAGAGTTTAGTCACTAGGCATGTTAAACGGGGGAGGGGTAGACCAATAAAGACTTGGAATGAAACTATAAGGAAATATATGATGTACTTAGGCATTAGTGAGATTATGACTAAAGATAGGGCACAATGGCGACAAAGGTTCCATATAGGCATATAGCCGACCCCACTACAATGGGATAAAGGCGTGAGTGTTGTTGTTGTTATAGATGTAGTGTTAATGGAAACAGCCTCTTGCAAAAATGCAGGGTAATGTTTGCCTACATTTCACCCTTGTGGTGGAACCCTTCCCCGGACACTCGTTGCGCGGGGATGCTTTGTGCACTGGGCTGCCCCTTTTTATAGATGTAGTGTTAATCTGCTGCATTTAAACTTGGGATATTTGATGTCTGAAATGAATGAAGATAGGATAAATTATAATATATGTAGATCATTTAATAAATTGCATTATATTATTGCAGATTTCATATTCCTATATCAAGGTTGCCAATGGGCACAAGCCCTCATGGTTAATTATCTCTTTCATAACAAGAATTTTTTTATTAAGATAGTCATTTAGGCTCTACAAAGATTCATTGTGATTTTGTTTACAGCCTAACCTACTACGATAGTTTAAGGATGATGTGTGGTTATTGACGTAGAGGGATTGTGAAAATGATGACAAACCGCTTAATTTAACATGGTTCCACTGTCTTGGGTGTAGTGGCACACCTTGATCTATATCTGGTTATTGAGTTTTGCTAATCCTTGACCGAATTTTTTTTGGGAAACAATCATGTGTTGCTTCATCCAAAGGGACCTCATAGACCCAAGAAAACTTACTGAAGTGGCCAATTTGGTTCTCCGCCTTGGTAAACACACGGGCTTGTGCTATATTAGATGCATTGTATGACCCATTAACTCATAGACATAGTCATGAGGGAACATCCTTGCTTTCCTCGGCGTTATAATATTATGTTTTAAGGGCGTAATTAGGCGTGCCCGCCCAACCTGAATGCACTTGCCACATTAAGTTGAATTTTTTTTTAGTGTGATTGTATGGATACACATATATGGCATGGGAACATTGTGAGCTTTAGCAAAACTTTCAATTTTTGTCCCTTAGCAAACGTGAAGTGATGGGCTATTTCTCAGAGCATTGAGCAACTATTATTCTTTTTCTTAACCATTTTTGTATTTTTAGGGGCCTACTTTGTGGGGCCCAAAGCTAGAGTGTCTAATATTTATTATCAAACTTTTAGGAGCATCAATGAGGAAGTAACTCCTCTGGTTTTGATCCTCAATGATTACATCTATTATTCGAAAGGTGGATCCCTCAAAGATGCAGGGCAATGGTCTCTCTAGATGAAATTGATATTCAACTTTGGTTTTCATCTGTAGGTGTATGCTTTGAATGTTAGTCTTTACATTTATGGACATCTGATTGTGTATTTGGTGCTTGACCATTTTTTTTATATTTGAGTGAGACTAAAATGGGGGCACCGGTAATCTTTGTGAACCTCCAATTATAATTGAACGATTGCATGCATCATTTGGGTGAAGGAATTGCATAAGCCAGTTGTTTCTTCATGCAGGAAGTTTGTTCATGCTTATTCTCAGACATGTTGGACTTTTCTACCTACGCCTGAGATTAGTATTTGTATGCTCACCATTATAAGACAAGCCTTAAACTTATCCCCCGTGCTTCCTGCAACTAAAATATTTGAGTAATATGCTTGCAAATATGATAATTAATCTTGACTTCACAGTTTAGTTTCTTTTGCGTGATAGAGCTTTTCTAAGCCACTAGATCTACATCTTTAGGTTTTCTATGCTACAATTTCCCTTGCGTTAGTCAGATTCATGGCCACCACCATTAACTATGATTGATAGCATAATTCTGCTACTAAAGTTACCAGATCATCATGCAACCCATGCTCACATTTTTGATCATATACAGTGGCGTGATGAATAGAAATATCCAAATGGAGTCCCTTACATTCTTCTTCAATAGTACATGTTGCTTCTGCTATTACCTTCAGAGATGCTCGTGATCTAGTTTCGCCCGCACCTTCCAACTTTTTTGAGAAAAGTTTCTTTGTACCCTGTTGAGTAGAGATGAGTAGATGCACTAACGAAGGTGCATTAATGCACGTTTGAATAAGATCACATTGTTATTTGGCCTAGTTTAAAACTAGACTCTCTTATCATTTGGATACATGCACACTATTATTAGACCACACTGTTATATTCCCATGCCACTGCTCTATGTGATATCTTTTCTTTTGTATGAGATTTAATCATTTATTTGTTTTTGTATATTTTCTCTGGAACTTTATTCACTACTATTGTATGTAATACACGCCTTGGACTATAGTTTTATTTCTTGTGTTTTTTGCATGGGCACACGTTGTGAATAAAATGCGCTTACAGTTCTATGAACATTTATTATTTAGGAATATATCTACGCATCTTTACTAGTAACAGTATTTGAATGTGATATAATGATTAATATAGTCATTCATCGCTTACTACTATATTATCCTTTCTGGAACTTCTGAATCCTCAAGTTATCTCTGGGCTTTATAGTAGGCTATTTTTTCATTTACATACTCTTTTTTTCGTTTGCAGTATTTGGATGAAAACAAGCAGCTGATCTTGGCCATTTTGGATAATCAGAACTTGGGCAAACTTGCGGAGTGTGCTCAGTAAGTAATTTAAAAGGGTGTGCATTCAGATTCTTTATGATCTTTGAATTTTCTTCTCTCTTTATATTTGTTTTTCAACATTTAGTAAATTCTAAACATGATTTCAAATTATGTTTGCTGATAATTAAGCTTAACATAAGTAATTTAAAGGGCTGTAGGTGATAACTGAGGTGTTTGTTAGCTATGGAAAAAGGAATCGACATTCGTGAATGTGGACAAATCGCAGCAGATGGGAGCTGTGGTCGGCAGAGCGAGGGGGTGTGGTGGTTGACATAGCTGGCCTTAGCAGGCTGCAAGACTGGAAATGGTACTTGGTCGACAACGTGGCGTAGCTGCTGGGAAGGGTTGGGTGGATGGGGTTAGGGGTGCTATGAGCGTATCCGGGGGATTGGACTGACGAATATGGTAGGGCATTGCCTAAGTTGTCGTTAATGTTGGTTGATCTAGTTCTGGCTGGTGATTGGTACGCATTGGCTATGGTGGGTGGGCTGGGAATAGAGCAGTTGACTTGAATGGGGTTTGAAGTTAGGGATAGAAGGGGTGAAGGGTTGTGACTGGTGTTGGATTGGCGATGTAAACTCAGGTTAGCAGTGGTAGGATTGTGGGTGGGTAGAGCTATGGAGGAAGAGTTGGCAACGAGGTGAGGATGGGTGTTGGGCTGTGCGATGGGTTGAAGTGCAGGGGCAGGGATGGTGCTGCGAGCAGGGACTCTGAGGCCGGTGGCGATGAGAGA
The DNA here is from genome assembly GCA_033032865.1 of Dactylorhiza incarnata. NCBI lineage: Eukaryota > Viridiplantae > Streptophyta > Magnoliopsida > Asparagales > Orchidaceae > Dactylorhiza > Dactylorhiza incarnata. The sequence goes on along the minus strand of JAWHQI010000401.1, from coordinate 134,646 downwards.
GGGGCCGTCAAAAGTCGGATCTGAGGGTTGAAGCGGGCAGATGTCATGGACACAATGGCGGCCTGAAGTTATTAGCATGTTGCACAAATATTCTCGTGCAATGCAGCGGCATCATGGGGTGTGGGGGGGGGGGGGGGGGGTCGCAGAGGCTGGTCCATGGAAATAAAAGGAGTGGAGGGAGCACGTTCCTTGCGGCCCTCTGGTTACCTCTAAAAATTCCTCTCAAGAAAGAGAGTTTACAAAGACTGCCAAGATAACCCCCTTCAAACATAGGCCCCTCCATATATAGGGAGGGAGAAGACATAATTAGACAAAATGTTCACACATTCTTTACAATTAATAGTAACAATAAAATAATGATATATGCTCCGACTCTTGTCTTGTCGTGAAGGTTTGTCTTAGGGCGTATATGTATCATACTAAGCAACTGTTTCTTTTTTTGATGGCCCGTGAAAAATCATATCAAGAAGAGGCATCTAACAATTGTTTCTTTATCAAAATAAATTGTTTTGGATCTTTGCATAGTTGAAGAAAGGTGCGTGGGCTTGTAGTAAGGCTATGTTTGGGATTTTTGTGGCACGTTGTTGCGATACGCAGTGCTGCGACGAACAACAGAGCCATCGACGCACGTTCCGTGAGTACTTATTTCGTTGATGACGCGCCTTTCTAGAGAAGAGGCCCACCTCCGGTGGCATTCTGCGCTCACAATGCTACCCACCGTTCACGCCCGACTTCCCTAACATATACTCCGTGTTAATTACTAGGGGGTTGCTTAGTTTGACACAAAAATAAATGCAAGCGAAGTAATTGAGGTTAGTTTTGATTATATCATATTTGTGAAGGGAATGACTATGAATTAAAGTTAATTTTCGAACTCCAGACCAAACATATGGCACGCGATGTAAAATAAATGTAAAAATATAGTTAACTGTGCTTACTTCAAATTTATAGTTTTGCAAATGTACATGGGAGGTCCAGGAAGACGACCCTGAAGGTAAATTTACAAACACCAAACCAAACACCAAAAAAGTAAATAAACTTTGTATGCAAATACTTTTCTTTGCAGCTGTTTCTCGTTTAACCAAACATCCTGCAATTCCATTTATTTGTGTATGCCATGATTGTGGTTCTTCAGATACAAATGAGTAGTTTTTTTATAATATGTTAGATTCTTTGATTACATAAACACGTCTCTTGTTTGTGTTTTGCTTGTTTACTGAACGAGTTGAAAAAGTAGTATGCGCCTTCATAGCCTGGTTACTGAAGTGATTATTGTTATTAGAAACTTAAATATATCCATGCTGATTATCACTACTACAGTGTTAGACCAATTCTCCTTCCACCTTTATAAAAAATTGGATTGATGGGTGGGTAGGAAAAAAGACAAATAGCTTTGGTACAGTTGCTATAACCTTTTTTTACATGAACTTGTTGGAAGTACTTGCCACCGAATGCTCAGTATAGTTTAGCATTCTAATTAATTTTACCAACTTGAGAGTTATACTTACACTACTTTTATTACCAACAATAGTAATATTCTTGTTCCTCTCTAAAATCTTGATAATCTGATCCTCTGAAAATCTTTCTGGTAATTTTAAGTTAGCTAGAAGTCCAGCATTTACTTATAGGCATTGGGAATCATAACTAATTAATAAAGGTTAAAATTTATCTCTTTGAAGAGGTATCATTCATCCCCATGATCATCAATAGCTTTAACCCAACTATCTAGGGCTGGCTTAATGCATCCTTATTTTCTATTTATTCCCATTGCATGCTACCTGACGCGTTATACCTATACTATGCATATCATTTTGAACAACGTCTATCCATGTTCTGTAGATCTACCCTTTCTCCTACCTAATTTTTTGACACTAATTCTATGTACTCTTCAATTTGATGCATTTTCTAACATCTGTTATATATGCACAAACCATTTTAGTCTATTTTTATCATCCTCTATAGATGTCACTCTAATGTATTCATTATTATTATTTTTTCTAATTTTGCACACATTTATTTAGGATTATCATTTTTTACACTTAATTTAAACATCAATGAATTTTGTATTGCCATGTCATCAAGCTAGTTGTGGTTTTATGAATTTTTACTCTTTAATTTTCTCCTGCCTATTCATTTGACACTAACTCTATATACTCCCCATGCTTCTATTTTAATCAGAGTTTTAAATTTAGAGATTATATTCCCATATATATTTCCATTTTTTCAATAATTGAACGCACTTGAACTTATGACTATTTAAAAAAAATTATCTTCTAATTGGATAGATTAAGTTATTGATATCACCCCCATTAAAATTGCATTAAATATTTTTTATCTTAGTTCTACTAATTTAAAACCTTTATCTTTTAAACAATATCTCTTCCAAAATTTTCACATAACCAATTAAAACTATATAATATGCAGAAACATATTATAAGGCATCTCCGTTTGTGTATCTTTTCCACAATTAATACAAAAAGATTTTGACTTAATTATGATCTTTAATGTAACCTGATACAGATATGCCTCCTTGACGTATGTCTCCCTCTGCATATCTAGCATATGAGCATTATCGTACTTTGTATGTGAGTATGTCTCACTCCCTCATATATGACAGTGGTAGCGTCTCTTTATCTTCATCTTTTGAGATCTTATAAGTGTTAGGCTTTCCTAGGTGACAGAGGCTCTTACGGGTAACCGTCCCTCAAGAGTTCGTGTCGAGCTTGTTTCGACATTTGTATCCTCATTTTGTGTTCAATCTTACAGTTTTGGTTTGTGATAGCGTGCAACTATCAATTGGTCTGACCTGCCCCTCATTTAGGGTTTCCGCCGAAACCCTAATTTGACCCAAATCCCTGTTCCAGCTCGCCCTGACGACTTCATCGTCTTCCACCTTCTCTATTTCTCGCTCCGCCGACCCCGAGTCTTCCGGTACTCGTCTCCACTCCATCGTCTTTCGCTTGCTCCTCCTGCCACTTGACGCAAGTCGTTCCCCTCGATCTCCCGCAGCATCTCTACACTGATTTCGAGCTTTCCACTGCTCTTCTATGCTCCATCGTCTTCCCAGTTCCGCCTGCTCCTCCTGTCGCTTGACGCAAGCCGTTCCCCTCGGTCTTCCACAGCGTCTTCCGAAATTTCTTCTGTAGCATCTCTGCCTCGCCGTTCCCATCCTTTTTGCGGCCCGATCCAGCATGTTACCCACTACTGCCTTGTCGCATATCCTCCCTCCAATCATGTCCTCTCCAACATTTCTTCCCTGCACGGATCTCCTCCTCACATCTTCCAGTCCCTGCCTGCTGCCCAACAACCCCGATGCATTTCCGATGCTCCATCGTCGCCCACCGGCACCTCGACGACTTTCGGCCGACCTTGGGCTCTTCCTTTGTCGCCGTCCATCGGCACACACAGTCCACAACAAGCCCCGTCACCCGTTGTCTCCTTTCCGCACCTCCGTTCCATGGTTGGCCCTCCACGCCGACTAGGACACCTCTCCCTCCCCCTCCGCCGATTCCCATCGCTCAACTTGAAGTGCGGTTTGGTGATCTCACTCTACTTCGAGAGCTCGCGGCCACGGTGGTAAACCTCCCACCAGCCCCTCCGCCAACACCGCCGCAACCCCCTCGGCCCATCCCTGACTACATGGGGTTTCTCCATCCCGCTACAGACATTCACCCTGCCCATCTCCATCGGATCGAGATTCTTGTGTTCGATGACATTGACCCCCTCAGTTGGATCACCCGCACCAAGTATTTCCTTGATATTCAGTCCACCCCAACGAGAAAGTTCCCTTGGCCACTATCTATATGGAAGGTTCAGTGCTCCATTGGGCGCGCCAGCAGATCCTGACCTCTCCTGGTCCACGTTGAAGGAGGAACTCCTCCGCCACTATGACGCGCGTCGGACGGGCAATGCCTACTAGTGCCTCAGCTTTATGCGTCAGGCCGACACTGGGGCCAACTATATTGATGAGTTCATCGAGGTAGTCACACGCGTACCCAGCCTACCCCCCGACCATTACCTGGGGTACTTCCTTGGGAGTCTACGACCCACCTTCGGGCGCGCCTATGCTACACTATCAAGGCTCGCGCTTAGGCGCGCCTGAGGCGTCAGGCACACCAGGTGCACCGCCCTTCGCCTCTGCAAGGCAAAGGCGGGCGAGGTGCCCCAAGCGCACCCAGGCGCGCCTAGGCTTTTCAAGCTGTTTTCTTCAACCTATTTTTTGGGAGGGGGCAAAAACATGATCTCAAACGCACCCGAGGCACATCTATGCTCACTTGGGCATCCAATTCACCGATTTTCAGTGAATTGGACACCCAATTCATTTTTGCGCCTCACGTGCCTTAGGTGCACGCCTGCGCCTTGCGCCTAGGCTCCAGGACCCCTTTGCGCCTTTGATAACTATGGGTCTACAATCCGACTACTCTCTCGTGTCATGGAGCAAGCTCATTGCCTCGATGAGGAACTCTGCACAACCCAACAGTCCTCACCCAACCACCCCACTAGTTGCTGCCACTACCACCGTTGTCGCCGAATACTCCACCACCTCTTTCCCGTTTGGATCACCTGCCTCCACCTGGGCCTCCACTGATAGGCCCGCCTCCACCAGTTTCTCCAGCCGCACCTCCACTGACAGCATGACGACCCCACCGCTTATCTCACTAGCAGCACCTCGAGCTTCGCTGCAAGAGCCTTTGCTTTCGTTGTTAGCAGGCGCATTCGCCCACCCACATCTACCCTCTCAAAGACTTTTGCGTGCTATTTGGATTTGAAGACGAGGGTCCTGACTTCAGAGACTTGGATCCTCCGACGCTTGCAGATAACCTCTACAGACCTCAACCTTGAGGACAAGGTTGTTTTTCGGGAGGGGAGTGTTGATACGGTTACGCCTCCTGGACACACGTCTCCCTCTACATATGTAGCCTAAGGGCATTATCGTGTTTTATACGTCTCACATCCCTATATATGGGAGTGGTAGTGTCTCTTTATCTTCATCTTTTGAGATCTTGTGAGTGTTAAGTGAGAGAGGCTCTTAGGGGGAACCAACCCTCAAGAGTTCGGGTCGAGCTTGTCTCGACATTTGTATCCCCGTTTTTTGTTCAATCTTACAATTTCAGTTCATGATATCGTGCAACTATTATTATCTTATTGTGATTGGAAATTATTTGATCACACCACAACTACTTTTAATATTAGTTGGTGCTCCATAATACATATCTTTAATAATTTCAACATACCTTTTACACACATTTCTTCTCTAATGCGCACTAATCAAATCTCGTTGTACGAGATCATGTCTTTTCAAGACCAATAGTATCATTTGTGGATCTTGTTCGAGATCTTTTTGGCAGAAAATTAAATTAATTTCTAAAATTGACATGTTTTTCCTAATTCTATGCTTCATAACTCTTTCACATAGCGCGTAAGTTTGATTCCTCTATAGATAATGCATTTTTAAATTTCTTTTTGTTTTTAAATACTTGCTGGAAAATGTTTCTTCTCCGGCTATTCCATATCCTCCTATAGTCTTTGAAACTCCACTGCAAAGTTTGCCAATGGAACTAATGTAAGCCGGATTCTCGAATCGATTGTAAAAATTATAAATTTGAGTTCTCTTTCAAAAAAACGTAATGCAAGCGGGATGTTCTCGAGCAAGCGGAAAGTGATAATCAATCTCAGTTTCGCAAACACGCATATGCGCTAGCAATCGTGCATAACTAACGACTATAAAGTAATTCTTCCACAAGCGTATAAGAAACAAACAAAGGAATTTCAAATTAACGACAAAGAGGTTTGATATTAATTAAGGCAAGCGACGCTCTAGATTTTAAAGATCGAAATAAATTATCAAGCATAAATTTTGACCAATCGGAGTTGAGCTAAAAGGATGGAAATATACCTCCCACAAGCAGACATACTCGAACCTTTATGAAAAAAGGCCACGGGAATGAGGATTTTAGAACAGGAGTTTCAACGGAGGTGGGGGGAAAGGTGACTTCAGATTTTCGGGAAGGAGGAACCGAATCCGTGTTGGAGTCGGGAGGACTCGGCCGCCGGATTTGTCACCGGAGGAGTGCCGGGAATTGCTTGTCGGAGTCGACCGGACCTCGGGTAGGGGCCGCGGGATCGAGCTATGCTTCAGCGACAGAGGATCAGTCGTGGCTTCCTGTTGCGGGAATCGGGAGGCAGTCGTGTATGGAGGACGAAAGCAGAGGATGGTCTCCGGAACCCTAGGCGACGGTGGCAGTTGTTCGTGAGAAAGAAAAGACGAGCAGTTGGCTCTTCCGAAAAGGAACAAAGAAATCTGTTTCCTTTTCGATTTTGCCAACAATGTATTATGTATGGTCAAATTATAATGTGAGCAAATCCAACAAAATAAGAATGATCGCGTTGATTTATAGCACATAATGAATAAATGGAAGTAATTGACTAACATTTTTTAATTCGTTATTAAAGGCGGGGGATAACCTGAGAATTGCCCATAACACATTGAAATGTCTACTAATTGTATCAATTAGTTGAAATGTCTACTAATTGTATCAACCTGAAATGTCTACTAATTGCCCATAACTTTTGAGTGTGTCTCTTGATAATCTATGACTCATGAGAATGTTACATAAGGTTTCAAATGAGCTTCTATTTATGCGAAGTTGGTTAAAACAATTCGCATATGTCCCACTATACAAATGAGTGAACAACATCTTCCTTAGAATATTATTAGCATCGGCCTCTACAAGATCTCTTGTTATCTTGGGTTTCATCATAACTATAGTGTCCGCTGTAAGAACCACTGCAACTACTGCGCTCCTACGTCTACGACGTTTCATTATTTCATCAATCTACATATAAACAATAATGCAAAAATAATTAAGCATCCAAGCACACACATACACGCATTCACACATACACACATTAAGAACACATGAAAACAAATATACACCTACAACCACCACACACATCCACACACTCACACACTCACACACTCACACACTCACACACAAACACACATACCTACGCATAACACAAACACAAACATTCACATACACACATACATACCCAATTGCATCAAAGCATGCATACACACACATACACACATTAAGAACACATGGAAGCATACATACACATAAACACATTCATCCACACAACTATGAAGCACCGGTATGGGTACGAGTACCGGGTACGCTACGTATCCGGTGCGTTGGTACGGGGAAATATAAAAACAAGGATACTGGTATGTTTGGGGTATGCCATAATTAAAACTGTCTTATATAAATAGACACGCAGTATATAGTAAAAAAATAAAAATACCAATTTGCAATATCTAACCCTTAAATATATAGTAAAACAATGAAATAATAAAATTTAAATCAAATTCTCTATAGTTTTAACGAAAAAAGATACTTAAATCTGAAACATATTTTGTTACTACAATAAATAAACACCGTTAGTTGTATTTATGAGTCACAATTTTTTCTTTTCTAAAAGACACGCAGAAGTCTTGTTTACTTTTAAAAAGCATACTCCTATCACAATAAGCGGAATGATCTGTCAAGTCCAAGTATATCTACAGACTAGAGTAACATGTGTACCGCGAGTACCGGATACGTACCGGTACCAGATACGTATCTGGTACGGGTACGTGGTCCTCAAGGATGTATCGGTGCTTTATAGCCACACACACAAATATTCTCACCTACAAACACACACATTCATCCACACAAACACATACTTTCATCCACACATACTTTCATCCAGACATACACACCTGCACATACAAACACACACATTCATCCACACACATGCGTACATACAAACGCACACACATTCATCCACAAACATACACACCTAGACACAAACAAACACACACATTCATCCACAAACATACACACCTAGACACAAACAAACACACATTAATCCACACATATTAATCCACACATATTAATCCACACGCATACTCACATGATTGATCAAAACTTGATTCTGAAATGAAAGTGAATGATTCACAATTAACTAAAGTGCGTATGCATGATTGAACAAAACTTGAACGCAAACAAACAATTTTGTTGGGTATTGTAGCCACAATTACCTTGATTTGAAGAAGTGTCCCTTGAACTAAGATGAATTGATATTTTATTTGATGTTTTTATCTAGTGTGTGTTTGCAGATTATAAATGACTAAGTACAAACCAATGTCAGGTTTCAATGAGTCATAAAACACAGACCTATGCAATGTAATTCCTCATTGTGTAGACCAAGATGTTGACTTATGTGAAATCTCTCTATTGGGATGTACTTCATATTCAAACACAAAGGAAGAGCCAAGAGAAGTTGCTGCTGATCTGGAAGAAACACCTTTTTAAGTATTCAGGAATTCGTCAAACACAGGAAGGAGTTCGTCGAACGCAGCATCCAGTTCGTCGAACGCAACATCCAGTTCGTCGAACGCTGAGAATTGGTCGTTCGTCGAACGCAGAGAATTCGCCGTTCGTCGAACGCAGTGTTTTGTCGAGTTCGTCGATCGCAGTATTGAGTTCGTTGAACGCAGGTTTTCTGAGATTGAATTGTTTCGTCGGCCGCCGTTCGTCGAGCGCCGTTCGACGAAGTGAAGAAGGTTTGTCGGCCGCTGTTATTCTAAAGATTAAAGAAGTTTCGTTCGACGAATTCGTCGAACAATCCTTAAGTCGACGAATTCGTCAAGAACATTCATTCTCGTCGACGATATATATTTTCTTCTCTTCTTTCTGTCTCCAAGCAAAACCCAAGTTTGTTCGTCGAATAAGATAACTCGTTCGACGAACTCATTGAAGAATGAGCCAACCTCTTGAATAAGTTCTTCTCAGCCCTTACAAGTTTTAAGCCAAGTAAATTCGTCGAATGAATTTAGCTACTTCGAAGAATTCGTCGGATCAAATACATTGCATCAACGAATTCGTCGATTCTTTGAAGCCACTCGACGAATGCGGACAGAGCGCGTTCTTGCCGTCCGTCTGTTTATTTAGGGCATCCTTCCACGTGGTCGCCGTTTCTTAAGTGACGCTTCTAGCCGTTGGAGGTATGCTTATAAATAGCTAAGAGATTATTTCCAATGTGGCTAATCGTGATTTCAAAATAAAACAGTGGAAAAGATCACACAAGCGCCGTCGGGTTTGTTCGTTCTCGCAAAGCCCTAGCTGCCGCCGACAAAGCTTTTGATTGGTTCTTCCTGAAGAAAAGAGTCAACTAGATCTCTGCTTTCTGATTTCATCAAGTTCCATTCAGATCTAGTTGTTTCCTAAGTTCTCAGATCAAGTTCTCTCAAGGCAAGATTTCTTCTTCCTTCCTTCAAGATCCAGATTTCTATTTCTCTCAAGGAAGAAGATCTTTCATTTTCAGATCTGAAGAAGAACCTCTACTGAAGTTCTAAGGAGATTGTTTCTCAATCTAAGTCTTGTAATTTTTCTTTACAATATTCTTGTAGGAGCTTTGTCTCCGAGTTGTAGGAAGCTTGCTTCCGAGTTGTAGGAGTTTTACTCTGAGTTGTAGGAGCTTTCTCTCCGATCTTGTAGGAAGTTTCTCTTCCGAGTTGTAGGAGCTTTGTCTCCGAGTTGTAGGAGATTTTGTTCTCCGAGCTTGTATGAGTTTGACTCCGAGTTGTAGGATCATTCTTGATCCGAGCCATAGTGAAGTAGCCTAGTCTAGCCAGGCGTGCTAGATAGGTGAGGTGGAAAGTGGACTACCCAAGATCGGGGAACCACTATAAATCTCTGTGTTGTGCTCTTTTGTTTTCTGTGTGCTTTTATTTCTATATTTTAATTCCGCAAAAAGCCATAGAAACCACCTATTCACCCCCATCTAGGTGATTTAGGTAGGCAACTAGATACTTTTAATTGGTATCAGAGGGAGGTTGTTCTCTAAAGGTTAACACCTTGAACAAGATCTCCTTATCTAGTTGCAAGAGCAAGTATGTCTGAAATGGAAAAGTCCAAGGATTCCGTCAAATTGCCGGTCTGCACTAAAGAGAACTTTCCGATGTGGAAAGAAAGGGTAAGATTCTACATGGAAGCCACCGACCCGAGAATTTTTCAGATAGTTGAGGAAGGTCCCCATGTTCCTATGAAGCCATCTTCAATAAATTCAGCTATTATGATTCCCAAGAGGATGTTGGAACTAGACAAAGATGAGATTGCTCTCGTTGCCTTGGACAAGAAGGCAAAGAACATCATTGTCGGTGCAGTGGATGATTCTATGTTGCAAAATCTTATACACTGCAAGTCTGCCAATGAGATGTGAGATTCCATAGTTGTTCTTATGGAAGGTACAGAAGAAGTGAGGGATGATCGACGATCGTTGCTAAACCAAGAATATGAAGCATTCAAGCAAGATCCAAGAGACTCCATTTCTGATACTTATGAGAAGTTCTTTAAGATCGTAAACGGTCTTAGGAATTATGATCGAGAATTCACCGTCGGAGAATTGAATGACAAGTTCTTGAGATCTCTGACGAAAGAATGGGATACCAAGGCAATTGCCATCCGGGAATTCGGAAAGTTGGCTACGATGGAGCCACAAATTCTGTTCGGAAAGCTTCTATCCCATGAGCTCAAGCTGAGTATCAGAAAAGCTGAAGAAGAAGGATGCTCGACCTCTGAAAGGGAGAAGTCCGTGGCACTGAAGGCCAAAGAGGCAAGAAGAGGTAAAGCTAGATCATCTGTGAGGACACAGCCGTCAGATGAAGACGACGAGTCTGTGGCCTGCTCGTCAAGCTCATACATGTCTGATGGAGAGTTCTCTTCACTCTCCAAGAAATTTAAGAAATTGCTAAATAAAAGGAAGCAAAGGAATGGTCAATCCTCCTCATCAGATCATAGAAAATCAAGACGTGATTATGACCATCACAAGAAGGATCACAACAATGACAGGTATAAGACTAAACCGAATAAACATATTTCGACTGATATTATTTGTTATTGCTGTAATAAGCCAGGACATTTAAGTACGGAATGTCCATACAAAAAGAAGGAAGAGAAGAAATCCTTCAAAGGAAAGAAGAAAGAAGAAAAGAACTTAGCAAAGAAGACCAAGACTCTTAGCGACAGCGACTCAGGGGAGTCAAGCTCGAATGATGAAGCCTACTTTGGGCTTATGGGAAATTCAGATTCGGATAACTACGACACACCTTATGAAGGGAAGGTAAACTCGCACACTCCTCTTTCTGATTCTGAAACTGAATCCAATGCAAATGAAGGCTATTCTTCAGAGGAAGACTTAGATCTAATGGTTCAGTATAAAGCTTTATTGGTAGGATTTGACAAATGTCGCAAGATAGTTAAATCTCAAGCAAAAGAGATAGAATCTCTCAAGATGGTGGAATCCGATTTGAGGGAGGAAATTGAAAAATTAATTCCTCTCAAAGATGAAGTCCAAATCTTGAAAGATGAACTTAACAGCTCCACTGAATTATTAAATCTTAAGAAAAAATTCATAAATGAATTAGAAGAAAAGTTAGTGGTGGAAAGGAAGATAGTTGAAAGCTTCTCTAAACCAAAAACTATTCTTCCAATCATTGATAGATTTTCTGCTCCTGCGAACGGTAGTGGCCTTGGTCATGAGGCTGAAAGTAGTAAGGCCGCTAAGAAAAGAGCTGTTAAAGGTAATGGCAAGGTTGATCAAAATCAAACCCCATTCAAGAAGGTAGTGTTCCCTACAAACACTTTTGATTTTGAGTCCATGTATGGTCACTTTACAAGACCAACTCATGTTGAGTCAAGTAAGGGGAACCAAGGATGGAGCCGTCCCCGAAGCCTCGAAACAACTGCTTTCAAGGCACCTTATGAAGAAGTAATCCTCAAGGATCATGGTTCATTTGTACATGGATCAGTTGCTAAGAAAGCACCAAAGATCCAATCTATTGTTGTTAAATCTCTTGAAGAGGAGTCATGTGTGTGTTGCAACCACGATGCTTCTACTTCTAAGAATGTTGCTCCTGTTAAACTCCCCGTTCAAAAGTTAAAACAGGAGAACAAGAGATACAATCGATTTGATTGTTGGTGTTGTGGCAAGGTTGGTTACTTCGCCATAGATTGTTGGTTTAACCCCAGAAATTATAAGACTTCACGGGTTAACAATGTAAGAATGACCCCTTGCAATGTTAACACTCCGAGTGGCGTTGATCTAACCAGGAACCTAGGACCCAAATCCTTTTGGGTTCCTAAAGGTAATTAATCTGTGATTGCAGGTATGTCCAAAGGCCAACCAAAACTCTAATCAGGCATTTGGACAGTGGATGTTAATGGTACATGACCAGAACAAGATGTATATAGCAAGGATGCTAATAAGTTTAGGAAATCAGTCCAGGCATTGAAATTCTAAGGGGGAGAAAAGATTGAGGTGGAGCTGATTCAATATTTTCAATGTTTACTCCCAATAAGGACTCCTATGCAGTTGCTGAGGGGGAGCTTTGATCTCTCATGTTTTTCCTTCCCTATCTGAAGTAGTCAGAAAGGGGGAGAGAAGTTGAAGTTGGGAGAGAAGCTGAAGCTAAAAGAGAAAGTTGAAAGGGAGAGAAGATTGAAAAACTAAGTTTTAACTCTCCTTATATTTAATATATTTCTCTGTATATTTATCTCTGTGCAATTCACCTTAGTAAACAGGGTTCTGACTTCTTCAAATAGGGGAAGATTGTTGGGTATTGTAGCCACAATTACCTTGATTTGAAGAAGTGTCCCTTGAACTAAGATGAATTGATATTGTATTTGATGTTGCTATCTAGTGTGTGTTTGCAGTATAAATGACTAAGTACAAACCAATGTCAGGTTTCAATGAGTCATAAAACACATGCCTATGCAATGTAATTCCTCATTGTGTAGACCAAGGTGTTGACTTATGTGGAATCTCTCTATTGAGATGTACTTCATATTCAAACACAAAGGAAGAGCCAAGAGAAGTTGCTGTTGATCTGGAAGAAACACCTTTTTAAGTATTCAGGAATTCGTCAAACACAGGAAGGAGTTCGTCGAACGCAGCATCCAGTTCGTCGAACGCAGAGAATTGGCCGTTCGTCGAACGCAGTGTTTTGTCGAGTTCGTCGATCGCAGTATTGAGTTCGTTGAACGCAGGTTTTCTGAGATTGAATTGTTTCGTTGGCCGCCGTTCGTCGAGCGTCGTTCGACGAAGTGAAGAAGGTTCGTCAACCGCTGTTATTCTAAAGATTAAAGAAGTTCCGTTCGACGAATTCGTCGAGCAATCCTTAAGTCGACGAATTCGTCAAGAACATTCATTCTCGTCGACGATATATATTTTCTTCTCTTCTTTCTGTCTCCAAGCAAAACCCAAGTTTGTTCGTCGAATAAGATAACTCGTTCGACGAACTCATTGAAGAATGAGCCAACCTCTTGAAGAAGTTCTTCTCAGCCCTTACAAGTTTTAAGCCAAGTAAATTCGTCGAATGAATTTAGCTACTTCGAAGAATTCATCAGATCAAATACATTGTATCAACGAATTCGTCGATTCTTTGAAGCCACTCGACGAATGCGGACATAGCGCGTTCTTGCCGTCCGTCTGTTTATTTAGGGCATCCTTCCACGTGGCCGTCGTTTCTTAAGTGACGCTTCTAGCCGTTGGAGGTATGCTTATAAATAGCTAAGAGATTATTTCTAATGTGGTTAATCGTGATTTCAAAATAAAACAGTGGAAAAGATCGCACAAGCGTCGTCGGGTTTGTTCGTTCTCGCAAAGCCCTAGCTGCCGCCGACAAAGCTTTTGATCGGTTCTTCCTGAAGAAAAGAGTCAACTAGATCTCTGCTTTCTGATTTCATCAATTTCCATTCAGATCTAGTTGTCTCCTAAGTTCTCAGATCAAGTTCTCTCAAGGCAAGATTTCTTCTTCCTTCCTTCAAGATCCAGATTTCTATTTCTCTCAAGGAAGAAGAAGATCTTTCATTTTCAGATCTGAAGAAGAACCTCTACTGAAGTTCTAAGGAGATTGTTTCTCAATCTAAGTCTTGTAATTTTTCTTTACAATATTCTTGTAGGAGCTTTGTCTCCGAGTTGTAGGAAGCTTGCTTCCGAGTTGTAGGAGTTTTACTCCGAGTTGTAGGAGCTTTGTCTCCGAGCTTGTAGGAAGTTTCTCTTCCGAGTTGTAGGAGCTTTGTCTCCGAGTTGTATGAGATTTTGTTCTCCGAGCTTGTAGGAGTTTGACTCCGAGTTGTAGGATCATTCTTGATCCGAGCCATAGTGAAGTAGCCTAGTCTAGCCGGGCGTGCTAGATAGGTGAGGTGGAAAGTGGACTACCCAAGATCGGGGAACCACTATAAATCTCTGTGTTGTGTTGTGCTCTTTTGTTTTCTGTGTGCTTTTATTTCTATATTTTAATTCCGCAAAAAGCCATAGAAACCACCTATTTACGCTCCTCTAGGTGATTTAGGTAGGCAACTAGATACTTTCAAATATGATTTCAAAAAACTATGAGGTAAGCCTAAGATCTACTCACAAACAAACATAATCACAACAAAATTTCATACTAACGGCTTAAGATCTATACACAACAACAAAACTAAAACCAGAATATGCATTCATAAAATCCACCAGAACCCTTGCCTCTGCTCTGCTCCGATGGGTGAAGAAGATGCCTGAAGCTGACCTGGAAAAAGATGAAGAGCTCGATTTAGACCTGGATCTGCTCGAGGAGCTCGAAGACCTCGCTGTATCTGATGGGGGAAGAAAGAATCAAACAAGATTCATAAGGAAACCCTAGTTTTGGACGAAATCGAAGGACAAAATACCATCGCAGGAAACAATCGAACAAGAAGGAGCCCGCGATCTTTACGTCAGCTCTGGTCCAATGGGGGAAGAAGAAGAAACCCGAGATCGGAGGGAATCTGATCGAGGAACGCCCGAGAGGGAGAAGCTGATCGAAAAATGCCCTACGTTTTTGTTTCGGGAGGAAGGGAGACGCGAGTGAGAGCAGCAGGAATCTGCGATTCTTTGGTCAGGAGGTCGGAAATTGGGGGTGGGGTTTCCGCTAGGATGAATTCCCATGAGAATTCATTTTAATTCCATTTCCCATGTGTTATTTTGGCCGCCGAACGTGAATTCCAATTCCGCCCAAACGAACATGGCCTAAGAGTAATCACAAAGAATGGAGTAGCATATCCATGTGAATTGTTCTGGTGGTATACAAATAAAAAACACAGAATAGAGTAGCATATCCATGTGATTTGTTCTGGTGGTATTCAAATAAAATCTACTTTAGCTGTCTAAATTAAATTCCAGTGTCTTATGTCACTAATGATCATTCTGTATCCTTACACATCTGCAGCCTACTAGCATCTATAACAATCTGTATCTCTAATCTATGTAGATTGTTGTCTCATGCCTACCATGAATTTTATTTCATTATTTATGAGTATATATATTTTTCACATTTTTGAGAGGTAATCTGATCTGATTGTTCGAAAAATGGCCAGGTATCAAGCCCAACTTCAAAAGAATCTTCTTTATTTGGCCGCAATTGCAGATGCACAGCCCCCTACCCCTTCAGTTCGCCCTCAGGTTTTTTGTGCACAACTTTTTATCCTTTTTTTTAAAGTTTATGGGAATATCAATTAGTTATTGGCTGAGAGTTTGGCTCCAAACTCAGATTGAAAACTGTTCAAAATTTTGACATTTTTTTCCATGACAAACAAGAAAAACTGCTCAAATCGATCTTGAGACTGACTGGTGTTTTTATCGAATCAAATGTGTGCATTTTTATAAAATGCATGTTTTTTGTTTCACGTGTGGATCATTCATGCAGATTTATACATATTTTTGAATTATTACTCGGCGTAGAGATTGGAGGAATTGATGAGCTGACCATGATTCAAATCTGGGTTGGACCAAACCAGCGTAGAGCAGGCTTATCTCGGGTAGAGATCAAATTGAACAACATCAAACTGCTTTATAATAATGAGTGGATTGGCTCGAATCATATTTAAAGCTTTACTTTTGGGTTTTCGCCTCACTGATCATTTCAGCGCAGTAATTACTTATTGCCCCCCAAGTTTGCATTTTAGAATTTACCCCCCAAAATCGATCTACATTGGGATTCAGAAGTTCTTGTGTCAAGTTTCAAGCTGAATCCCATTCCTTCTTCAAAGTGCGCCTCTATAGATAATGGTAGTAAACCGCTACTGTGTTTAAATGGGTTGCAGTGTTTATAATTTACTGAAAGGTGAAAAAAGTTGTAGAGTTAAAAATGTAAATAGCAAGGAAATTAAAATGAAATTAGATACTCCCACTTGTTTGATTGAGGAGAAATTGAATAGAAACCTGATTTTTTTTTTCTCATATTTTTTCAGGTAGTCCCACTTCCACAACCCTCAATGCAACAGGGAGCACCTTTTATGCATCAAAATCCAGCCTTTTCTCCCAGGCCTCTCATGCAATTCAATCCCCAGCAACTTCATGACCAGCAGCAGCAGCAGCAGCAGCAACAACACCATCGATTGATGAACTTTCCACCGCACATGGGGATGCGACCCGGAGTCATGAACGGACTGCAAGCCATGCAGCAAGCCATGCATCACACTCAGACTTCCTATGGCGCGGGCGGCGAAATCCCGCTGGGTTCCGCCATGGCCGAGCTCCCACGAGGAAGCTTATCGGCGAGCAGGTCAATGGACGGGCAGGCGAGCAAGCAAGACACGGGCAGGGCCGACCCATCGAACGATGGCCAGAGAGGCGCCGCTGAGCACGGAAGCGGGGAGGTCGTCGAACCCGCAGCTTACATGAAGAGACAAGAAGATTGCAAGACATGATGATGGACTTTGTTAGTGCAAATGTTGAGGACATGTTCATATTCTTTTAGCTTGGTTTTCTATGATGGTTTGAACTTTTGTTGGGATGTTTGTATGGAATGACAAGGTTGTTAATCATTTTGAAATGGTGGTTCGCTGGTGTGCTAGTAATCTTGTTTAGGTTTTCATTCTTATTTTTATTTTTTTAAATTATGTGGGTTGTATAATGCGCCATGGCTTTTGTAGGGTTGAATTATTATATTATTTAATTATTCTTAATCTCATTTGGTGGTTTGGAATTTAAAAGACTAATTTGGCAGATGGTTTTGGCGCGGAGCGATGAACTTCGACCTCCGCCAAATGGGGAGGGAGGCACGACTAAACAAGGATGGTCGCTGCCCTGAGAGCGAAACAACAGCCTGGCAAGGCTAGGGCGGGATTTCACAGAATCTATGCCAAACATGCTCTAATAGTATACAGAAAATGCTTACTTTTCAACATTTGGGTTCTTTATAATTCCTTCTTTAGATAGAAAAAGGGAATTCCTCTGTTGTTTTAGTATTTTTTTTTAAATTCATTTAAGGCCATGTTGGTTGTTAATAGAAAATATTGATGGTGATTTTGTTTTCATTTAATTATGGAATTATATCTTAAGGCAGATGTCTGGTATGAATTGCATATTAATTTATAGCGGTATATTCAGTATGATCACGTAATGCGAAAATTTAAATATTTTAAAAATTGATTCACAAACTTCAAACATAAGATATTAATAATAAATAAACTTCTTGACAAAGCTTGCTCCATGATATTCATGCAGGTAGAAGTGAAATTTATGGGGAGGGGGCCGAACCCAAATTTGGAAATATGGGATGCTAACTCGGAGATCATTTTTGATCGTATTGCTCTCTTATAATAACAGCTTCGACGTTCCGCTCAATATTTCCCATGTGATCATTTTCGCTAGCCAGGAGAGCGAAAATGATAACCCACCGTGTAGATGGGGCCGTCCTAAAAAAATTCAGCCAAAGGGATACTTATCCTTAACTTCCAAGTTTAGCTAGTGATTATACAATGCATCTGCTTAATTCAATCTTGCTTCATTTTCTTACATTCAAATTCAAATAATCTGAAATTAAATGATGTTTCATCCTTGAAAATACAAAAGAAGAGACTTCATAATTATAAAAGGGCAATATTATAAGCAGTCCTATAACCGCTAAACACAGTCCATTGATATTCGCAGTCCAATGAATTTAAAAGTGTTTTAGGACTGCGAATAGCCATTTTAAATGTTTTTAGGACTGCGAATAGTCATCTTAGGCCTGCTAATAACATCGCCCTTACAAAATAAGCATATGAAAATATAAATACCTCATTGTTAATTTAAAGTGTTGAAATTAAGGGTGCTTATGGCTGTGCTCAAATCATCGACAACATGCCAACATCTGTCATTTTCGAAATCTGAGATCATTTTCGATATCTGAAAATAACATTCTCAGATGTAGTAAATGCCTCTATAATTTGCGCCCGAACATAAAATTTTTGCCTGTAGCTACACACCGCAAACATCCGCTCCACCAACAAGCCCTAAATTAACAAATAGATTTAAATCTAGGATTATGCTCAATTGAATTTGTCTTTGACAGCCAGAGTTGATACCTAAAGTTGATATATTCATCCATTGGTGACAGACCTTGATTGAGTTGATATAAAAAAAGAGAATTATTAAGAGAAAATCACAAGCAACCATTCACATAACAGAATAAACCCTATCGACTCATTTATGTGAAATATTTTTAAACACTCAAAAAATAAAATATAATCGCAAACCGCACATATTTCTCACCCGACGAACTTCACTCCCAACATTCTCCCTCACATTACAAAACCTTCAATGTATAGCCCTCTGTGATCAATAGTCACACAGATCATGTCGATCAAAGTTGACAAAAACTGAGTCAACACGACAAGCGAACAAATCAACTCATCCAACAGAAAACCGTCTTAAGGTCAGAGAGGATGATGACCATTCAGGAAAAGTATATAAATTGCAATAATCAGACAAGGGCAATACCGCAGTCGCTGCTCTTAAAGAAGTCGGAGAGACCTAATGCCGTCTGTATCTTCTCTTTTTCGGCTCCTCAAAAACGAGCGGAACCGAAAGAACGATTTCAGATCGCACGAAGTTAGTGACTTTGAGAATTTCGCATCCCAACTGCTGAAAATATGGCCTGAGAGATGTTCGATCCATGGCCAGATCCCTCTCAATGTCAGCCGAGTTAGTGTGGAAGTCGTCGGCGAAGAGGGTGAGAACTAAGATGTAGCAGATGAGAAGTTCGTTCTTCTCGGACGAAAGCACGTTTGAATCCAAGAACATCGTCATAAACTTCTGGAACACGACCTGGGGCACCTTGTATTTGCTCATTGCTTCCATAAAGATAGGGTTAGCTTCTTCCATAAAGTTAGGGTTAGCTTTAGGTCGAGCTGCCACCGCAACCTTCCAGAAGTTTATAAGGTGAGTAATGTATGATAGTATGCATGCTAACTTCGTTTTCTTCGCCTCATCCTGCGTTTAGGAAAAATGTTGCATGCGTGTTAGATAATAGAAATAAATTGAAATTACAAGCACATTATCTATCTATACACACACACACGCGCGAGTGAGAGGCACAGGGTCCGCCCCTAAGGCCAACCGTGACAATACCCCGATCGCGACAGGCACGGAGCTCCGCCCCTATCAATTAATTAATAGAGTATAAAATAAATACACTATCAATTTAATGCATAAAATAGTTATACGACACTTTACGAATATTGTAAAATAAATCTTTATCTTGGTGCATATATCATCGTGCATGTCAAATCAACTTTAATAAAGTTAATGAGTTTAATGGTAGCTCCTCAAAAATACCGCTGACATGTCTAATGACAACTTTGCTCGAAAATACCGTTGACATGCATAATGACAGCCTACCATAGTAGGTATAGGTGCTCTACTAAAAACTTTTTCGATTTTATGGATTTCTATCATTATTTTTAATTTGGGGATAGAGTGTAATTACTTGAATGGACATTATATTTTAATTTTTTTTAAACATATTATAATATATGTTAAGTCATTAGATTAAAACAATAAGACTATATTTGGCAATTTTGAATGTTTCACCAAAGACAAATTTTCCCTTTTAATATTGTAAAGATATGTTTTATAAGACACTAGTAGTCTTGCATGAGGTCCATCGGTGACCAGTGTGCAACAACGATACTACCCGACCATCACTCGAGCGAAGACCCCGTACTATTGCCACCGCATGTCACGTATGGTTGGACTTGTGCATGACCACTAGCATCCACAATGTGTTCAGTTGGATCAGGGGGGGTTAAAATCGAAGAGCTCAGTTTCATTTGATGGTCCTACTTAAGGACCATTCCAAGCCAATTTTTCCCTTTTGGAGTGTGTAATCCTGAATATATGAATATGCACATGTTAAAACATGCATATAGCATTCATCAAATAGATTTTCAGGTTAATAGAACTAATTTAGAGCGGGCAGTAACTGAGTTTGAAGCAAATCAACTTGATAGAATGAAAATCCTAGAGATTATGTAGGGAGTTCTGAGATTTGGACATTATCAGCACCAAGGAAGTAGATAGAAATTCTGTATTTTTTTTAACAAGGTTGGTGCATAAATTGATTCCTTTCGGTCAACTCCTATCAATGCAAAACTGATGCGACTTTGTTGATTTATTTCACTTTATTTCATATATATATGGGGTAGAACGTTAAATAGCACCTAAGAAATGAGAAGTTTGCAAGCTTTTATCTTTCATCTATCTAAATTTTAGGGTGCTGCTAGTACTACAATCACATTATGCTTCTAATGGTGTCACTCTGTGAACAGTACTCAAAGGGCAGCCCGGTGCCCAAAGCATCCTCGCGCATCGAGGGTCCGGGGAAAGGTCCCACCACAAGGGTGAAGTGTAGGCAAACCTTACCCTGCATTTTTGCAAGAAGCTGCTTCCAGGAGTCGAACCCGTGACGTCAAGGTCACACGGCAACACCTCAACCGGCGCGCCAAGACTGCCCTTCTATGAACAGTATTCAAAGATTTAAAAAAATGCACAGTATGATGATGAAGTACCCAGCCGTCTGCTGGTGCACTCAATTCATCGCACAATTCGAGAACGGTGACAATAGTCTCATCTGGTTTGAAAACAAATTTTTTAAAATTTTAGTTTAGGGTTCCAAGAGAGAACTTATGGAGAGTCTTAGAAAAGAAAGGTGTAAATGTATCATACATTGACATAATCAAAGATATGTATACAAATTCAGTGATGAGGGTGAGGACATCTGGAGGATTAACACAGGAATTCCCTATCAATGTTGACTTACATCAAGGTTCAGCTTTAAACCCTTATCTCTTTACCCTTATCATAGATGAGCTCAGTGGACATATCCAACAAGCAATACCTTGGTGTTTATTGTTTGCGGATGATATTGTTTTGGTCGATGAGACGTGGGAGGGTGTAAACGCGAAACTTGCATCTTGGCGTGACACTTTAGAAAAGAAGGGTTTTAGGTTGAGAAAAGCAAAGATGGAGTATATGGAGCTTAAATTCAGCAGTGCAAGAAGGCCGGATGACTTCGTTATTAAGTTGGGTGATCAAGATATTTCTAGCAGTGAGTGCTTTAAATAGCTTGGATCGATAGTTTAAAAAGATGGAGGTGTTGATAAAGATGTGATAAATAGAATCCAAGCAGGTTGGTTGGAAGTGGAGAGGCGCGTCAGGGATCTTATGTGATCGTAAAGTACCATTAAAACTTAAAGGCAAGTTTTACCGTACTGCAATTAGACCAGCGATGCTCTATGGTTCTGAGTGTTGGGCAGTAAATTGTGTACATGAGCAAAAAATGGGAGTTGCGGAGATGTGTGGACACACGAGACTGGATAAAATTAGGAATGAATGTATCAGGGATAAGACATGAGTGAGACCAATTGCAGAGAAGATGCGAGAAGCTCCACTAAGATGGTTTGGACACGTACAAAGGTGACCATTAGTGGCACCTGTTAGGCGTTGCGAGAGTTTAGTCACTAGGCATGTTAAACGGGTGAGGGGTAGACCAATAAAGACTTGGAATGAAACTATAAGGAAAGAGATGATGTACTTAGGCATTAGTGAGATTATGTCTAAAGATAGGGCACAATGGCGACAAAGGATCCATATAGCCGACCCCACTATAGTGGGGATAAAGGCTTGAGTGTTGTTGTTTGTTTAGTTTATGAAAGTTTAAAATCATAATAATAATGGTAGAACAATTAGACATCAAACCATTAGTTGGGCAAGCTTTTTTACATTTTATTTCATTTATGTAAATTGCTTCACTGATTTCATACAGTTCAGTTCATTGCAGCAGACAGCAAAGGTGAAACAACCAACTGATTGAACTGCAAAATTAAATGGAACGATATGATGCTTACAAAGGGAAATTATGAAACTAGGTCGTTTGTTGTAGGCAGTATTTCCTCGTCTTGGTGGGAAATGTTTAAACTATTGGCTACTTCTGATTACTCATTGTATCAAGAAATGGAAGATGGGAAATGTAAGAATACATGATGATCAAAAAACATTCAGGCCGGTTGAATCTAGAAAGACTATAATTTAAACGGAACTAGGTAGTGATATTTATGTGATTTACCCGGGAAAAACAAAAAACATGCAGTAAAACAATGAACATAAAATACTCGAATAGGAAGGAATTCTTAGATAATAATTCCGGAATAAATGTGACTTGAGAGAATTACCTGAATCTTAATTAGCTTATGCAATCGGTTGACAACAAAACTTGGGTAATGATTATTCGACCAATATTCGAGATCATGAGAAGCTTTAGGCATGGATTCCAAGGTTTCCAAAATGTCATTGAGATAAACACGCTCCCCTTTAGATATTATCTTATGCAACGGGTAGGCATCCTCCGGCGTCACGGCGGAGGAATCGTACGGTGGAATATTACGAAATGATGGTTCTTTGATGTCTTTCGATGCTCCGTCATCCAAGTTGTCATTTGTTCCTCCTTCAAGGGGCTCAGACACATGAGGATCATCTTTTTTTGCGCGTGTTGATCTCCATTTATTTATCTATAGGAAGACATGCAAGTATCAGTTCATCATTAAAAAAATAGGTGAGTAATATTGTGGCACATATTAGAACAAAGTTTCAAAGTAACTAC
Organism: Dactylorhiza incarnata; assembly: GCA_033032865.1. NCBI lineage: Eukaryota > Viridiplantae > Streptophyta > Magnoliopsida > Asparagales > Orchidaceae > Dactylorhiza > Dactylorhiza incarnata. The sequence continues at coordinate 111,659 of JAWHQI010000401.1, read as the reverse complement.
ATCGTTTGTATACAGTCCTGCATATCATTGATAATTTAAATTAGGTCGCATGATCAATGTACGAGGGTACGTTTGGTGCAGCTATAGAGGTAAGCATTGTGGTCGTAAACGCAGTGTTTCGTGAACACCCGACCTCTCACCCTGGAACATTGTCTGCTTTATGTTCAAAATAGGGTTTTCGTGCAATGGTTGAAACCGTTGTCATGCAAAACTACACAAAATAGGGAATAAAACGTCCGTGATGTTTTTGTCCGAACGAGCTGGAGCAAAAATACTACGTCAAATGAACCCTGAAACTGGTTGCAAGGTGTAAATGTAGAAGAAAAAAGTAGTTATTTTTCATTAAACAATCTGTGCAATGAAATCAAAATTTCCGACAGAGTCTTCCATTATCTTTAATTTTTTCAATCTAAATGAAGGAAATAGGATGCGGTCTGGACCAACCCGAACCCCTGAATAATTATGACAATGAAATAACAAAATGTGATGAATAGAAATAAATGCATAATAAAAATAAGATCTTGGTGTTTATCTCACCACATTGCCGCCTCCTGCTATAATAGCGTTGATAGCGTCCGATAAATGCCTCTGTGACATCACTCCCTCCTTTAGATTGTGCTTGTCCTCGAGCTCAAAGTCGGAGTACGCACTTTTGAAGTCATTCAATGGCTCTGAAGTCTCATGTGTAGTGATTCATCCCATCGGATGATCGCTTCGCACGCCTCTCAGTTGATGCAAGACTAGAAGGTCAGTGGTCGGGGTATTAATCTCCCGTCGAACAATTGGGGAAACTCTGGAATTGAAGTAGGAGGCTCTCAAGTGAATGTCTTCAGTCGCGAGACGTGGAAAACTTAATGTATATCCTCAACCTGGACGACAGTGTCAGACGGTGAGTCGTCAAGTCAATCCTCTCCAAAACTTGGAATGACACATTATCGGGGCGAGAACTTGTTGCTCATGCGTCGTGTGATCGTCAATTGCCTATGTGGTAACTTCATCCACACCCCTGTTGCACCGGGAACTCCAACGACGCGTATCAGTCATCATAATGTTTCGTGATTCTTTAATGAGCTTAAAGGAGATGCTTCTGAGTCACGACTAATGTTTGATCTCACCTCTGGAGTAGATGGCTCACCCCATTGATGAACACATAATTAAATTTATACTCTTTTCATCGTCACTTTGCACCGCTAAAATACTATTTTTCATGTGCTATTGACTTGTTTTTTTGTTTTTAAGACAAAAGAGCAAGAATTGGGTGTTGATCCAGAAGGAGATAGTAATCAGGACGAAAAATCCAATACAATGGCGAAATTCGACTTTTCACACGCCACGAGACACACGCCCGTGTGGAAGTTAAGGAGGACGATTCCAGGATGGTTTCCAATGAGAAGATGCACCGATTCAGACACACGTCCGGAGTGCACGCTTGTGTGCCCCGCCCGTGTGCGCAACTGATCATTGGGTAAGGATGGCAGACACGGTTGGAGGCTGGAGACGCGACTGTTGAGGCACACGCCGGAGGCACACACATGTGTGCCAAGGGCGTGTGGATCCATTTTTCAGAAACTATAAATAGACAGTCGTGGGTTCAGAGAAGAGAAGAGGAAGACTTGGGGAGGAATTCCAGAGATCTCTGAGGGGCCAGGAGTGTTCCCCAAACACTTCTTTCCACAGTAGTCTTGTAATTTGGAGGTTTTGTGGCCGATCTTCTAGGACAAGGAAGGAAGCCCGAGGGCGAAGGAGTTCTAAGAGGCGAGGTTTTGTGACTTGAAGAGTGGATGCCACCAGATTAGAATTCGACCTAGGGATGAATGGAAGACTGCATTTAAGACTAAAGAGGGTTTATACGAGCGGCTGGTGATGCCTTTTGATCTCTCCAATGCTCCCAGCACCTTTATGCGAGTAATGAATCAGGTGCTTAGACCACTCATAGAAGTCTGCGTAGTGGTATATTTTGACGATATATTGATTTATAGTCTTGATCCTGAACAACACCTGACTCATCTTAGACAAGTATTAGAAATCCTGCGCACAAATAAATTATATATAAATTTGAAAAAGTGCACGTTTATGACTAATAGTCCGACCTTCCTAAGATATATCGTTTCTTCTGATGATATTAGAGTGGATAGAGAGAGAAGGTCAAGGCAATAGAATCATGGCCTAGCCCTATGACGATTACTGAAGCTCGGGAATTTCATGGGCTAGCATCTTTTTATCGGTGTTTCATTCGAAATTTTAGCACCCTTATTGCTCCTGTTACTGATTGTTTGAAAAAAGGGTTATTTGTTTGGGTTGAGGTAGCGGAGCATGCGTTTATGTTGGTTAAAGAGAGACTCATTAGTGCACCTGTGTTAGCGCTACCTAATTTTGATAAGATTTTTTAGGTTGATTGTGACGCGTCTATTATAGGCATTGGCGCAGTTTTGAGTCAGGGGGTCGACCTATAACATTCTTTAGCGAGAAGCTGAATGATGCGAAGACTAGGGCCCTGTTTGGGAGAGCTCTGGCAGATGGAAAAGCTCTATTCCAGCCGCCAGAGCTGATATGGTGTTGTTTGTTTGCAGCGTTCCTCTAGGAGCACTTTTCTAATAGCCGCGCTTTTGGAAAAGCATGCACGCTCCTAAAATCGCTCTCATTTAATTTGTGTTTTCTCTTTTCGAAAAGCATGCACGCTCCTCTTCCTGATCCCAGCCATCGTCGTCGTCTCCTCTCAATTCTGAGCCTTTCTCCGGCAGACTCGCCGCTCCGGCGATTCCGAGCGTTCCACTTTTAGATCTGCTCGATTTCGAGCCCTTCTTTTCCGGATCCGATCGATTCCGAGGTCTTGTTTTCGACGACTTCTCCGGCGACAGCGGCGACTACTCCAGATATCCCTAGTGTGTGAGACGCTGCGATCCCGCACGATCTCTCCTTTTTCCGACGACTTCTCCGGTGACAGTGGAGACGAACTACTCCGGCATCTCTCTTCCTCTGGATCTCCCTTTCTCCTCCATCGACTGTGAACGATTCCAGTTCTCTTCCACGTACAGGTAACAATAATGTTCTTCCCCCTCTTTTAATTGTTGATCTGCTTGTGTTTATCTGGATGTGGATGTGCATGTTTTTCGACGATTCCAGTTTATCTGTATGTGGATTTGTGTGTGGATGTGGATGTGTGTGTTTTGGATTTGTGTGTGTGTTTTGGATTTGTGTGTGTGTGTTTTGGATTGTATTTTTGTAGATGTGTGTGTATGTGGTGTGTTTTGGATGTGTATGTGGATGTGTGTTTTGGATTTGTGCGTGTGTTTTGGACGTGTGTGTGTTTTGGATGTGGATGTGTGTGTATGTGTGTGTATGTGTGTGTATGTGAGAGTGCTATTGTATTTAACAAGTGATGAGTGTATATGTGTGTATGTGTGTGAGTGTATTTTTGTGTGTAACAAGTGATGAGTGTATATGTGTGTGTGTGTGTTTGTGAGTGTATTTTTGTGTTTAACAAGTGATGAGTGTATATGTGTGTGTGTATGTGTGTGTTTTGGTTGGTCTTCTTTTACTATAGAACAGTTTTGTAATTGTTATGCTTGGGTTTATAGTACAATGAGAAAATCAAAGGAGGGAGGAATTGCAGCGAGTTGGGAGTCAAATGATGTCATGATTTTCTGTGTAAATGATCGTATATGCTTTAATCATTCACCATCATGTTATTATGTGTAATATATCAACTAATTACAGATAAATATTATTTAGTGGATGCTGGATGTCCATTAAAGACGGACTATTTAAAACCATATCCAGAAGCAAGATATCATTTGACAGATTTTGCACGCGGGAGTCGTCCCGTCCATGGTAGACATGAACATTTCAATAAGACACATTCATCTCTTCGAAGTGTGATGGAGCGGACCTTTGGAGCTTGGAAGAAAAAGTGGCACATTCTTCAAAAAATGTCTCAGTACAATTTCAAGAAACAACGTTCAATTGTGCTAGCGACCATGACATTGCATAACTTCATTCGTAGACATCCATCTCGATGGGACCCAGAATTTAATGTTTGCGATGCTGATGACTCATTCATACCACCAGAGGATGATGACCCTACAACAAGGGTGATATTGTGACTGATATGTTTGATGTCGGGGGATCTAATCATATGTCTGCAATACGAGATAATATTGCTGAAGATTTGTACAACACCCGCAAGTAAAATTTCTCGGCATCGTTTTAACAAACTGTAGAAATCATCATATCCAAAAGTATAATTAATATCAAAAAATTTTATCACGCAGGTGAACAAAAAGATTGGCAGATGTGGAATGACCGTACCGAAAAAACTTACTTTTGGGGCCTAGTTATGTTGGAGAACAATTTATATTTTTATTCGTATGTTTAAATGTTTTGTAATATTTATATTTCAGTATTTTCGTTTAGAAAAAAACAGCTCTCAAAAAGCTATTCTACCAAACAGTTTTATTTTAAAAAGCTCTGTTCCATCAACGCTTATACAATGATTCTCCAAACAGTTTGCAGCTTTTTAAAACAGCTTCTAAAAGAGCTCTGTTTAAAGAGCTCTGTTCAATCAACAATTTTTCAATCCGCAGCAGCTCTCCCAAACAAACCCTAGATATTCCACATATAACAGAGTTTTACGCCATCGTTCAAGCTCTCCATCATTGGAGACACTACCTGATTCAACGCGAGTTTGTGCTGAATACCGATCACGAGGCATTGAAGCATCTGAACTCCCAGAAGGAGATCAGACGGCATGCCAAGTGGGCTACTTACCTGCAGGAGTTCACTTTTCATTTGAAGCACAAACCTGGCGTCACGAATCGAGTGGCCGACGCACTTAGTCGTCGCTCCCAATTACTAGTCACACTGCAGCCTTGCATTACTGACTTAGATTCACAACGTGACTTATACGCCACCGATCCTTTTTTTTCGCGACATTTGGATCTCATGTCAGCATAACGAGACTAATCCTACTACCCAGTACGTAGTAAGTGAGGGATATCTGTTTGGGGGCACCCGCCTTTGCATCCGCGAAGGACCACTTCGAGAGACACTACTTCGGGAGCTTCACTCATCTGGGTTGGGTGGACACGTAGGTCAATCCAAGTTGTTAGATCTCGCTAGTGCTCGATATTATTGGCCTAGGATGAATCACGATGTCATCGAATTTATTAGGCACTGCATGACTTGTCAGTTGTATAAGTGGCACGCACAAAGCACGGGATTATATACCCCCATACCGATACCTGAGCGACCGTGGGATGACATTTCGATGGACTTCGTGGTAGGACTCCCTCGCACTCAGAGGAAAGACGATTCTATTTTTGTGGTCATGGATCGATTTTCGAAAATGACGCATTTTATTCCATGTAGGAAAACTTCTAGTGTCGTATATGTCGCTGAACTTTTCTTTAAAGAAATCGTTAGATTACACGCTATTCCTAGATCGATTACCTCTGATAGGGATACTCGCTTTATGGGGGAAAACATTGTGGGCCCGATTGGGAACCAAACTTTGAGTTTAGCAGCGCATATCACCCTCAGACCGATTGACAGACTGAGGTCGTTAATAGGAGTTTGGGAGACTTTCTTAGGTGTTTGACTGGGGAGAATTCGAAGCAATGAGATCTAATACTTCCACAAGCTGAATTCGTATTTAATAATTCTACTAATCGATCCACTATAAATCTCCTTTCGAGATTGTTTACGGAGTCTCTATACCTCATCTACTTGATCGTCACTCACTTCCATCTCATGAACGTATTTCCTTCGATGCGCAAGCTCATATTGATTATTCAACTGAATTGTATAAAAATGTTGCTAATAAATTGCGAGCGACTTCTGAAAAATATAAATCCATGGTCGATCGTCATCGTCGGGAGTAATACTTTTCAGAAGGAGATTGAGTGTTTGCTTATTTCAGGAAGCAAAGATTCACTCTGGGTATATATCATAAGCTACAACAAATGATGTTTGGCCCTTTCCAAGTCCGGAAGCGCATTGGTGATAATGCATATCTCCTAGATTTGCCCGTTGGATTCGATACTTCGCTGATATTTAACGTGGCCGATCTGACACCATGTTATGGAGATTCGCCTAGTGTCAACCCCAGTTCACCTGCAGCAGCTCCAGAGATACCACCCGACTTAGCACCAGTGCAGACACCAACCACTGAGGAGATAGATCAGGTTCTAGATGTACGAGAGTTTCGAACTCGCCACGGGACGTACCAGCATTACTTGGTTTCATGGCGAGGATGAGACATCACTGACAACTCTTGGATTAGCACAGACGAGTTACAACACCGCCACCCTGATCTCCCCGTTGTCAACTTTTGGGAGTTCTCGACGGGGTCGAGCTCCATCAACCCCGGGGGAATTGATGCATCCTTCGACGCACCCAAAGGCGCATCATAGTCCTTTTATTAGACATTTATTTATTTCATGTATTGCATTTCTATTTTTCGTGCACCCGTTCTATTTTCAGCTCTTCGGCTTGACCACCCGTTTAAAAACCAGCAAAATTTCTGAAAACACTAAAATCAAAATATTTTAAATGGAAAAGCGAGTCGATCAGTTAGAAAATGACGTATGGGACTTGACCCAACGCATGAGCGACTTGATGAAAGCGATCGAAAATCTCACCGCCAACATGGGTAGTGTCACGCACGTAGTGAACGGATTGTGCACCTCGATTAATAATATCGAAGCCACCATGCATCTAAACCGAGCACCTGCCCTAGTGGCCAAAGTAGACCCCAACCCTAGACCTTTAAAACTTGCACACCCCGCACCTGAACCACGTCACAAACCACGTAATCAACCCCGATGGGATATAGGAGTCAAATTAGACGTTGGTGATTTTGAGGGACACTTAGAACCCGAGGGTTGCTTAGACTGGTGTGATCGGATGAACCGTTTTCTGGCTTTGAAGAAATTGCTTCATTGAGACTTCCTTTTGGTTGCTTCTTCTGAGCTTCTTCCATCTTATTTGGCAAGTCTTATTTTGATTTTGTATCATCAAATCCATAGGGATTTTCCAATAGAGTGAATTGCTCCTCAATCCTCCCCTTCCACTTTTCAAGGTTAGAAGCAGGGAGGCTGACCAGTAGAGGTCCTTCCCTAGCCTAGATGTCGTATGTGGGAGAGGGGTTGTGGGAGGAAGAAATTTGGAGGGGGTTGAGGTAGGGGGAGGGATAGTGACATGGGGGGTGGGGAGAGAGGCCTAACACCTGTCTTGATGCCAAAATACTAGATTAGATTTAACGTGCCCGGCCCTCAAACCAAATCCATGGGGATTTTCCCAACAGAGTGAATTGCTCCTCCCCTTCCACTTTTCAAGGTTGGAAGCAGGGAGGCCGACCGGTAGAGGTCCTTCCCTAGCCTAGCCGTCGTACGTGGGAGAGGGGTTGTGGGAGGAAGAATTCGGGAGGGGGTTGAGGTATGGGGAGGGGTAGTGGCATGGGTTGGGGAGAGAGGCCTAACACCTGTCTTGATGCCAAAATATGAGATTAGATTTATCGTGCCCGACCCTCAAACCAAACCGGATATAAATATGAAGTTCAAAATGAAGGAAATGACGTGGTTTGGGTCAATTCGATTCCGTGAATAATCACGACATGACATATTACTAGCTAATAAAAATAAACACAACTTATTTGTCACTGTATATTTAATGTTTTTGCTTGGTTTAGGACCTTTTTGCAATGAGTAGTTTGAATGATTACATTAATTCTTTAAATGATTAACTATGTGAACATAGAAGTTTTAAAATACTTAAATGACATGCTGGTGGATATGATTGTAGGTTGTAAATGTATATTATACTTATATTTACATACTAGCAGTGCTGAAACGGGAAATACAGTGCACAAAAAAACTCATCCATTTAATTTATAGAACAGTTCTCATTTGTTATATAAATTGTTTTACCAACAAAAAACTATATTTGAGCATTTCCTTTATTGTTTTAATGTTTGGCAAAATGGAAATCCCCAACGTTAAAGGTGGTTCCTCCCTTGTTATATTATATAGTATATAAACATTTTAGAGTTATTACTGTTTTAATGTGGGGCAAAAATGGAAGCACCAATGTTATACTAAAGAGGGCATTTCCTTTATTATACATTTTAGATATAGATATATTTTAGTGTTATTTATCATTTTAAGATAAGTGTAATCTGCCAATGTGAGAGTAACAGCAATGATAATTTCATACATCATAACAAAACAAAGCCATGACAAATATCCAATGAGAGCTTATGCAATTTCTTATTTTTCATAGAGCACACCAATAGCAACTTAGCAATTTCTTATTTTACGAATCCACATATTATGCGTCCTAGAAAAGTAGATCGTAGGATTTGTGATCGACTTAGGTTTGAAAGTTGGAATATAGGTATGATAACGGGAAAAGCGATGAAAGTAGTGGATACAATGATTAGTAGAAGGATAAATATTTTATGTCTGCAAGAGACTAAATGAGTGGGTGAGAGCTAAATTTCTAGATAATTGAGGTTTTAAATTATGCTACACAGGAAAAAATAAAACAATCAATGAAGTAGGTATTATTGTAGATACTACTTGGAGGGATGGAGTTGTTGGGGTAAGCAAAAAAGGCGATAGAATCTTAGCTCTTAAATTAATCGTAGGAAAGGAAACTATTAATGTAATTAGTCTGTATGCGCCACAAATAGGATTAAGTGAAGCTATTAAATTACAATTTTGAGAAGACTTAGATGATCTGGTAAGAGAACCCACAAAGCGAAAAAAATTCATTGGAGGAGACTTAAATGGACATGAAGGGAAGAAAAATACGGATTATATAGATGTTCATGGAGGATTTGGGTATGGAGAAAGAAATGAAGAAGAAGAAAGAACCATTCTAGACTTTGTCATATCACATGAGCTAATTATGACAAATACGTTCTACGTGAAGAGGGAAAACACTTAATTACGTTCAAGAGCGGACAAAATAAGCCACAAATTAACTATTTTATGACTCGCAAAAGGGATAAAAAAATTTGTAAGGATAGCAAAGTCATACCAGGAGAAAGTTTGACAACGCAACATAGGCTAGTGACGTTGGATGTGCAAATTAAATATAGTAGCTTTAAGAGAAAGATAAAAGTGTTGCCAAAAATTCGGTAGTGGAACTTGAAGAAGGAAAAACAGGTTACTTTCAAGGCAGCGGTTTTAGAACAATTAGTTGATGATCCTTATGTTGATCATAATGTTACATGGGAAGTTATGTCCATTCTTATCATGGCGTCAAGGCGTACCAAGGCGAGCCCCGACCGCCTTGACGCATTAGCGACAAGGCGGACGCCTAGGCGACAATAAGGCGAGCAAATGCAAGACGACATTTTTTTTAAACAAATGAAGAATATAGACAGCGGTTATTAAAGTCGGGGTAAATTATATCACTTATATCCATATTCGACAACGGTTTATATATAATCCGTTGTCTATTGTAACATTCCGTGTACAATAGACAGCGGTTTATATATAAACCGCTGTCTATTGTACCCGGAATGTTACAATAGACAACGGTTTATATATAAACCGCTGTCTATTGTTCACGGAATGTTACAATAGACATCGGTTTATATATAAACCGCTGTCTATTGTACACGGAATGTTACAATAGACAGCGGTTTATATATAAACCGCTGTCTATACCCCTAATTTAAAAAAAAAATAAGGCGGTCTTCGGCTTGTTTTTAATCGACCGACTGGACGTCTAGGCGACGCCTAGACGACGCCATGATAAGAATGGTTATGTCTTCTCATTTAAGGATAAGTGAAAAGAACATACTTGGAGAGTCAAAAAGTCGTGCGCCCCCACAAAAAGAATCTTAGTGGTGGTAAAAGAAAGTGCAAGACAAAGTGAGGGCAAAGAGGGTCAGCTACAAAACATTATATGCTTGTAGGAATGATGAAAACTTGACAAAATATAAAGTCGACAAAAAAGAAGCTAAAAATGCAGTAAGTAAAACAAGAATTCAAGTTTATGAAGAATTTTATAAACGAATAGATACCAAAGATGGAGAGCGTGATATATATAAAATTGCTCGACCTAGAGAGAGGAAGACAAGAGATTTAAGTCAAGTTAAATGCATAAAAGATGAATAAGATACGATTTTGAAGGATGATGTGGCTATTAAGGAGCGATGAAAAAGATATTTTTATCAACTATACAATGAAGGAAAAGACAATGAACTGAACTTAAAAGAGTTAAGTAAATCGGAGGAGAATAGAAACGTAACTTTTTATCGTAAAATTCAAGCATCGGAGATAAATGACACTCTGAAGAAGTTGAAAAATGAAAAGTGTGTTGGGTCAGACGATATACCCATTGAAGTATGAAAATGCTTAGGGAGGGAAGGAATTTTATGGCTTACAAGTTTCTTCAATAAGATACTGAAGACAAAGAGGATGTCAGACCAATGAAGAGAAAGTATTTTGGTACCTTTGTATAAGAACAAATGAGATATACAAAATTGTGTCAATTACAGGGGAATTAAATTAATAAATCATACGATAAAACTATGGGAACGAGTAATAGAGAGAAGAGTTAGACGAGAGACTAGCATCTCAGAGAATCAATTTGGATTCATGTCAGGGAGGTCAACCATGGAAGCTATACATCTTTTGAGGAGACTCATTGACAACTATCGGGAAAGACAAAAAGATTTGCATATGTTATTTATCGATCTGGAGAAGACTTATGATAGGGTTCCAAGGGAGGTCTTGTGAAGAGTCTTAGAAAAGAAAGGTGTAAATGTATCATACATTGACGTAATCAAAGATATGTATACAAATTCAGTGACGAGGGTGAGGACATCTGGAGGATTAACATAGGAATTCCATATCGTTGTTGGCTTACATCAAGGTTTAGCTTTAAGCCCTTATCTTTTACCCTTATCTTAGATGAGCTCACCGGACATATCCAACAAGCAATATCTTGGTGTTTATTATTTGAAGATGATATTGTTTTGGTCGATGAGACGCGCGAGGGTGTAAACGCGAAATTTGAATCTTGTCGAGTCACTTCAGAAAAGAAGAATTTTAGGTTGAGCGGGGAAAAAACAGAGTATATAGAGCTTAAATTTAGTAGTGCAAGAAGGTCAGATGACTTTGTCATTAAATTGGGTGACCAAGATATTTCCCGCAGTGAGTGCTTTAAATATCTGGGATCGATAATTCAAAAAGATGGAGGTGTAGATAAAGATGTGAGACATAGAATCCAAGCAGGTTGGTTGAAGTGGATAGTCGCGTCTGGGATCTTATGTGATCGTAAAGTACCATTAAAACTACTTAAAGGCAAGTTTTACCATATTGCAATCAGGCCAGCAATGCTCTACGGTTCTGAGTGTTGGGCAGTGAATGGTGTACATGAGCAAAAAATGGGAGTTGCGGAGATGAGAATGCTTAGGTGGATGTGTGGTCACACGAGATTGGATAAAATTAGGAATGAATGTATCAGGGATAAAGACAAGAGTGGTGCCAATTGTAGAGAAGATGTGAGAAGCTCGTTTAAGATGGTTGACATTTACATAGGAGACCATTAGAGGCACCTGTTAGGCGTTGTGAGAGTTTAGTCACTAGACATGTTAAACGGAGGAGAGGTAGACCAAAAAAGACTTAGAATGAAACTATAAAGAAAGATACGATGTACTTAGGCATTAGTGAGGCTATGATTAAAGATAGGGCGCAACGGAGACAAAGGATCCATATAGCCGACTCCACTATGGTGGGATAAAGGCTTGAGTCAGGTGTTGTTGTGTTGTTGTTATACCAATGACAACTTTGAAATTGATATCACTATTCTAGAAATAACAAACAACCTAATTTTAAGCTAAAATAACTTCAAAAAAATTTATTTTGATGCTTCTTACACAAAATTTGAGAGAACTACTCACATCACCAATGTTCGGGAAGAGATTGACGTGCATCACATTACTCCAAATGTAATATAGAGCTTATTAATGTTATTCAAGTATGTTATCTTCAATTTACAGAGCGAATGCCTAACATTTGAAATCAAGCTCCCCTCTGAAAAAATCAAATAGGAATTACATTGTTTTACACATGGAGTATTATGCATCAACTCTTTATTGTCAAAAAATCAAACATGTTAATTAAGGGATTACTTAATTTCTTTGGCAAGTGGCGCATATCCTCTGCAAAGTGATGTGCTTAGATTGTTCATACACGTCCATACACTGAAAATGCAAGATGATCGATTTCAAGGAATATGTATGCAAAAATAATTGCTCCATGCAAAATGCAGAGGATGATGATGGCAACTCGCTGTTCAAATTAGAACTTAGACTCTGTTTGGCACGGCGGTGGCATGAACACTGTGTTTATGAAACGTCGTCGGTAAACGCCCGACCTCAACTAAGGAACTTCATCCACTTTTATGTTCAAAACTAGTTTTATTTTCTTGGTGGTGGTCGTAACCGTTGTCATGCCAAACATGCATTCTATGATGGTAGCGTTTTTGTTCAAACTCATCAGAGCAAAAACGCGATGCCAAACGGAGCCTTAGTTAAATGATCGCATATAATAATTGGTATTAGAGGATAAGTAATACAACAGATCCAAAATGAAAAAAATGAGAACAATTTATGTTCAATACAATGTTACTACAAACAAAAGAGATCGTGAGGTTCATAATTGTGCAAAAATTCAACAAGCATAAAATAAAAACTACCAACCTCTTGTATATGTGGATCTATAAAAAGTGCATGCAAGAAACATAAGTTGAAGAAACTTTTTTAACTTACCGCATTCCTATGCCTCTTTGTTCCATAAAGAGTTGCAAGATCCCCCAAGTCATGCTCATCTTTCTCATTTATAACCCCTGCCTCGACTGTTTCTGGAGATTCTCTAATAGCATTTATAACTCTTGGTTCCAATCTAAGTATCTTCATGTTGTCGCACAAAAAACAGTAAATGGTCATGTTATAAGAACATTTGGTAAATCATTACCCAAATATAAATATATGGAGAACAAAACAATGTTGGTTTGACAAGAGCAATATGATACAACCATACAAGAAATTTAATAAAAAATACTAACTACATCTTGTTATCGTCACATGTAATCAATGGCACATTTGTGATGATAGTGGTAACAATAAGGTTGATGATATAAGCGATCTTCGAAAAGAAAAGGGAGTATAAAGAAAGACATTTACACCAACATACAAGGTATTGGAATTCTCTACAAAAATGATAGACTTTGTCAATTGTACTAAATCAAGATTTTAAGAAAACAGAAATCGAAGAGGAAATAAACAAATATGTTGTCATTCTATCACCACTGTGATGGAAAAAATAGTGTTTTGTTGGCAACCAAAGTAATATGCAGTACATAAACAAGCAAAAGTCAAGTAACTCAAAAGACCAAAAATTATATCTTTTAAATACGAATTAATGCCCCTGATTTTTATCGGTCAAAAGCATAAAACTCAAAACCCTTGCAATGTAACTCGCATGAAAATGAGAACTAAAATACATGTAAAAGGGCAAAATTCTGAGATGCATCAGAAACCTTGTTGAACGCAATGGGAAATATCTTCAGCGTCTGGGTTTCTTTGTCGAGGACACCGAGTGCTTGAGTGCAGGGCTGCAGTGCAGCCGCCTCACCGACATAGTTCTTGCCAACGAACTCGACGTTGGACTCGCTTGGGCGTACCACGAGTTCGAGGCGTTTGTTCCTACGCTTATTTCTGAAGACATTGACCTCTGGATCAGCGCCTGCGGCGACAGGGTCGTAGCCGGACGGGAAGTAGCCGACGATGGGAGCCATACGATCCTCAATATCTAAGAATTCCATCTCCACATTCAGTTTCTTACTCTTCTTCTTCTTCTTCTTCTCTTTCCCGCTTATCGTATTCATGCCCGGCTCGTTCTCTGTCTTTTCAGTTTCCCAACTTAGGGTTAGGGTTTGGATGTTCAATAAGGAACGGGGGACATGAGTTCTCTGTCTTTTCCCGCTTATATGAGCGCTGTTATAGAGAGCTCAATTTTAGCTAGGCCAGCCAAAGGTTGGCCAAACCTATTTTGAATAGGTGCAAATCACCAATTACAAAAAATATTAAATAATTAAGAGAATTGTTATTGGTACCTCATAAATGACTATTTGTAACTCACGGCTATTTGTACTCATACTTGATAATCGTATCCATAGAAAATTGCGTCAACATCAAAAATTTTGTATTGTCCATTAATAATATTTATGTACATTTTTTGCACACCTTAATAATCATTCACTTAATTAACATCAAAAAACATTTCACCCCAAAAAATACATAGTCATTTGTTAGTCATGTTGCGGGGGAACCCTATCAAGTCATATCATTCCTTGTCAAAATGAACTCCGCCTGCAGGAAAAATATTTTCAATTAATATTGTAAATTTAAAATAATAAATAACGAAGTAAATGTCTTACTGCGTCACCTGAAGAATCCAAGTGATAAAACAATTTGCACTCTGCAAAATACAAAATAAATTAATTGATATGTACTCAAAGCTTTAACAATGAGCAATCAAATTATTTAAACTTACATACCTGACTAATTAAATTAGACGTGTAATATATGGAATGTCTCATTGTTCTGCTACTTGTTCATGATATGTTGTCCAGACCGGAAACACAGGAGGTAGTGAACATTCTTCTTTCATTCGCAAGAGGGAAGGCCGCCGAGCGGAGAGGTTGCAGTCCGGCCGAGGACGAGGCGCCGGCGAGCGAAATGGCGAGGCGAGCGCAGAGGTTTGCGGGATCGCGGGAGAGCAGCGAAAGCAGCGAAGGGAAATACGGGTACAAATAATAATTTGGGGGGGTTTAAACTGAATAGAATTTAGATGAAAATGGGTGTGATTATCCATTAATGGGGTATGAATAACATTTCCCATAATTAATAACTCTTTTGGTGCAGAAAGGATATGGGCAAACCACTCCACGCATCAGGCCTCCTAGTTTCCGCCAGAACGACTCCCGCAAAATCCAAACTTCGCTAGTCGGCCAGCTTCCCGTTTTCTCCACTGATCATCACATTCGCCGGCCAGCGCTCGTCGTCTCCGATTCAGGTAATGGCCGATATCTTTTTTCGATTTAGTTTCAGCCTCATTTTTTTCCTTTCTCATTTGCTCATTTATTCTGATTCTACATCCAATACCATTCTGCGCCAAAAGTGATTTGCCCATATCCTTTCTGCGACAAAAGAGTTATTAATTATTTAATACTTTTTATTTTAAATGTTGGTTTGCACCTATCCAAAATAGGTTTGCTCGTAACAATCACCTAATTATAGTGTGATTTTTTTCTTGCACCCCAAATTCTTATTGGCAGCCACAAAAAAAAGCACTTCTCCGACGCCGGACTCCTCACTCTCCTCCCTAGAAGCTGCTTCTATCGCTCACCGCCAGCTGCTCGAAACCACCAACGGCCAACCTCCCTGATGACTTCGAGTTTTACGTCAAACTCAGCGTCCAAATAAAAAACCCACCCTCGTCTCCGACGCAAGAGAGCTGCCCTCCAGGCTTGGAAATCATCCTTAATGCAGCTGATTCCATGAGAGGTTGAGATTTTGGAAACGGGTTTTTGGAAGAGTCGAGATGCAAACGGAAATACATCGGTCTGGAACTTCTATTACGTGATGAAACTAATTATTTGTCAATCTCAGCATCTTCCAAAAAAATGAGGAAACTGAGGCACTGCAAGTTTCAATCTCAGCATCTTTCAGCAAATAAGATCAACTGACCTCAAACAAGCTTGCCCCAAATGCAACAGAATTATCTTCCAAATCAGGTAAACTTGTTCCGGAGAAATGAGGTAGCTGGTGGAAGAATCCCCTCACCATCGTCGGCGGAGAGGGGTAAGATGAGTGGCATTTTCGACTTCCTTAAACCCTACTTTAGCGAACACCAAAACCGAGGAATTGGGGCTTGTCGTCATCATCGGGAGTTGTATCAGGGGTTGTCACGCTGGAGGAGGAAGTCGCTCGCCAGTGGAAACATTGCAGACTTGCTGGAAGAGTCTTCGGCGGGATTGAGATGCCAATAAGTGGAAGATAGGAGAAATAAAAGAAGTTTTGTAGATTTTATTGAAATGTCTTTAGCTAAATAGGGGCTGCCTATAAAACACTCTAAAGCAACAGAAGACCAGCAAGCTTATAATGGCTTAGTACCAAGTAGGAGGGATCCCGTGCGAGAGGGCGACAGATCTACGACAGATTCATATATGGTCCAGCGTAGGCAACAAACTTACCGTGAATTTAATTAAAAAAATCATTAATATATATATTATATAAAGTAAAACATTTAGGCCCCAACATGGGCGGTTCTAATTTGGCCTCAAAATGGGCCTAAATGTTTTACTTTATATAATATAGATATATATACACACACACACACACGAGTCGAACGACATAGGCTTTCGACCCTACGTGAGTGCAATCTGTAAGACTCCATTTCTTCGCTACAAAATCGGGTCTTCTGCCCAGAACCGTCGCTTTGCGGTGACACCAACACTCGGGAAGGTCGTCACTACAAAACGTCGATCATGTCGGTCATATCGATCGCAGAAGAAGAAAAGTACAATGGAAGCAAAAGTAAGCTCAAGTTCACATCACATAAAATATAGATCTTAATGAAAGAGATGTCCACAGATAATAACTGAAATAAAAGGTAGCAATATAAAGGGGCTCATGCCCAGTACATCATATCCTCACTACAAGGTCACTCGCGAAAGCAAAACTACTAGTAACACCCACGGATCCTAAAACTGGTGCTCCTGTGCTAGGCTGGCCCGCCTTCATCTGCACAGGTCTATGGTGGCGCTACATCTCCTCGGTCCCCTAAAATGATATAGTCCACAGACCGTTAGTCAAAAAGACTAAGTCACGTTTCCCCTCATCCAGCCCCAGTGGCCCTAGGCACCGAGCGAGAGGATGAAGCGGAGGACATCATGAGATATAAAACAAAGCAGGTGACATGCCTTAACTACAGGAGTATCCATCACTACACAAGTGTTTATATATATGAAACAGTAAATAAAGCAAGGTAAAGAACAAGTAAAGTAAGCAAGTAAAGACAAATATAGAATAGAAAGACAACTATTGATTTATAGGAATGCTCATACAAACTTATAGACCAATGAGTCGTTTAGCAATGCCCGTCGTATAAAAAGTCCAATAATCAATTTATATGATATGGGTAGGGGTTGAAATGCAATGCTTATGCTATGACATGCAGTGTTATGCTGGGTAATGTTATGATCATACAAGTGCAACTCACACACTTCGAATCTATGTGCATAGACCTTTAGTTCACCCTTTTTGGAGCTAGCAAAACTCTCAGGATACCCCCGTAGTGGCAAACGGAAGCGGTGGGTTGGGCCTCGCCCACCTCTAGGTTGGTATTCACACTACCTAACCTAGACCTATCGTACGCCTCAACGTGAAGAGCACAATCGCGGAGCGCCTACGTACTCTTACTGGCTGGACCACCAGACTTTTCTTGGCCAATTGCAAATCCACACTTGCCAAGTCAGCGTATTGACGTCGGTGTGAACAACCGTCGATACCGAAGACCAACCACCTTTATGCACATGCAATTATGATTATTATATATCTTCGAGTCATAAGCTCTCCGGGCTAACCTGCCCGTCACCATAACCTCCCGAGCCACCGACTCGTCGGACTAACCTGCCCGTGTCTACAACCACCGAGCCTACCGCTCGTAAGGTCAAACCAAATAACCACTCGTAGCAAAGGGGGTGTGGGTGAGTGTATTATTGAGTTAATCTTGCATAACAAATTATTCCTATGGTTTTGGGTTAACCATGGATTTCCCGAGGACTACCCTGTGAGGGGCTCGCAGCGGTATTAAGAGCTATGATGGGCTGAACCCCCAAGCTTCCTTTCCAAGGCACTTATTCTTATTGGTGTTTACCCTTGATCCGATCACTATTAATATTACACTTACTAACGCTAAGTGTGTTTTACTTCACTCTAAGGGAAGGACGATCTTTCGTCGATCCCAAGCATACTCTTGCCTCCTAATCAACCAGACATCTTACTCCTACTTTCCCTTGGTGACCCCTCCTAAATTCAATCAGTCTGGATGCACCAACTTCCTTAACTCCCCATGGAAAACCTACATGTTTATCTTAATTCAGCATTTTTACTATACGCAGACCACTTGAATTATATGAGGTGCATGAGAGTAGGTACTACAAATAATCATTAAAATGACCCAAGATTATTATTGAGGGTGTGTTATGACATCTTAAGACTATCTCCAGAAATTCATAATTTTCGTAATTTATTTGGCATTTATTATAATTTTCTCAAAATCAGGGAACCTATGACTTTGAACACCATGCATGGTTTCTGATAAGATATGGCCTTGACAAAATTTTTACCTCTATATATCATCAAAATAACAGCCACATATGAAATTCATAAATTACCAGAGAGGTTTTGACCTCCAAATAAAATATTAACTAATTTATCATAATCAAGGATTAACAAAGTAAGTACCAAAAATCCTTATTCAAAAATTACAGGAAAATTAAAAGATGACTAGGATGATCAGAAAAGTTCACTTGTTGAGTTTCATAATTTTTCAAATTGATTTGACCATATAAATCATTTATTTAAATAAACAAATCATAGGACACTTTGTGAAGAGAACCATATAAAAACTCCTTCAAAAATTATGCTAAAATTTACAGATCACATTCTTGCGCTAAAAAGTCCTCTGACCATGTTTCATGATTTTCCAGTAAGTATTAAATCCATAATTAATTTTCTTACAACTAGGGCAAATATTAGGGCTATGAATGAAGTACTATATATATCAATCCAAAATTCATAACAAAATTATCAGAGAATAATACCACTAACTTAAGCCCACTGCCAAAATTTCATGAACATCCAAGGTTATGTAAATATGTAAATTCTTCTTATAAAGAAACGTCCTAATTGGTTCTTAATTAATTCAGAGGGGATAAATTTTTCTGTCGTATAAATATGTTAAATTCTTCTTATAATGAAATGATAATTTTGTCGTCGTAACCACCGTAACCACCTGACGGGCGAATCACGCTGGTCAATTTGGAGCACACGGATCACCATTTTTCGTAAATGACCGTCTCGCCCTCCGGGCAGTTCAGGCAGCTTTTTGAAGGTGAAAAAGCGACAAGCGAGTCCTGCAATCTTTAGAGTATCAAATTTACAAGGATGACTATCTAACAACTCATAAAGAGTATAAGTGAGCTTAGAATGAGACAATCTATTTAGAATGTGATTTGCAGTTTGTTGAAACCAATAAATTGGCCTCTCGAGGAGTTCGGGACTCAACAAGTTGAGAGGTGACCAACACTTACTCATCCCAAGGGAGAGCTCTAGGCTAAGAGGCTAAGGAACTAGGAACAAGGCCAAGGGCTTAGCGAGGAGGTCCCACCACATATCCGGAAGATCTTAGAGCACTTCCCCTCCCAAGCCAATGCTAAGCTTGAGCACCTTTGGAGGCTCTTTCCACCCAACAAAGGAACTTAGGGGGAGAGGAGGCCAAAAAAGAGCTCTCGAGAGAAGTCCCCTCCAAATGGTGCCCCTTTGGTCCTATTTATAGTTTTTGGAACTGGGTCTGCAAATAGCCAGCTTCTGGCCTACGAGATTACGGAAATACCCACGGATTTGGCCTGCGAACAACCAGATCCCGCTGTTCGGAGGCGCTAAACGCAGTCCAAAACACCTTCCCGGGGCCGGGCGAGAGGGGGTTGGCCTCCACCCTTGCTCGCCCCCCTCACTAGGTTGGGCGAGCCCGGGAGGTCGCTCACCTCTTGAGCTCGCCCCCTTTGCTGGGGCGGGGGCGAGACCAGGAGGCCGCCTGCCTCGGGTCTCGCCCCCCTTGCTGGGGTGGGGGCGAGACCAGGAGGCCGCCTGTCTCGGGTCTCGCCCCCCTTGCTAGGGCGGGGCGAGAGGGGCCTGCGGCTCCTCTTCTCGCCACCTAACTGGGGCGGGGCGAGAGGGGCCTGCGGCTCCTCCTCTCGCCACCTAGCTGGGGCGGGGCGAGAGGGGCCTGCGGCTCCTCCTCTGGCCCCCTAGCTGGGGCGGGGCGAGAGGGGCCTGCGGCTCCTCCTCTCGCCCCCTACCTGGGGCGGGGCGAGAGGGGCACGCGGCTCCTCCTCTCGCCCCCTACCTAGGGCGGGGCGAGAGGGGCCTGCGACTCCTCCCCTCGCCCTCTAGCTGGGGCGGGGCGAGAGGGGCCTGTGGCTCCTCCTCTCTCCCCTAGTTGGGGCGGGGCGGGGCGAGAGGGGTGTGTGGCTCCTCCTCTCGCCCCCTAGCTGGGGCGGGGCGAGAGGGGCATGCGGCTCCTCCTCTCGCCCCCTACCTGGGGCGGGGCGAGAGGGGCCTGCGGCTCCTCCCCTCGCCCCCTACCTGGGGCGGGGCGAGAGGGGCCTGCGGCTCCTCCCCTCGCCCCCTACCTGGGGCGGGGCGAGAGGGGCATGCGGCTCCTCCCCTCGCCCCCTACCTGGGGCGCGGCGAGAGGGGCCTGCGGCTCCTCCCCTCGCCCTCTAGCTGAGGCCCGAGGCGAGCCCAGGAGGCCGCATGCCTCCGGCTCACCCCTCTTACGGGTCGGGCGAGCGGGAGGCCTCCGCCTCCACCGCTCACCCCCTCCTTCTTGCCCGGGAGGTCGCCCACCTCTTGAGCTCGCCCTCTTTGCTGGGGCGAGGTTGAGACCAGGAGGTCGCCTGCCTCGGGTCTCGCCCCCTTTGCTGGGGCGAGGTTGAGACCAGGAGGTCGCCTGCCTCGGGTCTCGCCCCCTTGCTGGGGCGGGGGCGAGACCAGGAGGCCGCCTGCCTCGGGTCTCGCCCCCCTTGCTGGGGCGGGGGCGAGACCAGGAGGCTGTCTGCCTCGGGTCTCGCCCCCTTACTGGGTGGGGCGAGAGGGGCCTGCGGCTCCTCCTCTCGCCCTCTAACTGGGGCGGGGCGAGAGGGGTCTGCGGCTCCTCCTCTCGCCACCTAGCTGGGGCGGGGCGAGAGGGGCCTGCAACTCCTCCTCTCGCCCCTAGCTGGGACGGGGCGAGAGGGGCTTGCGGCTCCTCCTCTCACCCCCTACCTGGGGCGGGGCGAGAGGGGCCTGCGGCTCCTCCTCTCGCCCCCTACCTGGGGCGGGGCGAGAGGGGCCTGCGGCTCCTCCTCTCGCCCCCTACCTGGGGCGGGGCGAGAGGGGTATGCGCCTCCTCCTCTCGCCCCCCACCTGGGGAGGGGCGAGAGGGGCCTGCGGCTCCTCCTCTCGCCCCCTACCTGGGGCGGGCGCGAGAGGGGTCTGCGGCTCCTCCCCTCGCCCTCTAGCTGGGGCGGGGCGAGAGGGGCATGCGGCTCCTCCTCTCGCCCCCTAGCTGGGGCGGGGCGAGAGGGGCATGCGGCTCCTCCTCTCGCCCCTACCTGGGGCGGGGCGAGAGGGGCATGCGGCTCCTCCTCTCGCCACCTACCTAGGGCGGGGCGAGAGGGGCCTGCGGCTCCTCCTCTCGCCCTCTACCTGGGGCGGGCGAGAGGGGCCTGCGGCTCCTCCCCTCGCCCTCTAGCTGAGGCCCGAGGCGAGCCCAGGAGGTCGCACGCCTCAGGCTCGCCCCTCTTACGGGCTGGGCGAGCGGGAGGCCTCCGCCTCCACCGCTCGCCCCCTCCTTCTTGCCTGGGGTCAGCGCTAAAAAACTGTTGAGCCTAAATACCTCTTAGGCCCCGGGGAAACACTCGGCGAATATGAGGTTGTACACAGTTAACACTGCTTCTCCCCAAAAAGAATTAGCATGAAAGCTGTGAGTAGCATATAATTCAACATTTCTGTTAAAGTTTTATTCTTCTGTTAAGCAACATCATTGAACTAGGGTGAATAAGGAGTTGTGGTCTCAAGGATTATACCCCTAGAGACACAAAATTTTTTGAACCCAGTTGAGTGTATTCTCCTCCTCGATCACTTCTAAATCTCTTGATTTTTAAATTTAACTGGTTTTCGACATGAGATTTGAAGATCTTAAAGGTCTCAAGCGCTTCATCTTTCGATTTCAGTAAATACGCATGACGTACAATATCTGTAATAATCGTCTATGAATATAATAAGATATTTCTTTCCCCATCTAGTGACATGAGTCCTGAAATCACAGAGGTCAGAATGTATCAATTCAAGAAGTTGTGTTTCTAGAAACCGACTTGAAAAGTTTTTTATTGATCTTAGTTTATGCACACACCTCATACTTGTCAAATCTAATAGATGGATCTAAAGGGATGTTATGACTCTTAACTAGATATTAAATTTTCCTGTAGTTCACATGTCTAAGTTTGTTGTGTAGCAACATTAGATCAATTAGAATTAATTGAACTCACTTGGTTAATGCTATCCTTGTTTAGGCTAACTTTATACATTTTATTGATCAAGTACCCACAACCAAAGTAGTGAGAATTAATTGTTAACGTTATTCTACCGTTGAAGGTTGTGAAAGTCATTCCGGCCTTATTTAACAAACTCATTGAAATTAAATTTTTATTTAAACTAGGAACTACTCTAACATGCTTCAGAGTTAAAGATTTACCTGAAGAGAGGACCAACTCTGCTATCCCAGCAAGAGTCACCTCGATCGCTCCTCCAATGTAGTTCTCCACTTTATCATTGACTTCTCTGACCTCAGTTAGAAGATCTTTGACATTCGTCACATGACAAGTATCACCGCTGTCCAGTCACCACTCAGAAGATAAACTGTGGTGACTACTCTCAATCATAGCCACAAAAGACTTGTAATCAGAGTTATCTACTAGCATATTAGCTGCATTCTATGGGGCTTCCTCCTTCGGAGCCTTACACTCTGCGACTCGGTGACCTCACTTTCCACAGTTATGACACTAGCCTTCTTCCTTTTGAAAGAAGGCTTTCTGGCCGGTAACTGTGCAGAGGCTTCACCTTTAGGTGTTAATGACTTTCGATGAGGCTTACCGGATCGAGTAACGAAGTTGACAACCTGTGTAGATTGACCAACTTGCTCCAAGCTTTTACCAGCAACATTCTGATCCGAAGAAATCGCGCGAGTTGGGGTCGAGCACGGGAGCGGGAGCAGAAAACCTAAGCGTTACTTTGAGAATGTAAGGGATGCTCCACTTAAAGTATTCTACATATGACCTATCAAGTTTGGAATAGATATATATAATACCGTCGGCGTAGAGCCTTGCCCTAGGTATACACGAAACCCATGGGTCATTAACGAGTCGGTCTCGACACGCGCAGTCATATACTAAATTATTCAACATCCTTCATCCGCTCTTGGTGCATGTGCGCCGCCCCCTGCGGGTCCTCTAGCCCCGATTGCTTCTCCCCCTGATGTTTGGGCTCCTTCACCCCATGGTGTTGT
Source organism: Dactylorhiza incarnata (assembly GCA_033032865.1). Taxonomy (NCBI): domain Eukaryota; kingdom Viridiplantae; phylum Streptophyta; class Magnoliopsida; order Asparagales; family Orchidaceae; genus Dactylorhiza; species Dactylorhiza incarnata. Next base: position 88,245 of record JAWHQI010000401.1, on the reverse strand, counting down.
CAAGATTAACTTTGATGGGGCTGTTCGGCAGAGTCATTTATTGGTTGGGCCCGGTGTGATTGCACGTCGGGTCGTTGTCTTGCTTGGCGCTCGGGTACCTAGGGCCATGCGTCATCTCCAGTGGTGGCTGGGGCGTATGCAGCTCGCTTGGCTATGGAATTGGCGGTCGATTTTGAGTACCGGCTTTCTATTTTGGTGGTGGGAGATTGCGCTATGCTGAGTGGGCATCTGGCGTCGGGGGTCGTTCCTTTTTCCTTGGACCGCCCGATTATTGTTGATATCTTGGAGATGGCTCGAACACTTTTACGGGTCGAATTTACCTACTCTAGCCGTTTATGTAACCGGGTTGCTCAATGCGATTGTTTCGTGTTAATTTTCATTATCTTTCTGCTATCCATTTGGAGTTTTCTAGTGCATGAAAGATATTTTCTTTTTCTCAAACAAAAAACAGCAGATTGTGAGAATGGATTGTGAGATTACTAATATAAATGTCCTAATTTTCTCTTTTTGAAATAGTACATGTTTGCCGATTTGTACCAAGTAAAACCTAATAAAAATTTGACATTTTCCTTATAAAACAAGATTTAGAAGAATAAAAATTGTATATTTTCTTTCTCCTTGAAACAGTAATTTGACATGGTATATATTGGTATGCAAGAATAAATAATTGTATATTTTATTTCTCCTTGAAATAGTAATTTGACATGGTATGCAAGAATAAAAAAATGATATTTTATCTCTCCTTGAGATAGTAATTTGACATGGTATTAGCATTTGAGATGACGAAAAAAAGGCAAAATTATTGCACGAATAAATAGCGGGAATTTTGTGAAACTCACCTGATATTTGAAAGTTCTCTTGAGTTTCAAATAAACCTGACAGATCTAGCAGTCCTCCGCAAAAATCCCGTTATTTATTCCCGCACGTATTGTGCACCGATTTTTTTTCTTTTCTAAAAGAGTACAAGTTGATATTTTCCTATATATATATATTACAATCAAAAGAAAAGTTGCAATTGCACGGATTTGGCGAATAAATTTGTCATGACGATCTATCACTCTCATGTATGTTGCAATTGCAGTATTCATGATGTTTGTGCCGCATATTCCATCAAAACTTTGCTGAAGTATGAGGTCTTTCTTGTTGGTGGTATCTACGTGCTCGTCATACAGGAGGATTGCAACCTCGTAATGACCCATAATGAACCTTTGCACATTCCAAATTGGGCTACAAACATCGCCAACAGAGGGAATGATTGCTTCTTGAAATGAAGGAAGACTGTGAGTTTAGAATCAGGTCAAACAAACTTTATCGGGTGGACGAATGAACGTCGAATTAGTGAGAAAAGTTGTGATCATCCGTGAAAGCTCCACCTCGATGATTATTACATTTATCTCGTCGATGCCCAAGGAAATATGGTTTGGGAACAAACCATAAATCCATGTTGACGAAGGAGTTTGCGTAATAATAAAACATGCTTTCCCGGGAGTCGGGCGACCAATTCTAAGAGAGTATTATTGCTATGTGTGCCGTTTGAATTCTAATATGGGTAATGATATGCTGCTTAATTTGCAATTCATGTTCCTAATTTTCGAGCCCTACATGAACGGTCGTGATATTCCATGTGTATGAGTTCATGCTCCTTCGCTTGATCTTATGTACGTTTTTGATGGCTTGCCCGGTGGTGAGCGTAGGAGAACCCCTTGCGGTGCCCGAAAATAGGCTAGTTGCAATACGCCCCTTCACGTGGTTAAAGTCTATAGTTGTTTCCTAACGCGATTTACTATATGCATGCGCTCGCCAACATTTACGCTGTCTACGCTTTTAAAATTGTATTAAAATCAGTTGATCATGTGGTGGGTCAGTTGACCGATTGGCTCGGCCTGACCTTAAACTATCTCAACCTAGAACAAGCTGGCTAGCCCGATACTAATGAACCCATGGGTTGCACCATCAAGCCGGTGAACAGTCACATAATTTTTGGTAACTTGGAAGCTGAATGTGTCTTGGGACAATTATGTATATATGTTAGATATATACATGTTGCGGGTCGCTTAGGGCTCTTGGTAGACCGGTTTACTTGAACCACCTTAGCTCGGGAGCGAACCAAGCCCGCAAACAGTTAATTTTAGATTCGTTGATTACACTGAGACTTTTTAGCGTGGAAAACCCGGAAAGGGTAAAAATCACGTGGTCGGAGCTGTGCCGGCCAAACTTCCACTATCCTCTGGGGGGTTACAATTAGAGACTTAGAAGTCGAGCGCGACAGGCCGCTGCTCGTTACAATAATAGAGAGAAAGAGAGAGAGAGAGAATTCCGAAGGTGACAGACCACCTCCAGAAAAACTAAGTCCTTTCTCCTTCTGAGAAAGGTGGAGAATGAAAGTGAGAACGCCCTGGAGAACAAAAGTGAGCGCGCTGAGTCGCCTTTCGGGAAGAAGGAAATCTTCAAGTCCGAAGGAGAATTCCACAAAAGTCTGCAAGAAGCTCTCCCGGGTCCAGAAGGCCCCGTCCTTTGAAATGAAGCCCTGGGGCTCCTTTTATAGCTTTGGCCGGGGGTAGCCCATTAATTTCGCCGTTGTAACCACCGTAACCACCTGGCGGACAAATCATATTTTCCGGTTCAGAGCACACGAATCGCCATTTTTCGTAATTGACCATCTTTCCCCTCGGGCAGTTCGAGCAGTTTTGTGGAGGCGAAAAAGGCGACAAGCTGTTCCTGAAATCTGAGAAACTGGAAAGACAAAAAGTGAGCGCGTCGAAAAGACGAAAAGTGAGATGAGCGCGCTCAGAAGCGTTCTGAGCGCGCAACGAACGGAGAAGCAATCTAGGCGACTGGGGAAGCGTTCTGAGAATGCTCAGAAGCATTCCAAGCGTGCATGAGAGCGGAGGTGTTCTGAGTGAACAGGTGAGCGGTGCTGGAACACAGTCGTCATGCGGTCGAGTTGTGGCTCTCAGCGAACGCGTCTATTTGGAAGGCGGGAACCGAAGCCCTCCAGGGAGGAGAACAGGCTCTGCTTGCCCTAGACAAGGGGGATGCGGTTTCGACTGCATCCCCCGCAACCCCGGGGGGGGGGGGGGGGGGGGGGGGGTTGGCCGCACCCCCCATGGGTAAGGGTGCGGCTTGGCCGCACCCCCCATGGAGGGGTGCGACTTTGGCCGCACCCCATGGGGGGTGCGGCTTGGCCGCACCCCATGGTGGGGTGCAGCTTGGTCGTACCCCACCGTAGTGGGGTAGGGGGCTATCCATACCCCACTTAGTGGGGTGCAGACTAGTAGTGGGGTGCGGTATTTGTCCTCGCTCGGCGCTGCTCCGGGCGTGAAATACGCGCGCGGCGGAGTTATGATCATGGGTTTGACCATTCGTCCCACTAACTCCACTCCTCCTTAGTGGGGATTCTCTCTAACCGCACCCCGGATCTCCTATAAGTGCACGAGTCCGTACCAAGAGCCCCCCAAACCTTCGGAGTCCGAGTCATCGCGTGGAGAAGTGCGGAGGTTTTGATTTCTTCGCGGCAATTAGATCATCGTCATCTTCGCGGCAATTAGATCATCGTCATCTTCGCGGCGTCTTGGGTCGGGATCGTTGCCGGGGGACGAGCTATTGTGACTTGCGCAGCTATGAGTCTGTCGTTGTGCGAACGTTTCCGAAGTCGCCGCTCGGCTCTAGTTGTGTGAAAAACTTCTGTCTCGCCGAGCTTGTCGTTTTAGCGTCGAAACCTGAGTAGCTTGGGGGCGACGTGCTCTGCTACGCGGGGGCGTGACGCTCTGCCACGTGAGAGCGATGTGCCCTGCAATGCGGGTGCGTGATGCTCTGCCGCGTGGGAGCGGTGTGCCCTGCAACGCGGGAGCGTGATGCTCTACAGCGTGGGAGCGGTGTGCCCTGCAACGCGGGAGCATGATGCTCTGCAGCGTGGGAGCGGTGTGCCCTACAACGCGGGAGCGTGATGCTCTGCAGCGTGGGAGCGGTGTGCCCTACAACGCAGGAGCGTGATGCTCTGCAGCGTGGGAGCGGTGTGCCGTGCAACGCGGGAGCGTGATGCTCTACAGCGTGGGAGCGGTGGGCCCTGCAACGCGGGAGCGTGATGCTCTGCAGCGTGGGAGCGGTGTGCCCTGCAATGCGGGAGCGTGGTGCTCTGCCGTGTGGGAGCGGTGTGCCCTGCAACGCGGGAGCGTGATGCTCTACAACATGGGAGCTAGCGGTGTGCCCTGCAACGCGGGAGCGTGATGCTCTGCAGCGTGGGAGCCGTGTGCCCTGCAACGCGGGAGCGTGATGCTCTGCAGCGTGGGAGCGGTGTGCCCTGGAACGCGGGAGCGTGATGCTCTGCAGCGTGGGAGCGGTGTGCCCTGCAACGCGGGAGCGTGATGCTCTGCAGCGTGGGAGCGGTGTGCCCTGCAACGCGGGAGCGTGATGCTCTGCAGCGTGGGAGCGGTGTGCCCTGCAACGCGGGAGCGTGATGCTCTGCAGCGTGGGAGCGGTGTGGCCTGCAACGCTGGAGCGTGATGCTCTGCATCGTGGGAGCGGTGTGCCCTGCAACGCGGGAGCGTGATGCTCTGCAGCGTGGGAGCGGTGTGCCCTGCAATGCGGGAGCGTGATGCTCTGCAGCGTGGGAGTGGTGTGCCCTACAACGCGGGAGCATGATGCTCTGCAGCGTGGGAGCGGTGTGCCCTGCAACGCGGGAGCATGATGCTCTGCAGCGTGGGAGCGGTGTGCCCTGCAACACGGGAGCGTGATGCTCTGCAGCGTGGGAGCGATGTTGTCTTTTTTGTGGACTTAATTTAAATTGTCGGACTCGACGCATGTCCACCACTTGTGAGAGGCCTCCTCTTTTCACTATGTTGGCCAGTTTGCTGTTTGGTAATAATACTAAGGGTCGTACGTGACCTTAACTTTTCGGCGCCTTACTTTAAAAGATTCGCACTGCTGATTGAGCCAGAAAGTAAATGTAGTAATTTCAAATACATAATGGGTACATGCGCACAAGTATAATCTTGCGGCTTACTGTTTTTAAAAGCAGAAAACTGGAAGAAGCGAAAAATAGAAATTGATGATAAATGGAATGCGGGTTGTGCGCACTCTATTAGGGGGAAAGTTTCCCTGCTCGGTATCTCTGGTTCATCCGTGTCGGGGTACTGTGTCATCCTCTACTGGATTGTCAGCCCGTGTTCCGCGTTGGTTCGGGACTTGGTTTAGTAAAAACCTTCCGAGGAGGCCTTGTTGGACAAGACGCTCGATTTCGCCCTTCAATCGATTGCAGCCTTCAGTCATGTGTCCATGCCCGCGATGAAAGTCACAATACTGTAACTGGTTTCCTCTGTTTGGTGCAAGCGACTCGGGCCTGCGTAGCGCGCTGTTATCACGGATGGCGAGGAGAACGTTAGTCCTGGTAGTGTTCAGGGGAGTGTAGTCCTGATGCTGGTGAGATCTTCGGTCTCGGCTGGGGTTGTCGTGATGCTTGTTGTTCTTATTGGGAACTGTCTGCGGCAGTGACTCCTCTTTCTTCCTCTTCGAGCTCCCCTCGAACTGCCGGCGGTGCGCTTCAATTGCCTCATGTGCTGCTATCTGGGCCTCGACTCGCTGAACGAGGTCAGGATAGCTTGGTACGGTTTCTCTCATTAGAGCTGAGTAAAAGCCACTTGGGCGGAGACCTCCAAGGAAGACTCCTCGCAAAAGCTCGGGGTCGACTCCCGGGATCTGTCGAGCCTCAGAGATGAAGCGTCGGAAAAAATCCTTCAGAGTTTCTCCGTCGTTCTGGCGGATTCCCGAGAGATGGGAGGGATCTCGGACAATCCTACGATTGGCGATGAACTGGTCTACGAACTGTTGCGCCATTTCAGCGAAGTTGCTGATGGCCCCATCTCGCAGGGAGTGGAACCAAGTGCGCGCTTGTCCCTTCAAGGTTGTCGGGAACACTTGACAGAGGAGTTGATCGGGGGCGCTGCAAATCCTCATGATGGTGGTGAAGTGATTGACATGTTCCAATAGGTAATCCGTCCCGTCGAATGTTTCAATGTTGGGAAGCTTGAAACCATTCAGAATTGGATGGGCCAGGACTTGAGGCGACAGTGGGGAGCCGTGGTGTGCGGGGCGGCGGGCGAGAGCTGCGCGTCGCCCTGCTTGGACGTACTCCTCTTCTATCATATCACGTATTTCTTCTCGCGTGGTTCTTTCTATTGCTCGATCAGGGGCAGCTCTTCCAGGGTGATGGTGACGGTGGTCAGCTTCTGAGCCTCTAGCTGTCAGGGCAGGGTGAGCGGAGCCTGCTTCGTTGAAGAATCCTTCTGAAGCTTCTCCTTCTCGAACGGCCTCCTCGTTAGGAGCATGACCATTAGCTGGGGGCGGCGGAACGTTCAACGCTGGGGGTTGAATGGGAGCTAGAGGAGCCCCAAGATTTCTTACGAGAGTCAGCATCTCGGCTTGCTGCTCTTCCATTTGCCGAATGCGCCCTTCCAGCACCGTCGCAGGCGTAAGCACTGCCTCTTCTGCGAGGGGCGCATTGATGAGTGAGTGGGAGGGAGCTGGGTCGACGCGCCCCTCCGGGATTGATCCTTCAGTAGTGCGAGCACTTCTTCTTGCCATTGCAATTGGCGACAAGTGCTACCTACGATGAGTCTTTAAAGAACCTTGGGAATTCCTTCCCACAGACGGCGCCAAACTATTGCGGGTCGCTTAGGGCTCTTGGTAGACCGGTTTACTTGAACCACCTTAGCTCGGGAGCGAACCAAGCACGCAAACAGTTAATTTTAGATTCGTTGATTACACTGGGACTTTTTAGCGTGGAAAACCCGGAAAGGGTAAAAAACCACGTGGTCGGAGCTGTGTTGACCAAACTTCCACTATCCTCTGGGGGGTTACAATTAGAGACTTAGAAGTCGAGCGCGACAGGCCGCTGCTCGTTATAATAATAGAGAGAAAGAGAGAGAGAGAGAGAGAATTCCGAAGGTGACAGACCACCTCCAGAAAAACCAAGTCCTTTCTCCTTCTGATAAAGGTGGAGAATGAAAGTGAGAACGCCCTGGAGAACAAAAGTGAGCGCGTTGAGTCGCCTTTCGGGAAGAAGGAAATCTTCAAGTCCGAAGGAGAATTCCGCGAAAATCTGCAAGAAGCTCTCCCGGGTCCAGAAGGCAAGGTCCTTTGAAATGAAGCTCTGGGGCTCCTTTTATAGCTTTGGCCGGGGGTAGCCCGATAATTTCGCCGTTGTAACCACCGTAAGCACCTGGCGGACGAATCATATTTTTCGGTTCAGAGCACACAGATCGCCATTTTTCGTAATTGATCATCTTGCCCCTCGGGCAGTTCGGACAGTTAGGGCAGTTTTGTGGAGGCGAAAAAGGCGACAAGCTATTCCTAAAATCTGAGAAACTGGAAAGACAAAAAATGAGCATGCTAGAAAGACAAAAAGTGAGCGCGTCGGAAAGACGAAAAGTGAGCCGAGCGCACTCAGAAGCGTTCTGAGCGCGCAACGAACGGAGAAGCAATCTAGGCGACTGGGGAAGCGTTCTGAGAATGCTCAGAAGCATTCCAAGCGCGCATGAGCGCGGAGGTGTTCTGAGTGAACAGGTGAGCGGTGCTGGAACACAGTCGTCATGCGGTCGAGTTGTGGCTCCCAGCGAACGCGTCTATTTGGAAGGCGGGAAGACAGTCGTCATACGTGCACACCCTTGCATGCACGTACACTCCCCTACAAAGATGCGCTCGCCCCCCCCCCCCCCCCCCCCCATACACTTCCACTCGCCTGACCTACACTAGGCAGCCCCCCTTGCTCCACTCGCCACCCCCTTGGTTGGACTCGCCCAAGCCCAAGATTCCACTCGCCCCTCACATTAGGCCCCCTCCAAGCTCCACTTGGCAGCCCACACAAGGCAGCCCACTTTCACTCGCCAACAACTCGGCAGGCTCACATCTCCACTCGGCAGCCACACCTTCCCTATGCTCCACTCGCCCCTTGCTAAGTTCTACTCGCCAACCACCTCTCACCCTGTAACGGCTCAAATTGTGAATTGACACAAATCGATAATAAAATGAAATAAAAGTTTATATCCCCTATGATGATACTTAACAAATAACAACTTTATTTAATTATCCCCTATGAAGAAAATAAAAACCAGTATCTATATTTTTATTTGCAATAAGATATGTATTATGATAAAGTGCGACGTCAAAATTGTTCGCCGGCGGCAGCATATGTTACACCAAGATTATGTTCACTGATTGATAAAGTTAATATGTGAGCTGCTACTATACAGATGTGCTGATAGCAATTTCTGAGCATTAGAGCTAAAATGGGGAATTATTGGGGGATTTGTGTGGGCTGTCCTGTGGCCTAAAATGTGGGCAGGGTGTGCTGATAGCTATTTTTATTTGGCTGTGCTGATAGCAAATGCTATGGAGTTCTGATAGCAAAATGTTCCTGATGGGTGTTTATAATGGCGTTAAATATTATTCTTATGGAGGGCGGTGGAAAAGCTTGGGTATTTACATGTGGCGTAATATCCCTATTCATATCTATCCCCACTACTGATTCTTCTTCTCTTTTTCTCGACGATTCCGCGGTTTAGGGCACGACGCCGATCTCCTGCTCAAATCTTCTCCTCTTCCTCTCTTAGTCTTATAAAAGTTTTGTTGGAATCAGTGGGTATTGCTGGAATCGGAGATTTCACGGATTCGTTTGTTTGACTTGAGGCTTAGTCGGGTTGTTCTTTTCTGCAGCAGTGCTCACCTTTCCTGCTAGTTCACTGTAAGCCTTCTTTGTTTTGTTTTCTCGTTTGAATTTCTATGTGATTTGCTTTAAGGAGTTTAAGTGATGAATGAAGATGAGCATGCATTAATATTGGTGTGGTCGAGTTTGGGAGTCGATTGTTTTTATTGGCTGGTTGCTGCCATCAATATGAAGACGTTTAATTGGGGGGCTGGGGGAATTAATTATGACAACTATGATTTTCGTTTCTTTATATCATCTCAAGCTCAAACTTTAATTGATTTTGTTTGGTTAATAGTCGGCTGTAGCTTCTCCTATTTCCAGTTCAAGCTATGATTAGGAGGTTTGGGCTTTGACTCTTCTTTATAAATAATTACTGTTAAGTTAAGGCTAGCTGCTACTCTTGTTCAAATTTTATATGGTTTTCGAACAATGGGGGACTTTCATGTACAAGCTTTACTTTGGTGAACAAAGGGTTTGTGAACTCTATCTGGCATATAGATTTGATTTGCCTAAGCTGTACCAGCTATATTGTTGCTTATATTTTACAAATTATAGTAAAGTGCTGATAGGAGAGATGGGGCCAAATCATTTTAGAGCTTTGAGGGGTTTTTGTTCTTACTAAGTTTGGCCGGCTATTGAACTATTATATACATGGGGGAATTGAAATGGCAGTCCTGTGAAGGGATTTAGGCTTTACTTTACGTAATAACCGGTTACTGATATTTCATTGAGGGTTACTTGGTGAAAAACAGTGAGTGTAAATATGTAGCTTCCAAATGATGTAATCATAATAGTCTAAATTGTAGCTATAGCGAGGTGCAACCCCGCTATAATGACACTGAATGATATGATGCTATACAGATACCACGGAGGATGGCACCACAAAATAGACGTGACAATGATATAAACTTCTGATGGTGAGAGCTACCTGTTTCATTTAAGCTTTATTGTTTTATGTTCTTTTTACATATGCACACTTATTATACTGAATGTTAAATGCAGAGTTGCTATCACTGATACTTATTGTCGCTATATTGTATGACCTTGATAAAGGCAAATAGGCAAATCACTTCTAAGGGGATTATAAACTGAATAATAAAATGAAGAATTCACTATTATGAAAACGTGTCGACACGAGGTTATATTACGGGCGACTTGAATTGCATGCACATGAATGATATGGATATGATGAATTGCCAAACTAGTCGAGCCGAAAGGCATAAACGCGGGTTGACCGTACTGGTTTTGGTACATGATGACTGATGAATTGCCAAACCAGTCGAGCCGAAAGGCATAAACGCGGGTTGACCGTACTGGTTTTGGTACATGACGACCCTTCGGGGTAAAGGACCCTTCGGGGAAAAGGAAAAAGGAAAAAGGATTCAAATCGCCCCTAATATATCCTAAGAAATGAAACAGTTATGGAAATACTGATTTAAAGGGTTACACGGGTACATTGATAAATGCTTATGAACATGAAAACTGACATGATGTTATGTATTTGCACTGCTTCCATGATATAGAAACAATTGTGATGCTTACTTATACTGCTTCCATGATATAGATACAGTTATGATACTTGCATTGCTTACATGTTCTATAACTTATATGAATGCTATTGTTTGATAGCTGCTTATTGTTCTATGTTTACTAACATGATCATATAGTTATATGCTTCATAAGTTCACTGAGACAGAAAAACGGTTAGTATGGTAAATATGTTTTGGAATGCGTAAGTTTTTCTAATTGTATACAGCAATGAAAGAGGTATATCCTCACTTAGTCATATTTTTATGACTAAGCCCGTCGTCAAATTTTGTAGGTAACAGACGTGACTTTGGATACGCAAAACCAAAAGAACTGATTATGGTTGGACAGAAAAGATTCAACGAATAATGCAAGGTATGAGAGTAAAATTATTATTATGTGTTTTTATTTTGTATTCACTAGTCGTACTTCAACCTGGGACACATGTTATGAACATAGCTTAGATACAGATGTATGTGAGGTCTAAATGGGGGCCTCACACACCCCCTCACTTGGACTCGCCTAGCTCCAAGCTCTACTCGCCCCTCCTCCTCTCCAACCTCACTTCAACTTCAACAGAGTTTGTTCGGAACTACTATGGCTTAATTTTCAAAACTTTTGTCTTCGATCCCGGCGGAATTAATCGAAACGGCTCAAATTGAGGGGCACATTGAAGATTTTTTTATATGAACAAACGACGTCCTCGAGGACGTCATTTTTAAAAGGTGAAGGCAATGTAAGAACAACAGACCACGCGTCCAAATGATAGTAGTTAAATGACATGTAATGGCCTAATAAGTGCTATATATAAATAGGGGTCATTGCTTGTAATCTGGGATGAGGAAAGAATTTAATAAAGTTTTAGTTCTTTTCTTCTCAGTTTCTCAGCCCCCTTCATCTCTCCCAGCTCCAGCCAACCTCCGGCCAACCTCCGACCATTCTTCTTCTCTCCCAGCCAGGCCTCCTCCTCTTGGTCATTCTCCTGTATTTTCACTATTACAAATCTACAGTTGTTACACTATCTCGCCTGAGAGATTGTTTTTTTGGTGGTGTGCAGATATACAGTTGGCATGAAATTAAATTTTTTTGGGCTACTGTTATAAGAAGATAGCATGTATCGAGATATAGGTCAGTTTAACTGTTTGGTAAAACAACGGTGCGGCTAATGCTTTACAACCAATGACTTGATGCTCTCGATTGCAAACAACTTAAAATGAGCCGAAATCACAGCTCATTGCATCAATCCCGGCCCTCCCGGTTGGCGACCGGCCACTCGCGATCAGAGATCGGCGATGGCCACTTCTGGTCCGCGATCGGTTACCCTGACCTGCGATCCATGACTACCAGGCCGATCAAATCCCCGCACATGCAAGACACACGACATTTCACTCGGTCATCGATTGGTGATCGCATAACCCCGGTAGGTGGCCGGCGAGAGTGAACCCGATCGCAACCACAGTCGGGATTGGCGACAGCCAAATGCCAGGCTGGCTCACAACGCGCACAGTCCCAGAATGGGACACATGGTCTTGCACAAAAGGAGCGCACCTAAGGGAAGCAAAACCCCAAATTCGCCTTGAATATCGCTTCCAAAGCACACGATAGTGCATGGAGCACACGATCCGAAGGAGAAAAACATGGAAAATGACTTTAACACCTATAAGGGTGCACAGTCGTGATTCTTGAAGCACACAGTCGTGCCTAAAGAGGATTTTCAATAATTCTCCTTGAAATCAAAACGATAAACTCGCCCCACACACGGCGCCCACATCAAAAAACGATACATATTATTTAAACCGGGACATACAAATCAATCTTTCTGAAGGTCATTATCTGGTACAGAAAACATCACTAGTGAATCAGCAAAACGTTTTTTCAGGGAAAAATCCAGAAAGGGAAATAATCACGGAATCGGTTAGGTGACGACCAAATTATATTCACTAATTTGTTTGACTTCGCTTACAAGTACTTGAAAGAGAAAAAAAATAAAGTCTTCATTTGTGCTCGCAGGAACAACTTCTGGAGCTGTAATCGGAGCAAACACTTTGGAGAGTGGAGTGAACACTTTAGCGAGAGAGCGAACAGAGTGTCAAGTCTTCGCTAGAAAACTTTAGAGCTATTTCTTCACTCCTTGGTTGCTTGTCTTCAAATGAAGGCCCAGAGGATTTTTTATACTTTTTCTTAAGGCCTCGATCCTTGGTAATTGTGCACTCTTGTAATTTGAACTTATGAATGAGGTTGCACGATTCTGGTCTCCTGGATCACCTATTTTGGAAAATGACGAACCTGCCCCCCGGACGGTCCGAGCAATTTAGGCAGTTCGAGCAAGGTCGTCGGCGGCGATGGAGGTCGCCGCGACATTGACGATGAGCGCGGTGTTTCCAAATTAAGAATGTCTGGATCATTTTGTTTCGTTTCTGTTTACAAATTTGTTTTAGAATGAGTAATCTTTGACCCTTCTCATCTGTTAAACCTTCAATGTAATTTCTTCTTTGTTTTATATTTCCACATTTATATTATTTCTAAAATTTAACGTTTTTTATTTACACTTTCGAAACCTTTTTGTTTGTGTGTAATGTTTCCAAATTAAGACTGTCTGGATCATGTGAATGTTTGTAACGTGATCATCATTAGTATATGATATATTTGCAATTAGATTGTAATTGGGTTTTGTTTAGATAGGTTCATGTATGTAGGCTATAAATATGGCCTAATGATGTAGCACAAGCTATTGCTTGCGCATATTTACTAAATTCACGAGATAGTGAGATATTTCAACAAACACTTGGTGTATACTTAACGTGATTCTTCCACAATTTTACTACGCTTGCAATCCTTTTCCTACGGCGGTGGCTAACGGAGGCGTTATTTCGACAAGGATATTTAGTCGGAGTGGGGGTTAATTCCTACAAGAAATTGCCGCCGGACAACCGCCCCTTCCGACCAATTGGTTGGAGACGAGCGACGCACAAGCTTAGCATTTCCGATTCTTCGTTGTTGTCCAATCACACACCGAATCAATCACAGGCACAAGATAACAAAAGTAAAGAGATGAATCACACAAGTGGGGGAAGTAAGAAAGGCGTTACCCAACCGGGTGAGGTCCGGTTAATAAAACTGCTCACAACTCGCGCCGGAGCTAGGAGGCGCGCCGGCGACAGCGGGGAAGCACCACCGGATCTGATCCGCCGCCCTGAGCACGCCGGGGAGGGAGATCCGTCACTGGAAAGGAGGACTTCGCCGGACTGGGAGCGTGCACAGTTTCGTCGGTCTCCCGTCGGCGAGAGATTCTGCTGGGCGGCGTCGAGTGGAGGAAGGAGGAGAGGGGAGGTAGGGGGGATCAGCGTCGTACCGAGTGGGGGAGGGGCTGCCGGCGTCGCACCGGGTGGAGGAAGGCCGTCGGCGTCGCACCGAACGGAGGAGGGAACGCCGGCGTCGCACCGAGCGCGGAGATGTCGGGGTATCGCGCCCTAGCTCTGCTGCGGAGGATTTCCTCTTTGCTCTTTTTTTTTTTTAATTTCTTTTTCATTGCCCTAATCTCAATGAGGAGGGATATATATACTCCCATTTGGAGAAATCTAAACCCCTCATCAAGGAGATAAAATCCTGGCCGTTAAAAGTTCTTGGCCACAATAAACAAAACAGAATAGAAAATACGAGTCGGCTCATGACCGCCTAACACTTTGGTTGAGCCGGACGGAATGGAAAAGCAATATTTAAGTAGCATGAAAGATAGACAAATTTAAAATTTGCGGAGCATGTTGCGATAAGATTTTCGCGTGTTGGGGCGCAGGTCGTAACGGTGCGTCGCGCCGCCAAATGGTACCGGGTCGGCGCCACCAATTCTCCTCCGCTCAAAACCACTCATCACCGGTGAGTGGGCTAAGCGGTAACGGTGAAGCATGTCAGCATCAGGACGCTCCAAAATCGCGGCGGTCACCCATGTGGTGTCATATCCGGGGCGGTCCTTCCCGCGAACCAAGTAGCGGTATATGTCGCCATCAGTGGGAGCAAATGGTTGACCCTCCAAAAGCTGAGGTGGAACAATGAGAACTTTCCTGGGACAAGCATTAGTAACAAACATAATAGCACTGGGAACCTCACTAGTATGCGAGGGGGGTAGCTCCCAGGTAAACATAAGTGAGTGTGTGGTTTCACTCCCAAACCCAAGAGAATGGCCGTGAGGAGAATGAGAAGAGAGGTGAAGTAATTCTTGCGGTGTTTCATGAAACGGTGTAAGATTGGAAACATTAAACGCGGGGTGTATGCCCCAATCACAATGTAATAACTCTGGCAGCTAGTTACAAATGAACAAGGCTGAATACAAGTTGCATCCAACTTGAATCACAACAGCCAATAGTAGGTAAGAACTTGGTCACGGACAAGGTCCGCTTCTTCTCCGGAGCACACCGCGCAGGTGATACTCGCTCCTCGCTACCGCCGGCGCTAACACTAGTGCCTAGCGTTAGCTCTCCAACTCGCAAGCTCGCTGCTCGCACTCCAAGCTACTCGCACGCTCGCCGCGCTTCGCTTCCTCCACTTCTCGCTACCGCGAGCGCTAGCACTAGCGCCGGGCGCTATCTCCGAAGTAGGTACTCGCTCCTTCCTTCTCTTCTCGCTAACGCAGGCGCTATCCACTATCACCGACGCTAACTTGCGAGTAGGTAACTCTTCTGCCGAACTTACTCCAAGTTCGATGCTCGCCAAACAGCGCTCTGGTTTCTCTAACTCGCTCAAAGTTGAGGATACTCGTCATTTTCAGAATTCTACTCTTTAGGGGGGGGGGGTACCCCTCTATTTATAGGCAAAACAGGGGGGGTGGCGAGAAGGTGCTAACGACGAGAAGGAACTCCCGCCGAGAAGAGACTACCACCGAGAAGGAGCTACCGCCTGCGGTAGCGCTAGTGCCGGGCGGTAGCTCACTTCAAAAATCTAACACTCCCCCTTGAAGTGAGCTCCGGGAACAACTCCAAGCAACGAGCGAAGCCTCCGGAACGGCCCCGCAGATAGGGGCTTCGTGAATATATCCGCAAGGTTGTCTTCACTCCGCACATGCTCCACAGCGATCAAGCCACCCAGCACCTTCTCTCTGATGAAGTGATGCTCGATCTCAATGTGCTTGGTCCTTGCATGACACACTGAATTGATTACCAGTTTCAATGCACTCTCATTGTCCCCGCGAAGCACAGTAGGTCCGCTGACCTCCTCGTCCACATCCTCCATTAGTCTTCTTAGCCAGACACACTCCTGAGCTGCTAAGGACGACGCCTTGTACTCGGCCTCCGTGGTAGAAAGGGAAATAGAGTCCTGCTTCTTGCTACACCACGAGATAGCAGCAGCTCCACACATGAACACGTAACCTAATGTCGACTTGCGATCATCAGCGTCACCTCCGTAGTCTGCATCCGTGTGCCCATGCAGCTAAGTCAGACTTCTCTTCATAGGACAACCCTGTAACATCCCGACTTTTATTGGGCCACTAGACCCTAGTGAGCCTAATAAAAGTAGGCCCGAACAGTAGAAAACTACCATTTTAAGTAATGTTGCGCGCCGCAACTAAGTCATTGGGGTACAGTGACCAAATGAACCCCGAATTGACTTCCGTCAGTTCCGTTAGACTCGCATGAACAATACGAGCGCAACGGAATTCGGTGCACTTCAATCCGAGGTCGTTTGGAGAAAACGACCATTTCGGGTATCGTAGCGCGGCACTACCTCATTATTATGAATAGTGACCGTACGAACCCCGAATTGACTTCCGTCAGTTCCGTTAGGCTCGTATGAACAATACGAGCGCAACGGAATTCGTTGCACTTCAATCCGAGGTCGTTTGGAGAAAACGACCTTTTCGGGTATCGTAGCGCGACACTACCTCATTATTATGAATAGTGACCGTACGAACCACGAATTGACTTCCGTCAGTTCCGTTAGACTCGTATGAACAATACGAGCGCAACGGAATTCTTTGCACTTCAATCCGAGGTCGTTTGGAGAAAACGACCATTTCGGGTATCGTAGCGCGCCACTACCTCATTATTATGAATAGTGACCGTACGAACCCCGAATTGACTTCCGTCAGTTCCGTTAGACTCGTATAAACAATACGAGCGCAACGGAATTCATTGCACTTCGATACGAGGTCGTTTGGAGAAAATGACCATTTCGGGTGTCGTAGCGCGCCACTACCTCATTATTATGAATAGTGACTGTACGAACCCCGAATTGACTTCCGTCAGTTCCGTTAGAGTCGTATGAACAATACGAGCGCAACGGAATTCGTTGCACTTCGATCCGAGGTTATTTGGAGAAAACGACCATTTCGGGTGTCGTAGCGCGCCACTACCTCAATATTATGAATAGTGACCGTACGAACCCCGAATTGACTTCCGTCAGTTCCGTTAGACTCGTATGAACAATAGAAGCGCAACGGAATTCGTTGCACCTTGATTCAAGGTCGTATGGAGAGTATGCCATTTTAGGGCTATGCAGACCACATCAGTGCAATGCACGAAATATAAAGCGCACGAACCCGGTATCAGCCCCGACAGATCATAGTGGACCCCGGGACCCTGGAAGACCCCGTCCTAGGTTGACCTCGGTCAAACCCCCCCGGCTTGAAATTTATTGGGGAATGAAAAGAAAAGGGGGGGGAGGAGAGAGAAAGCCCCTCCCCCAAGGAAGGGGGCTGCCCATGAATAGGCGCCCCTATTTGGGCAAATGGGGCAGGAGAGAGGAAGGGAGGGGAGGGGGGGGGGAGAAAATATCTCCCCCCACTCACCCTCCCTTAACCCCACGTGGGGAAAGGAGGAGCGGGGGGGGGGGGGGGGGGGGGGGGGGGGGGGGGAGACCTCCCCATTCCTATAAAAGGAAGGGCCAGCCCTCCTCTCAAGCCCACACACCCTCCTCAGCCCCCACCTCCTCCTCCTTCCACCCTGCCGGAGCCAGCCCAGCCACCTCCTCGCCGGAACCCTACCCAACCAAGCCGCCGCCACCTCCCTCATGGCCGGCCACCGCCCCTCAAGCTCTCGAGGCCCACCTCCTCCACAGGTAGAACCACCTCCCCTCCTCCTTCTTATCTCCTGGAGGCAAGCCGCCCCCTCCCCGTCGCCGAAGCGCCACCAGCGCCACCCCGAGCTTGCTCAGGTGGCGGCGCTGGCCGTGGAAACCAAACCCCCAGCGCCGGTGGTGGCACTGGGGGAGCAGGTCCCCACTCGGGGACCTAGGCGCCGACGAAGGGGAGGCGGCCGGGCCGCCGGAGGACGCAGCCCCGGCGGCGCCCGAGTCCTCCTCCCCCTGCTCTTTTCCTGTAAGGCAAATCCCGCCAACCCCGGCGGCGGCCGGCGGCTCCAGGCCGCCGGACCCCCGCCGGAGGTCTGCTCCCTCCCCGGCTCCCCGACCAGGGGTGGCTGGGAGGGCCCTCCCCGAGGAGGCGGCGGCGCAGCCAGCTTGCATGGCCCATGCAAGCTGTGTCGCGCCTCCCCGCCGCCTCCTGCCCTAACTTCCGGTGGGGTCCGGCAGCGCCAGGCCGCCGGACCACCACCAGAGTGGTTGCCGACCCCCAGCGCACCGACCGGGGGCAGCACCAGATCCTCTCCCCACGGGGGCGGCGGCGCGGCGGCATGCATGGTGCATGCAGGCCTCCGCCTCCCCCCCCCCCTTTTCTGCTCTAATTCTGGCGGTGGCCGGCGGAGCCAGGCCGCCGGACCACCACCGGAGGAGTCGCCGACCCCCGACGTGCCGACCGGGGGCGGCGCCAGCCCCAGCCGGCCGCTGCCCGGCGGCGGCAGCGGCTGCCTCCCGATTTTAAATCGGGAGCCGCACGATTCCCCCCCCCCCCCCCCCCCCCCCCCCGCCTCAGCATATGTTCCCCCACAGCGGATCCGGTGCGGGGGCCGCGGGAAGGCGCAGGGTGCAAGACCCCTGCGCCTCCTCCCTTTCTCTATTTGCACCCCAAAAATACCCCTTCCCCTAATTTATTTTTCTAAGGGCAAATGGGGCATTTTCAGGAAAAATTTCCTAAATAGAAAATATGCCCCACGCTAAGGGGCACCTCCAGAAATTTTTGGGGAATTTTAGGGAAAGATTTAATATTTTTAAAACCCTTTATAAAGTTGATTTTGAGAAAATAAACGCCCAAATAAGTTCGCAAAAATCACCAAAAATTAAGGGCTCTAATTAAAGGTATTTTACAACTACTATTAAAGTTGGGAGGTGTGACCTCTTATTTTGGTCCCCCAAAAGTATATTTCAAGCAAAACAAACGCCCAAAAAAAAGGAGCGAAATTCATCAAAATAGATCGACGTCCTCTCGACGTATACTTTTTAAACGCATAATAAAGATTACGCGTATCGATCTAAGGAATCGACTAAGTCAAAAATATTGACGCAAAACTCGGGGCGAAATCGCGGTGCGACGCCGCGATCCAATAATTCAGGGATAATTATAAAAGAACGAACCCACGTCAAAGGGGAATTATTAAAAATATCGTGAAAAGTAGATAAACTCCCGAAACGGAGTAGAACCCCTATGAACGGGGAGAAAGCAGAACTCCCTCCTATGAACGGAGTCGACGTTGAAGCCTCCTCTTATGGAGTGATTGGACTACTAACCCTTTACTTATTTACTGCTTTCTACACGTTTCTTTAAATTCTGTCTCGCACTGGTCCCCCGCATTTACTTTCTGCACGTTTCTTTAAATCCAGTCTCGCACTGGTCCCCCGCATTTACATTCTGCACTTTCATTTAAATCCAGTCTCGCACTGGTCCTGTCATTATGGCCTCTGCTTTCGGCCTACTTTTCTGCTTATCCCTATGGCCTCTGCTTTCGGCCTACTTTTCTGCTTATCACTATGGCCTCTGCTTTCGGCCTACTTTTCTACTTATCACTATGGCCTCTGCTTTCGGCCTACTTTTCTGCTTATCACTATGGCCTCTGCTTTCGACCTACTTGTCTGCTTATCACTATGGCCTCTGCTTTCAGCCTACTTTTCTGCTTATCACTATGGCCTCTGCTTTCGACCTACTTTTCTGCTTATCCTTATGGCCTCTGCTTTCAGCCTACTTTTCTGCTTATCATTATGACCTCTGCTTTCGGCCTACTTCTCTGCTTAGTATTATGGCCCCCTGCTTCCGGCCTAATTTACTTGCTAAATGCAGCGCTGACGTGGCTATAATGCGGTGCTTATCCTCCCTTCTGCGAGGCCTTAGTTGGGGAGAACCCGGAGTTGAGTCCCTCCTCCCAGGTTAGCCCCAAGCAAGGAGCCCTCATACCGCTAAGCCTCCCGGTCAGAGGTTGTGGGACCGGTCGAGTAATCTACCACGTACTTTAAGCGCTTGTTTTATTATTAAGCGGGTGAAGATTGATTTGAAGTGGCGGGTTGGTCACGCTCGCAGACCGTTCGTACCGGTGCGGGTGGGTTGACGACTCATGGCGACAGGGAGATGTGCACAACAGGCTATCACCACTCCGAACTTGCAGTTTTACCTCCGCTGGTCGGCCTATAAATCGGTTCGTCGGATGTCGCTCACATCCAATTGGTACACCAAGTTGTACAGGAGGGCCTGAGTGATACGGTATGACTACATTCAGAAGTGGCAAGACTGGCCACTGTCACCGACGGCCACATCGGTGAGGCCCGCGAGATTAGCTCCCCTGCTTGAAGAAAAGCGGTCTAAACTGTGTCGACACAGGGTCTTTTGTGTGCGTACAGGTTTGAATACCTGTGTGTGCGTATGCGCGAAATAGTGTTGCGTATTTACCATACGACGCGATTACGGATATGAGGGCGGAATGGCTGTCTATATATATATATGTGTGTGTGTGTAGCTGCTGCTAACCCTCTTCCTTGCTTCGGCAATTTTATTTCTGTCCTTTAGCCGCCCCCTGGATATGGATCCGGGGAGGGGATGTATTTTCTACTTAGCTCTGTGACTAACAGTTATTTCTTATAACCAATCACAGGAGATGGGACAACAGGGAGCCCCCGCACCACAGGATGATATACCAGCCTTGGAGATGATCCGTTCGATTACCCCAGCCTCGCCCCCTATCTTCCGCGACGTGAGTCCTAGATTATAAGACTAGGCTAGGAACTTTTGTTTCGTCATTGTAGCCCCGGAGGCAGTAATTGTAAACATTAGGCTTCGGCCCTGTTCCAATATGTGAATATAAGCTGCGTGCTTGTTTTAATGTCTTTCGATTGCTTCCGCTATGCGTTCTGATGTGATGTTATGATTCTTGTGCCTGACAAGGAGACCGCTCGGTGCTTGAAAAGGGTGGGACGTGTAAGACCCTCCTTTTTTTTTTTTTGCTTTTAAACCGGGTCTTACCGCCCAGAACCGCCGTCTTGCGGCGAGGCCATTATTCCCGATGGTCCCCGCCACAATACGCCGATCCTGCCGGCTAATTATCATCATCCAGGCCAACCACAATTCTTAGTAATAGAAGCACATAGAAGCAACAAGTCCACAATCACATTAAATATACAAAATACATGCTTACAATGTCCTTGATGAGAAAGGAACTAAAAGAGAGAAATGGCTTAAGCCCAGTACATATCCAAGCAAAGTATTTAAACTTTCTCACTCTACATCTATGCGGAAGCTAATCAATTCTCAACTCTCGAACACCTGTATTGTAGTAGAAGTAATCGCGCGGCATAAGCTCCTCGTGTCCTGTCTCCTCTTCTCTGGGGTTCCATCACCTCGTGTACCTACGGTCACAACCGACCGTTAGTCATAAAGACTAAGCCGATTTTGTCCCCGCCTCCCCCCGCGACTCCTAGGCACCGTGTGGAAGGAGGAAGCGGAGGACATCAAGGGGTAAATCAAAAGCAGGTGGCAGTGGCGAAACTAGCATGTATAAATATACTAAACGAGTATTGAAACATCTCTACTCTAGCAGGAATATGCATATAAGCAATAAATAAAGAGCAATATAAGTGAAAGAGCAGGTATAAGAAAATAAGAGCAGCTACGAAAGTAACCTTAACTTATATGCTCGCGCAAAGGCACATAAGCTAAGGGATCTGGCAAGAAGTAAACTCATCGTATAAAAGAGCCCACACTGATTTATACGATGAGGTCTCTGTTTGTGCAGAAATGCTATGCTATGATATGCAATGCAATGATGCAAGGTTATATTATTAGTTCATACACATGCAACTCACCCACACGACTCTGTACGTACAGACCTTTAGTTCCCACTTTTCGGAGGTAGCTAACCTCTCGGGCACCTCCCGTCGTGGTCAAACGGTGGCAGAGGAGCGGGCGTCTCCTCACCTAGGTGGGTAAGTCACACTACCAGACCTAGGCCCAAACGTACGCTGTGATACCGGTACCCGGTACTCACGAGCTCCTGCGTACTAAACTGAAATGGCCAGGCAGGGTTTAGGGGATTCGTCCCGTCGGACGCGCGGTAAAACAACCTGGCCCCAATAAAACCTCTAGCACTGCCGAGTCAACGAACTGCTGTCGGTGTGACGACTAAGACAGAACCGAAGACCCACCACATCTTATACACAAGCAACAAGTATTATCCATTTTACTACCGAGCTTCCAGCTCGCAATTATATATCAATATTTATAAAGTAGAGCCTACTGCTCGCCAGACTATACCAGTCTTATATTTAAACTACGAGCCTACCGCTCGCTAGACTACACGAGTCTTATATTTAATCTACGAGCCTACCGCTCGCTAGACCACACTAGTCTTATATTTAAACTACGAGCCTACCGCTCGCTAGACTATCTCGGTCCTTCCTTATAACCCGAGCCTACCGCTCGCAGGACTATCCCAGTCCTTCCTTATAACCCGAGCCTACCGCTCGCAGGACTATCCCAGTCCTTCTTTATAACCTGAGCCTACCGCTCGCAGGACTATCCCAGTCCTTCTTTATAACCTGTTCCGGTTTGGGATGGAAGTTAAGTTGACATGTTCTCCTACTTAACTAGTCTTGTCTATAATTTAGTTGATCTTAGAAGCTTTAGGGTTAGCCTTGGACTTCCGGAGGGTTACCCGGTGAGGGGCTCGCAGCGGTACTGGGAAGTGTGATGGGCTGACACCCCGTACTTCCTCTCCCCAAGGCACTTAATCTTGTTGGTATCTACCCCTTTTTACTTGATCCCCATTTTCCTCTCCACTTTCATTAAATCCCTAAGATGAGTTAATTTGGCACTTAGGAGTGGGGGAGTTCTTTTGAACTCCCACACCACCAATTGTGACCGGGTGCTGACTCTCCCGTCGTCACATTCAAGGCTCGAGTTCCCTTCTTCACCGAGGAACCACACACATTCAATTAGCATTCTCAACCTTTCTTGGACCCACACTCCTATTCTTCGTCATCCTTAATCCAGGGTTCGCCTTAGATATTTCTCGACTTCTCTCTTGAGCATTTACCTTGAAATGGCTCACCTGGCTAAGGGTAGTTTTACACCCGTATAATCATTTAACACAGATGAGTTGTGTGTGGGGCCCTTGATGAGGTCTAACCTCTTTTTCATACCACTGTAAACTTATTCACTTATAGCTTGCTAAACGCACCCCAATCCTAATTTCCCACGATGCCCGTGGAGATGCTCTTCTAAATAGTCTGAGCCTTCATAATAATTAAAGAGTTAATAGTTCTATGTGTGAAGGTCAGTGGTGGTCTAAATCATATAAATCAGTTTTACTATTTGCAGACCAAAATAAGATTGAGCTAGATTCGACTCCTATGGTGCAATCTTGATCACATCGTATCCACATGAGTCCCAAATATTACCATAGGATCGCAATGAGTAGTGATCTAACAACCTTAAATCCTAATTTCATAAATTTTCTAGGGAACCTTTAATCATAGTTTCTATTTAAAATAGAAGATGGGCAAATAGAGATTTACATATCAAGTATTAGATTATGATCTCAATAAACTGGGAAAACTACCATGACATAACACTGGTCTAAAAATACCAGATCCTAAGTCTCATATTATTCCAAGGAGTATTTACCCTTAATTATCATTTATTACCTTTGATGTGCGTATAAGAGTTTACAGTACAAGTGCTATGTTAAGACTTCATTAAATTCTAGGAAAATTATTACAGCACCATATTGGTCTAAAAACACCATATTCTAAGTCTCATGATTGAAGTAAGGTATATCTATCTGTATTCATCCTTTAATACTTTCTTGCTAAATGTACCCCTATTTTCCCTATACTCTTGAGTCCAAAACTTCAACTTGAAGCTCAGGGAAATCCACTCATACATATGAGTTGGATTCTTAGCTAGAGGTGGTTGATATCACAATCATGGCACGAGCAAATCTTCAAAGCGTTTGCATGAGTCCATACTACTAAATGCACAAACTACACATTTATACATGTCTCACTAAAGGTGGTGTTGAGGGAGCTACGGGAATCCAAATGACATGAACTCAGTGGCATTTAAGGGGTAACCTAAAGGGCTACAATACTTATGTTGATCATTTTCTCCGGAAACATTCTTAACCTAGGTGAATTCAACTTGCACGTGCTGTTCAAAGTGTTTTACTTATCAAAACACTATTCTAGATATGCCACACCAAAAATGATATTGAAAGATCTACACTTATCCAAATGGCATGAAATCAGTGGCATTTGAAAGGTAACCTAATACCTACAATACTTATGTTGATCATTTTCTCCAGAAACATATTTAACCTAGGTGAATTCAACTTGCACGTGCTGTTCAAAGTGTTTTACTTATCAAAACACTATTCTAGATATGCCACACCAAAAATGATATTGAAAGATCTACACTTATCCAAATGGCATGAAATCAGTGGCATTTGAAAGGTAACCTAATACCTACAATACTTATGTTGATCATTTTCTCCAGAAACATATTTAACCTAGGTGAATTCAACTTGCAAGTGCTGTTCATCATTTTAACATACAAAACCTACTATGGGCATGTCTCACCAAAAGTGGTGTAGAATGAGTTGTACTTATCCAAATGGCATGAAACCAGTGGCATTGGAAAGGTAACCTAAAGGGCTACAGTATTTGTCTCTGCCCCTTTTTGCAGATATGGCCTCTAAGGCCTTCTAAAATTACATGCAAACTACATAAAGAAACCTAGGCAGAATTATTGTGGTTTGCTAATAGGCAAGATGAGCAGTCTTAGTAGAATGGCTCTACAAGGAGCAGAAGTGCTCTAAATCACTTGATCTTAAATCCTGCAGAAAGTAGACCCCTAGGGCTACAAATGTTGTCTCTGATCATTTTTGCAAATATGGCCTATAAGGCCTTCAAAAACAGCATGCAATCTGATTAAAATCCTAGGCAGAATTAAATATGGTTTGCCAATAGGCAAGATGAGCAGTCTTAGTAGAATGGCTCTACAAGGAGCAGAAGTGCTCCAAATCACTTGATCTCAAATCCTACAGAAAGTAGACCCCTAGGGATACAAATGTTGTCTCTGATCATTTTTGCAAATATGGCCTATAAGGCCTTCAAAAACAGCATGCAATCTGATTAAAATCCTAGGCAGAATTAAATATGGTTTGCCAATAGGCAAGATGAGCAGTCTTAGTATAATGGCTCTACAAGGAGCAGAGGTGCTCCAAATCACTTGATCTCAAATCCTACAGAAAGTAGACCCCTAGGGCTACAAATGTTGTGTCTGATCATTTTTGCAAATATGGCCTATAAGGCCTTCAAAAACAGCATGCAATCTGATTAAAATCCTAGGCAGAATTAAATATGGTTTGCCAATAGGCAAGATGAGCAGTCTTAGTAGAATGGCTCTACAAGGAGCAGAAGTGCTCCAAATCACTTGATCTCAAATCCTACAGAAAGTAGACCCCTAGGGCTACAAATGTTGTCTCTGATCATTTTTTCAAATATGGCCTATAAGGCCTTCAAAAACAGCATGCAATCTGATTAAAATCCTAGGCAGAATTAAATATGGTTTGCCAATAGGCAAGATGAGCAGTCTTAGTAGAATGGCTCTACAAGGAGCAGAAGTGCTCCAAATCACTTGATCTCAAATCCTACAGAAAGTAGACCCCTAGGGATACAAATGTTATCTCTGCCCCTTTTTACAAATATGGCCTCTAAGGCCTTCAAAAACTGCATGCAAGCTACTAAAATTCCTAGGCAGAATTAATGTGGTTTGCTAACAACCATAATGAGCAGTCCTAGAAAAAAGGATGCTCTGGTGCCCACAGTGCACCAAATCAAGTGATTAAGGTGGCAAATGCAATTAGACCCATAGGGCTACAAATGTTATCTCTGCCCCTTTTTACAAATATGGCCTCTAAGGCCTTCAAAAACTGCATGCAAACCACTGAATATTTAAGTTTTGACCAACCTCACAAGAATGAGTGCTGTAGCTTCCACACTTAACCAAATGGCCTGATTCGACTTCCATTAGAAAGTAGACATCCAGGCCTACAAATGTTATCTCTGGGCATTTTTCGATTTATGGCCTCCAAGGGGTTCGAAAATTAGATTGAAAGTGCTGCCCGGTTTGTGACTACAGATTTGAATAATTATTAACATGAAATATTAAATTCCTGCACAAATCTTAAAGCCAAGATGGACGGCATCCGTGCGTCTTCCTCCTCCAGCCGACGGCTGGGAATGAAACTTCCTGTAGCTTTTGCGTGAGCCACCACCGACCGTCCCCTTACCTCCATGGCCAACCTCCATCACCACCACCTTCGTTGAGGTGGTGGCCGTCGAGGGGAGGCGGTTTCCGGCCGGAATAATGCACAGGAGAGGGGATCGGGGAGGGAAAAATATCAGCCAAGCTCTGATTTTCCAGAGCTAGATCCAAGCTCTTTTGAGCTCAAACCAAAACCTAAACGTTCTAGGGATCTAGCACAAGGGGAGGGGAGGAGAAACCAGACCTTAGATTGGCTTGAGGTTAAGGAAAGCTCGGAATCGCCATGGCCGACCACCTCATTGGAGCTCCTTGCCGATTTCACTCCTCTCCACCAAAAGCTTCCACTTAAAGCTCGATTTCTGCTTCTTTCCTCCCTCTGAAGCTAATGGTGGCCTTAATTTGGGCTGAGGAGGAGTGTATATGGCTGTGCCATTTTGGAGATTTCGGCCAAGCTTTGGTTGCTTCACCAAGCTGCCATTTGGCACTCATATTGCTGTAATTTGGCTGGTAATTACTCCCTAGGGTCAGAGGAAGGCTTGGGAAGAGAAGAGCCATGCCAAGTGGAGCTCTCCCCATGAAACCATGAATTTGTCTCATTCCAATTTGGGGAAATTCCCAAATTACCATTGCATGTCACTTAATTCCTGAAATCAGAGGGCATGTGAAGTAATTGAACATGTGGGCTGCTGTATGGGCCTGGGTTGAGGTCATGGCTCATTGAGGTTCGGTTTAATTGGTTCAAAATGCCTATTTAGCCCATTTTTTGACCTATGTTGACTTTTGGGGTTGACTTGGTCAACTGATGGGTTGACTTGACCGATGAGTTGGTCTTGAGTCCCTTGACACCATATAATATTGATTGGGCCTTGGTGGAGACCTAAGTGAGCCAATTTGACCCAAAGGTGTGATTTTGACCAAAATTGGGGAAAAGTTGACTTTGGTCAAATTGGTCAAAATGTTGACCCCATGATGGGGCTTTTGGGTCAATTAGGTCCCCTATGATGTTCTAAGATTAGGGGTGAGGTCAATTTCATGCTTTGGGGTTCAATTGAACTTATTGGGGAGGATTTGACCTATGATAGCTCAAGGTTGACTTTTGGTCCATTTGACCAATTTGGTTGACCCCCAAGGGTCCCTAGTGGTCTACTCACCTCCTTGAATGGTCATAGGGTCATGATGAGGTTATGTTGATTTGTTAGAGTCTTTTGGTCACCTCTAAGCTAGGACATCAAAACTTGCTAAATGCACACCAAGGTGATTTTTTACCTATTCACCTTAGTTTTTAAGGCCATCTTGGCCTCTTAGAGCAATGTCTTGACCTTGTCATGACAAAATGCAACTCAGGGGTCTGGTTGTTTTGGGGATGTTACAGGACGTTGCCGCCCGGAAAGCGCTAAGTGGTCATCCTTGGGCAGTAAGACCCCCCTCCCTGAACCAGGTTCAGTTTGGGGAGGGGGGGGGGGGGTCTTACAAACCCCATCTCAAGGGTTCCCTTCACGTACTTCAGTATCCCCTTGGCTGCCTCCAGATGAGGCTTCCTCGGCTCCTGCATATACCGACTAACTCGGCCGACAACAAAGGCGATGTCCGATCTCGTGATAGTCAAGTAGATAAGACTCCCCATCAGTGCCCGAAAGATCTTCGGATCAGGAAGAATCCTCCCTTCTTCCTTCTGAAGCTTCAGCCCAGCCTCCAGAGGAACGGAACTGCTCTTCCCCTCCTTCATGCCGAATCTTTCGACGATCCTCTCGGCATACGCCCTCTGGGAAACATACAGCCCGCCTCTTCTCTTCTCAACTTGGAGGCCAAGGAAATGGTCCAGCTCACCAAGATCCTTAATCTCGAAACGTATAGAAAGCTGTTGTCTCAGCGCCGCGACCTCCTCAGGGTTGTTCCCTGTCACGATCATGTCGTCGACGTATAGCAGCACCAGCACGTGAAGACCTCCACTCTTCTTCACGAACATGCTGGAGTCCGAGTCTGAGGCATCGTAGACACAAAACTGCAAGTACTCTGCAATCTTTCCATACCAGGCTCTCGGCGCCTGTTTCAACCCGTAGAGGGCCTTCTTCAGCTTGCAGACATGACATGGCTGAGACTTGGACACGTATCCAGGTGGTTGCACCATGAATATGTCCTTGTCTATCTCTCCGTATAGGAACGCGTTCTTCACATCAAGCTGCCAAAGCTTCCAACCTCGGCACGCCGCCAGAGCGATGATCGTCCTCACCGACGTCAACTTTGCGACAGGACTAAATGTCTCCTCGTAGTACTCTCCGTAGGTTTGCGAAAAGCCCCGAGCGACAAGCCTTGCCTTGTACCGCTCCACTTCTCCGTCTGCTCTCTTCTTAACCTTGTACACCAATTTGCAGGTGACAGGTTTGATGCCCTCCACCATGGGAACCAGGTCACATGTCTCATTCTTCTCTAGGGCCTCCATCTCCTCGATCATGGTCGCGTCTCACTCCTTGATGTCAGCTGCATCCTCAAAGCAGGTAGGTTCCCTCTCATCAAGTGGTCCTGCGAAGAAGCAGGAGACCAAACTCACGAAGTTCCCCTCCTTATAGCGAGCAGACGGGATGATCGTCCTCTTCGAACTCCTCAAGGCATGGCCACTCTCTACCACTCCGGTAGACTCCTCTGCTTGAGCTCCTCTCTGAACTCCTCCTGAAGCGGTGCTCTCCCTGCTTCTTGAGTTCGTAGCTCCCCCTGAGCCAGAAGCTCCTCCTGAGCCAGATGACGATGGAGCACTGAGAGATAGCTCTAACTCCACAGTAGGGTCCTCAGTGACCCTCTCTTCTTCCCTGCTAGATTCTCCACTCTCCGACAGCTCCACTGAAGAGACTCCCTGGTATGAAACTAGTTTGTCAAACACTACGTCGCGCGAGACAAAGAACTTGTGGGTCTGCGGATCCATGCACTTCCACCCCTTCTTCCGCTCATCATAGCCGATGAAGATACACTTCCTCGCTTTCGGCTCCAACTTGGTTCTCTGAGCGTCCGGGACGTGCACGAAGCAGGTAGAACCAAACACTTTCATGTGACCCACATTGGGCTTCTCCCCGAACATGAGCTGGTGTGGAGACACCATCCTGTTAGGACTCAGAGGTAGCCGATTGATCACATGAGTAGCACACGCCATTCCCTCCGCCCATAAGGCCTTGGGAATGATCTTGGCATGTAGCCAACTCCTGGTAGTCTCCACCAGATGGCGGATCTTCCTCTCTGCCACCCCATTCTGCTGAGGGGTGTGAGCGCAGGAGAGCTCCCGCCGAATGCCGAACCTCCTCCAGAAAGAAGCAAACTCATTGGAGGTAAACTCCCCTCCATTGTCACTTCTCAGCTTCTTCACTTTGCGGTTCAGCCTCCCCTCCACAAGCTCCTTCCACTCTAGGAACTTGTTGAATACTTCTGACTTCTCTCTCAGAAAGTATACCCACGTATAGCGGGTGTAATCATCCATCAGAATCAGCGCATACTTATTGCCTCCATAAGTAAGGGTGGCGCACATCCCCATAACGTCAGCATGTACGCACTCAAGAGGTGCCTTACACCTGGTCTCCGACTTGTCAAATGGAAGTCGATGTGACTTCCCATATTGGCATCCGTCGCACACATGGCCGTCGTCGTAGGAAGAGAGATGAGGCATGCCACTCACTAGGCCCTTTGCCGCCATCATCTTCAGCTTGTCCATCCCCACATGACCCAGCCTCTCATGCCAGATCACAGCGCTGTCGTTTGTCTTCAGCTTGTCCACGTAGGCATTTGCAGACAGAACATACAAATCCTTCACCCTTCTCCCGGTGAGCGTGACGTCAGCATCGACAGACGATAGGTTTTTCAGGAACTTCACCTCCTCCGGTCCAAACAGCACGTGGTATCCAGCATCCACTGCGTTAGCAACCGAGAAGAGGTTCTTCTTCATGTCAGACACGTGATACACACTCTTCAGTGTCACTGACTTCTCTCTACTCCCAAGGGACACCTTCCCTTCTTGCTCCACGGGATGTACCGTATCATCCGCAGTGATGATAGCATCCGTGTAACATCCCGACTTTTATTGGGCCACTAGACCCTAGTGAGCCCAATAAAAGTAGGCCCGAGCAGTAGAAAACGACCATTTCGGGTATCGTAGCGCGCCACTACCCCATTATTATGAATAGTGACCGAACGAACCCCGAATTGACTTCCGTCAGTTCCGTTGACCTCGTATGGACAATACGAGCGCAACGGAAATCGTTGCACTTCGATCCGAGGTCGTTTGGAGAAAACGACTATTTCGGGTATCGTAGCGCGCCACTACCCCTCATTATGAATAGTGACCGTACGAACCCCGAATTGACTTCCGTCAGTTCCGTTGAACTCGTATGGACAATACGAGCGCAACGGAATTCGTTGCACTTCGATCCGAGGTCGTTTGGAGAAAACGACCATTTTGGGTATCGTAGCGCGCCACTACCCCATTATTATGAATAGTGACTGTATGAACCCCGAATTGACTTCCGTCGGTTCTGTTGAACTCGTATGGACAATACGAGCGCAACGGAATTCGTTGCACTTCGATCCGAGGTCGTTTGGAGAAAACGACCATTTCCGGTATCATAGCGCGCCACTACCTCATTATTAGGAATAGTGACCGTACGAACCCCGAATTGACTTCCGTCAGTTTCGTTGAACTCATATGGACAATACAAGCGCAATGGAATTCGTTGCACTTCGATCTGGGGTCATTTGGAGAAAATGACCATTTCAGGTATCGTAGCGCGCCACCACCCCATTATTGTGAATAATGGCCGTACGAACCCCGAATTGACTTCTGTCAGCTCCGTTAGGATCGTATGACCAATACAAGCACAACGGAACTCGTTGCGTATCGATACGAGGTCGTATGGAGAGTATGCCATTTTAGTCCTATGCAGATCGCCTCAGTGCAACGCACGAGATATAAAGCACGCGAACCCGGCATCGGCCCCGACAACTCTTATCGTGCCCCGGGAGCCAAGGAGGACCCCGCCCTAAGTTGACTTAGTCAACCCCCCCCCCCCCCCCCCCCCCCCCCCCGAACTCGAAATTGCTAAAGAAAAGGGGGGGGGGGGGGGGGGAGGCTGCCCCTATTAGGGCAAGGGGCAAGAGAGAGGAAGGAAGGGGGGGGGGGGGGGGAGAAAATATCTCCCCCCACTCACCCTCCCTTCATACACGTGGAAGGGAGGGAGGGGGGGGGGGGGGGGAGAGAGAGCTCCCCTCCTTCCTATAAAAGGAGGGGCAGCCCCTCTCCAATTCCCCCCACGCCACCTCCCTCTCTCTCTCAGCTCTCCTCTGCCGGCATCCCCCCCAGCCAGCCGCCCCCTCCTCCTCCTCCTTGCCGGAGCAAGCCGCCGCCACCACCTCCTCCCTCATGGCCGGCCACCCCTCCACCCGAACCCCTCACCAGGTAGAACCACCTCCCCTCCTCCTTCCCACCTCCCGGAGGAAGACCCCCACCCTCCCCCTGTCGTCGGAGCGCCGCCGGCCGCCGCCCCGAGCCTTGCAAGGTTCAGGGAGGAGGCGGCCGACGAAGCCCTCTCCCCCAGCGCCGGCGGTGGCGCTGGGGGGGAGGAGGTCCCCCTCGAGGACCTCGGCGCCGACACAGGGGAGGCGGCCGGGCAGCCGGCGGGCACAGCCGGCGGTGCCCGTGGCCTCCCCCTCCTCCCCGCACTTCCTGTAGGAGGATAGCCCCTCCCCCAGCAGCGGCCGGCGGCTCCAGGCTATCGGGCCACCGCCGGAGTAAGCGCCGACCCCCAGCGCTCCGACCGGGGGCAGCACCAGTGGCCCCTCGGCGGAGGGGTGGCGGCGCAGCGGGCCTGCATGGCCCATGCAGGCCACGCCCCCGCCTCCCGCCCTCTGTATCACCTCCCCCGGCGGTGGCCGGCGGCGCCAGGCCGCCGGACCACCCCCGGAAGAGTCGCCGTCCCCCGGCGCACCGACCGGGGGCACTCCCCGCACCCCCCCTGGCAGAGGCGGCGGCGGCTAGCATGCACACTGCATGCAGGCCGCCACCGCCCCCGTGCCTCTCTCGGCACTAACCCCGGCGGTGGCCGGCGGCGCCAGCCCGCCGGACCACCATCGGAGTGGTCGCTGGCCCCCGGCGCACCGACCGGGGGCGGCGCCGGCCCCAGCCGGCCGCTGCCCGGCGGCGGCAGCGGCTGCCAACCGTGCGCGAGCGGGGGCCGCACGATCTCCCCCAGGAGATCGAGCGGCCCCCATTTCCTATTCCCCCCCCCCCCCCCCCCCCCCCCCCCCCCCCCCCCCGCCTCCGTTTGTGCGCCCCCCGCAGCGGATCTGCCACAGATCCGCTGTGGGGGCCGCGGGAGGGCGCAGGGTGCAAAACCCCTGCGCCTCTTCCCTGCCTCTAACCGCACCCCACCCCTCTTTTTCCTTCCCCATTTTTCTGAGGAAAAATGGGGCCTCTTCAAAAGAAATTTCCTAAATGAAAATTGTGCCCCACTCTTAGGGGCATCTCCTGTAATTTTTTGGGCTTTTTTGGAAGAGTTTTACTATTTTTATAACCCATTATAAAGTTTATTTTATGAAATAAAATGCCCAAATGAGTTTCTAAAATTCCCCAAAAATTAGGGGCTCTAAGTATAGATATTTTGCAAATACTATCAAAGTTGGGAGGTGTGACCTTTTGATTTGATCCCCTAAATGCTTTTACGAGCAAAAATAGATGCCCGGAAAAGAGCGAAATTCATCGGAGTGAATCGGCGCCCCCTCGACGCATATTTTAAAATGCTTATCAAAATTATGCGTATCAATCTAAAGAATCGACTAAGCTCGGAAAAGCAATACAAAAATCGGAACGACATCGCGGCGCGGCGCCGAAATTTATCCCCGCCGCGACGATAATAAAAGAACGGAGTCGTCGATCGAAGCCTCCTCTTATGGAGTGATTGGACTACTAACCATTTCCTCTTATGCTTTTACTGCTTTCCGTACTTTCCATTAAATCCAGTCTCGCACTGGTCCCCCGTACTTATTTTCTGTACTTTCAATTAAATCCAGTCTCGCACTGGTCCCCCGCACTTACTTCCTGTACTTTCAATTAAATCCAGTCTCGCACTGGTCCCCCGCACTTACTTCCTGTACTTTCAATTAAATCCAGTCTCGCACTGGTCCCCCGCACTTACTTCCTGTACTTTCAATTAAATCCAGTCTCGCACTGGTCCCCCGCACTTATTTTCTGTACTTTCAATTAAATCCAGTCTTGCACTGGTCCTATCATTATGGCCTCTGCTTTCGGCCTACTATTCTGTTTATTACATGGCCTTTGCTTTCGGCCTACTTTCTGCTTATCGTTATGACCTCTGCTTTCGGCCTACATTTCTGTTAAATATTACGGCCCTTGCTTCGGCCTATTTTACTTGCTAGTGCAGAGCTGCCGTGGCAACAAATGCGGCGCTTATCCTCCCTTCGGCGAGGCCTTAGTTGGGGAAAACCCGGAGTTGAGTCTCTCCTCCCAGGTTAGCCCCAAGCAAGGAGCCCTCATACCGCTAAGCCTCCCGGTCCAAGATCGTGCGACCGGTCGAGTAGAATTGCCACGTAGCCCAAGGGTTTGTTTTATATATAGCGGGTGAAGATTGATTGGAAGTGGCGGGTTGGTCACGCTCGGAGACCGTTCGTACCGGTGCGGGTGGGTTGACGACTCATGGCGACAGGGAGATGTGTGCAGCGGGTTATCACCCTCAGAACATGCAGTTTTGCCTCCGCTGGTCGGCCTACAAATCGGCTCGCCGGATGTCGCTCACATCCAGTTGGTACACCAAGTTGTACAGGAGGGCCTGAATGATACGGTACGACTACATTCAGAAGTGGCAAGACTGGCCACTGTCACCGACGGCCACATCGGTGAGGCCCGCGGGGTTAGCTCCGGTGAGGCCCGCGGGGTTAGCTCCCCTGCTTGAACGAAAGCGGTCTAAACTGTGTCGACACAGGGTCTTTAGGGCAAGCGACCCTATCTATATATATACATACATATATATATATATATATACATATTCACCTGCTGCTAACCCTCTTTCTTGCTTCGGCTATTTCATTTTTGTCCTTTAGCCGTCCCCCCCGGATAAGGATCTGGGGAGGGGATGTATTGTTCTACTTAGCACTGTGACTAACGGTTACTTCTTATAACCAATCACAGGAAACAGGACAGCGCGAAGCCCCCACCCCGCAGGATGAGATACGTGCCTTAGAGATGGCCCGATCGGACACCCCAGCCTCTCCTCCTATCTTCAGAGACGTGAGTGCGAGAGAATAAAGACTAGCCTAGGGCTCCTTGTTGTTTTGGACTATGTAGCCTTCGGGCAATATTTCGTAAACGATAGGCTCCGACCGTATTTAAATGTATAATATAAGCAGTGTGCTTGTTTTCTTTATATTATCTGCTTCTGCTGTGCGATCTGATGTGATGTAATGATTCTTGTGCCTGACAAAGAGACCGCTCAGTGCTTGAGTAGGAGGGACGTCGCCACCCGGAAAGCGCTGGGTGGTCCTCTTTGGGCAGTAAGATCCCCCCTCCCTGAACCCGGGTTCAGTCCGGGGAGGGGGGGTCTTACAAATGGATCAGAGCTACCACGATCCGACCACATGGGGCAGTCTTTCGACCCTCCCTTCCCCGGTTCTGTTTCTTGGTTCGGGACGAATCACGCAGCGGAAGCCTGGTAGACCCTTTAGGTTTAAGGTTAAGGACTCGAGACTGCACGATAGTACACCCACACGCTTTCCGCTTCCTTTTCTTTCAGTCCTGCAAAATTCCCTTATTTTTGCAAGTTCTGACACCCGTTTGTTACTTCTCCAAATACCGAAGTCAAGTAACGGAAGGTCCTCCTCTCGAGACCAGTACCACCCTACCACTCCACCACCAGCTCAGACCGCTCCAGCCACAGTTCCATTCGGAGAGACAGAGCTCGGGCAGACCCTGGTAGCCCTGTTGGCCGCCTTCCAGACAGCCACCTTAATGCCACCCCAGCAGGCCACCGTACCCACCGATCTGCTGACGACATTCCAAGGGCTAAGTCCCCCCACCTTTCGGGGTACAGAGTCAGCCATCCAGGCTGAGGAGTGGGTGGAGAGGGTAGAGGAGCTTCTTGTAGGGATGATGTGCCCAGCAGTAGCCGCAGTGTCCCTAGTGGTGACCATGTTGGAGGGCTATGCCCGGGACTGGTGGAGGGCAGCTAGCCGCTCCACTTTTAGAGGGCGACCCCTCAGCACCATTCATTGGGGGGAGTTCTCAGAGGCCTTCTTAGAGCATTTCATTTCGGATGCAGACCGGATGGCACTCCAGGAGCGATTCCTACAGATCAGGCAGGGAGATAGGACGGTTCCAGACTACCAGAGAGAGTTTATCCACCTGGCCCGCTTCGTCGGGACCTTAGCAGGTACAGATAGGGACAGGGCGGCCAGATTTTACCAGGGATTACGAGACGACCTCCGTCAGGCCCTGATCATGATTTCCCAGGCATCCTTCCACACGATCGCCTCACATGCCACCGCTCTAGAGATGGACCAGCGGATGGTAGCCCAGCAGCGGAGGGGACACGTAGGTGTTCCCCAGACTTAGGGCCGAGAGAGAAGGGTAGGTCCTCACAGGCAGGGCCGAGACGGGAGACATCGTCAGCGTCACCAGCCATATAGACAGGCACCCCAGCCCCGACCAACACCCCCAGCCCTAGCACCTCAGGTCGTCCCAGCCGCACGACGAGATGTTCCCTTCGCAGGGAACTGCTACCTATGACAGCAGCCTGGGCATATACGAGCCTTCTGCCCACAGGCTACCGGGAGACCCGGTTTAGGAGCAGTACAGAGAGCGGCAGAGAGAGGATGAGGTGGTGCAGAGGACGTCCCGCATGCAGGAGGGAGCCGGCTAGGCAGGGCAGAGCAGCACCGCTCGAGGCATACGCGTTGGATCTCCAGCACGGTCCTGCTCCTGACGTAGTGATAGGTATCTACTTCCGATAGTATGATATCCTAGGAGATGTTGTAGCTTTATGTATTGGGACTTTTGTATATGTCATCCCTACTCCTGTATATTTGTGAAAAGCTTATGATCATAGTATATATATTATCAGGTCTACTTTTGGTAGAAGGTCATCCCGCTAAAACACTGTTCGATACCGGCGCCACACACTCTTTCGTTGCACAAAACTTCATAGCTGACAAAGGGAACACAGTGAGATCATCCGGGATGTCGATCCGAATACGACTCCGGGATGGGTCAGACATGACTTCCACCGAGAAATGTTCCTTCCAAGCAATGCTGGGAGGCATAGAGTTCGAAGTCAACGCCACCATCTTAGCAATAACCAGATTCGACATCATTCTGGGGATGGATTGGTTGGCCGAGCACAGCGCCCAAATCAATTGTTCGACTCGAGAAATCTGCCTCAAGAATCCAAATGGGCAATTTATCACGCTAGCAGGTATACCCTCCGTCACCCGCATTATCTTAACATCTGCACAAACCGTCAAGGCAGTTCGACGGAAAGACGAGATATACCTAATCTACTTTGAGATGGAGAACACGACGCAAGTACTCGCTAAAGTACCTGTGATCAGGGACTTCCCAGATATCTTCCCAGAGTCACTCCCCGGGTTGCCCCCGCAACGGGAAGTGGACTTCCAAATCGAACTTACTCAAGGAGCCCGACCAGTGTCCCGAGCACCGTACCGGATGGCCCCGAGGGAACTGGCCGAGCTCAAGATTCAGCTACAAGAGTTAGTCGACACAGGATTCGTACGTCCTAGTACCTCTCCCAGGGGAGCCCCAGTACTGTTCGTTAAAAAAAGGATGGATCGCTGCGCCTCTGCATCGACTATAGAGGTTTGAATAAACTCACTGTCCAGAATACCTATCCCCTACCCCGGATAGATGAACTGTTCGATCAACTGCAAGGCGCGTCCGTCTTTTCCAAGATGGACTTAAGGTCCGGCTACTATCAACTTAGAGTGCGAGAAGAGGACATTCCCAAGACCGCCTTCAGCTCTCGCTACGGACTATACGAGTTCAT
This sequence comes from Dactylorhiza incarnata, assembly GCA_033032865.1. Classification (NCBI taxonomy): domain Eukaryota; kingdom Viridiplantae; phylum Streptophyta; class Magnoliopsida; order Asparagales; family Orchidaceae; genus Dactylorhiza; species Dactylorhiza incarnata. Next base: position 51,344 of record JAWHQI010000401.1, on the reverse strand, counting down.
GGTAATGCCATTTGGGTTAACCAATGCCCCGTCCGCCTTCATGGCTTTGATGAATACGGTATTCAAACCCTTCCTGGACCATTTCGTAATAGTCTTCATAGATGATATTCTCATCTACTCAAAGAACAAAACCGATCACTCCAGGCACCTCCAAATGGTACTACTTAAGCTAAGAGAGCACTCGCTCTTCGCCAAGTTTAGCAAATGCGAGTTCTGGATGGAAGAAGTCGGTTTTCTAGGACACACCGTCAACAAGAACGGAGTAGCGGTGGATCAAGCCAAGGTGCAAGCGGTACGAGATTGGCCGCCACTGAAGACAGCAGCAGACATCCGAAGTTTCCTTGGCCTCGCCGGCTACTACTGTAAGTTCGTCGAAGGTTTCTCCAAAATCGCGTTACCACTTACCTCTCTCACCAAGAAGGATGTGACTTTCCAATGGTCTCCCGAATGCGAGGCAGCGTTCATCGAACTGAAGAACCGGCTGATATCAGCCCCAATCCTAACCCTCCCCTCCGGTACCGAGGGATTCCAAATCTATGCTGATGCCTCTTTGAAAGGATTGGGGGCCATGCTTATGCAACACGGCAAGGTGATTGCCTACGCCTCACGTCAGCTCAAGCCACATGAACTAAACTACGCCACCCACGATCTGGAGCTGGGGGCGGTAGTTTTCGCATTAAAAGTCTGGAGACACTACCTCTACGGGGTACGATGCGAAATCTTCTCCGATCATAAAAGCCTCAAATACGTCTTTACCCAGAAAGAGCTGAACCTCCGGCAACGCCGGTGGTTAGAATTTCTCTGTGATTATGACTTCGCCCTCCAGTACCACCCCGGCAAGGCTAATAAGGTTGCAGACTCCCTGAGTCGGTAGCCTCCGAGGACCGGGAGTTGGTTAGAAATGGTGCCAGAGGAGTTAGTCAAATCATTGGCAGAAATGGATATTATCCTCATCGCCCGCAGAAATCCGATGGAATACCAGGCCCAACTCTACTGGATGGAAATACAGTGCGACATCCGGAATAGGATAAGAGAAGCTCAGAAGATTGACGTAGAAGCAGCCCCGATCATTCAAGCCCTGCAACATGGTGCGCAGGAGGATTACAATTTGTACGATGGCATCCTGCAGTTCAGACACCGCATATTCATCCCCGCAACAGAAGGAATTCGGGAAGAAATCCTCCGCGAAGCGCACCAGACCAGGTACTCGATACACCCGGGAGTAGTAAAAATGTATACGGACCTGCGAAGGACCTTGTACTGGCCAGGAATGAAGAGGGATGTCACCAACTATGTTGCGCACTGCCAGACCTGTCAAATGGTCAAGGCAGAATGTCGAAGCCCAGGAGGCCTACTACAACCCCTGCCCATCCCGGAATGGAAGTTCGAGGATATTTCCATGGATTTTGTCCATGGCTTACCCCGATCCCGTGCAGGTAACGACTCCATATGGGTAGTAGTGGACCGCCTCACCAAGGTAGCCCGATTCATCCCGAACCGGCAGGGTGACGACGTCGACATTCTAGCCCAACTATTTATCGAGCAGGTAGTCCGATTTCATGGAATACCCAAATCAATCGTCTCAGACCGCGACGGGCGCTTTACATCGAAGGAATGGAGAAGAGTGCAAGCTTATCTAGGTACCAGATTAGCTTTTAGCACCGCCTTCCACCCCCAGACCGATGGGCAGACGGAAATAACGAATCGGACGATGGAAGATCTTCTCCGATTATGCATAGTGGAACACAACGAGCCATGGGAGCAGTTACTACCTCTGGTAGAGTTTTCATATAACAACAGCTTCCAGGCAAGCATCAAGATGGCACCTTACGAAGCCCTCTACGGAAGACGCTGTCGAACCCTGCTATCTTGGGCACAGGATGAGGACCCCGAAGCCTTGGGAGTCACCTACGTCGACGATACCACCGCCGCGATAAGATTAATCCGGGAACGCATGCTGGAAGCGCAGAGCCGGCAGGCCAAGTATTACGACGCACGTCATCGGCAAGTGGAATTCCAAGTGGGAGATATGGTTTTCTTGAAGATTAAGCCTATGCATGGGATATCACGAATCAAGAGGCAGAAAAAGCTGGACCCCCTCTATCTAGGCCCGTATCCAGTCATCGAAAGAGTTGGCCCGGTGGCCTATAGACTAGCCCTGCCAGCTGAACTAGGAAACCTCCACGACGTGTTTCACGTCTCTTCGCTGAAACGCGTACTTCGCCAACCCGAGCAGCACCTTCCCACACCACCAACATCAGTACAATCCGACCGATCTGTCCGACTCGAACCTGTGAAGATAGTGGACTCCAAGATCAAAGAGCTGCGGAACAAAACCGTCACAATGGTCAAGATCTTATGGTCAAACGGAGGACGCAAAGAGTTCTCGTGGGAACCAGAAGCCCTCGTCCGGGAGAGATACCCGGTACTGTTTCCCCAGGTATGTCATCCTTAAACCCCTACTTTAGCCAATTTTCGGGGACGAAAATCTCTTTATTTTTATTGGATTGTAACATCCCGACATTTATTGGGCCACTAGACCCTAGTGAGCCCAATAAAAGTAGGCCCGAGCAGTAGAAAACGACCATTTCGGGTATCGTAGCGCGCCACTACCCCATTATTATGAATAGTGACCGTACGAACCCCGAATTGACTTCCGTCAGTTCCGTTGAACTCGTATGGACAATACGAGCGCAACGGAATTCGTTGCACTTCAATCCGAGGTCGTTTGGAGAAAACGACCATTTCGGGTATCGTAGCGCGCCACTACCCCATTATTATGAATAGTGACCGTACGAACCCCGAATTGACTTCCGTCAATTCCGTTGAACTCGTATGGACAATACGAGCGCAACGGAATTCGTTGCACTTCGATCCGAGGTCGTTTGGAGAAAACGACCATTTCAGGTATCGTAGCGCGCCACTACCTCATTATTAGGAATAGTGACCGTACGAACCTCGAATTGACTTCCGTCAGTTTCGTTGAACTTATATGGACAATACAAGCGCAACGGAATTCGTTGCACTTCGATCCGAGGTCATTTGGAGAAAATGACCATTTCAGGTATCGTAGCGCGCCACCACCCCATTATTGTGAATAATGGCCGTACGAACCCCGAATTGACTTCTGTCAGCTCCGTTAGGATCGTATGACCAATACAAGCACAACGGAACTCGTTGCGTCTCGATACGAGGTCGTATGGAGAGTATGCCATTTTAGTCCTATGCAGATCGCCTCAGTGCAACGCACGAGATATAAATCACACGAACCCGGCATCGTCCCCAACAACTCTTATCGTGCCCCGGGAGCCAAGGAGGACCCCGCCCTAAGTTGACTTAGTCAACCCCCCCCCCCCCGAACTCGAAATTGCTAAAGAAAAGGGGGGGGGGGAGAGAGAAAAACCCCCCAAGGGGGGGGGGGGGGGGGAGGCTGCCCCTATTAGGGCAAGGGGCAAGAGAGAGGAAGGAAGGGGGGGGGGGGGGAGAAAATATCTCCCCCCACTCACCCTCCCTTCATACACGTGGAAGGGAGGGAGAGGGGGGGGGGGGGGGGGGAGAGCTCCCCTCCTTCCTATAAAAGGAGGGGCAGCCCCTCTCCAATTCCCCCCACGCCACCTCCCTCTCTCTCTCTCTCTCTCAGCTCTCCTCTGCCGGCAGCCCCCCCAGCCAGCCGCACCCTCCTCCTCCTCCTTGCCGGAGCAAGCCGCCGCCACCACCTCCTCCCTCATGGCCGGCCAACCCTCCACCCGAACCCCTCACCAGGTAGAACCACCTCCCCTCCTCCTTCCCACCTCCCGGAGGAAGACCCCCCCTCCCCCTGTCGCCGGAGCGCCGCCGGCCGCCGCCCGAGCCTTGCAAGGTTCGGGGATGAGGCGGCCGAGGAAGCCCTCTCCCCCAACGCCGACGGTGGCGCTGGGGGGAGGGGGTCCCCCTCGAGGACCTCGGCGCCGGCACAAGGGAGGCGGCCGGGCCGCCGGCGGGCACAGCCGGCGGTGCCCGTGGCCTCCCCCTCCTCCCCGCACTTCCTGTAGGAGGATAGCCCCTCCCCCGGCGGCGGCCGGCGGCTCCAGGCTGCCGGGCCACCGCCGGAGTAAGCGCCGACCCCCGGCGCTCCGACCGGGGGCGGCACTAGTGGCCCCTCGACGGAGGGGCGGCGGCGCAGCGGGCCTGCATGGCCCATGCAGGCCACGCCCCCGCCTCCCGCCCTCTGTATCACCTCCCCCGGCGGTGGCCGGCGGCGCCAGGCCGCCGGACCACCCCCGGAAGAGTCGCCGGCCCCCAGCGCACCGACCGGGGGCACTCCCCGCACCCCCCCTGGCAGAGGCGGCGGCGGCTAGCATGCACACTGCATGCAGGCCGCCACCGCCCCGTGCCGCTCTCCGGCACTAACCCCGGCGGTGGCCGGCGGCGCCAGCCCGCCGGACCACCACCGGAGTGGTCGCCGGCCCCCGGCGCACCGACCGGGGTGGGCGCCGGCCCCAGCCGGCCGCTGCCAACCGTGCGCGAGCGGGGGCCGCACGATCTCCCCCAGGAGATCGAGCGGCCCCCATTTCCTATTCCCCCCCCCCCCCCCCCCCCCCCCCCCCCCCCCCCCCCCCCCCCCCCCCCCCCGCCTCCGTTTGTGCGCCCCCCGCAGCGGATCTGCCACAGATCCGCTGTGGGGGCCGCGGGAGGGCGCAGGGTGCAAAACCCCTGCGCCTCTTCCCTGCCTCTAACCGCACCCCACCCCTCTTTTTCCTTCCCCATTTTTCTGAGGAAAAATGGGGCCTCTTCAAAAGAAATTTCCTAAATGAAAATTGTGCCCCACTCTTAGGGGCATCTCCTGTAATTTTTTGGGCTTTTTTGGAAGAGTTTTACTATTTTTATAACCCATTATAAAGTTTATTTTATGAAATAAAATGCCCAAATGAGTTTCTAAAATTCCCCAAAAATTAGGGGCTCTAAGTATAGATATTTTGCAAATACTATCAAAGTTGGGAGGTGTGACCTTTTGATTTGATCCCCTAAATGCTTTTACGAGCAAAAATAGATGCCCGGAAAAGAGCGAAATTCATCGGAGTGAATCGGCGCCCCCTCGACGCATATTTTAAAATGCTTATCAAAATTATGCGTATCAATCTAAAGAATCGACTAAGCTCGGAAAAGCAATACAAAAATCGGAACGACATCGCGGCGCGGCGCCGAAATTTAACCCCGCCGCGACGATAATAAAAGAACGGAGTCGTCGATCGAAGCCTCCTCTTATGGAGTGATTGGACTACTAACCATTTCCTCTTATGCTTTTACTGCTTTCCGTACTTTCCATTAAATCCAGTCTCGCACTGGTCCCCCGTACTTATTTTCTGTACTTTCAATTAAATCCAGTCTCGCACTGGTCCCCCGCACTTACTTCCTGTACTTTCAATTAAATCCAGTCTCGCACTGGTCCCCCGCACTTACTTCCTGTACTTTCAATTAAATCCAGTCTCGCACTGGTCCCCCGCACTTACTTCCTGTACTTTCAATTAAATCCAGTCTCGCACTGGTCCCCCGCACTTATTTTCTGTACTTTCAATTAAATCCAGTCTTGCACTGGTCCTATCATTATGGCCTCTGCTTTCGGCCTACTATTCTGTTTATTACATGGCCTTTGCTTTCGGCCTACTTTCTGCTTATCGTTATGGCCTCTGCTTTCGGCCTACATTTCTGTTAAATATTACGGCCATTGCTTCGGCCTATTTTACTTGCTAGTGCAGAGCTGCCGTGGCAACAAATGCGGCGCTTATCCTCCCTTCGGCGAGGCCTTAGTTGGGGAAAACCCGGAGTTGAGTCTCTCCTCCCAGGTTAGCCCCAAGCAAGGAGCCCTCATACCGCTAAGCCTCCCGGTCCAAGATCGTGCGACCGGTCGAGTAGAATTGCCACGTAGCCCAAGGGTTTGTTTTATATATAGCGGGTGAAGATTGATTGGAAGTGGCGGGTTGGTCACGCTCGCAGACCGTTCGTACCGGTGCGGGTGGGTTGACGACTCATGGCGACAGGGAGATGTGTGCAGCGGGTTATCACCCTCAGAACATGCAGTTTTGCCTCCGCTGGTCGGCCTACAAATCGGCTCGCCGGATGTCGCTCACATCCAGTTGGTACACCAAGTTGTACAGGAGGGCCTGAATGATACGGTACGACTACATTCAGAAGTGGCAAGACTGGCCACTGTCACCGACGGCCACATCGGTGAGGCCCGCGGGGCTAGCTCCGGTGAGGCCCGCGGGGTTAGCTCCCCTGCTTGAACGAAAGCGGTCTAAACTGTGTCGACACAGGGTCTTTTGGGTGCGTACGGGTTTAAATACCTGGGTGTGTGTCTGCGCGATATAGTGTTGTGTGGTTGCTATACGGCGCAAATATGGGCTTTAGGGCAAGCGGCCCTATCTATATATATACATACATATATATATATATACATATTCACCTGCTGCTAACCCTCTTCCTTGCTTCGGCTATTTCATTTCTGTCCTTTAGCCGTCCCCCCCGGATAAGGATCCGGGGAGGGGATGTATTGTTCTACTTAGCACTGTGACTAACAGTTACTTCTTATAACCAATCACAGGAAACGGGACAGCGCGAAGCCCCCACCCCGCAGGATGAGATACGTGCCTTAGAGATGGCCCGATCGGACACCCCAACCTCTCCTCCTATCTTCAGAGACGTGAGTGCGAGAGAATAAAGACTAGCCTAGGGCTCCTTGTTGTTTTGGACTATGTAGCCTTCGGGCAATATTTCGTAAACGATAGGCTCCGACCGTATTTAAATGTATAATATAAGCAGTGTGCTTATTTTCTTTATATTATCTGCTTCTGCTGTGCGATCTGATGTGATGTAATGATTCTTGTGCCTGACAAAGAGACCGCTTAGTGCTTGAGTAGGTGGGACGTCGCCACCCGGAAAGCGCTGGGTGGTCCTCTTTGGGCAGTAAGATCCCCCCCTCCCTGAACCCGGGTTCAGTCCGGGGAGGGGGGGGGGTCTTACAATCCGTTCCTTCATATGCTTCCAAGGAGTCGAACTTGGACATATCTCCGGTGAGATGATGCCTGCAACCGGAATCCACTATCCAGTCGTTCTTGAGGTTGATGGAGGCTAAGACATCGGCTGACGTTGCCGTCATCTCTGCCAGGAAATAATTGTCCCCCCTCTCACCGCCCTGGTGACCTCCACCTCTTCCTCCACCTCTCTGGTGATCTCCCTCCTTGTTAGCAGCATGACCGGCCTTCAGATTGGACCGGCAGTCCTTTGCCATGTGCCCGTACTTCTTACAGGCAAAGCAAAGGGATCTCCCCTTCTCATCGCGCGCAGGGAGGAACTTCCTCCCATCTCCCTGAGATGGCGTTGAAGGTTCATCTCCGGAGTTCTTCTTTCTCTTGTCCCAGGATCTCCTCTTTCCTGAGAACAAGGCCTCGCCATCTCCTCCTGAGATGGATACTCCCGCCATCTGCTTCGCCAAGCTCTCCTGTGACGACAACAGGTTCTCTAGCTCCAGAAGGGAGGGCTGAGCAGCCCATCCTTGCACGGAAGTAACGAAGGGGACATACTCCTTCCTCAAGCCTCGGAGTATGTGCCGCTTCAACTTCGCCTCTAAGATTGGCTCTTCAGGACCCAAGGCCGAGATCTCCCCACATAGGTTCTTCACCTTCAGGAAAAAGGTGGATATCGACATCTCGCCTTGAGTCGACTTAGCCAACTCATTCTCCAGGAATTGTAGCCGCGCTGCATTCTTCTTGTTGAATAACCCATCGAGGGCTATCCAGATCTCAGACGCTGACTTGCAACCTATGATGTGGTCGAACAAGTCAAGTGAAATGGCTCTCTTCAAGGTGAACTCCGCCTTGACGTTGGTCTTCCTCCAAGCACTCACAGCTTGACCATTGTCTTTAATTGGAAACACTTCTGCCTGCTCTTCTCCTCCAACGACCTCCCATAGGTCCTCTCCAAGCAGGTAGCTCTCCAAGCAAGACTTCCACTTCTTGTAGTTGGTCTGGCTGAGCAGCTCGATTCCAAGTCCTCTAGCATACCATCCTCCACCGTCCATCTTGGTTGCTCAGTCCTTGTTCCCACTATCCCTCTGATACCATGTGAAAATTTTGAAGTCGGAAGAACACGTCAAGCAACAGGAGAATAAAGACACCAAGAAAGGAACAAGACCATCACAATGTAATAACTCTGGTAGCTAGTTACAAATGAACAAGACTGAATACAAGTTGCATCCAACTTGAATCACAACAGCCAATAGTAGGTAAGAACTTGGTCACGGACAAGGTCCGCTTCTTCTCCGGAGCACACCGCGCAGGTGATACTCGCTCCTCGCTACCGCCGGCGTTAACGCTAGCGCCCAGCGTTAGCTCTCCAACTCGCAAGCTCGCTGCTCGCACTCCAAGCTACTCGCACGCTCGCCGCGCTTCGCTTCCTCCACTTCTCGCTACCGCGAGCGCTAGCACTAGCGCCGAGCGCTATCTCCGAAGTAGGTACTCGCTCCTTCCTTCTCTTCTCGCTAACGCAGGTGCTATCCACTATCGCCGACGCTATCTTGCGAGTAGGTAACTCTTCTGCCGAACTTACTCCAAGTTCGATGCTCGCCAAGCAGCGCTCTGGTATCTCTAACTCGCTCAAAGTTGAGGATACTCGCCACATTCAGAATTCTACTCTTTAGGGGGGGTACCCCTCTATTTATAGGCAAAACAGGGGGGGTGGCGAGAAGGTGCTAACGGCGAGAAGGAACTCCCGCCGAGAAGAGACTACCACCGAGAAGGAGCTACCGCCGGCGGTAGCGCTAGCGCCGGGTGGTAGCTCACTTCAAAAATCTAGCAGTTGTACATAGCTTTTGAGAGAATGTGAGGGCGACAGGCCGCTCCTCGTTACAACTTGCATGAGAGATAGAGAGAGAGAGAGAGAGATGTGTTTGATCGTAGGGTGACAGGTCACCGCTCTCGAAGCTGTCTTTTTCTTGGCCGCGGTGGGTAGCACCGCGCTTTGGGGCCGAACGGTCTTCTGCTTGCCCTTAGAATCTTGAGTGGCGTACGTGTTATGCGCGTCTTGATGTCTACGAAGTGTATCCTACAGTTCGCGATGGAATCTGTGCGCGAAGCTTGTCGCTGACTTGGAGGCAATGAACGCTCAGCGTGTTGCGCGCTGAAGGCTCGTGGGAGAAAGCTTGAAGGCGGGTGGAGATCTTCGAGCGATCTTCGAAGTGCTTGAATGTCTTCAAGGGCGTCTTCGAATGCGATGAAGATTCTCAGTGCAACTCTCTTGCACGTAGGAGGAGAAGCCAGAAGAGAAAAGAACCAAATGAAGGAGGATCCCAAGATCTTATTTTTAAGATTCCAAGGTGGTTATGGTGGTTATGGAAGTTATGCGGTTATCCCCAGGCCATAACCATCTTATGTGCTATTTGCAAACCAATTAATTATAGTCCGCGCCGCGCATTTTAATTATATTTTACTACGTGCAGGCCAGTATAATTTCAGATATGTGCGCACACCCATAATATATAGGTGGTTACGCCGGTGATTAATTATCCGTACATCGGACGGTGGAGATCGCGTGAGGACGATCAGACGACGAAGGATTGGCCGATGGTGGAGAAGGGTCGACAGGTGGTGGTGGCCGACGACGAGTCCATGGCGGCGGGAGGCCGTCCGGGGAGGAGGGAGGCGGCCGACCGCGGGCGAGCGGGGGCAGCCAACCGGGAGGCCGGTCGCGGGCCTTTGCGGCCGTCGGTTCGCGACCGTGAGGCGCGGGCGAGGCCGGCCGCGGGCCCTCAAGGTGATATGGCTGAGAGGGGTATTTTGTTTGTCATGGTTTGAAGGTTAGTGATATTTTCGGGTTACCATGCGCTTGGTCTTCAAGGTGATATGGTTGGCATGAAGTCAACTTTTTCTTCTTTATCATCATCATCGAGAATCTTATCCCAATTATTTTGGGTTCACATTTTTCATTTGTTTTTCTCAAGTTTACCTACAACGATAAATCTAAATTATGTAAATCATAATAATCACTTTCCCCCATGTTTTAATTTCCTTGGTCTTATCTTTCTCATATTTGTTTCATTTGTAAAAAATGACAATGTTATGTCCATATATGGTGAAGTTTTGTTCATGGGTGTATCATATTCTCCAAAGCTCATTATGGTCATTATGGTCGTTATGTAGAAGTAGATATGGTCTTTAATCTTCGTACTGAGAGGGGTATCTTGCTTGCCATGGTTTGAAGGTTAGTGATATTTTCGGGTTACCAAGCGCTTGGTCTTCAAGGTGATATGGTTGGCATGAAGTCGTTTTCTTCTTCTTTATCATCATTGTTGCGGCTCACTCGAGGCTCTTGTAATAGGTTTAGATTGTACCGTCTTAGCCCGGGAGCGGTCGAGCGCGCAATCAATCACAGAGAAATGAGACGGCTGATAAGAGACTTTTTTTACCGTGTAAAACCCCGGAAATGGGTGAAAAATCACATGGTGGATCGGTGCTGACCAAAGTTCCACTATCTGGATGGTGCTGTACATAGCTTTTGAGAGAATGTGAGGGCGCAGGCCGCTCCTCGTTACAACTTGTATGAAAAATGACGATAAAATCTTTCTATATAAAAGGATAAAATTGATGAAAAATGACGATGAAAAATGATGATTATTTTATGATGTTTCAATCTAATCTTTCTATAATAATTATTCTAGATTCTTTACAAAGGGTAAAATGTAATGCAATTTTTTCAATGTAGAATATTATAAAAGGGTAAAATTGGAATATCATAAAATACTTTGGCATATTCTATCACTTACCATCTATATTTCTAAAAGAAAATGTCACACATTTCAACGTATAGAAACATTGAATAACATAAAGTAATTTGGCTGATTTTATCTTTTCTTCATCCGTATTTCTAATGGATCGGAAGGGGCATTTTTGTAAAATAGGAAAACTTAGAGGGGAGCTAAATGTAATTTCGAAGGATAGTGGGGTGCAACGTGTAATTACGCAAACTCCCAAGGGCGGTCCCAGTAATTAACCAAAATAGGTTATGGAGATGGTATTGTCCAAAGTGATGTATAATTTTGCAGTTGACAATTCAATTGCATTCAAAGGAAAAGTTAATAAACCGTTGATATTTTCCGAATGAAATGAGATTTGCAAGAATAAAAATTGATATTTTCTCCCTCCTTGAAATAGTAATTTGACCAAGAATTTAATCTAATAAGCGGCACAAGAATACAAGTTGATATTCTCTCTCTCTCTCTCTCTCTCTCTCTCTCTCTCTCTCTCTCTCTCTCTCTCTCTCTCTCTCTCTCTCTCTCTCTCTCTCTCTCTCTCTCTCTCTCTCTCTCTCTCTCTCTCTCTCTCTCTCTCTCTCTCTCTCTCTCCTCTCAAATAACAATCTGATAATTAACTACACTTTGTCTTATATATAAAATGATGAAAATAAATGTTAATAATTGAAATAACAATCTGATAACTACTCTTTGTCTTATATATAAAATGATGAAAATAAATGTTAATAATTGCAATAATAAACATTTTCTACCTAAACCCTAAACTCGCTAAAACACGCTAAAGTGCCCCACTCTCCAAAATGCGCCCCCACACACCGTTTCCTAAGCTCCGCATGCAGCTCGATTTCTAACTATCAGATCGTAGATTACTAACTTTATACTTTTTAACTATGGTTGTGTTTGGCGCGGCTTATCGCGACTTATTTATTCCGGTGTGGTTGGGCAAAAATGTTATTGTGATACCAAAATCTTATGCCTCAAACTAGTTTTGTCATACCAAACATACATTCTATGACAGTGACGTTTTTGTCCATTCTCACTGGAATAAATAAGCTGCGATAAGCCGCGCCAAACGCAGCCTATATAGACTTTAAATAAATCGCTAATATTCTAGTTTATAATTATATATATATGTTTCGTGAAAGTATTTTTATCTCGTCCTTTTCATACCAATAGTCTTGCTGCGTGTCCCTCTCCCATAGGCCGCATGAATTAGACCGTCTTAGCTCGAGAGTGAGTCAAGCGCACAAACATTCAAAATGAAGAACTAACAACAAGTAGCAAGATTTTTACGTGGAAACCCTGGAAATGGAAAAAATCACGGGGTCAGACTCAGTTCTGACTAAATTCACTAGTGTCAGACTGTCAGTTGAGTACAAATATATATCATCTTTCCAGAGGTTGACATACCACATCTCATTAACATAATATTTATAAGTGTCGGGCGTTTGATGTAGCTAAGCGCTACGGAGCGCGTTCTGAAACGAGCCGCTGAGTGCCTTCGGGAGCAATCTTAGAAGTGGATCGGACAGGCGGAAAAGCGTGCTGATATAAAGTGTGGAGGCGCGAACTGGAGCAAAATTGTTGTAGGAGTGGGCACGCGGGAAGCGCGTGCTCAGGGGAGCGCAGAGGCGCACAATGGATCAGACTTGATGTTAGAGCGGGCACACGAGAATCGCGTGATGAGTGGACTTGATGAAGGAGCAGACACACCGAAAGCGCGTGTTAAGTGGAAGGATGGGTGTTAATTAAGGAGGAGGATGAGAGCTGAGGGGGGGGGGGGACTTCGTTGGAAAATCTTATAGCTCTAACTCCTCTCCGTTTTTCTCTCCCTTCAAATGAAGGCTTGACCCGCTTTTTATAGTTTTTCCAAAGGGCACCCAGATAATTGCCTTTTTCTGGGTGTACAACAGGTGAATAGGAACACACGATTTTCTGATTAATTACATGAATCACCATTTTTTGGAATATGACGACCTTGCTCCCCCCACCCCCACCCATCCCCCTTGTTGGAGCATGCGTTTCGCACTCCTCCGGTTTGATAATAACAAAGTCCCTTTTGTATTTGATTCTATTTTCATTAATGGTGTGCAGATAACAGGTATGTGATATTCACATTGCTGCTGGAGCTAAAATTGCATGTGGGAAAAATTCACTGTCGGAAAATTCCGACAGCCACTGTCGCCCAGGCGACAGCAGAGAAGTTACAACTACTTCCCTCCACGGCAGATCGACGAAAGACAGTTTTGCGCTGTCGGAATTCCGACATCGATGTCGCCCAGGCGACAGCTCCACGATTCCACCAACTGCCCACGACGTCACCCACGACAGCGGCAGTTTTGCGCTGTCGGAAATCCGACATCGATGTCGCCCCAGCGATAGCTCCACGATTCCAGCAACTGCCCACACGACGGCTCGACGGCACGACCAAGGCAGTTTGGCGCTGTCGGAAATTTCCGACAGTGACTGTCGCCCAGGCGACAGTGAAAGTCTATAAAATGGTGCCTTTGGTTCGTGCATTCCAAGCTTTTGAGATTTCCAGTCCCTACCTGAGTGCATACGAACCAGAGAGCTCCAGAACCTCCTCAACTCCTAATTGTGAAAAGAAGGATTGAAGATTGAAGACGAGATCGGGCGCGCCACTCCATCAACGATCATCTCGAGGCTTCAACAATCCATTCAGAGATCTGAATTTCTAGGGAGTTGTCTTTTTCATATTGTATTTTCATTTACTCATATTTCATTTGTATTGGGGAAGAAATCGTCGTCTTGCGTGCGGCGTCTAAGTCTTTGCGTGGCTTAGGGGAAAATCGCTTCCTTGTGCGGAGCGTCCAAGTCCTTGCGTGGCTTGGTGGGAAATCGTGGCCTTGTGTGCTACGTCTAGATCTTGGGAAGATCTAGAGGTTAGGCTTGGGCTTGGTCTTGGGTAAGACAAGCGATAGCCTTCCGATCCTTGGGAGAAGGATTGGTAAATCAAAAATATAGTATTTTCATTTTATCATTGTGCCTTGATCTTAAGCATTGTTAAGATCATTTTTATTTGTATGGAAATTTCATGATAAATAAAATTATGATCCTTTCACTAATCGCAAATTTGTTTGCTTAAATTTTTATCTTAAAAATTTGTGTTTGGTGTTATACAAAAATTGCTTTGTTTTAAAATTAATTTTTAAGAAACTTTTTATTAAAGTAAAATTGTCTTAAAATTATTAAGTAAAAATTACAAATTTAAACACACCCTTATTCACCCCCCCCTCTAAGGGCGCCGTAAGATCCAACAAGTGGTATCAGAGGCAGGTTACTCCAAAACGGTTTTACCACCGGGAGTAATGGCGCACAACGATCACGCGTTCGTTGAGGGACAAGGAATTAGTAGGCCACCACTTTTCACGGGCACGGACTATAATTATTGGAAAACACGTATGCGTTGTTTTCTAATTGCTTTAGATATAGAAGTCTGGAATATGGTAGAAACTAGTTACACTTCTCCAACATTTGTTCTAGGAGATGTAACTATGGAAAAACCCAAAGACAAGTGGGATGATAATGATAAATTAAAATGCAAAAACAATGCAAAGGCCATGAATGCCTTATTTTGCGCACTAGATCGCACTGAGTTTAATAGAGTCTGTGCTTGTGATACTGCTTTTGATATTTGGAATCTTTTAGAAATTACTCATGAAGGTACTTCGCAGGTAAAGGATTCAAAGCTATTTCAATTGGAGTCAGAGTTCGAAAGATTCAAAATGGAGGTGGATGAAGAAATTGACACAATGTACACACGATTCACTAAAATCGTGAACGATTCAAAGGTGTTGGGTAAGGTTTTTTCAAATGGAGATTTAGTTAGAAAAATCTTAAGATCACTTCCCCCGAAGTTCAATCCAAAAGTGACTGCAATTTCTGAGTCACATGATCTTAAGACCTTACAATTGGAAAGTCTCATTGGGAATCTAAAAACCCATGAAGTTGAGTTGAAGATTCAAAGCCAAGAGTATAATTTGGAGCCCAAAAAGAAAAGCTTGGCGTTGAAATCTAAAAAGGAAATTGAGAGTGAGACTGAAGAAAGTGATGAAGATGAAGAAGGATTGTTTGTGAGAAATTTTAAGAAGTTTATGAGAAATCCGGAGAGGAGAAACTCATTTAAAAAGTTTTTCAAAAAGAAGGATTTTGCCTACCAAAAAGGCAAAGGAAAAATGGAGAATGAAGAGGAGCGTTCGCCACCGGAGTGCTACCATTGCAAGAAGATTGGTCATATCAGAAGCAAGTGCCCAAAGTATCTGAAAGAGCAAAAAGCAAAGAGGCACGATAAAAGGAAGAAAGTGTTAAAGGCAGAGACTTGGGATGATTCTTCGTCTGGTGAAGAAAGTGATCCCTCAACACAGGAGGAAGAGGAGGCTAATCTATGCTTGATGGCAAAAAACAGCATTACATCTGAAGACGACTGCAGTGTCCAAAGCGACACTGAGGTAACGCCTCCATCTTATGATGAGTTATATTCTGAATTTATGAAAACATGCAAAGTTTTAGATAAAAGCTTAAAGAAAATTGATTTTCTAAAATCTGAAAATAAAGGTCTTTCAAAAGCAAATAAAAAACTATCAAATGAGTTGGAATCTATTGGAAAGATAAGATATTTTGTCAAGAGTGTGATCATTCTTCGACAAGGATAAAAGAACTTGAAACTACTATTTCTAAGTCCGATCAAAAATTTGATCTACTTGTAAAAGAGAAAAAGGACTTAGAAAAAGTTGTTAAAACTTCTCATTCTCAATTAGATAATTATAAGAAAATTTTTGCAAATAGATGTGGCATGATAGTAAAAGAAAATTCAATTCTAAAATCCAAAATAAATGAGTTGAACATGGCAATTGGAAAATTTGGTGTTGGAAAAAAATCACTGGATATGCTATTAGCCAACCAATGCCATGGTACAGCAAAATTTGGACTAGGATACATTTCTGGAAGCTCTGGAGGCTGTCGGAAATTTCCGACAGCTACTGTCGGAACCGGCGACAGCTCCAGGTTCAGAAATCTTATTTCTAAAAATACAAATTTTTCTAAGTCCACACATAAAGATGCTTCCACCAGCAAGAGTCCAGAGAAACCATTGAAAAATGGTTCCTCACCATTCATTGTGTGTGCCAAATGTCATCGATTTGGTCACATCTCGGGCTCATTTTGGAAGAAAGGAAAAGCTATTGTTAAACAAATCTGGGTACCTAAGGCGTCCACCTATACAATGGGATCGACCACTTGGGTAACCAGATCTTTACTCTCATCATCTTTTTAGGTATGCGTGCAGGCTAGGAACAAGGAAGACGTGTGGTATTTGGACTCTGGATGTTCAAAACACATGACGGGCGATAAATCAAAGTTCCTTAGCCTGGAGATGAAGAAAGGTGGAACAGTGACATTTGGAGATAATGGAAAGGGTAAAGTCAAAGGCATTGGAGTAGTAGGTAACGAAGAATTTAAAATTTCAAATGTTTTATATGTTGAAGGTTTGAAACATAATTTAATTTCTATTAGTCAACTATGTGATAAAAATCTAAATGTTTTATTTGACTCTAGCTCAAACTTTTGCAAAATTATTGATTCTAAAACAAACGAAATCGTACTTACTGCACCAAGAATAAACAATGTCTATACGATCACTTTTCATGATTTATCTCATTCTACACTTAAATGTTTCATTTCAAAGAATGATGAACTTGAATTATGGCATAGGAGACTAGGACATTCTAGTGCTAAACACATAGTAAAGCTTTCTAAAAATAAAATAATAAAAGGATTACCAAATTTGAATGGAAAGCTATCCTCATTATGTTCACCATGCCAAAAGGGAAAATTTACAAAATCATCTTTTAAAAGCAAAAATGTCATTTCTACCACTAGACCTTTGAATTTATTACATATGGACTTGTTTGGTCCAATTTCTACACAAAGTCTAGGAGGTAGAAAATATACGTTTGTTATTATTGATGATTATTCTAGATTTTGTTGGACTTTGTTTTTATATTCAAAATCTGATGCTTTTGATGAATTTGTAAAACTAATTTCACGTATTCAAAATGAAGTTGATCTAAAGGTAAAATGCATTAGATCAGATCATGGAGGAGAGTTCGATAATGAAAAATTTATTTCATATTGTAATGATTTTGGGATAAAACATGAATTTTCCGCTCCACGCACACCACAGCAAAATGGTGTAGTGGAGAGGAAAAATAGAACACTCCAAGAATTAGGACGTACTATGCTTTGTGAATTTAAATTGCCAAAATATTTTTGGCCCGAAGCAGTTAGTACGGCATGTTATATTATTAATCGTGTCATGATTCGTCCCACATTACAATTAACTCCTTATGAAATTTATTTTCAAAGAAAACCAAATGTATCTTACTTTAAAGTGTTTGGTTGTAAATGCTTTATTTTGAATACAAAAGATAACTTAGGCAAATTTGATGAAAAATGTGATGAAGGAATTTTCATTGGTTATTCTTCAACTAGCAAGGCCTATAGAGTTTATAATAAGAGAACAAAAATAGTTGAAGAATCTATTCATGTTAGGTTTGATGAGTTTGCTTCATGTGTAGAAAGGAAAATTACAGGAAAAGAAGATGAACTCCTTCCCACGGTGGAGAATGATGAAGAAGAACTTGGAGAAAATGAAGAAGAAAAAGGAGAAGAAAGAGAAGAAGAAAGAGGAGAAGAAGATAGAGAAGAAGAAGAAAGAGAAGGGTATGTACCTCCAACCGAGCTACAATTCTCAAAAGATCATCCGCAAGAACTTGTTATTGGAGAACCATTATGTGGGGTACGTACGCGTTCTAGTTTAAATGAAACCTTTTCAAATTTATGTTTTGTCTCAAATATCGAACCAAAAGATGTTGCCACCGCTTTAAATGATGAATCTTGGTTTCTAGCTATGAATGAAGAACTTAATCAATTTGAACGAAATAAAGTTTGGATTCTTGTTGATAGACCTAGTGATCATCCAGTGGTAGGAGTCAAATGGATTTTCAAAAACAAATTAGATAGTGACTCTAGGGTCACTAGAAACAAAGCTAGGCTTGTAGCGAAAGGATATAATCAAATTGAAGGGGTAGATTTTGATGAAACTTTTGCACCCGTAGCACGATTGGAAGCAGTTAGAATTTTTGTTGCATTTGCTAGCCATAAAAGATTTAAATTATTGCAAATGGATATTAAAACTGCATTCTTAAACGGGTTGATTAAAGAAGAAGTTTATGTTGAACAACCCCCAGGATTTATAAATGAAAAATTTCCTAATCGCGTATATAGATTGCTAAAAGCTTTGTATGGTTTAAAACAAGCACCACGAGCATGGTATGATAGATTGACTATATATTTATTACAAAATGGTTTTAAAATGGGTGGTGTTGATTGTACACTCTTCATTAAGCAAGTAAATGATGATTTAATTGTTTTACAAATTTATGTTGATGATATTATTTTTGGAGTCACTAATGAAGAGTTGTGTAACTATGTTGTAAAAATGATGGAAAGTGAATTTGAGATGAGTATGGTAGGGGAATTAAAATATTTCTTAGGATTTCAAATTGTTCAAAATCATGATGGAGTTTTTATTAACCAATCAAAATATATTCATGATGTCTTAAAACGATTTGGATTTGAAAATCTCAAACAAGCAAATACTCCTATGAGTGTATCTTTAAAATTAGGAAAAGATGAAACTGGAATATCAATAGATCAAACTTTATATAGAGGCATGATAGGTTCACTTTTATATTTGACTGCTTCTAGACCGGATATTATGTTTTCAGTTTGTTTATGTGCTAGATTTCAAGCCGATCCCAAAGAATCACATTTAAAAGCGGTAAAAAGAATTTTTAGATATTTAATTGGCACATCTAAACTTGGTTTGCGGTATCCTCATAGCGATGATTTTACACTTTTTGGTTATTCTGATTCTGATTACGCCGGTTGTTCACTAGATAGGAAAAGCACTAGTGGCACTTGTCACTTTTTAGGTCCTTCACTCATTTCATGGTCGAGTAGGAAACAGAATTCTGTTGCCCTCTCAACCACCGAAGCCGAATACATCGCACTAGGTAGTTGTTGTGCACAAGCCCTTTGGATGAAACAAACCTTAGAAGACTTTAATATTAAACAACAAACTATTGAATTATGGTGTGATAATAAAAGTGCAATTGATTTAACACACAACCCGGTCCATCATTCAAGGTCTAAGCATATTGATGTGAGACATCATTTTATTAGAGATCATATTAAAAATAACCACATAAAAATTTCATTTATAGGCACGGAAAATCAACTAGCGGATATATTCACTAAGCCGTTACCGGATTCCCGTTTTTCTATGCTTAGGCTAGAATTGGGCATTCTAGACATTTCACAATGAATATATCACAATTTAAAGCCTATAAAATTAAAAAAAAAATAATTATTATTATCACAAAACATAAACAATGTAAAAACAAAAAGACAAAATTCTAAATATCAAAACATAAAATTTCAAAAGCCTCAACAAAAATTCAACACCATTAATATTACATCAATATTGTTCAAATAAAAACAGTAGAAACAAATTAAGGATCAAGTTCATTAAACAAAACAGAAATTTAAAGAGGTTCACTGTCGCCCAGGCGACAGTGGATGTCGGAATTTTCCGACAGCTCCCAGCAGCAGCAGCAACATAAAACTACTCTGAATCTTCATAACCAGCCCCGCTGCTCTCTGGACAATCTTCTGGAGGTCCTCGTCTCACGGCTTTGCCTCGGCGAGTCCGCCTCACCGATTGGCGCGGCGGTTCTTCGTCCGGTACTTGCCATTCTGCCTCCTCCTCCGGCGTTGGCTTCAACTTCAGACCTTTGACGAGAAACTTCATAAATTTCTGCATTCGACTACGATCCTTTTTCACTTCCTTTTTGTGATCCTCTAACGAATCACGCAAATCATCAATGGACTCCCTTAGTGATCCTGCCCTAGAAATGCTCGGCTCTCTAATCTCAATTCCCGGTTGAGCTTTTCTAAGCGGCTTCTTCCCTTTCATTGAACCCGTGAAATAAATTTCCGGATAACAATCATCAAAATACGAGTCTTGCACAATCCATCCATACTTCTTATAAAGTACACGCTGAATTACCAACCCCATTGGCAGCGTATGCACCTTCACCCATCTTGGATGTTTCAATCTGTACGTATACCTAATCTGAGAGAGTATGAAGTCTGCCATATCAAAAGGCTCATCCTCCATAATATAGTACGTAAAGAGGGTCAACTGCGCAGTAATGCTTCTCGTGTCTCCACTCTTCAACATCATCGAATTCCTTAATATATCTTGGACTAAGTAAGCATCCGGTGTAAGTGAGGTAACTTCAGTGGTAAGAGTTTTCTTTTGATTCCCATGTAAACTCATGTTTACTAGGGTCCAATCTCTATCCTTCCGATAATTCTCCACTATATCAGGCATATTCTCACTCATTACTAGTCCAAATTCCTCTCGTAGATCAACATGTGTTATTTCCACATGTTGACCTTGGATCCTTGATCTCACACCTCCATCCAATTCCGTAACATTTGGGTCTTCCAAATGGTTATAAAATTCACGAATTAAAAAGGATGAAAACCCCTCTGGTGAGATTATTGAGAGAATACCTGCCTTCGCAAGACGATCATAAATATGATCATGTTTTGGCAAATCAAATTCGATGTATTTGGCCACCCCAACAATAGCCTTCTCCACTCCAGAAAAAACTTGATATGAAGTATGTGCATCTCCCGAAGTACTCTTTCGAGCTTTAGAGCTGGAAGCCATTCTGCAAATAAAATACAAAATTCTTGATTAAAACAGATTTTTTCATTGAGCACTGGAACACCGTTGCCCAGGCGACAGTGGCTGTCGGAAATTTCCGACAGCCCTCCAAGTGATTTTATCTCATAATTTTTCCTAAAACTTTCAGATCTACTCATACTAAATGTTATTTCAACATCAAGTTTTAAAAAAAAATTAATCTATTTTTTTTTAAATTATCAAATTCTACAAATCTTTCACTATTCAACATCTTCCATCTTCTTCTCTAACCTAGATCTACAAAATTTTTTTTTTTTGCAAATGCACAAATGAAAACCTTTATCACAAAATCAAGAGAAATTTCACAAAGCTAGACATTTAAGCAAAGATCCACCAAGATCCTATAGTTTTAAAACTAGATCTACATTTATTCAAATCAAAAATTTCCAAACCTCCACCATTAATCAAAAATCAATATGAAAACTATTTTTCCTTCTTCTCTACTATCAAAATTAAAAAGCCCTAAAAATTTGGAGTTAAAAACACAAAATCAAAAAAACCCATACCTTGGATCTAGGGTTGTCGCCGACTTCCGACAGCCTTCCTCTCGTTTTTCACTCCAGGAAATGATGCACAATGTGTTTAACTCGGTCCCCAGCCTTATTTATACTTTTGGCTGTCGCCCAGGCGACAGTGAGTGTCGGAAATTTCCGACAGCTCAAATTTTTGTAAAAACTTCAATTCTGGGTCCCTTTGATGATTTACAATAGTTATATGTCATTATTAATGCTTCACCTCATGAATTGATGACAAACCATGTGTTATTTATTCAAAAAAAATGACTTACATGTTTATATGATTTCATTTCCAAGCTATCATCGTATTGACACTTCTACTTAGTTGTTTAGACCATTGGAAATTGTTTTCGCATGCCTCTAAGTATGAGAAAATTGTTTATCTATCATAATGAACTATCACGTTCACTTCTTTTGATCAATACGTATGTCGTTTTATTTAAAATATACATGGATCATATTTGTTTTCACATAATACAATAGCATTTCTTAATACAACTTTCAACATTGATTTGTTAGCACAACAAAATATACACCATCTTTTGCGATTCAAGTGAATTCGGAGATCCTTGGTCAATTTAAAAAAAAAAAAATTTCAATATATCAAAATTACAATATCACAACATCTGTGATAAAACAAAAAAAAATTATTAAAATAACGACAAGGATACTCCACCAAGCACTACTTACCCTCCTGATAAGTCTTAATGAGCATTGTGAGGTTAAGCACCTTGGAAAGAATTGTAAAGTGTCTTGTGCAAAAGAAACATGGTTTTCTATTCATCTTGTGCTATATCTTCAACGTCAAAGTTGACTTTATATGCTTTTATTATGTTATACATTTAATGATCATGTAAATTAAATAACTTCATATGTTTGATCTAAGTATCACATTTACACATCATTATGTTATATAAACATTCATCTCATGAGAATTGGACCGAAAATATTCCATATATCTATACACTATTGTGTCTTTCTATGATAACTTTCAAATGACCTTACTCATATTGAAGTTATTTTCTTTCATATACTTCATATGGCTATACCGTCACTTCATGGGCTTATTCATACTATGGCATATTCCTATTATTTCATGGACTTCAATTATTACCATCAAATTGCTTCCGCTTACTCTACAATTCTATATCCCATCCCTTAAAAGCTACTCTTTTATTTAATATTCACTTTTGCTAATACCAAAAGGGGGAGAATTTAAAGTATAAAAAGAAAAATCACAAATATATCACTCCTAAATATTCCACCTACACATTACATCATATATTTAAGGGGGAGCATATATTAAGGGGGAGCATATATTTAGGGGGAGCATTCATTTAGGGGGAGCCTTCACCTAAAAAGAGAGTATTTATTTTAAAAGAAATATATCAAGGGAGATTATTTATTTTAAGAGAAATATATCATGTTATATTTGTGCACACACCAAATGTCTAAAATCAACAATCTAAATAGACATGTTTTCTTTTTATACGGATTTGTTATTATCAAAAGGGGGGAGATTGTTGGAGCATGCGTTTCGCACTCCTCCGGTTTGATAATAACAAAGTCCCTTTTGTATTTGATTCTATTTTCATTAATGGTGTGCAGATAACAGGTATGTGATATTCACATTGCTGCTGGAGCTAAAATTGCATGTGGGAAAAATTCACTGTCGGAAAATTCCGACAGCCACTGTCGCCCAGGCGACAACAGAGAAGTTACAACTACTTCCCTCCACGGCAGATCGACGAAAGACAGTTTTGCGCTGTCGGAATTCCGACATCGATGTCGCCCAGGCGACAGCTCCACGATTCCACCAACTGCCCACGACGTCACCCACGACAGCGGCAGTTTTGCGCTGTCGAAAATCCGACATCGATGTCGCCCCAGCGACAGCTCCACGATTCCAGCAACTGCCCACACGACGGCTCGACGGCACGATCAAGGCAGTTTGGCGGTGTCGGAAATTTCCGACAGTGACTGTCGCCCAGGCGACAGTGAAAGTCTATAAAATGGTGCCTTTGGTTCGTGCATTCCAAGCTTTTGAGATTTCCAGTCCCTACCTGAGTGCATACGAACCAGAGAGCTCCAGAACCTCCTCAACTCCTAATTGTGAAAAGAAGGATTGAAGATTGAAGACGAGATCGGGCGCGCCACTCCATCAACGATCATCTCGAGGCTTCAACAATCCATTCAGAGATCTGAATTTCTAGGGAGTTGTCTTTTTCATATTGTATTTTCATTTACTCATATTTCATTTTGTATTGGGGAAGAAATCGTCGTCTTGCGTGCGGCGTCTAAGTCTTTGCGTGGCTTAGGGGAAAATCGCTTCCTTGTGCGGAGCGTCCAAGTCCTTGCGTGGCTTGGTGGGAAATCGTGGCCTTGTGTGCTACGTCTAGATCTTGGGAAGATCTAGAGGTTAGGCTTGGGCTTGGTCTTGGGTAAGACAAGCGATAGCCTTCCGATCCTTGGGAGAGGATTGGTAAATCAAAAATATAGTATTTTCATTTTATCATTGTGCCTTGATCTTAAGCATTGTTAAGATCATTTTTATTTGTATGGAAATTTCATGATAAATAAAATTATGATCCTTTCACTAATCGCAAATTTGTTTGCTTAAATTTTTATCTTAAAAATTTGTGCTTGGTGTTATACAAAAAATTGCTTTGTTTTAAAATTAATTTTTAAGAAACTTTTTATTAAAGTAAAATTGTCTTAAAATTATTAAGTAAAAAATTACAAATTTAAACACACCCTTATTCACCCCCCCCTCTAAGGGCGCCGTAAGATCCAACACCCCTACCCCTGGCGGCCCGGGAAACTTGGTGTATAACCCATATTCTCCGAGGGTATGACCCGATTCAAGTCACGTAGGCAAAATGTCAAAGTCAAAGGTCAACACAGAGGACAATATTCAAAGACTGAAGACAGCCCAGCAAGCAGAGACAGCAGAAGGCCTGTGCGAGTATAGGCGAGCATGTGCGAGCAAGCCCCTCATATTCGTCAGGTGGGCGACCATAGCAGATGCTCGCCGAAGCCAGGCAAGATTCCCCTCAATATCGCGTAATCGCCAGGCTGGGCTATAAATACCCCCTCCCCTTTGGTTTCCTATAAATAGGACCCTAGTGGTACATGGATTGACACCTTTGGCTGAGCTTTCAGAACCCCATTTTCGAAGACTTGTCTCCCTGAGTTCTTGACCGTCACCCACGACCGTCATCCTAGATACTCACCAGTTGGTGTCTTCCTCGTATCCTACTCGACCATCTTTGGTTGGGGAGGAGAAGTCTCTTCTAAGCTTCTGGGTAAGTGGTGGGACCTCCTTGCTGCAGCACATGGGGTCATGTTATTGGCATTCTAGTTCCTTCGTCGTTGCCATTCAAGCCGTCTAGTCGGTCCGCTGGGCGAGTACCCTCCGGCTGCATTGATCCGAATTTTGGAGCCTAGGATTTTCCTGGCTTCAACACTTGGGAAGTTCGGGCAGGCTCGCCGGATCGAGTGACGACGACAGCGGGCGGGTGGTGGCGGTGTTGCGGCGAGCGGGGTGGCGGCGACACGACAGTGGCAAGTTGCGATGAGCCGGGCGGCGGTGCGCTCACGTGGGGGCCCGCGCGCGGCCTGGGCGTTGCGAGTACTCATGGTCTGCAAGCTGCACGACCGCGCGCGCGGCCTAGGCGTTGCGTCTGCGCATAGTATGCAAGCTGCATGACTGCGTTCACAGGATTGCGCACTGAGCACACACGGGCTTGCGCGATGCGCAAGCGCGGCGTGGTCCAACGCGTATTTAGAACCTGCGCGTTCCAGTGCCCGTTTGAAAGATCAAACGGCCTCCGAATTGCACGAGATTGAGCACGCTGGAATTGTCTTGACGAGGCGGTCGATGTTGCGGCCAAATATCGCTTATTCGATAGAATTGTTTTTGGGGAACCCCGTCAAGTCATCAAAATTTCTATTAATAGTTTCGTGAAAATAATGGGTTAAAATTATATAAATAAATTTGATGGGGTTCCCCAAAATTTCAAAGGGTCGAGCCGTAGATTTTCACCGCAACCTTGACCGGCTCACCCCGACGGTTCCGGTGGTCCTTTCCTTGTGCAATTCCAGGTCCGTTTAACCCCTTAAACAGATACCCAAATCACACACATGGGGCCCAGAAGTCGCACGCAGGGGCCGCGCAGGCTGCGCGCCCGCAGGCACCTCAGCCGCCCTTTCGGCGAACCTGACTAGGCTTCCCAAGCTGTCTGGGCCTCCGGGGGGGGGGGGGGGGGGGGGGGGGGGGGGGGGGGGGGGGGGGGGGGGGGGGGGGGGCAAGGTTGTCATATTCCTAAAATTTATGATCAGAGAGACCTAAACTGTACATTCGTATTCTCCGCTTCAATGGTCAAGAGAACGCAGGGGCCTAGACTTTCATTTGGAAGGGGAGAAAGTGGAAGAAATAGCTCTAAGTTTTTTCGACGAATTAGAGTTGCAGACGGGAAGTCCACCTCATAGGCACGAAGACCCGACTACGACGCTCATTCTCATGCTCAACACACGCTTCCCGCATGCTTGTTTCTCTTTCAGTATGCGCTCCGCTCCAGTCTGCACTATCTCCGATTACGCGCCCCAACACTCCGCTCTAGTGCGCGCCACGCCGCGCTCCGCTGAACAACACCGGATACTTAAGAAATACTTGTAAAACGAGCGATGATCTGTCACCCTTTGAAAAGCTAATAATCTGTATACTCGGCTGCTACTAGTGGATTTCGTCCAAGCTGTTCTGGTCCCGTGATTTTTTTCTCTTTCCAAGTTTTTCACGTAAAAATCTTGTTGTCTACTGTTAGTTCTATGTTTTGACTGTTTGCATGTTCGACTCACTCTCAAGCTAAGACGATCCACCTCGGCAGGTCCATAAGTGCGTTGAGACGACCCGCAACGAAACTTTTATCAAGAGTTGATGATATTTTCTTCTTCTTGAAATAGTTATTCGCAAGAATAAAAATTGATATTTTTCTATCCCCTTGAAATAGTGACTTTGGCACCGTAATATTGACCGTTGATGTAATCAATAGAAGAGTCTGCATAAGAATACAATGTGGAATCTTCTCTCTCTCTTTAAAATACAAAGTGGCATCAAGTGCCTGCTTATCTCCGTTTGACACGTGGCTGTAATTTTTTTATGCACGACAAAATCTTAAACATAGACCTCAACCTCTACATACTATAAATATATATGGTTATAGTACAAGCAAAATGAGCAACCTTCATTCCCCCTACTATCTCTTGGGCAAATAAGTGCGTCATGGCGATCACCGCCTCTGCATCGACAAACTCTCTTGTATGCTGCAATTGCAGTATTCATGACGTATGTGCCACACGTTTCGTCAAAAATTGTGCTGTACTCTGGGGGCTTTCTCCAGGGTGGTATCTTCGTGCTCACCATGCAGTATGATTGCAACCTCGTAGCGACCCATAATGAGCCTTTACACATTCCAGTTTGGGCTACAAACACCACCAACGGAGGGCATGGCTGCGTACTTGAATTGAAGGAAGATTGGCGAGCTTAAAGTCCGGTCAAACCAATTTTTTACCGTGTGGACGAATGATCTTCATATTAACATAAAAAGGCGTCATCCATGCAAGCTCCACCTCGACGATGATTACCTTTACCTCAACGATGCCAAGGAACTCGGGTATGGAAACAAACCATGAATTCGCATTGAGATGATGACGGTGATGAAGATGAGTCTGCATAAGAATAATGCATGCGTTCCAGGAGTCGGGTGCGACCAATGTTAAGAGAGTATTAATTATTGCTATGTGTGCACGTTTGAATTTTGATAGGGGTTAATTTGCAATTCATGTAGTTTCTTTTCTGAATCTTACATTTCCGGAATAAGTTCATGTTCCTTCGTTTGATCATCTTATCTTATATGATATGCTTTAATGCAGCGGCGTTAATTTTCTTCCTAACATTTTATTATCAATCTGCCATGTGCAGGGGCGGATTTGTGGGGTGATGATCAGTGAATTTGGATTATTCTCGTTGAGACAATGAATTTTGATTACTTATACGTGAAAAATGATGGTCAAATGAGAAAGAAAATCCCCCCGCCCCTCTTCCGTTGAATTTTCTGAATCCGCTCCTGGTCATGTGTGCTTAATTTCCTGGCTTGCCCGGTGAGCATAGCCGATTGCCCTTATATTCATTCACTAGCTATTAAATTGAAATAAAAAAGTTTTACAAGATAAGAGAGAATAATAAATAGATCAAATATCTACTTTGTAAAAAAATCTCAATGAAAATATAAACAAAGCGATTACTATTAAATGAAAAAACAAATATGTAATTAACAAATCTACTCAAGAACAATGAGCTTCCTTTTTTCCGGCCACTTGGACCAAAAGACGGTATCCGAGTCTCCTTCAATATATAATATCTTTCATGGAACGCCGCCAGATGCGCATACTACGTCGGAGGAAATGCAATACCCCTCAAAACACACCAATGATGTGTTTCTTGAATCAATCGTGATCATAATAAAATAATTTCTTCCTACATTTTGAATGTGGTGATAAAAGAACTTGCACGAATTGTTATTTCATATTTTCTATTGTTCTTCTTCTTATCAATGACGACTCTTCTTCCATGTTACAGTGTGCAGTAACTGTTATTAATTTATATTCTATAAAGTAAATAATGGGAAATAATGTGAATTCAATAGTTAGCTTAAATCAAGGATACAATTGCTCAAATCAAGGATGGTATTTCGTGGAAATAATCTCAGTTCACATATGAAAGGAAGGCTTTCAATTCACCACATAAATATGGTGTAATTGACAACTCATCCTCTGTAATTGATAGAGATTTTTGTGTTCTCCAATCTATACTCGATTAAGGCAAGTGTACCTATCGAAATATAGCATAGGATATTAAAAATATCAAGGTCGTATTAAAACACGGGTCTGTCGAGTACTCCTACTTCGAGAAAACTAACTATTATTTTATCGATGAAAGATTTACGATAATTTTATGATTAAAATGAAAATGCGAAATAAGAAATCTAAACTTGAATAAAACAAACTTCGAAATGAAATAATAATGATAGCTTATAAACGTCTAATCCGATCCTTGACCGTGGAGATTCCCGAATTATGAACGCACCTCTCTCGAGGGTTACGTCCACCTGAGATTAGGTTGATCGACCAAACTCTCGTTCTAATCGAAACCCTAAAACTCGCTTTAACGAGGTGAATCCCGCTATAGGATTTGACTCCTATCCAGAAGATTTTCGTCATCCTCTCTCGAGGGTTGCGAGCAACTCTTTTTATTCGTGAGCGATCAATTCATACGCATGAGCCTCTCGGCTAACTAGAATACGAAATCAGATACGAAAGTTCACACATCGACATATGAACCCGATATAAATCACGAATAAATCGAAGGTTGAAAAGAGCGAATATAAGAGAGAGATATTTATTTCATTCCAAAATTTGTAAAAATCAAGGTCTACATATTATACTACTTGCTATAAAAAAAGAGTACATGAAGGAAGAAACAAATTGCTAAAAACAAAATCTAATTAACGTTGCATGAACTGAAATTACATAAAAATTAAATAAACAAACTAAAATCTTCAATGAAAGAAAAATAGAAACATCTCTACCCAAAAAGGGGTAGAGCCAGAGAGAGGGGAAAGCTTGGAGAATGAGGTCATATATATAGGTGAGGGGGAAGATTCTAGAAGGGGGAGAAGATGCATGAATAATATGATGCATGAATAATATTTAATGGGAGGAGGGAGAAAAGGTTCATGCATGGGAAAATAAAGAGGAGGAGAGAGAATGGTCCTCATGCATGCATGTTAATTTAAAGAGAAATAAAATAAAATAGAATATTAAAAGGGAAGAAGGGGGGATGAATGAGAATTAAAATAGAAGGGAAAAAGAAATTAAAAGGAGAGAGAGAGAAGCATAAAGAAGTGCATGCATGAGGTGGCTGTTTCACGTGGGAAGTGGAAGAAGTGGGCTGAAATGAATTGAATGAGGAGGTGGGCAGCATTGAGTTGGACGGGCTGCATGGAAAGGTGGCTCACGGGCTGTATGGAAGAGCTGGTTGGTTGGTGGACTTGAGCTGAAGTGGATTGCATCAAAGATGGCCGGGCTGCACATACGGAGATGGCGTGGACTTCATGCAAAGGTGGCGGCAATGACGCGGACGTGGCGTTGCGGCGAGCATGGCGTTGCGGCATGAATATTGATGGCGCGACGATGGCGTTGCGGCGAGCATGGCGTTGCGGCATGAATATTGATGACGCGATGATGGCGTTGCGGCGAGCATGGCGTTGCGGCATGAATATTGATGGCGCGACGATGGCGTTGCGGCGAGCATGGCGGGCACACGACGGCAATGGCGACGACCTCATGCAAAGGTGGCGGTTACAACATTCCTACAAAATAAAATAAAATAAAACGTTAGTTTTATGAGAAATTAAAACAACGTAACAACATCAAATAATAACATTGCATGACATAATTAAAATATAACAAACATTAGATCATAAAATAACAACATAAATTATAACATAAAATATAACAAGCATACATTACAACAATATAAAATAACACACATACGATAACAACAATAAATATAAAACACATACAATAACAACAATAAACATAAAATAACAATAATAAACATAAAATAACAATAATAAACATAAAATAACAAACATAACACAACATGACAACATAAAAATAACAACATAACATAACAAACATAAAATATAAAGAAAATATAATTAAAACTAGGGAAATTTATACTAAACTAACCTAAAATATTATGACTAAAAACTACTTATCAGTAATTAATAATTTCCCAAAAGCTTCACACGTTGGAGCCATTTGTAGAAAGTCTCTCATAGGTAAATTCATGTATTTTCTTTTTCTGTACATCTCATGTATCTATTTATTTGCAAAAGATGAATAAGAAAGGATTCATCCTCCAAATAATTTTCAAACCCCATGGGGATTCGGCTCACAATACAAGTGATATTCATGAATGCTCAATTCTAGAGTAAGACGCAGAAACATGCCATTAACAAGGAGCCATAAACACCATTAACAAACAGATTTTTATGATGTTTTCAAATTTGAGACTCATCTCCTTTGGATCAAAACGAACATGCCTCCCCCTGGGAATTTGTTGGGCAACATTCCAACAACTCAAAACTACAAAAAATTATGACCAATCTATTGAAGAGCTAGTAATGCAAGCCATTGAAGCTTCTTAATTACCTATCAAACTAATCTATTGAAGAATGAATATACATCTAGCTACCATGCTAGAATTTGTTTTTTAGATGGGTTATACAAAAAAAGTACTAATTTGTAAGCAACAAAAGAGATACATTGAATGTTGTGGTGTATAAAATAAATAATTTTTTTCTAGTAGAAGATATTTATTTAGGGAATCAATATAAAGTTATGCACAAAGAATTAGTCATGCTAGTTACCATTCAATATCATAGTACTTTGGATAAGTGTCTTTCAGATTTTATGTCTTCATAAACAAAATTTAGAACTCAAAAAGATTGATCATCAAATATTAATAAATAGAACATAACCATAAGCAACTAATAACATTTATCATAAGTGCTACCACATACAAATTTTGGAGGAAAGCAGATATAGAACATGCTTATTTGATTGAGCTGTTAAACTCACAAAAGAAAAAGAATATGATTTTGACTACAACAATTTTACTAGATTATGCATCTCTTCACTCAACCCAAAGCTCACAAGAATATAGTTGACTATTTTGGAGAAGTAATGTGCTATGTATGAACTGATTCCAAGTTGTCATAAGAAAACCGCATAACGCGTATAAGAATGGAAAAGTATGGTTATACCTTTGCCAAACATATAAAAGCACAGAAAACGGCCAGTAGCATGACCTTACCACAATCATTTTTAAGAGTCTGTTTGGGAAGGCATTGAACACCTAAAACTATTGAACTTTTGTAGTAAAATGGCACCCACTTGCTCACAATATATTGGTGCCAATAACAACAGAAGAAAACAATAAGACAAATCAAGTGCCATTGGTGAAATTCTGCAAGGTAAAAGAATCCTAATTTAGGTCTAAGATGCAGATCGCCAATATTATGTGTGATTGCAAGCCCCAAAATGGCGTAATAGAAGAAATCTAAACATGATGGATCCATAAACATTTTTCGTACACTTAACATCGTCTATGAACCTGGTGTCATTATAAGGTGACATGACAGACTTCCATTCACCCTTCTATGACTTTTCCATTCATCATTCCCACATCGGCAGGCTCCAATAGAAGCATTTTTATGAAGTTTTACAAATCAAAATGCTTTAGCAATATCTGGAAAGTCCTAAAGAATGTTACTAAATCATAAAATACTAACACAATTATAACAAAATGTGTTCATTTAGAAGAATTCAAGCAGGCTACATACCTATGAAAGCAAGTCCCAATATTTCCATATGAAGCCTTTGCGTATTTCTTCGAAAGCTTTAACGGTCATATACAAAGAGCTCGCATAGCTTCTAAAATTAAACCTTCAGGTTCGAGAAATGTGTATTCACTCGCAGAAACTTCCAGACTGAAGTGCATGGTGGGTTGAGTTGTATCATAGGATTTGTAGTACTAAGATCTGGAAGCACAAGAATTACACATTGACATGATGTTGCATAGACATGCAGAATATTTACACCTGATTTCTCAACACCTTGAACTTTACCAACCCCAGTAGAATTAGTCTCAAACAATAGAGTAACACTTCTTCATGCAAGTAAGAATGCCCAAAGGAAGTATCGTAATTGCGAACATCCTACGCTGTGTAAGATCTTATGCCCAGAACTGCTGCCTTACGGTGACACTAACACCCGAATTAGCTGCCTCCGCAAGACGCCGATCATGCCGGCAAAAACGATCAACAGGCCAACAAAAGATAAGAAGGAGATAAATAAAAAAAATGCACCAACTCCACAATCACACATAGCTGTATATTTCAAAATAGAATACAAGTCCATCAATGAGTACAAAAGAAAGAGTAAGAGAGTAAGGGCTTATGCCCGGTACATATCCAAAATACGGTAGACAATTCTCTCACTCTACATCTATGCGGAAGCTATCGAACTTGTCACCACGTATCTGTAGCTGCTGCTGCAACAATGGGTAGTGGCTGAATTGCTTCATCCAGTCCTCCTGACCTGTCTCCTGAACAGGGTCCAACTGCTCCGACATATCACCCCTAAAATGATGTGGTCCACTGACCGTTAGTCGAAAGACTAAGCCAAATTCCTCATCCCCCCCCCGGTGACTTGTAGGCACCAAGCGGGAGGAAGAAGCGGAGGACAACAAAGGATAAATCAACAAGCAGGTGACAGTGGAGCTAGGTAGCATGAGTATAGATCAAAGAGAATCTATTATAGCAGTTCTACTATACCGACTATATAAAGAGTGCAAAAGATAAGAAAAACTATAATAGTAGTAACAAAGACCAACAAACAGTTAAAATGTAAGCTAGAGCAAGTAAAGTAACAACTAGAGCAGCTACAAAAATAACTTTAACTTATATGTGTACACACAAAACACATAAGCTAAGTGATCTGACACTAAGGTAAACTCATCGTATAAAAGAGCTCATACTAATTTATACGATGAGGTCTCGGTTTATGCAAGAATGCTATGCTATGATATGCAATTCAATGATGCAACTCACCCACCCGACTCTGTAGTTACAAACCTTTTTGTAGTTCCCTCTGTTCGAGTGTGTCAACTCAGGTACCTAGTTGAGGCAAACAGGGCAGTGGATCAGGCTATCCACTTCTAGGCTTATGCCACGCATCTCTCAGCCCAGACCTCACGTACGCCCCTAAGAACACACAGGGTATCCGCGTACTATCTGGTAAGCACCACCTCTATCCCACTTTTCGAGTCTCCGTTCAGGTACACCCTATTGAGGCAAATAGGGGCAATGGATTGGGTCCTCCACTCCTAGGCTAGCATGACACCTCCCGACCTAGATCTCTTGTACGCCCCTGAAGAACACACCAGGGTATCCACGTATATACTACTTGATACAACAATGCCTCTAAGTGAAACACCAAGCTCTTGGCTCAGAGTACTCGACCAGTCCTTTCTTATACTACCGTGTCTACCACTCGCAGGACCTATCAGTCATCCTTCCTTATGTATCGAGTCTACCGCTCGCAGAACTAACCAAGTCCTTCCTTATATACTGAGCCTACCGCTCGCAGGACTGACCCAGTTCTTCCTTATATACCGAGCCTACAGCTCGCAGGACTATCTAGTCCTTATACCTTTCAGTCCCAAATTTGGGACGAGGATTACAATATCTGAATCTCCTACTTACTACTCTTGTCTACCGTTTAGTTATGCTTAGAAGTTTTATGGTGAATCCTGAACTTTCCGTGGACTACCCGATGAAGGGCTCGCGGCGGTACTAGGGAATGCGATGGTGGATAAAGTTCAAATCCCCCTTTCTAGGATATTTACTCTTATTAGTGACCACCCAGTCTTATATACCCTTTGCTCTCTAATTGCTCTATACCATTGACTCGGGCAGACGAGCGTCGGTGTTCAATTGAACACCGAAACCCTGCCTCTCCTAGTGACGGTTATTTCTGTGTGTTATCTCTCAATCATAACTGAACCTCTTGATAGGTCACTCCTCACCACTCCCAATAGGTCATTGTAATTCTCTGAACTGATAATTTTACTAAACGCACCCCAGCCTTTACTTCTAATGTCTGTCCTTAGTGATTAACCTTCCATCCTAACTGGATATATGCAATTCTCTGAGAGTTAATAACTCCAGGGGTGGTGACCATAAGGGAGGGGGCTAAATCTAAGTTTTCAATCTTTACTATTCGTAGACCAGCGACCTTTAGTCGAATCCTCGTGTTCTAAAGGAGTGACTATATGAATCCTAAATCAGGATGGGTCAATCCTAGTTCCATATGTTCATAAAGATATTATAAACTTATGATAAGATTCCTAGAATATCCAAAGTCAATAATTTAAGGTATGAATATTCTAAGATATAGTTCCAAAGTATACATTGTGAATGAAGTACCAATTATATGTAATCATAAATTCCAGGAAAATTACTAGAGATTCACAATGTTATAAAAAGCTTATAGTCATATTCTTAGAATATTCCAGTGTCAATAAACCAAGTTATGAATTTCTTAAGTCATAAACTCAACTTCTACTTTGTGAAGGAAACATGTCATATAATAAAATATTAATTCTAATTCTCAGAGCTTTCTACTAGTTTGAAAAGTCTATGTACAAAATTATATAACAATCCAGCAAGTATAATTAATGTTATGAATTTCTCAAGTTATAAACTCAAATTGTACTTTGTGAAGGAAGCATGTCATATAATCAAAGATTAATTCTAATAAAATTCTCAGAGCTTCCTACAGGTATACAAAGTTTATGTACAAAGTTTCACTACATTTCAGTGGGCTTCGACCCTATATTTACTCACTTGGGTCTATGTGACCAAATTATATGAAGTCAACTTTCCTAAGGAAATTAACTCAAATGTTGATGATTTTCACTATAGAGCATTGTATTATGATCTTAAGTATATGGTTTAAATTTCATGAAGGTTGACCAAGGGAAAACCCTTAAATTCTCATGTAATTCTAATGCTACATGGTGGTGCTATACGCACACCAAATTTTCCTTACACTTGCATGTGGAATAACCTAACATGCAGAGGTCCAAAGGACCTAAAATTTTAACCAGAGGCTATTATATACATGACCAACCCCCCAAAGGAGATTGGGAGTGATTTGAGCCCAAACCACCCATATTATACACCATATATGTGATTTACTAGATTTCTACCAAAAATTCTGTTTTTTGGGGTCATAGTAGATCTAGGGTACATTCAGACATGGTTAAATTTTTAGCCTCATATCAATTACCAAATAGAAGTTATTCACATTTTAAGGCTTGTCCTTCACTTAGGACCAACCTTACTAAATCTACCCTACAGAGAGTTGTATGGCTCAAAATGGTGTGATCTCACTTTCTTCTGATTGTATACACAGAGGCCTACAACAATTTTCTCTGCCTACTTTTCATTTTAGGGCCTCAAGATTTGAGTGCAAAATGTCTATTTTACTAAGGCAAGAACAACACTTAGTGTGACATATAAGAAGATTTTTCTATGGCTCAAATAACTCATGGATTTACTCATACACAAAAATCCAATTGAGCCAAAAATTTCTCCAGTGACTAATACACTCATAACCAACCTCCCAAAGGAGATTTGGTGTGATTTGAGTCCAAATAACCTATAATAGACACCATGCATGATTTATTTAATTTCTACCAAAAACCTTAGAAAAGCGTGCACCAAAAATTCCAATTTTTGGTTAGGTGAAGTATTGTATCATCATAAAGGTGTGGCTAAATTTTCCGAGGCTAATACCAAGTAAAAAGAGCCAGGGTCACAATATACCTATTTGGGTTATATGCACACCACACCTTAACCATGTCAAGACATGCATGTGGTTTATCCCAACATGTAGTGGTCCAAATGGCCTGAAATTTCTACCATAGACTAGACTTGGCCTGATCTACCATCCAGAGAAAATTTGGGTGGATTTAGACCATTATATTAACCCTAGATCTAGGTTATACAAGAAAAATGGAATGTTGTACAAAATCTTATAAAAATTATTTCTAAAAAGTCCCAAATTTTTGCAGGGAGTATAATAGGACATGACTCATGCATGTCCCAAATTTCAAGTCATTTAGAGTTGTTATTCTCTCTAAATTAATTTTTAAAGATATAGGTGCTCATATGTACATGTCTCACTAAAATGAGTGCCCAGGGAGCTACACGGCTCCAAAGATCATGAAACAAACTTCTAATTAAACTAGACTCATAGATCTACAAGTTTTCTGATGTTATTTCATCAAATTATGAGGGTAAGATACCTAAATAAATTGTTCAAACTACTGCATTAAGTGTGGTTGAACAGGTTTTAAAATTAAATCATAATATATTAATCAGGATGGACGACCCTGATTTTATCTTCTTCCTTGAGTCAAGGCTCGGGATTAGTCCATCCTGTAGCCTATTTCCAGGCTAAATCCGGCCACCCCAAGGAGTCTCCGGCCAAGTGGCCGACGCCACAACCTCCGGCCTGGGATTTGCCGTCGATTGCCGGAGGAATGGCGGTCGGACGCGCGACCTATTGGAGAAAGGGGGGGGGGGGGGGGGGGTTCATTTAAGCTCAATAACTCAAATTGACATGGACGATTCCATTAATTCACAACCAAAATCAAAAGGGTAAGGAGTGAGATCTAGCACAAGGGGAGGAGGTGAGGAAAACTTGCCTTATTGAGTTTGAGGTTGAAGAAATCCCGGACTTGCCATGGTCGACCACCTCCATTAGAGCTCCTTGCCGATTCTTCATTCCTCCACCTAATGCTGAGATCCAAAGCTCTATTTCGACTCCTTCCCACCTTCTAAAGCTGATGGAGGGGTGTATTGGGGGTGAGGTTGGCTGGTTGTGGTGATTTGAAAAGGGGGAGGTCGGCCATGAGTTTTGGATGCTCCTCCTTGGCTCCAAGTGTCCTTCACCCCTAAATTCATGTTGGGAATTACCGTCGGAGCTCAGTGGAAGGCATTGGGGGAAGAATTGAGTGCCAATTGGCACTCAATCCATGCTTCCCCTTTTGTCTCTTCTCCAATTTAGGGGAAAACCCAAATTTACCCCCTTGCATGTCAATACCTCAAATCTGAGGGCATGCATGGTCATGTGCCATTGGGCTGCAGGATGGGCCTCCTATTGAAGGGCGAGATGATCATTTACGAAAATGGCGATCAATGTGCTCCGAATCGATCAGCTTGATTCGCCCGTCAGGTGGTTACGGTGGTTACGACGGCAAAATTACCGGGCTACCCCCCACCAAAGCTATAAAAGGAGTCCAGAGCCTTCATTTCAAGACACCTTGCCTTCTATGCCCGAGAGAGCTCCTTTGAAGATTTCCTTAGAATTCTCCTTCGGCGCTTGAAGATCTCCTTCGGCTCTCGAAGATCTCCTTCGAATCTTCGAAGATCTCCTTCGAATCTTCGAAGATCTCCTTCGAGCCTTCGAAGGTCGCGAAAGGCGACTCAACATTCTCACTTTTGTTCTCACCACAGTACTCAGAAGAAGAAACACTTAGTTTTCCGAGAGGTGGCATGTCACTCTCGAAGCCCTCTTTCTCTCTCTATCATTGTAACGAGCAGCGGTCTGTCGCTCTCGAGTTCTAAATCTCTAATTGTAACCCCCCAAGAAGATAGTGGAAGTTGGCCGGCACAGCTCCAGTCGCGTGGTTTTTCACCCTTTCTAGGTTTTCCGCGTTAAAAGTCATTGTGTCACTTACTAGTTCACTCATTGACTATTTGCTCGCTCGGTTCGCTTTCGAGCTAAGGTGGTTCAATTCGATCGGTCTACCAGAGCACCCGAGCGATCCGCAATAGTTTGGCACCGTCTGTGAGAACGACGATTCCCAGAGCTCTGCAAAGGTTCACTAAAGATAGTACTTGTCGTCGATTACAATGACAAGAAGAAGTGCTTGCACTACTGAAGGATCAACCCCGGAGGGACGCGTCGACCCAGCTCCCTCCCACTTGCTTATCAATGTACCTCTCATGAAAGTGGCAGTGATTGCGCCCGTGCAGCAATGGAAGGACGTGTGCTGCAAATGGAGCAGCAACAGACTGAGATGCTGTCTCTCTTAAGAAATCTGGGGGTTCCTCGAGCTTCCGCTCCACCACCAGCGCTGAACATTCTGCCTCCCCCAGCTCCAAATCGTGCTCCGGGCAAGTAGGTCGCTCAGAAGGAAGATGTTTCAGAAAAACCTTCTGATACAGCAAGCTCCACTCATCCTGCCCGACCGGCCAGGGGGGCAGAAGTCTATCACCATCACCAGAACCAAGGAAGAGTCGGGCCGGGCAAGTCATTGGGAGAACCGCTCGTGAAGAGATACGTGATATGGTCGCAGAAGAGTATGAACAGGTTGGGCGACGTACAACTTTTGCTCGCCGTCCCCTGCACCACGGCTCACCACTATCGCCTCAGATCTTGGCTCACCCAGTTCCGCATGGCTTCAAACTCCCTAACATCAAAACATTCGACTGGATGGATGACCCGTTAGAACTTGCCAACCACTTCGCTATCATCATGAGACTCTAC
Source organism: Dactylorhiza incarnata (assembly GCA_033032865.1). Taxonomy (NCBI): domain Eukaryota; kingdom Viridiplantae; phylum Streptophyta; class Magnoliopsida; order Asparagales; family Orchidaceae; genus Dactylorhiza; species Dactylorhiza incarnata. Next base: position 12,937 of record JAWHQI010000401.1, on the reverse strand, counting down.
AACGCTCCAGATCAGCTCCTCTGTCAAGTGTTTCCAGCAACCTTGAAAGGGTAAACGCACACTTGGTTCCATTCTCTAAAAGATGGAGCAATCGATAGCTTCGCGGAAATGGCGCAACAATTCATAAACTAATTCATCGCGAACCATAGAACAGTCCGGGACCCCTCCCACCTTTCAGGAATATGCCAGAGCGAGGGAGAGACCCTCAAGGATTTCTTCCGCTGCTTCACCACTGAGGCACGACAAATTCCAGGGGTAGACCCCGATCTTCTCCGAGGAGTTTTTCTTGGAGGCCTCTGCCCCGGTGGCTTCTACTCCGCACTGATGCGGGAAACTATGCCTAGCTACCCAAACCTCGTTCAGCGAGTTAAGGACCAGATATCAGCAGATGATGCAATTGAAGCGCACTGCCGGTAGTTCGAGGGGAACTCGAAGAGGAAGAAAGAGGAGCTGCTACCGCAGACGGTTCCCAATAAGAACAATAAGCATCACGACAACCCCAGGCAAGACCGAGGATCTCGCCAGCATTAGGACTACACTCCCCTGAACATTACCAGGACTAACGTTCTCCTCGCCATCCATGATAACAATGCGCTCCGCAAGCCCGAGCCGCTTGCACAGAGCAGAGGAAACCAATCGCAATATTGCAACTTCCATCGCGGGCATGGACACAGTACTGAAGGCTGCAAGCGGTTGAAGGAGGAAATCGAGCGTCTTGTCCAACAAGGCCTCCTCCGAAGACTTTTACTAAACCAAGTCCCGAACCAGCACGGGCCACATGCTGACAATCCAGTAGAGGACAATGATGTACCCCAATGCGGATGAACGAGAGGTATTGGGCAGGGTTACTTTCCCCCTAGTAGAGCGCGCACAACCAGCGTCTCATCTATCATCAAATTCTATTTACTACTTCTTCCAGTTTTCTGCTTTTAAAAACAGTAAGCTGCAAGATTGTACTTGTGCGCATGTATCCATTGTGTATTTAAAATTACTACAGCTATTTTCTGGCTCTTTCAGCGATGTGAATCATCTAAAGTCAAGGCCATGATCTTCGGTACTAATGCCTAGCAGTAAACACGCCAACGTGGTGAATAGAAGAGTCCTCTCGCGAGTGGAGGATAAGCGTCGGGTACGACAATCTTAACTAGGTTTGCCCAAAAGACCACCTGGCCTCGGCGCTGCTTGGGCACCTGGCCTCGGCGCTGCTTGGGCACCTGGCCTCGGTGCTTCTTGGGCACCTGGCCTCGACGCTGCTTGGGCACCTGGCCTCAGCGCTGCTTGGGCACCTGGCCGCAGCGCTGCTTGGGCACCTGGCCTCAACGCTGCTTGGGCACCTGACCTCAGCACTGCTTGGGCACCTCACCTCAGCACTACATGGCATCTCGCCCCTGTACTGCTTGGGCACCTTGCCCCCGCGCTGCTTGGACACTTTGCCACCACGCTGCTTCGGTTCCTCGCCACCAAGCTACTCAGTCCTCAACGCCAAACAACAAGTTTGTCATGATTTTCGATGCGATCACTGGGCGGCAAGCTCGCAATCAATCAAGACGAGATAGAAGTTTCTTCCACAATTAGAACCAAGCGACAACTTCTAGAAAGATCGCATGATAACAGACTCATAACTACGCACGTCACGACAACTCGCCCAGACGAGCTCGCACACCCGCTCTTCACTGGCCACTTTGGGGCCTTACCCCGGGGACTTCGCATTACCGTCGATTGAAGGTTCACCCTTCTCCACCCCAGTAAGGTCCCGACATCGTAAGGGCCTGGCCCTCTTACGTTCGTCCCTGGTTTGAATATATATACTCTTCACCGGCCATCCTAGGGGTTGTCCCCCTAATTGACGCTTCGACAATGACTATAGCAACAGTGTCCCAAGAAGCCAAAAGCGCCAACGAGGTTGTACGACAAGAAGATTGTGGAAGACGAAGTGAAAACAACCTCACAAGAGATTGTGAACGAAGTCAAAAACAACCTACACGAACAACGCAACACTCCATCAAGCAATCCAAGAATCAAACCTGAAAGGACGTAATCTGAATGGACTCCGAAGGTTTGAGGGGCTTATGATGTGCATCCGTAGAGATGACGTCCATCCATGGATTTATAAGAGTCATGAGGTGCATTTAGAGAAAGCTCCACTAAGGGAAAGTGGAGTTAGTGGGGTCAAAGTCCAACCCATGACCGCGAGAGTGGAGAAATCCGCTACGGACAGTTCACGCTCCGGCGTCGCCAGGCGTGACCAAGACTGCGCCCCCACCTCGGACGAGCGCGGTCTAAACGCACCCACCATAATGGGGGGTGCGGCCTAACCGCACCCCCTATGATGTGGGATGCAGCCTAACTGTACCCCCCATCACGGGGGTGCGACCAATACGCACACCAAGGGGCGCGGTCAAGCCGCACCCCTCTCCGCAATGGGGTGCGGCTAAGCATCCTCCGCCCTTTCCAACGGGGGCTCGCAGAGGACCCTACTGAAGTCACACCCCTCGTAGGGTGCGACCGGAGCCCAATTTCCCTTTGGGGGCCCGCGACTCCTCTTTTCCTCGTTCACCGCGCGCGCAGACAGAACGCTCCCTGGTTCATTGCGCGCTTAGAACGCCTCCTAATACGCTCAGAGCACCCCCATGTTCACTGCGCGCTCAGAACGCTCCCGTGTTCGTTGCGCGCTCAGAACGCTCCTGTGTTCATTGCGTGCTCAGAATGCCTCTCCGTTAGATCAGAACGCTCCCGTGTTTGTTGGGCCCTCGGAACACTTCCTCGCGCGCTCAGAACGTTTCCATGTTCCCGACACACGCACAGTTGACATTTCCTAATTTCTCGGATTGCAGGATCCGTTTGTCGTCTTCATCACCATCAACGAAGCTGCCCGAACTGCCCGAAGGGCGAGATGGTCATTTACGAAAAATGGCGATCCGTGTGCTCCGAATCGACCAGCGTGATTCGCCTGTCAGGTGGTTATGGTGGTTACGACGGCAAAATTACCATGCTACCCCCGACCAAAGCTATAAAAGGAGCCAGAGCCTTCATTTTTAGATACCTTGCCTTCTACGCCCGAGAGAGCTCCTTTGAAGATTCCCTTAGAATTCTCCTTCGACGCTTGAAGATCTCCTTCGGCTCTCGAAGATCTCCTTCGAATTTTTGAAGATCTCCTTCGAGCCTTCGAAGGTCGCGAAAGACGACTCAACATTCTCACTTTTGTTCTCACCATTGTTCTCAGAAGAAGAAGCACTTAGTTTTCTGAGTGTAAGTTGGCCGGCACAGCTCCGACCGCGTGGTTTTTCACCCTTTCCGAGTTTTCCACGTTAAAAGTCCTTGTGTCACTTACTAATTCACTCATTGATTGTTTGCTCGCTCGGTTCGCTTCCAAGCTAAGGTGGTTCAAGTCAACCGGTCTACCAGAGCACCCGAGCGATCCACAACATTATTATTATTATTATTATTATTATTATTATTGCTGTTGCTTAGTGCTCTCCCGGTCCGGAAGAATTGAACCTCCTTAGCTTGAGAGTGAGCCAAGCATGCAAATAGTTAAAAGAGAACCAACAACATAAACGGTAAGACGTTTTTACGTGGAAAAATCCGAAAATGAAAATAATCATGGGGTCGGTTCGGTGCCAACCAAATCCACTAATTTGTTTGCGGTTATAGGTGTTAAAATCCTCTGGAGGGTGACGAGTCACCGCTCCACTTACAAATACTTGAAAGAGAAAAAAATAAAGTCTTCATTTGTGCTTGCAGGAACAACTTCTGGAGCTGTAACCGGAGCAAACACTTTGGAGAGTGGAGTGAACACTTTAGCGAGTGAGCGAACAGAGTGTCAAATCTTCGCTAGAAAACTTCAGAGCTCTTTCTTCACTCCTTGGTTGCTTGTCTTCAAATGAAGGCCTAGAGGATTTTTTTTTTACTTTTTCTTAAGGCATCGATCCTTGGTAATTGTGCACTCTTGGAATTTGAACTTATGAATGAGGTTGCGCGATTCTGGTCTCCTGGATCACCTATTTTGGAAAATGACGACCCTGCCCCCCGGACGGTCCGAGCAATTTAGGCAGTTCAGGCAAGGTCGCCGGCGGCGATGGAGGTCGCCGCGACATTGACGACGAGCGCGGTGTTGAGCGCGGTGTTTCCAAATTAAGACTGTCTGGATCATTTTGTTTCGTTTCTGTTTACAAATTTGTTTTAGAATGAGTAATCTTTGACCCTTCTCATCTCTTAAACCTTCAATGTAATTTCTTCTTTGTTTTATTTTTCCACATTTATATTATTTCTAAAATTTAACGTTTTTTATTTACACTTTCGAAACCTTTTTGTTTGTGTGTAATGTTTCCAAATTAAGACTGTCTGGATCATGTGAATGTTTGTAACGTGATCATCATTAGTATATGATATATTTGCAATTAGATTGTAATTGGGTTTTGTTTAGATAGGTTCATGTATGTAGGCTATAAATATGGCCTAAGAGTTTGTAATAGCATTATGGAAGAAATGTAGTAATCTAGTATTCTTGGTTTTTAGAGTAGCTCTCTGAATTTGATCTTCTCTCTGTCTAAGTTCGCTTTGCTCTTCCACTTGACGCTTCTCTAGATCTCCTCTGGCCTTTTCTCCTATGAACATATATTCTTCTCGTAAAAAGATTGTAAGGATTGAATGTCGTTACAAGATCGCCATGAATTCTTGTTCACCATTGTTTCTTGTTCGCCATGGTTTCTTGTGACGATCAAATATTGTTACCTTTTCATGATAGTATGACAGTACTGTAGAATAGATATGGTCTTTAATCTTCGTACTGAGAGGGGTATCTTGCTTGCCATGGTTTGAAGGTTAGTGATATATTCGGGTTACCAAGCGCTTGGTCTTCAAGGTGATATGGTTGGCATGAAGTCGTTTTCTTCTTCTTTATCATCATTGTTGCGGCTCACTCGAGGCTCTTGTAACAGGTTTAGATTGTACCGTCTTAGCCCGGGAGCGGTCGAGCGCGCAATCAATCACGGAGAAATGAGACGGCTGACAAGAGACTTTTTTTACCGTATAAAACCCCGAAAATGGGTGAAAAATCACATGGTGGATCGGTGCTGACCAAAGTTACGTTCCACTATCTGGATGGTGTTGTTGTGAAATATTTTGAAGTCGGAAGAACACGTCAACCAACAGGAGAATAAGGACACCAAGAAAGGAACAAGACTATCACAATGTAATAACTCTGGCAGCTAGTTACAAATGAACAAGGCTGAATACAAGTTGCATCCAACTTGAATCACAACAGCCAATAGTAGGTAAGAACTTGGTCACGGACAAGGTACGCTTCTTCTCCGGAGCACACCGCGCAGGTGATACTCGCTCCTCGCTACCGCCGGCGCTAACGCTAGTGCCTAGCGTTAGCTCTCCAACTCGCAAGCTCGCTGCTCGCACTCCAAGCTACTCGCACGCTCGCCGCGCTTCGCTTCCTCCACTTCTCGCTACCGCGAGCGCTAGCACTAGCGCCGGGCGCTATCTCCGAAGTAGGTACTCGCTCCTTCCTTCTCTTCTCGCTAACGCAGGCGCTATCCACTATCACCGACGCTAACTTGCGAGTAGGTAACTCTTCTGCCGAACTTACTCCAAGTTCGATGCTCGCCAAACAGCGCTCTGGTTTCTCTAACTCGCTCAAAGTTGAGGATACTCGTCATTTTCAGAATTCTACTCTTTAGGGGGGGGGGGGGGGGTACCCCTCTATTTATAGGCAAAACAGGGGGGGGGGTGGCGAGAAGGTGCTAACGACGAGAAGGAACTCCCGCCGAGAAGAGACTACCACCGAGAAGGAGCTACCGCCGGGCGGTAGCTCACTTCAAAAATCTAACACTCCCCCTTGAAGTGAGCTCCGGGAACAACTCCAAGCAACGAGCGAAGCCTCCGGAACGGCCCCGCAGATAGGGGCTTCGTGAATATATCCGCAAGGTTGTCTTCACTCCGCACATGCTCCACAGCGATCAAGCCACCCAGCACCTTCTCTCTGATGAAGTGATGCTCGATCTCAATGTGCTTGGTCCTTGCATGACACACTGAATTGATTACCAGTTTCAATGCACTCTCATTGTCCCCGCGAAGCACAGTAGGTCCGCTGACCTCCTCGTCCACATCCTCCATTAGTCTCCTTAGCCAGACACACTCCTGAGCTGCTAAGGACGACGCCTTGTACTCGGCCTCCGTGGTAGAAAGGGAAATAGAGTCCTGCTTCTTGCTACACCACGAGATAGCAGCAGCTCCACATATGAACACGTAACCTGATGTCGACTTGCGATCATCAGCGTCACCTCCGTAGTCTGCATCCGTGTACCCATGCAGCTTGAAGTCAGACTTCTCTTCATAGGACAACCCTGTAACATCCCGACTTTTATTGGGCCACTAGACCCTAGTGAGCCTAATAAAAGTAGGCCCGAGCAGTAGAAAACTACCATTTTAAGTAATGTTGCGCGCCGCAACTAAGTCATTGGGTACAGTGACCAAATGAACCCCGAATTGACTTCCGTCAGTTCTGTTAGACTCGTATGAACAATACGAGCGCAACGGAATTCGTTGCACTTCAATCCGACGTCGTTTGGAGAAAACGACCATTTCGGGTATCGTAGCGCGCCACTACCTCATTGTTATGAATAGTGACCGTACGAACCCCGAATTGACTTCCGTCAGTTCCGTTAGACTCGTATGAACAATACGAGCGCAACGGAATTCGTTGCACTTCAATCCGAGGTCGTTTGGAGAAAACGACCTTTTCGGGTATCGTAGCGCGACACTACCTCATTATTATGAATAGTGACCGTACGAACCACGAATTGACTTCCGTCAGTTCCGTTAGACTCGTATGAACAATACGAGCGCAACGGAATTCTTTGCACTTCAATCCGAGGTCGTTTGGAGAAAACGACCATTTCGGGTATCGTAGCGCGCCACTACCTCATTATTATGAATAGTGACCGTACGAACCCCGAATTGACTTCCGTCAGTTCCGTTAGACTCGTATGAACAATACGAGCGCAACGGAATTCGTTGCATTTCGATCCGAGGTCGTTTGGAGAAAACGACAATTTCGGGTGTCGTAGCGCGCCACTACCTCATTATTATGAATAGTGACCGTACGAACCCCGAATTGACTTCCGTCAGTTCCGTTAGACTCGTATGAACAATACGAGCGCAACGGAATTCGTTGCACTTCGATCCGAGGTCATTTGGAGAAAACGACCATTTCGGGTGTCGTAGCGCGCCACTACCTCAATATTATGAATAGTGACCGTACGAACCCCGAATTGACTTCTGTCAGTTCCGTTAGACTCGTATGAACAATAAAAGCGCAACGGAATTCGTTGAACCTCGATTCAAGGTCGTATGGAGAGTATGCCATTTTAGGGCTATGCAGACCACATCAGTGCAATGCACGAATATAAAGCGCACGAACCCGGTATCAGCCCCGGCAGATCATAGTGGACCCCGGGACCCTGGAAGACCCCGTTCTAGGTTGACCTCGGTCAAACCCCCTCGGCTTGAAATTTATTGGGGAATGAAAAGAAAAGGGGGGGGGGGGAGGAGAGAGAAAGCCCCTCCCCCATGGAAGGGGGCTGCCCATGAATAGGCGCCCCTATTTGGGCAAAGGGGGCAGGAGAGAGGAAGGGAGGGGAGGGGGGGGGGGAGAAATATCTCCCCCCCACTCACCCTCCCTTAACCCCACGTGGGGAAAGGAGGAGCGGGGGGGGGGGGGGGGGGGGTGGGGGGGGGATACCTCCCCCTTCCTATAAAAGGAAGGGCCAGCCCTCCTCTCAAGCCCACACACCCTCCTCAGCCCCCACCTCCTCCTCCTTCCACCCTGCCGGAGCCAGCCCAGCCACCTCCTCGCCGGAACCCTACCCAACCAAGCCGTCGCCACCTCCCTCATGGCCGGCCACCGCCCCTCAAGCTATCGAGGCCCACCTCCTCCACAGGTAGAACCACCTCCCCTCCTCCTTCTTATCTCCTGGAGGGAAGCCGCCCCCTCCCCGTCGCCGGAGCGCCACCAGCGCCACCCCGAGCTTGCTCAGGTGGCGGCGCTGGCCGTGGAAGCCAAACCCCCAGCGCCGTGGTGGCACTGGGGGAGCAGGTCCCCACTCGGGGACCTAGGCGCCGACGAAGGGAGGCGGTCGGGCTGCCGGAGGACGCAGCCCCGGCGGCGCCCGAGTCCTCCTCCCCCTGCTCTTTTCCTGTAAGGCAAATCCCGCCAACCCCGGCGGCGGCCGGCGGCTCCAGGCCGCCGGACCCCCTCCGAAGGTCTGCTCCCTCCCCGGCGCCCCGACCAGGGGTGGCTGGGAGGGCCCTCCCCGAGGAGGCGGCGGCGCAGCCAGCTTGCATGGCCCATGCAAGCTGTGTCGCGCCTCCCCGCCGCCTCCTGCCCTAACTTCCGGTGGGGTTCGGCGGCGCTAGGCCGCCGGACCACCACCAGAGTGGTTGCCGACCCCCAGCGCACCGATCGGGGGCAGCACCAGCTCCTCTCCCCACGGGGGCGGCGGCGCGGCGGCATGCATGGTGCATGCAGGCCTCCGCCTCCCCCCTTTTCTGCTCTAATTCCGGCGGTGGCCGGCGGCGCCAGGCCGCCGGACCACCACCGGAGGAGTCGCCGGCCCCCGACGTGCCGACCGGGGCGGCGCCAGCCCCAGCCGGCCGCTGCCCGGCGGCGGCAGCGGCTGCCTCCCGATTTTAAATCGGGAGCCGCACGATTTCCTCCCAGGAAATCGTGCGGCTCCAGCCACCTTAATTCCCGCCTTCCCCCCCCCCCCCCCCCCCCCCCCCCCCCCGCCTCAGCATATGTTCCCCCACAACGGATCCGTCGCGGATCCTGTGCGGGGGCCGCGGGAAGGCGCAGGGTGCAAGACCCCTGCGCCTCCTCCCTTTCTCTATTTGCACCCCAAAAATACCCCTTCCCCTAATTTATTTTTCTAAGGGCAAATGGGGCATTTTCAGGAAAAATTTCCTAAATAGAAAAATGCCCCACGCTAAGGGGCACCTCCAGAAATTTTTGGGGAATTTTAGGGAAAGATTTAATATTTTAAAACCCTTTATAAAGTTGATTTTGAGAAAATAAACGCCCAAATAAGTTCGCAAAAATCACCAAAAATTAAGGGCTCTAATTAAAGGTATTTTACAACTACTATTAAAGTTGGGAGGTGTGACCTCTTATTTTGGTTCCCCAAAAGTATATTTCAAGCAAAACAAACGCCCAAAAAAAAGGAGCGAAATTTATCAAAATAGATCGACGTCCTCTCGACGTATACTTTTTAAACGCATAATAAAGATTACGCGTATCGATCTAAGGAATCGACTAAGTCAAAAATATTGACGCAAAACTCGGGACGAAATCGCGGTGCGACGCCGTGATCCAATAATTCAGGGATAATTATAAAAGAACGAACCCACGTCAAAGGGGAATTATTAAAAATATCGTGAAAAGTAGATAAACTCCCGAAACGGAGTAGAACCCCTATGAACGGGGAGAAAGCAGAACTCCCTCCTATGAACAGAGTCGACGTTGAAGCCTCCTCTTATGGAGTGATTGGACTACTAACCATTTACTTATTTACTGCTTTCTACACGTTTCTTTAAATCCAGTCTCGCACTGGTCCCCGCATTTACTTTCTGCACGTTTCTTTAAATCCAGTCTCGCACTGGTCCCCCCGCATTTACATTATGCACTTTCATTTAAATCCAGTCTCGCACTGGTCCTGTCATTATGGCCTCTGCTGCTTTCGGCCTACTTTTCTGCTTATCCCTATGGCCTCTGCTTTCGGCCTACTTTTCTGCTTATCACTATGGCCTCTGCTTTCGGCCTACTTTTTTTGCTTATCACTATGGCCACTGCTTTCGGCCTACTTTTCTGCTTATCACTATGGCCTCTGCTTTCGACCTACTTGTCTGCTTATCACTATGGCCTCTGCTTTCGGCCTACTTTTCTGCTTATCACTATGGCCTCTGCTTTCGACCTACTTTTCTGCTTATCCTTATGGCCTCTGCTTTCAGCCTACTTTTCTGCTTATCATTATGACCTCTGCTTTCGGCCTACTTCTCTGCTTAGTATTATGGCCCCCTGCTTCCGGCCTAATTTACTTGCTAAATGCAGCGCTGACGTGGCTATAATGCGGTGCTTATCCTCCCTTCTGCGAGGCCTTAGTTGGGGAGAACCCGGAGTCGAGTCCCTCCTCCCAGGTTAGCCCCAAGCAAGGAGCCCTCATACCGCTAAGCCTCACGGTTAGAGGTTGTGGGACCGGTCGAGTAATCTACCACGTACTTTAAGCGCTTGTTTTATTATTAAGCGGGTGAAGATTGATTTGAAGTGGCGGGTTGGTCACGCTCGCAGACCGTTCGTACCGGTGCGGGTGGGTTGACGACTCATGGCGACAGGGAGATGTGCACAACAGGCTATCACCACTCCGAACCTGCAGTTTTACCTCCGCTGGTCGGCCTATAAATCGGTTCGTCGGATGTCGCTCACATCCAATTGGTACACCAAGTTGTACAGGAGGGTCTGAGTGATACGGTACGACTACATTCAGAAGTGGCAAGACTGGCCACTGTCACCGACGGCCACATCGGTGAGGCCCGCGAGATTAGCTCCCCTGCTTGAAGAAAAGCGGTCTAAACTGTGTCGACACAGGGTCTTTTGTGTGCGTACAAGTTTGAATACCTGTGTGTGCGTATGCGCGAAATAGTGTTGCGTATTTACCATACGGCGCGATTACAGATATGAGGGCGGAAGGCCCTGTCTATATATATATATATATGTGTGTGTGTGTGTAGCTGCTGCTAACCCTCTTCCTTGCTTCTGCAATTTTATTTCTGTCCTTTAGCCGCCCCCTGGATATGGATCCGGGAGGGGATGTATTTTCTACTTAGCTCTGTGACTAACGGTTATTTCTTATAACCAATCACAGGAGATGGGACAACAGGGAGCCCCCGCACCACATGATGATATACCAGCCTTGGAGATGACCCTTTCGATTACCCCAGCCTCGCCCCCTATCTTCCGCGACGTGAGTCCTAGATTATAAGACTAGGCTAGGAACTTTTGTTTCGTCATTGTAGCCCTCGAGGCAGTAATTGTAAACATTAGGCTTCGGCCCTGTTCCAATATGTGAATATAAGCTGCGTGCTTGTTTTTATGTCTTTCGATTGCTTCCGCTATGCGTTCTGATGTGATGTTATGATTCTTGTGCCTGACAAGGAGACCGCTCGGTGCTTGAAAAGGGTGGGACGTTGCCGCCCGGAAAGCGCTAAGTGGTCATCCTTGGGCAGTAAGACCCCCCTCCCTGAACCAGGTTCAGTTTGGGGAGGGGGGGGGGGGGGGTCTTACAAACCCCATCTCAAGGGTTCCCTTCACGTACTTCAGTATCCCCTTGGCTGCCTCCAGATGAGGCTTCCTCGGCTCCTGCATATACCGACTAACTCGGCCGACAACAAAGGCGATGTCCGACCTCGTGATAGTCAAGTAGATAAGACTCCCCATCAGTGCCCGAAAGATCTTCGGATCAGGAAGAATCCTCCCTTCTTCCTTCCGAAGCTTCAGCCCAGCCTCCAGAGGAACGGAACTGCTCTTCCCCTCCTTCATGCCGAATCTTTCGACGATCCTCTCGGCATACGCCCTTTGGGAAACATACAACCCGCCTCTTCTCTTCTCAACTTGGAGGCCAAGGAAATGGTGCAGCTCACCAAGATCCTTCATCTCGAAACGTATAGAAAGCTGTTGTCTCAGCGCCGCGACCTCCTCAGGGTTGTTCCCTGTCACGATCATGTCGTTGACGTATAGCAGCACCAGCACGTGAAGACCTCCACTCTTCTTCACGAACATGCTGGAGTCCGAGTCTGAGGCATCGTAGACACAAAACTGCAAGTACTCTGCAATCTTTCCATACCAGGCTCTCGGCGCCTGTTTCAACCCGTAGAGGGCCTTCTTCAGCTTGCAGACATGACGTGGCTGAGACTTGGACACGTATCCAGGTGGTTGCACCATGAATATGTCCTTGTCTATCTCTCCGTATAGGAACGCGTTCTTCACATCAAGCTGCAAAGCTTCCAACCTCGGCACGCCGCCAGAGCGATGATCGTCCTCACCGACGTCATCTTTGCGACAGGACTAAATGTCTCCTCGTAGTACTCTCCGTAGGTTTGCGAAAAGCCCCGAGCGACAAGCCTTGCCTTGTACCGCTCCACTTCTCCGTCTGCTCTCTTCTTAACCTTGTACACCAATTTGCAGGTGACAGGTTTGATGCCCTCCACCATGGGAACCAGGTCCCATGTCTCATTCTTCTCTAGGGCCTCCATCTCCTCGATCATGGTCGCGTCCCACTCCTTGATGCCAGCTGCATCCTCAAAGCAGGCAGGTTCCCTCTCATCAAGTGGTCCTGCGAAGAAGCAGGAGACCAAACTCACGAAGTTCCCCTCCTTATAGCGAGCAACGGGATGATCGTCCTCTTCGAACTCCTCAAGGCTTGGCCACTCTCTACCACTCCGGTAGACTCCTCTGCTTGAGCTCCTCTCTGAACTCCTCCTGAAGCGGTGCTCTCCCTGCTTCTTGAGTTCGTAGCTCCCCCTGAGCCAGAAGCTCCTCCTGAGCCAGATGACGATGGAGCACTGAGAGATAGCTCTAACTCCACAGTAGGGTCCTCAATGACCCTCTCTTCTTCCCTGCTAGATTCTCCACTCTCCGGCAGCTCCACTGAAGAGACTCCCTGGTATGAAACCAGTTTGTCAAACACTACGTCGCGCGAGACGAAGAACTTGTGGGTCTGCGGATCCATGCACTTCCACCCCTTCTTCCGCTCATCATAGCCGATGAAGATACACTTCCTCGCTTTCGGCTCCAACTTGGTTCTCTGAGCGTCCGGGACGTGCACGAAGCAGGTAGAACCAAACACTTTCATGTGACCCACATTGGGCTTCTCCC